>OY728145.1:295089978-295714978 GCA_963277665.1 Viscum album | reverse complement strand
TTTGAAAATAAAGAACGTGCATCAAAACCAATGTACCCCTATCGCAAAGCAAGGATGGGGTACACTTCACTAGAGAAAAAATGGTATTTATTTTAAATAAACAATAAAATTTTTATGTAATATGAATAAAAAATATGTTCCTTTGTTTTTATGAAAAATAATGAATCAAAATCTGAAGTCTCTTTCGTCCCTTATCATGTGTTGTGGAAGAAGACTCTTTTAAATAAAGAGGGTAAACTAGTTGATGAAAACACAAAAGTTGTATGGAAAACATGTGTAAGTATGAAATAATAGTAATTTATTATGATTTATAGTAGTATTACATAAAAATATCTCTTTATGTTCATATGTTTTTTATACGGTTTAGAAACAAGAATCGACAATGACCATAGTGGAAGAAAAACTACATTCAGTAGCTTTTAAGCAGTCAGAACAATACAGTTGTGTAAGAGGATTGGATTTTGGGTTATCTCCTTGAACATACTCTAAGAAGACAAAACCACAAGAATATGTATATAATATGATGAAATAATTGAAAAAAAGTATATTATTTGCAAGATATTATTTTTCAGTCTAGTTTGGAAGACCAATATATGAGAATGGATCAAATAGAACCTATGGTGGAACAAAGATCCACACATGGAGAACCAAATGACCCTGCTAGCTTTGAGGCTAGCCATTCCCCTTAACCACATACCTTACCCGAGGTAATCAATTTTTCCATTACTCTTTCTCATAAATTTGAATAAAACAACTTATGATATCTTTATATTACTAAAATTCTATAGGGTAAATTTGTATTTGATTTCTATCTATCAACGCCCACACACCACCTTGTTGCAATGGGTATGGTGTATAATATCCTAAGAGAAAAGATACATAATAAATAACTCCCAAAAGATTACATGAGAGTGGGGATTGAGGTAGCTTAGGATCTGACCACTAAGTTTCCTATTCCACTTGATGACCTGAATATTACAATGGTCAATGATGCTATTGGAACTTTCATAGCATGGCCATATAATCTGATAAAGATAAATGAGGTATGCCTTTAATATATTTTTTGTTATGAAAAACCTATAATAGTTTATAAAAAAAGGTCTGAAGTGAGGTATAGTATTACAGATAGATAAAGTGATGGGGAAATAGAAGGTCGAATCAAGAAAATCTAGTGAATCGAACAAGAAATAAAAAGGACCTTATGGGGGTACCTTCTCCCCACTAGTTCCACATCAATATTTATTATAATTATAAATTCATGCAGAGACCATATTTAAAGATAAAAAATTATCTTAAATTCTATATGAAGAATAAATATTCGGAACTTTAATTATAGACATAGTTAGTCTTGAGAGTATAAATAAGATTTTCAAGTTTGAATGGTTCGGAGTCTTAGTTGTGAATGCATACATAAGGTATATTTTCATAATATGTTTTTCCAAATAGTTATCTAATATATTAATTAAAGTTAATAATTATTTATAATTTATATAGGTGTTTATATCACTACTATATAAAGGGAAAATCATGTGAAACATGATTTGGATTCATTAATCCCTATATCATTTCTACACAAGAAACTTCTTTGGAGAAGGAAGAAATTGATAAGAAGAAAAATGAGCTATATGATGAGCTTGATAAACAAATAGTAGACAACAAAGACTTTTTTATGCCTAAAATTAAGGGGTGAACTCTAAAATATAATAACATAATATATATATATATATATATATTCATTACTTATTTGTTTTTTTTAGAAAGCACTGGATGCTGATCGTAGTCATTCTAGATACCCCAAATATTTATTTTTTTGATCCAATGCATGTATATCCAACAAACCGACCACGCATGATGTGTATTGTGAATTTTTAATACACTATAATCAACATTTTATAGATAAACTTCAAATTATATGTTTTAGTTTGTGTTTTAACAAGAATTTTGTTATGATAGGGTGGTCTCTAAATATAGGCTACTTCATGGATTGAAGTCTGTGACTGAACATAAAAAGCCTATGGATTACTTCAAATGGAAACATATTAAGGTATATATAGAAAGATTAAACAATCAAAACATATTTCAAAATAATTTAATTATTTTGGTCAATGTTTCTAAGTGTCTAAAGTAAGATAATGGAAATAATTATGGATATTATGTTTGAAAATTTATGAGAGAGATCACAAACCATTAAAATACCAACATCCCCAAAGACATAATTTTCAAAGGTAATTACAATTTAATTAAAAATATTTCTTAATAATTTTTTTGTCTATATTTTCTCAATACTACCAAGATTTATGAAAACATTCATACTCAAAAGAATAATTGAGCTTGTTTAGAGATGATTGGGTAGTGTACATGGTGTCAGAATGTTTTTTGAAAACAAATTTAGGAGATTACCTGCTATATTTTTGATCTAGTATGGACTATAACCTTAGAAATATATTTGGGGTGTGAATAATTAGTATTAGAATGATTATATATTATTTATGATCTATTTCTCAAGGATAATTATAATATAGAAAATCAATTTGTTTATAAGCATTGTCCAAAAAATAATAAAAATTTTGGGCAATGGTAGAGGAGAAAGAGGAGTTGGAGGAGGAGATCGAGGTGGGGGAGGAGGTAGATGTGGAGACCAAGGCATAAGAGGAGATGAAGCATTGGCCTACAAATAATAAAATTATTGGGAAATGGAGTATAATGTAGATCATACCAAGGTTTTGTTTTGGAACAATTGTTGAAAAGTACGCACAATAATTTACACTTAAGATAAGAGCCATTGTATAAGTGTTTTAGGTTGCTTACTGAAAAAATGTTTTTCACCACTTGTTTGAGTGATTTTGTACAGGATTTTAAGTGAAGGAATTTTTTTCATAAAAAACAAACACCACTTATTTTTTTAAAACTGATTATTATAGGCTAAAATTTCTATTATCACATTCCATGTCCTATCAAATATTATTGAAGTGTGAAAGAAACCCATCACCGAGAACAAATTGAAAAACAAGAACAAAACAGATGAAAATGCTTTCCCATGGATTCTCTACACTTCAAAGAAAGGGTCGTAGTAGCATAAAATAACCAAATTAAGCACATGTTTAATATTATTATAAAAAAAATAACACTAAGAATTCATAAATTAATAATCTATAAATTCCATAATTTTGGTAACTTCAAAACAAAATTTAGACAATATATAAGTGTAATATTAGTAATAAAACATGTGTGGATAAATGAATGCATGCATACAAACACAAATGTAAGGAAAATTCCTTACACCATGTCAACAATAATTTCATTTTATTGTGGAGAAAGAGCCATCAAAGGCATTAAAGAGCTCATAGTTTGCAGTTTTAAAGAAGATAAATGTAAAGAAAACCAATAATGAAACATTACAAAAAGTTGGCATATACCTACTGTATTAAAACCAACCATGTATTAAGTAGTGGAGACAATAGTAACTTGAGAATCATAAATAACCAATACAGTCATCAAATAGGTATATAATCTAGCTCAAATGTTTGAATAAATATGTGTGTAATCAACCACTAAAGCCAATAGGTGTATGAGAGAACCATTGGAGGATAACCAACATTGATAGATTGTGATCATCGAGGAGGGATGATGTCAAAGGAAACATGGAATCAAATGAAAAGAAACCAATTTATGAAGAAATCCCCAAAAATGAAAAACCCACTTCAAATGAAATCATGAAGCTCTAAAAATCCAAATGAATGCCCCTTTGAAAATTAAGCTAGTAGCATGATCCAAAACCTCTAAAAAAATAAATAAATACAAAATTTCATCGACTGAATCATGAATTTTTAGAAAACAAAAATATAATGGTTTCAATTTGGTGGATGGTGGAATTATTTAGGCTATTTGATTGTTAATTATATGCATGATATAATTTCACAAATGCTTGTGAAATCCATAAAAGTAACACATCAAGTTTACATTAGTGAAATTTATTGACTAAAACTGATTCTTTTAAATTCACATGATGTAAAATTAAATCATCCCACTATTATATCACATAAAATATCAGAATAATTACATTAGTATAGGTGTTTAACCTATCCTTATTATGCATATAGATACTTGTTCACTGTATCACCATCAAAAATGTATCCATTGGTTCATCAATAATATGAATGTGCACATTCATTGTGTAAAATGATCCACGTTCACAAGATCATTAATAAAAAATTCATCATCATTATCAATAAAAATACATGAGAATAGTAATATTCCCATTTTGATCAATAAATAATGATGATGTTATGTTAGATTTTATCATCACCCTATATACTGAAAAGGATGTACTAAACTATAGCACAATCCAAGAAGAGTTAATGGATGTGCTATATTTTAGTGTCATTTGGATGTTATAAAGGTCTATACTGATGTATAATACTATCAAAAGGGGTAAACAATTTATAATAGAGTTTAGTGTCTTCTAAAAATATATAATTGGTCATAGAGATATATAACTAGAACAAATTCCCTTTTAGTTTATTTTATCATCATTTTATTTACCTTTTTTAGTTAATTTATTCATCATTTTTATCTAATAATTATTGTGTTAATTTTTATAGAGATCATGAAGAAATTACTTCATCAATAAATACAAGTCACTCATTTACTATGATCATGAAAAGGTGACTTTCTACTACTTATTTCAAAAACTTCTTCTCTTGCACAGGCTTTCCAATCTTGATGTTTTCATAGTAAAATCGTTATCTATAAAAGTAATATATTGTTTCATATTTATGTTTAATTTATTTATTTTTATTATTACTAACATAAGAATTGTTTTCTTATATAGGTGGACTCTTTTTTTCAAGTTTGGTTGGTTTTTTCAAAACTGGTCATGCTTGTGAGATATTGGATTTCGAGGTTGCAAATGAGATAATGATAATAAGTAAATGGGTCAAGAATGTATAAAATCATCATGAAAATGTGCATTTATACTACTTATACCAAAAACTTCTTCTCCTACATAATCTTTCCAATATTTATGTTTTTATAGTAAAATCATTGTCTATAGAAGTAATTTATTATTTCATATTTATGTTTAATTTATTTCTTTTTAGTATTAATAATATAAGAATTGTTTTCTTATACATGTGGATTATTATGTTCGATTTGGGGTGGTTTTTTTGAAACAACTCATGATCATGAGTGATTAGACTTCAAGGCTACAACTGAGATAATGAAAACAATGAAATGGGTCAATAATATATACAAGCATTATGAAAAAGTGAATTCATACTAACTATTTAATTAATTTTATCATCATTTTATATAATATTTGTAAGTTTATTTCCTTATAATTTTTATCTAATACTTATTTAGTTTTTTTCACATATCTTTTAGGAATTTGTATTTTTCTTTCAACTATCGACAACAAGCCAGAAAAGAGAGAACACGTTCCATTCCGATGGAAGAGGAAACCCCATGCTGCCTAAAACATGAAGTGTTTTAGGGAGAATGGAGTTTTAATTACATAAGAATGGAATATATTCTCTATTTTCTAGATTTTTTTAAATGGTTGAAATCAAAACACATATCACATACTCAATCATCTACACCTCAATCTAATACACATTGTTCTCGGTATGACTCAAACTATATGTTTTTAGTTTATAATTTATATTTTAGTTCAAAACACACATCACATACTCAAAACCAAAAAAACACATTAATATTGTTTTGACACTTTAGTAAAAAAATATATAATTCATTTGTGACATGTAGGAATCATCTGCACTTCAATCTAATGCAAAATGTGCCCAGTATGACTCCAATTGTGTCTTTTTATTTAAAATTGGCATTAATTTTATTAAAAAAGACAAGTGACATGCTTAAAACCAAGAAAACATGCTATTATTGTCCTTATAATTTATTAAAATGATTCATAAATATTTTTTGACGAGTAGGAATCAGTCTCACATCAAACTGAAACATGATGTGACTATTATGACTCAAAGTGTTTGTTTACAATTTAAAATGACATTTAAGTAAAAAACACAAGTGATGTAATTAAAACCAATAAAACTCATTTTTATTATTTTATTACTTTAATAAAATAATCCATAAGTCGTTTAGGATATGTAGGAATCAGTTGTACCTCAATATGATACACAGTGTGACTGGTATGATTCCAAGTGTGTCTTTTTATTTAAAATTAATATTAAAGTTAGTAAAAAAGAAAAGTGACATACTCAAAACTGATCAAATGCATTAAGATTGTTTTGATACTTTAGGAAAATGGTCTATAATTCATTTTTTATGTTTATTAATAATCCTCATTTAAATCTAATACACAATGTACCTGGTATAACTCAAAGTGTTTGTTATCAGTTTAAAACTGATATTTTAGGTCAAAAAGTGTCACTTCTTTAAAACCAATAAAACACACTTGTATTGTATTTATAATTTAGGAAAATGATTCATAAGTCATTTTTGATGTTTAGGAATTATTATCACGTTAAAATAACCTATGATTTGGCTGATACGACTTAAAGTGTGTGTTTCTAGTTTAACATGACATTTTAGTAAAAAAAGTGATGTACTCAAAACCAAGAAAACAAATTTGAATTGTTTTTATACTTTATTAAAATTATCCATAAGTAATTTGGAACATGTAATAATTATCCTCGCCCCAATTCTATTCACGGTGTGACTGGTATGACTCCAAGTGTGTCTTTTTATTTAAAACTGACATTAATTTTAGTAAAAAAGAAAATCGATGTGCTAAAAACCAAGAAAAAACATTTTTATTATTTTAATACTTTAGTAAAATGATTCCTGGTTCATTTTTGATGTGTATGAATCAATCGCACCTTAATCTGATACATGATGTGCCTGGTATGATTCAAAGTGTCTGTTATTAGTTTAAAATAGGCATTTTAGTTCAAAAAGTGTCACTCATTGAAAACCAAGAAAAAACACTCATATTGCCTTGATAATTTAGAATAATGATTAATAAGTTATTTTTGATTGTGTAGGAATTAGTCTCATTTCAAACCAACACAATATGTGAAAATCATGACTGAAAGTGTGTGTTTCCAGTTTAAAATGACATTTTAGTAAAAACTAAAAGTGATTTACTCAAAAGTGAGAAAAAACATATGTATTGTTGATCGTACCACGATTCACTGTTTCATTTTCACCCTTACACCGTTGTGCTAAACATATTTTGTATTAAAAATTATAAAAATATTATCAAATTGTGCTTCATGTTTGATTAAATAATTTTGTGTTTATAACTGTTAGAATGGGAAATGTTACTTGTTTTTATTGTTTCAATGTAGGTGGAGGTGATTTGGAGGGCCCTTGATGAAGTGAAAGAAAAATGGGCCTAAATTGCATGGATCCATGGACATCTGTCCACTGTTTTGAATAGTACACGAAATTCGTGCATCCAAATGAGATAAAATTTTGTGGGCCTGTCCAAACTTTAATAGGATACATTTTATATTAAGGAACCCAATCCTGATTCGGATTTTATGGGGCACATCTGAACTGATCTGTCCAAGCCACCGAATTTGGACCAAGTCAAATGCGGTGTTCTGTATTTTATCAATATCTTGAGTTTTAGTTGTCTAAATGCTTCCACACTTTCAGTGGAGATATTCAAGAGGTAGGGATATAACGTTTCTATTTTCTTCAAAGCGAGATAATACTGTCTGAAGGCTGAAACACGTCGTGAAAGTGGATTGATGAAATCTGTGTGCCTAAAACCACCTTCCAATTTTCCTATAAAAGGGCACCAAGGGAACCTCATTTGGAAGTTCGTCCAAGGAGTGAAGTTCTGCCAATTTGGATTCCTAGAGGAGTCTCCTAATCACCTTGTAGGTTCTGGAGGCCCATATCCTCATAGGGGGATCAACAATGAAGAAGGAGTTCCACCCGAGCTTCCTCCTCCTCCCGATGTCGAGCTAAAAGTTGGGTGTTCGTTGTGAGGGAGCTACACACATGTCATGGGAGTTCCGATGCATACACTAGCTACTGGTTTGGATTAATTTGGGTGTTTAAAAATTTCATTCCATGTATCTTATTTTATTTTGTATTTGAATGCTTGATTTGATACATGTGAGTGTTATGCTCTTAATTTCTAACCGATCGGTGTGAGGTTTTGAGTGCGTGACTTGTGTTGTTCTGATTGGACATCACAAGAATCCTTTTCATACCCACCTTATTGAGATTTCAATATGCTTTGGAATCTATTATTCCATGAATAAGTACTGGACCTTGACAATACGATTGTCACGTCAAGGTTTGGTCCTTAAAGCATTGAAATAAAATCTTAGGAATTAATCGGGATTCCAATTAACTCCAACCAAAGAATTACTCTAAACCTAAGATGAATCTCTATGAACAATGAACTTGATATGTTTGTAGTGAAATCACATCGACCCTTTTATCTCATATTTCTCAAAATCCACTTGGTCACTCATCTTTTAAGCTATTTCAACTAAGTCATTGTTTTAAACTGTTTTCAAAACCACCCCCTCTCTTAGTCATTTTTATTAAAAATACACACTCTAAACCAACCAACGCTCCTTGAGAGATGACCTAGGGTCTGCCCTAGACTATAAATCAACCTTAAAAATATAATAAATTTTACATGTCACGACAACGCGGTCAAATTTTGGCGCTGTTGCTGGGGAGCGCTTTGGTTTTTTGTGCATGTTTTTTATAAATTTTTTGTAATTTTTGTGAATATTTGTTTGTTTTATCTTCTACCTTTGCATTTGTTTTTGTGTTATAATTTATTTATTGTGTATGTTCTTTGTATGACGCGTTCTACTCTGGGAGACCTACAAACTTTTGAACCCGAACTGGAGAGGATCCTACATCAACGAAACCGAGACATACAAGACCACACTTTGAAGGAGGAGACATCAAATCTTAAAATTCTTCTTGATCCTTATTCTTCTTCTGAAACCAAAGTTAAAACTGAACATAACTTTTATATCATGGATGAAAATAATCGAACATTAAAAGAATTAACCTCGCCTGATGTTGATATCCAACCCACTTACATTCAAATTCAAGGTGAGGCACCTAATTTTGAACTAAAATCCGGTCTAATCCATTTATTACCAAGATTTCATGGATTTCCTAGAGAAGACCCTCATAAGCACTTAAAAGAATTTCATACTATGTGTTCAACCTTAGAACCTTCTAATGTGAATGAAGAACAAGTGAAGCTTAGTGCATTTCCATTTTCATTAGAAGACATGACTAAAGATTGGTTGTATTATGTTAATTCACCTAATAGAGGTTGGGCTGACATGAAACGACTTTTTCTTGAAAAATACTTCACAGCCTCTCAAACTGCAACAATAAGGAAAGAAATATGTGGGATAAGACAATCTCAATGAGAAACCCATCATAAATATTGGGAACGATTTAAAATATTGTGTTCAAGTTGTCCACATCACCAAATAAGTGATCAACTTTTAACACAATATTTTTATGAAGGTTTAATTCTAATATATCGTAACATGATTGATGTTGCAGCAGGTGGTGCACTAGTGGATAAAACCCCAATCGCTGCAGGGACCCTAATTGAGACCATGGAATAGAAAACTCAACAATTCAGTTCAAGGTCCAATGTACCCATTCGAGGTGTCCATGAGGTGCAAAGTACTGAATTCGAGAAGAAGGTGGATACAAAGTTTGAAGAGGTGAGTACCCTTCTACGACAACTTGCTCTTTACCAAGGGAAATTCCAATCTCCTCCTCCCATACATTTTGGTATATGCTCTTATGATACCCACTATTCTGACCAATGCCCCCAATTGAGAGAAACTCCTGAGAATTGTGAGGCAATATTCCCAAGACGCCCCTATAACCAACCCATTAGGCAAGAACCTTACTATCCATCCAACCCTGGGTGGAAAGAAAACCAAGACTATAGGCAAGGGGGGTATTCAAACCAACCTCAACAGCAATGGAACCAATAGGGTCAGAGTAGTCATCCACCACCACTGAGAAATCCTCAACCACCCCAAAGGCCATTCCAACCACCCCCTCTAAAAATCGAGCCTAGCCTAGAAGATATGATGAAGAAAATGGCTGCCAATAATATCCAATTCCAACAAACCACCCAAGAAGCCATACAAGACCTAAAGACCCAACTAGGCCAACTTTCCAACTCAGTGGGGGAAATCCAAAGTCATGGGTCGGGTAAACTATCATCTCAACCAGTAGTAAACCCTATGGATAAAGGAAATGTTAGTTCCATCCCCCTTAGGAGTGGGACACAACTCAAAATCCAAATGACCCCTCCATTAGAGTCATCCCATCCAAAGGAAACCACCATCCCAACTGTTGAAAATGGTCCAAGAGAAGAAAACCCTTTTATTGAGAGAAGCCCTTCCAAAGGAAAGACTGTGGCTGTTGATGAGTCACCTATCCCAACCATTCCTCTTCCATTTCCTCAAAGGGTTTTCCAACCTAGGAAACAAAAAGAAAACAAACTTGATAAAGAAATCTTGGAAACTTTCAAGAAAGTACAGGTTAACATTCCTTTGATTGATGTTGTGAAGCAAATTCCAAGATATGCCAAGTTTCTGAAGGAGATGTGTACACGCCGAAGGAGGCTTTGTGGTGATGAGAAGGTGAGCCTGGGGAGGAATATATCAGCATTGATACAACCATCACTTCTCACCAAGTGCAATGATCCTGGAACATTCTCGATTCCGTGCACCATAGGGGAGTATTCTTTCTCCAATGCTATGATTGATTTGGGTGCTTCTATTAATGTGATGCCTCACTCTATTTACTCTTCATTGAAGGTCGGTGAACTGAAGCCCACTGGTATTGTCGTTCAGCTAGCAAATCGGATTACAGCACACCCCTCTGGTGTGTTAGAGGATGTTCTTGTGAGGGTGCAAAATTTAATTTTTCCTGCTGATTTTTACGTGCTTAAAATGAAAGATGATAGGATGAATGGACATGCCCCAATTATATTGGGGCAACCTTTCTTGAAAACCACCAAAACCATAATTAATGTCCATAATGGTACATTATATATGGAGTTTGGTGTTAATACTGTCCACTTCAATATCCTTGATTCCATGAAGCACCCCTCATAAGAACACTCCTCTCTCTCTGTAAATTCAATTGATGTTCTCCCTTCCCCTGAAACAACTTATTTTCATTCACCTGATCCCCTTTCTGAGTTTTCTTCATTGATTGAAATGTTAGGTAATGAATCATGCATTGATTCTTGTAGCGGTCTAGCGAAATGTCATGCATGTTTGTTAATTGATGATTTCTTGAACACAAAGGATCACATTACCATCGATGATACTGCTAAGCTTGTAAAAGCTCATTCCTCATCTGAGGATGTTACCATTGAGCAGTTAGATGAGATCAGTGACTTCTCACTTTCACACACACTTCCGTCAATCCAAAATCCCCTAGAATTGGAACTGAAACAACTGCCTCAAGATTTAAAATACTCATATCTTGAGAATGGAAACAAGTTACCCGTCGTCATTTCTAGTTCACTCCCTCCTGACCATGAATTGCAACTACTTTATCTTTTGAGTAAGTATAAAAAAGCTTTGGGATGGACACTTCCTGTCATTCCTGGAATTATCCCATCAATTTGTACACATCATATTTTATTAAATGATGAGGCTAAACTAGTGAGGCAGTCACAACGTCGACTGAACCCAAACCTACTTGATGTTGTTAAAAAAGAAGTAACAAAATTGTTGGATGCTGGAATCATTTACCCTATCTCTGACAGCCAATGGGTCAGCCCCGTTCAAGTAGTTCCTAAAAAAAATGGCCTTACTGTAGTTAAAAATGAAAACAATGAATTGGTTCCAACTTGTGTACAGAATAGTTGGCGTGTCTGTATAGACTATCATCGACTAAACCAACACACTAGGAAGGACCATTTCCCATTTCCATTCATTGACCAGATGCTAGAGAGGCTAGCAGGGAAGTCCCATTATAGTTTCCTTGATGGGTATTCTGGATACTTTCATATCCATATTTCCCCTGAGGATCAGGAAAAGACAACCTTCACTTTCCCCTTTGGAACATTTACCTATAGAAGGATGCCATTTGGTCTATGCAATGCTCCGGGTACTTTCCAACGATGTATGGTTAGTATTTTTTCGAATTACCTGGAGAATTGCATGGAAGTTTTCATGGATGATTTTACTGTTTATAGATCCTCTTTTGATGAATGTTTAAGTAGTCTTGGTTCAGTCCTACGTCACTGTATTGAAAATAATATTGTATTAAATTATGAGAAATGTCATTTCATGGTGCGACAAGGTATAGTTTTGGGACATGTCATTTTTGGGGATGGTATCCAAGTAGATAAATCGAAAGTGGATGTCATTTCTTCCCTACCATTCCCTAAAAATGTACGTGATGTGTGGTCTTTCCTAGTTTATGCTGGATTTTATCATCGTTTCATTCGTGACTTTAGTAAAATTGCACTCCCCCTCTCCCGATTACTCCAAAAAGAAAAAGAATTTGTTTTTGATAAAAAATGTGAGCAAGCTTTCAATAAGTTAAAATGGAGTCTCGCGTCACCCCCGATAATCCAACCACCTCTGTGGGATTTACCATTTGAGCTCATGTGTGATGCCTCTAACTATGCAGTAGGGGCAGTCTTATCACAAAGGGTCGACCGAGCTCCACATGTCATAGCTTATGCCTCACATACTCTGGACCCTGCCCAAGGAAACTATAGCACAACTGAAAAAGAATTTCTTGCCATTGTGTTTTCCTTGGATAAATTTAGGTCATACCTTATAGGGTCCAAATTCATTGTGTTCTCAAACCATGAAGCCCTCCGGTATCTCCTTAAGAAACTGGAATCCAAACCACGTCTCATTTGCTAGATGCTCCTCTTTCAGGAATTTGATCTAGAAATGAGGGATAAAAAAGGAGCAGAGAATGTGGTTGCTGACCATATCAGTAGGATTATCCCATCCATGGACATTGACTCATCCCCCTGTATTCCTATAAATGAATTGTTTCCTAATGATCAATTGTACCGAGTGAAAGATGTCATTCCTTGGTATGCTGAAATTGTAAATTATTTGGCATCATCTTGCATTCCTGATGATTTCACCAAAAACCAGGCCGATCGTCTAAAACATGAGTACCGTTGGTATATTTGGGATGACCCCTACCTATGGCGCACATGTAGTGATCAAGTTATTAGGAATTGTGTTCCCGATAGTGAGTTTCAGTCTGTCCTTAGGTTCTGCCACACACTTTCTTGTGGGGGCCACTTTGGTCCCCAACGGACTGCTCGCAAGGTCTTAGATTCTGGTCTCTTTTGGCCCACATTGTTTAGGGATGCACATGAATTCTGTAAATCTTGTCCTTGCTGTCAGAGAATGGGGAATGTCTCTAAAAGAAATGAGATGCCCCAACAACCCTTGCTCTTCCATGACATTTTTTATGTTTGGGGCATTGACTTTATGGGACCATTCCCCAATTCATTTGGGAACCTTTACATTCTTCTGGAAGTGGATTATGTTTCAAAGTGGGTAGAGGCATGAGCCATGAGGACAGATGATTCCAAGAAAGTTGTGGAATTTTTGAGAACCCAGATATTCTGTAGGTTTAGATTACCTAGGTTTATCATCAGTGATCAGGGTTCTCATTTCTGCAACCGCACAATGCAATCTCTTTTGCGCAGGTATGGGGTTGGGCATCGAGTGTCTACTGCTTATCACCCACAAACAAATGGTCAAGCTGAAGTGTCAAATAGAGAGGTAAAACAGATTCTTGAGAAAACGGTTCATCCAAACAGAAAAGACTGGAGTCTTAGACTCGATGATTCATTATGGGCTTACCGTACTGCATTCAAAACTCCAATTGGCATGTCACCATATCGGCTAGTTTTTTGGAAGAGTTGTCACATCCCTGTTGAGGTAGAGCACCGGACCTACTGGGCCATTAAACAATGCAATTCTAATCTTTCTGGTGCAGGTATTCAAAGGAAGTTGCAGATTCAGGAGTTGCAGGAAATGAGAAGAGATTCATATGGGAACTCCATGATTTATAAGGAGTGAACCAAGGCTGCCTACGACCATCTCATCCTTCATCGTCAATTCCACATCGGGTATAAGGTCCTCCTCTACAATGCAAGGCTAAAGTTTCACCCTGGTAAGCTTCGTTCCCGTTGGTTTGGACCTTACATTGTTACTAATGTCTCTCCATTTGTTTTTTTCCAGGTTCAAAATGAAGACACCAAGAAAACCTTCACTGTCAATGGGCAGTGGTTGAAGCACTTCCATGAAGCCATTCCAAAGTCCCCAATGGAGGAACTCCATATTCAAGAAGCGGTCTATGAATAACACTCACCAGTTTTTATCCTTCCATCCCACAGTCTCTTTTATTACAGTGAGGACACTGCATTCTCTAGGTGTGGGGGGATGGGTACATTCCTGGGTTAGTTAGGAATTTTTTTTATTATCTTTCCTTCTTCTTCTCTTTTTCGCTTGTTGCATGGTATTGTCACTTGCCCCCCTATTTTCCCCCCTCACTTCTGTGCTAAAATGATAATTTTTTATGCCTAATTTATCATGGAACATGATGCCCGTTTTATCATTGAATTTATTGAAAATACATGAGGAATTTCCCATTTTCAAGTTGTTTTAACATTCAAAAAAAATTCTGATGAAATATGAATTTCAGCATGAATTCAACATTATGGTGTGAATTTCTCTTGAAAATTGGTTGTTGGTCGATGATATGAATGGTTGTATCATTTTGAATCCATTCAGAAGAGTGGTACCCTTTTTTGTGAATAGTTTAAGGGAAAATTGTGTCATTTAATCTCTCCACAAATATTTGCACCCAACCATGAAGTGTGAATATTTCTTACTTTATTTAAGGTAAATATAAGTTAGGTTAATTTTTCTCTACTTTCCAAATGATCTTTACATACGTTCATTCCTTATCCGATCTATTTAATTACTGTACCAGATTGACCTACGCGTGTGTACCTATTATCCGACTATTGTACGCCCTCAAAAAAAACAAAAAAATGGGGTTGTATTTTGGGCAGGTCAAAAACCACCCTTTCTCAACTTTTGATGTTGTTATAACTATTACAATTAGTGTCGTGAGGACATCAAACATGGGTTGAGATAAGAGTGTCAGATTTGTTCCAAGTGCAACTTTTGAAAAGAAAATATTGAGGGGAGTGATGAAATGTACAGAATATGGGGATATCTAGGTCGGGAGATTTAGGTTTGACTTTTGGGAATGCTTAATTGAGTGGTCCTTGGAATTTGATTTCAAAGGATGTAGGGAAGGTTCGGTGGAAAGAATCAAGTTAGTAGACTAATTTTAAAATAACTTATATTTATTTAATAGAAAGTGGAAAGAATAGCATGAAATGGTTGTCACACACACACGTGGAGAATTGGAGACATGATTAACTTTTGAATTATTTTCTTTGATTGGTATCATTAGTCTCTTCGAATTTCATTTGGATATAATTTTTTAGACGACTTTTTTCATGATCACTGAGAATAACTCCTCGGTGTGATTTGTGCTTTGATCACAATTCTATCAGAAATTAATTTCTCAAGAATGTTAAATATTCATGAATTTGGGAATATCTACATGCATAATTTTTAGAAATGTGAATTTTCCCATGAGTGCAAATGTTTAGGTGTGGGGGTGTGATCGTACCACGATTCACTGTTTCATTTTCACCCTTACACCGCTGTGCTAAACATATTTTGTATTAAAAATTATAAAAATATTATCAAATTGTGCTTCATGTTTAATTAAATAATTTTGTGTTTATAACTTTTATAATGGGAAATGTTACTTGTTTTTATTGTTTCAATTTAGGTGGAGGTGATTTAGAGGGCCCTTGATGAAGTGAAAGAAAAATGGGCCTAAATTGCATGGATCCATGGACATCTGTCCACTGTTTTGAATATTACATTAAATCCGTGCATCCAAATCCGTTGAAATTTTTTGGGCCTGTCAAAAATTTAATTGGATACATTTCATATTAAGGAACCCAATCCTGATTCGTCTTTTATGGGACCCATCCGAACTGATCTGTCCAAGCCACTGAATTTGGACCAAGTCAAATGCGGTGTTCTGTATTTTATCAATATCTTGAGTTTTAGTTGCAAAATGCTTCCAAACTTTTTGTGGAGACATTAAATAGGTAGGGATACAACTTTTCTATTTTCTCCAAAGCGAGATAATACTTTATGAAGGCCAAAACGCATCGTGAAAGTGGATTGATGAAATCTGTGTGCCTAAAACTACCTTCCAATTTTCCTATAAAAGGGAACCAAGGGAACCTCATTTGGAAGTTCGTCCAAGGAGTGAAGTGCTACCAATTTGGAGTCCTAGAGGAGTCTCTTAATCACCTTTGAGGTTCTGGAGGCCCCTATCCTCATAGGGGGATCAACAATGAAGAAGGAGTTCCACCCGAGCTTCCTCCTCCTCCCGATGTCGAGCTAAAAGTTGGGTGTTCGTTGTGAGGGAGCTACACACATGTCAAGGGAGTTCCGATGCATACACTAGCTACTAGTTTGGATTAATTTGGGTGTTTAAACATTTCATTCCATGTATATTCTTTTATTTTAGATTTTAATGCTAGATTTGATACATGTGAGTGTTATACTCTTAATTTCTAACTGATCGGTGTGAGGTTTTGAGTGTGTGACTTGTGTTGTTCCGATTGGACATCACAAGAATCCTTTTCATACCCACCTTATTGAGATTTCAATATGATTTGGAAGCTATTATTCCATGCATAAGTACTGGACCTTGACAATACGATTGTCACGTTAAGGTTTGGTCCTTAAAGCATTGAAATAAAAGCTTAGGAATTAATCGGGATTCCAATTAACTCCAACCAAAGAATTACTCTAAACCTAAGATGAATCTCTATGAACAATGAACTTGATATGTGTGTAGGGAAATCACATCGACCATTTTATCTCATATTTCTCAAAATCCACTTGGTCACTCATCTTTTAAGCTATTTCAACTAAGTCATTATTTTAAACTGTTTTCAAAACCACCCCCTCTCTTAGTCATTTTTATTAAAAATACACACTCTAAACCTACCAACGCTCCTTGAGAGATGACCTAGGGTCTTCCCTAGACTATAAATAAACCTTAAAAATATAATCAATTTGACGTGTCATGACAATGCGGTCAATTGTTTCAATACTTTAGGAAAACTATCCATAAGTTATTTGGGATGTGTAGGAATCAGTAACACCTCAATCTGATGCACATTGTGATCGGTATGCCTCCAAGTGCGTCTTTTTATTTAAATCTGATATTAATTTTAATAAAAAAGAAAAGTTATGCACTCAAAATTGAGAAAATTCATTCGTATTATTTTGATACTTTAGAAAAAAAATACATAAGTTATTTTTGATGTGTAGGAATCATATGAATCTCAATCTGATACACGATGTGTCTGGTATGACTCAAAGTGTACTTTATCAGTTTAAAATTGACATTTTAGTTCAAAAAGTGAAACTCACTGAAAACTAAGAAAACACACTCAAATTATCTTGATAATTTAGTAAAATTATTAATAATTCATTTTTTATGTGTAGTAATTAATCTCATATCAAACTAACACATGATGTGACCGGTATGACCCAAAGTATATGTTTCCGATTTAAAATGACATTTTAATAAAAAAGAAAAGTGATGTACTCAAAACCAAGAAAATACATTTATATTGTTTTTATACTTTAAAAAATGATCCAAAAGTCATTTGGGACATATTAGAATCATCTAAAACTCAATCTGATGCACGGTGTGACCGTTATGATTCCAAGTGCATCTTTTTATTTAAAATTGACATTAATTTTAATAAAAAGACAAGTTACATACTCAAAACCAAGAAAATTCATTTGGATTATTTTTATACTTTAGTAAAAAGATTCCTAAGTCATTTTTGATGTGTATGAATCAGTTTTACCTCAATATAATACATAATGTTCTCGATATGACTCAAATTGACCGTTATCAGTTAAAAATTGACATTTTAGTTCAAAAAGTGTCACTCATAGAGAATAAATAAAACATTTTTAGATTGCCTTTATAATTTAGTAAATCAATTCATAAGTAATTTTTGATGTGTAAGAATCTATCTCACATCATATCGACACATGATGTGACTGGTATAACTCAAAGTGCGTGTTTCTAGTTTAAAATGACATTTTAGTAAAAAAGACAAGTGACATACTCAAAACTACTCAAACACATTCATATTGTTTTGATACTTTAGGAAAAAAAATAAATCATTTGGTATGTGTAAGAATCATCCACACATCATTCCGATGCACGGTGTGACTGGTATGACTCTAAGTGCATTTTTTTATTTAAAATTAACATTAATTTTAGTAAAAAAGACAAGTGACATACTCAAAACCAAAATAAAGTATCCATATTGTTCTGATACTTTATTAAAATGATCCATAAGTAATTTGGGATGAATAAGAATTAGTTTCATCACAATTTGATACATGATGTGCTCGGTATGACTCAAAGTGTCCATTATGAGTTTAAAAATGATATTTTAGTTCAAAAAGTGTCATTCACTAAAAACCATGAAAACATGTGTATTGATAATATAGGGAAAAAATCATAAGTCATTTTTGATGTGTAAGAATCATTCTCACATAAAAATGACACACAATGTGGTTGGTATGACTCAAAGTGCATGTTTTTAGTTTAAAATGATAATTTAGTAAAAAGACAAGTGACAAACTCAAAACTGATCAAACATGTTTGGATTGTTTTAATACTTTAGGAAAATTATCCATAAGTCATTTGTGACATGTAGGAATCATCTTTATCTAAATCCAACATACAGTGTGACCAATATGACTCCAAGTGCGTCTTTTTATTTAATATTGACATTAATTTTAGTAAAAAATACAATTGGCCTACTCAAAACTGAGAAAATACTTTCATATTGTTTTGATACATTTGGAAAATGATACATAAGTCATTTGGTACAAGTAGGAATAATCCTAAAATAAATCTGATACAAGATCTACCTGGTATGACTCAAAGTATCCATTATCAATTTAAAATTGAAATTTTAGTTCAAAAAGTGTCACTCATTAGAAACCAAGAAAACATGCTCTGATTGTCTTAATAATTTAGTAAAATTATTCATAAATCATTTTTGATGTGTAGGAATCAATCTCACATCAAATTGTTTTGATACTTTATTAAAATAACCCATAAGTCATTTGGGATGTGTAGGAATTAGTTAAACCTCAATCTGATGCATAGTATGATCAGTATAACTCTAAGTACGTGTTTTCAAGAAATGGTGTGATGTGAAAGAATTAACTATAACTCAATTTGGTACACAGTGTTCCTGGTATGACTCAAAGTTTAGTTTAAAATTAAAACTTTTAGTTTAATTTATTTTTTTATCATATTACTAACAAAAGAATTTTTTTTCTTATACAGGTGCATTCTTTTTCTTGAGTAGGGGTGGATTTTTTGGCAATAACATGAGTCGAGGTCAGGGGAAAAAGACAAAGAAACATTGATTTTTTTGAATGTATATGATAATATATACATACTCACATAATTGTATAAACCAATGTTAAGAATTTCTATAATATAGTGTTTTTTCTTATATTTTTATTGTAAATTTTATTTTATTTAAAATATGTATTTTTACCTGATTTTTCTGCTTTTTGGTGTTGCATTGTGCTGTTACAGTACACTCTAGTATTCTCCTTTATCAGTGCTTCTAAAAGCATTAATAAACGGGTCCTTTATTTGTACCTTTAAAAGCATTGATAAATGGGTCCTTTATCAGCGCTAAAAAAACATTGATAAAGGGGCCCTTTATTAGTGTATTTATTAGTGCTGAAAAAGGACCCTTTTATCAGTGCTAAATAAAAGTGCTGATAATCAGGTCTTTTATTAGCACTGATAAAATCCTAGGACTTTTAATTGTTCTCACATAGTTAATGATTTTCTATTACTAATAAAGGTAAATTTTAGCTCTGTTAAAGGCATGTTTTGTAGTATTGTAATCACTCAGCAATATTTCTAAATTTTTATATTAATGTAATTATAAATAAAATTTTCATATAAATGTAATTATAAATTTATGAGGTGTCTTTATTCTACCTTTGTGAGTTTAGTAATCATCTCTCACTAATGTGGGTCAGTTGGAGGATGCACGGTTGCTTCATCCTAAAGATCATACTCAGTGGGTATATATCCCTAAGAAATTTAGTATGGATCTTCTCAAGCTTACCTATTCTTTTCATGAAATGAGAAATCAATTCTTCTATTTAGATTCCCTCACCATCATCTGGTGGTGGGTGGGTTTTTTATCTATCCATTTCCATTCCTTTCCTATTATCACTAGCCCTCTAAGTGGTTGGTTGTAGAATATTTTAATGGGATCCAAAATCATGGTATCCCCTTTGATGTCGAGTACAAACTCCTTCATAATGTACCTCTATGTGAGTGTGATTCATTATATATATGCCTCCACTTTGTCATGTTCTTTTATAATAACATGTTTTATAACATCAGTTGGGCTAATAATGATGATATTTACTGATGTGAATTGTATGGAAGGAAAAAAATTCCTCAGATAAGGTATATATATAATTGGGTGTATTTCTCCTTAATAGATGATATTTTAGAAGACTTTTGGGGTAAAAAATACCCCAATCCCATGGGATGGGGTTGTACAAGGGATGTTTTAACTATAACTACAACTCTCTTCACTTTTCATTCTTTTATTATAACGGGTTCCAAATATAGTAGGATACCACTTCAAGGTCCTCCATGCCATTTAATGTTCTCTATCACATGAGAGGGTTATACTGAAGCACTCTAAAAGGTAATATTTGATTTTTTTTAAGATTCTATCTAATGGTCATATTAATATGTTATGGAAAACTATAAAGATACACCAACATCCCTATGAATCATTTGAAATAGTAGGGATGTGGACCTAGTCTCAATTTTCACTAGTTATGTTGATGTGGAAAAATGCTTCCAAAAAGGATAAATTCTAAAAATACATAAAAAATGATATATTTCATTTAAAATAATTCGATTTTACTAGTCATGGATCCCAAATAGTCTTATGGATCAAAACATATAACCATTCAAATTTTGAAATCCAAAAAATGGTGAGTAGAGGTAATTCTGGGGAAAATTCTAGAATTTTCTGCAATATTCAAGTAGTGCATGTAACAATTGTAAAGTCCCATAGTTGAGTTTCATGAGAAATGTGATGTCAAATGCACTAGCTCCATGCATATGAAATCCTTCCTCTAAAAAATATAAAGGAAATATCATGCAACTATGTAATTTTATGACATAAATAAAAGACACAGGACACAAAAAAGTTGTGATACATGGATAAAATGCTTATAAATATGGAATCAACCCTCCCCACCCCACTATTCTGGGTGATAACCTTTGAAATTCTATTACCGAAGCTCTTGGCTCAGACAAGTCGTGGATGTGGGTTTCACACAACCCCAAAATCCCAAACTTTCATGAAATTACCACATAATGTCCTTCAACACATGAGATTTTGATTAATATATTTCTATGTAAAATTCTATTCAATGTACACAATTTCACACAATTTTAGAAATTTCATGCAAATTTATTTTTTCACAACTCCCAAAAATCATGACATAGTGTTTTCAAAAATCATGCTTGTAGGTCATGCCTCACACACACTCCTTTTCATGCAACACCAGAGCCATGTGACATAGTTAAAATTTATGTTACATGGGTAAATATTGTCTAAAAAATAAAAATTTGAACAATACAGTTAAAAAATTCATGAAACAATGCATAATTGTGAAAAAATCATCATTTTTCAAATGTGCACCCAATGGTCCATATTGTAGAAATTTTCCCCTATGCCCTCATTTGGGATCATTGTTTGGTTATGGTCATGGTCCATTGAATCAATCCTTTTCCTACCATAACTGACCCCTGAGAAAAATGTATATTCACACCATGAGATTTTTTATTTAGGTCAAGGACATTTTGGGTAACAATATCTACATCCCCAACCTCAACCCCTAATAAAAACATGAGTCGAGATACTCCTATGCACTCCCTAAAATACCTTGAGTTGAGATATTCTTCTTTATCCCTTTCTTTCTACATGAGTCAAGATTCTACTCCACGTTTCCTCAAATATCTCGAGTCAAAATACTCCTCAAGGTATTCCTAAAATCCCCTCACCTAATCCATGTTCCAGTTTAAACCCAAATTTGTTACTTTAGTGTAAGCCTCATACCATCTATTACTAGGAATCTCCCACCTAATAGTCCTTGAAATATGATGTTAAACTACAGTATATCCTATGTGATGATTACAGGATGCCTCATGTGATAGGCATGGGATGCCTTATGCATTGAGCGCAATATCCCTCATGTGATAAACATGAGATGACCTCTATAGTCCCCATTGTATGACTCTAAATTTAATAGTATATAGTTCATTGACACAATAGCTTAAAAGGTAATTTTTTTCATTTATGGATGCATGACCATAAAATACACCACAATGATCATTGTCTCAAGATTATAAAAGTTACTACATGACCCGTTAAGTGTCACTGAACTACATGTGTTTTACTTCTTTCCAAGGATATATAGAAATACCCTTTCACAAGCATGATAGTAATTTTTCAACACCACCTATCTTGGTGTTAGATAACTCTATGTTACCTACCTATGGGCCTCCTCCTTAGGTGTAAGTCCCAATTATATTCCCCAACCCAGAAATGTTTCAATATTCCCTAATAAACCAACATGGGTAATAAACTACAGGCATCCCTAGTGAGTGAGCACCACTTGTATATCTATTTCTCCCAATTATCCCGCATGGGACTCCTCCTTAAGTGTAATCCACAATAATATTTCCTATACAACCTGTGATTTGAAATTCCCTCATGGTTCGACATGAGGATGATGGAATGGGCCGATCAATGAATAAGTCTCCACAAACAACATCCTATAATCATGATATTAAACTATATAGAAAAATATTCTCAGTGTATAATGTTAAACTATATATTAACCTATGTTACATAGGATGAATTATATGGAAAACCCATGATAACTCATGTGATGAACACACAATTCCTTGAATAAGATTGATCATGTTGTGAGTATGATATTTTCCCCACCACACCAAGTAACACACTCACTTAAGCCCCACTCATATACCCATTGTCCCTTAACATCTCCTAGTTAGTCCCCTCACATAATACCTACACATTACTTCATTGGTCCTCAGTACCAGCTGATAATCATACTCATGTAATACATATTCATACAATTTCTTCTCTTTGTTATCACCTAGGAAACACACTCACATAATCCCCAATAATAACTTTGTTACTCCACAACATCACCTGGGAAGCCTACACATATAACCCCTCACACACCATAGTCTCACCTTAGAATCACATGGGAACCATTATGTCTAATCCTGAATGATATTTGAGCTAAAAATATATATAATTCATATAACAATATCCTAGTCTCATGAAATTAAACTGCACAAAAATATACTCAATACAACACATTAAACTACAGCCTTTCCCTATGTGACAATAATAGGATTCCCTATGATATGAGCATAGGATGATCCATATGAAAATCATGAGATGCCTTAGTCAATGAGATTGATATGATCACACCATCACCAAGAATCTCTTAGGTATAATCCCCACACTATCCCTCTTCATCTCTGCTTCCACAACGCAAGTGCACTTACTGTATTACGTAAAACAACACGGTATTATCCTATCACACATCCTGAAATTGTGCAATAAAACTATGTAGGTTCTGATCCCTATATCATAGTAGGGTACGTTGTATTTCTCTCTGGGGACTAATCTTGACATCCCAATATCCCAAAAACATTTCCTCTAATTCATGGGTAGCAAGTTTGAGGTGACATAACCATATCCATGGGAAGCAGTTCATAGGTGACTTCACCATCTCCAAAACAAGAATCTCCATCCCATATCACCCCCAAGGTGATGAAAATTATAAAGCATATTCAACTTTATAGAGTGCATTGAACCTCCCATAAATCCAATGTCCCCTAGGATTTAGCATCGCTATAGGATGCTAACATGTTCCTGACCCAGTACAATATGAGTGTATATAGGAAGTGACCCTCCACTAGTCTATAAATATTTGAGCATCCTCTATTGGACTATAAAACATGAATGACCTTAATATTCTATAAACTTCTTCTTATCTCAGTATGTGATGAGGTTATTGGAAGGTTCCCCCCACTGAACTATAAATATGTGAGCGCCTTCACTTAGTTTTAAACAAATGACCCCTTTTGATGCATAAGAACCTTGTCCCTAGGTGGAGATCTAATGGATCCTTAGGTGTTGATCCTTAGAAGAATATGTGAAAATCATAAGACCTCTTTTTCCCCATTCAGGTGACGATCCCATGTTTTCACCTCATGTTAAGATCATGATATGCCTTAGTGATAAGCCTAAGAATCCCCTATAAGATGAGTGTAGGATCTCTCCTCCCTTTCCTTAGGTAAAGATCCTATGTTCTTAACTTGTGTGATGGGTCATGTAATCCCTATGTGATGAGCCAAAAAATCCTTATGTGATGATCATAAGTTTCCTGGTGTGAAAAGCATCATATTCATCTTGTGACGAATGTGAGATGCCTTGTTCAATGATCACAAGATGCCTGAGGTGACGATCCTTGGATACCTTATGAACTGAACATAATTTTTATCATTTAAATCATGTGATTCCTTGAGTTTGGAATTGATACTTATGTCATGTGTATAAGATACCCTCACAACCCTAAATTATTAATAATTTTATAGATCCCCAACATGCCCATTATAATCATCATCCCCAATTGTAGGAAGTCACCTAGCCAAGATAGAAATCAATTTATTTAACTAATGTCCATAAAAATATAGAACTGTGAATGATATTCATGAACATGAATTAGATATATATGGGAGACTTGGAATAGGTAATGAATTCTATGTAGGAATCCATGGATTTAACAACCTCTATCCCATCAGCAGGTTCCAATCAAGGAGCTAACATTGTCAACCATTATAGAGGAGGCATCCCATCTTTCAAGTGATTGAATGCAGGTCATAAGGACTTAGACCTATCCAAGAATGTGGATCCCAACATGTAGGCTCACCCCAATGAAATCTTCAGAAAATAGAATGGTAAACCCGATGTGAATCTCTTCTCCTTCAAATTTGAGCATATGAACAATGTCAAGAATCACCCAATCTGGGTAATGTCAGTATGAATCCCATATGCTTTGATTGTGATTGGATGAGTAGAATTGGGTGAATTAAGGCTTATAATATTTCATGGAATGCACTAGAAAAATTACACCTATGATGAGGAGGTAAGGGAAATTATAGATGTAGAAAACCCCACTTACACTTGGGATGACCAAATTTGGTATCAAAAACCTAGAATTTAATCCAGCATGTATCCTATCAAGACAACACTTGGGGAAAGTTAATCATCTCCCTACTCTCGTTTCTCCATTCCTGGAACCATGACACTAGTGTTGGGGTATGGTCACAAATCATGCTCCATAATATTCCACTCTGATAGGCTTAAATAGATCATAGGAACACATTCTATGTTCCTTGGTTGAGATTGGATTCCATGGATCTCTATATCCCATACCCCATTTATATAGTGATATGGGCTTCCATAACTCTTGGTCCCCCACACCCCATTCTCCTCGTGATATAGTCTTCCACAACACCCGGGCATCCATGCCTTATCCCCACAATGTAAATTCCTAAATGGATCTAGGGTTCCCATGCCTTGTTCCTATGGATTGAGAGGATTTTATATATCTTGGGTTCCAATTCCATGTTCCCATGATAAGATAGGCTTCTATAGATTATGGTATCCCACACATTATTCCTCATGTGAAATTGGTTTCCATGGCTCCTTTTCACCCTCACCCATTCCCATGGTGAGATAGGAATTGAAGGATCTAAAACACCCATTACCCATTCTGATGGAGTGATAGGCTTCCATAACTCATGGCCACCCTCACCATGTTCCCATGCTAAAATAGGATTATGAATCATCTGATGCCCTCACCTAGTTTCTTGAGTGGAATATGCCACCATGGCTCTTGGGAACCCTCGCCCTATTTCTTAAATAGATATTATACATAGAGAGGTACCACTTCCTCATATTCCATTATAAGTGGGAAGTTAGACTTCCTATGATAATGATGTCTTAGAAGAAACTTTAGCTAATAACATCATGTCTATTCCTCCAACAACAGATACACCATAAGGGGTACCCAACATGGGGCACCAACCCCATGTTGGGGGTATATTTACATCCCTTACCCATTATGGGACACTATTATATTAATTTTTCATATGGTGATGCTCGTAACATGGGAAGGATATCATCCCTAACCTAATAGACTCTGCTCCAATAGATCTTATGGCCCCTGCTACCATTTTAAGACTTCTTATCACCCCGAAAACTATATAGGGAGGTGTCTTCATCTCACAGATATCGAGAACCCAACTATCTACTAGACATGTTGGGTCAAATCTCCCTATCACTGGTTCCATTATCATTAATCATGGAGGTCCTCCCCATGATGATCAATAACCTTATAGGTCCTCCTCGTTACACTAATAATAACACCCATGGAAAAGTTCCCTGTGAGGTAGACCTACTCATTCCTGGAAGAAATCCACACAGAATCTTGGGTAATTTTTAGTGAAATATGTAGTAAGATCCTACCCCTAATCCACATGAATCAAAAAACATCAATATTTGGTGGAAGTGACCATGCCTCTACCACCCCAACCCTTATGGGAATAAAATTATCCCATTAAGGAAGCTCATTATGAAGGTTACTATAAAATAATACTTTTATTTCCTAAGTCAACTTAGTATGATACCTACCCGGTAGAGGCACTATGTCTAGAATAATCCCCCACAATGTTCCAGTCATACAATGTAAAAAACTATATGACAACATCCTTCCTGCATTATATAAATATGAAAATTATTATCCTGTAAGTATAATGTTAATCCATCCAACACACATTGTCCCTACTATATGATGAAAAACTACACATCTTCTTTGGTCCTACATAAATGACTCTAAAAGTCACATTCTTCATCCTTGATCCATGATGTTAAATTGTACAATATCTTTAGTCTCATGTACATTACCATAAAAGTAGCTTCATGTAGTTTGAGTAGTATGATCATAAACTATAGATACTTTGGGATTTAGAAATTCCCCTTTTTATAGAACTATGAGATTCTTATCCTTGTGTCTCTCCCTGGGTTGAAATGTCACTACTGGAAATATGACTTATACCAACGGTTTTGTCCAAACCGTTGGTATAGTTCATTAATTTGGACCTATACCAATGGTTTGGCCAAAACTGTTGGTATAGGTCACTTATATGGACCTATACCAATGGTTTTGGCCAAACAATTGGTATAGGTCCATTATAGAGACCCTATACCAACGGTTTGGCCAAACCGTTGGTATAGGTCCTTTGATTTTTTATCTAATATTCTTACTGATAACATTATATAAATCAAAATTTAAAATAATTATGATAATAAATATATATATTTATGAAATTATGTTCACAAAAGTCATGTTAGGTTAGTGGTTAGGTCGTTCAATTATAAACTAGAGGTCCTAGGATCAAATCCCACCGAATGGTTTTTTTTTTGAAATACATATAACAACGGTTTTATGGAACCGTTGGTATAGATTTTCATATTACATATACTAGCGGTTTTCCCAAAACCATTGGTATAGACCTATCCTCACGGCTTACTTGGCCACGGTCCTCCAAACCGTTGGTATAGGCTATACCAACAGTTTGGAGGCCTATACAAATGGTTCCAAATCGTTGGTATAGGTTATTTTTCCAGTAGTGTTTGGACTACCTATAACCCTTGTTTTCCTGTAACTCCACACTCACAACAATCACCATCGAGGCATTATTTATGTATGGGGATATATATTTGGAGTGGAATAGTTCCTCTTAATCCATTATCCTTCCATAATTCACACATATTGGGTCCTTATGTTTGGATTAACATTATCTTCTATATCCAAAAAGGATCCAATATAGGGACATCACATGGACAAATATGCCCAACTCTCGTCTAGGTCACATAACCCAGATGAACAATCCTTATTTTAAAATGGACTCCCATACAACGATGGCACGTGTCCAAATTCACCCACATCCTATCCACAAAACACATCTCAGAGGGACTATCTCTTATGGCATGGTAGTGGAACCCATGTTTTGAATAGGGTTAGTGGTTTTACTCAACACATCCACCTCTCTATCATTTAATACACCTTGGGTCCCAATTTCCCCTATTGTCCACATCACATAGCTCAATTGAAATTCCAACACCCCTAGTTTTTTACATTGGTGAATCCTTTAATATCAAAGATGGTAATATTATCCTTCTATAATCAGACCTTATATTGTTCCACCACATTGATCATCATCATCAGTTATTTATTTATTGGGAGAAGGAAATTACAAGGCAAAGCAAGGGAAGACAAAAGGGAATCTAGGGGGAAAGTAATTCAAACCAAGGGCATCGACCACATTGATGGGTCCCCTCATTGAGATAGATGTATCATTATGAGCCTTTCAATTTAAACTGTTTCCATGCACTCTATTATGACATGATTCATCTCCATTTCCCCTTGTTTCTCACACTGATCATGGTTCACGTGGGCTTATGGATTCTAAAATTATTTAATCATTGAAATGATTAATATTCCCACCACGAGTCCTACTTTCATGATATTAAAATGTTGTAACATGTCCTTGATATATGAAATTAAACAACATGAAAACATCCTAGTCATAAAAAATTAAATTGTATGACATATCATCCTCACTGTATGACATATCATCCTCACTGTATGACATTAAAATGTGTGTCCAATGTCCTGGTCACATGACATTAATTATTGGACAATTTCCTAGTTTCATGGTGTTGAACTATAGGATAATGCCCAATTCAAAATCTATTAAACTGTGTAAAACATCATCCTCACCATACAATGTTAAAATACATGTCCAACATCATGGTTTCATGAAATTAAACTACTTAAAAACATTCTTGTTTAATTATGTTAAACTACATGAGAACGTTTGAGTCACAATATGATAAATTTTATGTTGCATCTTCCTCACCATATGATGTTAAAATACATGACAATGTACAGGTCATGAGTAATTAAATTTTTTGATGCATCATTATCACTATATGAAGTTAAACTATGTGTCCAATTTCATGGTCACATGATGTTAAATTGTAGGAAAACATCCTAATCATTTAATGTTAAACTATGGGGAAACATACTGGTCACATGACACTAAACATTATAACACATCATCATCACTATATGATGTTAAAATGTGTGTATAACACCCGCATTGTAGGATATTAAACTATAGGATCCATATCCTCATATCATGATATAAAACTACATGATGATCTTGAACTCACCTAAGAGGACCTCCCATTTTTGTGCTAGTCACCTACCTCACCACCTTATATAAATACATATGAATAGATTCCCATTTCATGGGATACATATATATTTCTAAATATCTTAATTTGGGCATAACCGCTGACCTCCTTTGGGATATTCCCTTAAGATTATATTTGACTCTCACATAGTGATATGTCTATTCAATGTACTCAAATTCATGGTGGTGTAGTACCAAGAGTGTTGAAAATTCACTAAACATCCCCTCATGTCCTAAACACCCCCCTCATGTTCATCTTCACACTATATTCCTTCCCTAATTTGGATCCTAGCTATCCTACACATCCAAATGGGTTCCCCTATAGTAATGAAAGATGGAAAAAATAGGTTTGTCTCTCATTCAGGGTACATGCCTCGAAGGAATTCTCCTGACAAGTTATGGTTCCCATGTTTTAAACATGATCCATGGTTGATCCAATATTTTCTTACCCCATACTTAAAAATGCGGTTGTGGGAACTATTTTTTAAATACATGGTCAATAGTTATCCTTACCTGCTCATCACCCCCTTTTTTGGTTCAGATATTGGAATTTGTGATTTACTTCCTCTCTACCTCCCTTTGTTATGGTTGAGTTTTAATACCCTTGGTGTTACCCCAATGCATTTTTGTGTATATTGACTAAGAAATTTGGTTTCATGAGAACCTTGTTGAGTATGTTTCTAATTGCCCATATCATGTGTTATAATGTGACATGGGTGGTTTCCCACCACTCTTTGTTTCTTGCATCAAGAATCACTCACATGGTCTTAGAAATCTTGGTGTGTACCCACCCTATCATGATCAAGTCTGATGAATGTTCCCAAGAAGGAAACCCCCTAGTTCAAAGCATCATTACCTTAGACTGTGTGAAGCCCATTCTGAAGATGTTTGTGTATCACTGGTCTGTTTTTCCCTCCATTCATTTTGGGATCACATTAAATTTCTTATTGCAAAAAATAAAGTCCCATTTTCAATCATCTTGATCGAATGAAGATTAACTAAATAGTATATTCCCCATCACATGACTACAAACTACACGACACCTTTGGACCTTAGTTGTGAGGACACCCCCTTCTCGATATTGGCCTCCCACTATGCCATGTTCTATATCTACATGTGTCTTGATTACCTTTTCATGGGATATATAGTGATGTCTGGATCCCCTATCTCTGGCCCAACCATAAGTTCCTCATCACTCCCACCTTGTTTTGACACTTTGTGTTTCATTTATAAACTTTAGTTCCTTCTTCCACACTAGAACAATGAGATTATCATATGGAATTGGTCCAAGAATTGAATATTTAAACTATGTGTTCCCCATCCCTGGGATTTTTGTTTGGTATGGGGACTTTTATTCCCTCTATTAACATCAGGTTTATATTACCTTTCATGTCATATAATCTTCTTTGTTATGGATTTGGTCCATGATACATAACCTTAAAAGGAACCACCCCTTTGGTCCATACTATATAGCATTAGACTATGTTCCATGGTTTAAGATTCATGACTATAAACCAAATTCCCCTATTTTTTGGATAGTTTATATCAAAATTGGATCATCCATTTCCATATGGTTCATTTTTACTCTAATAGAAAAATTATCTTACCTTGTATCCTAGTCTGAGATCTATGACATTAAAACTGGTAGCACACCCCGGTTAAGGGTGTATGACCTTAAGATATAGACTCCCAATAGTCCACCTGGAATGACCATAAACTTCCTAAGGAAATAGGATCAAAAAACCATCAGGTTAAAACCCCACAAAGGTTATCTTGAGAAAAAGTCAAAACTTTTCCCATTATGTTTTCCCTAAAATTTAGGAACAAGTAAAGTTTCAGATGAAAAAGGAATAAATCCCATGAGTCTCATCATAGGGCCCCGCTAAAAACCTAATTGTACTTGTTGAACCTACTAGTTTAGTAAATTGATAGATCCAAACCTTCACCCCATTTACCCTATTTTTATCCTCATCATATAATGTTGAACTATATATCCAACATCCTTTCCTTAAGATGTTAAATTCTATTGTTGATTTCCCCATTACATGAATTCAAACTATGTGATATCTTGATCCCCACTCAGGAGGGAATATTTGGTATCATGTTGGATTTTATCCATGTGCATCCTTTGGTGTTATTAATCTACCACACCTCATCTAGAAATACAAGTGACATTATTTTTATACATGAGATATATATTAATGCCCATACATTCTCTCTCAGACCTGGTTACAAACATTTACCCCATGGGAAAGGTTTCTTAAGTTGGAATTGGATTCAGCAGGGCCCATCCATTTACATCAGGATTTTCTTACTCTAGCCAATTATGTTGCCTCACCACCCATGGTCCAAAAATAACATCTCAAAAATTTATCACCCTTTATTTATGAGAAGACATATGATGTCATAGGGACCTCACAGGCTCTTCCATTCATGATAGGATTGTTTTTCCTTAGACATAAGTCTCAACACCTAATAGTCCAATCCATATAAACATAAATTCCATAACCCTATAGACTTAGATACATAAACATAAACTTCATTTCCCCCATTGGTCCTAGATGAAAGACCTTAAAAGGAAAGACCCATGGTCTAGGCTTCATAACCTTAAAAAGGTATGAACTTTGGACAAAGTTATACATTCCAAAATTAGGCAACCTAGGAGACCCCCGATATCCTTCTTGAAGAAAGATCAAGACCTTACTCATTTCTTTCATGTATTTGGTTTTTGTTTTTTCCCCAATGTCTTTACTACTTTATGTTAGTTTTTTAAGCCCCATAAATGTGTCTTATCCACAATTTTGTGGCATTAAGAGTGCATGAACTTTTATTTAGCATCCCGCTCCTTCATCTATGCACTTTGTGTCCCCTTTATTTGTATCAACATCCATTTTTCGTGTCCAAATGTTCTCCCATGTGATTATAGAATGTGGAAAAAATAGGATCACCTCCCATCTAGGTAAAACACATTGGAGGATACAGTGTATTATCACATGAAATATAACCACAAAAGGAACTTAGAAATTGTGCTAAGTAAATTTTTAGAAAACCACATTTATCCTAAATTCTCGTAGTATGACTTCTGGATACAAGAATTCTAATTCCTTGGGAATTTCATCTTTAAAAAGGTTATATTGGTCAATAAAGAAAAAATTGGGGTTTTTATTTATTATCAACAACCTAAAAAATATCTTTTATATACATAAATTCCTAGGTTTAGTGAGGTATTATATTTATTGTTTTTGAGATTTTCATATATTGCTTATCTTATGACTACAATGAAAAGTAAGGAAATTCTCTTTAGCTAGAGTTATAATTGTCAAAAAACTTTTAAGGAAATCAATGTTTGGATCACTTTGTAACCTACCCTTATCTTTACTAAACCAAGTGAAGGATATGTGGTCTTTTATGATGCATTTGGATCAGAATTGGGTTATATTCTCATATATGGAGATCATTTCATAGCTTATGGACTATGAAAATTGAGGATACATGAAAATAATTATCTAACACATGATCTACAATTAGTTTTTTTGGTTCATGCTTTAACAACATGGAACCACTATATATTTACTATATCTTTGGTTAAAGGTTAACTATGATCATGAATCATAAAACCTTGAAAAAAATATTTTCACAATGGGACATGAACTTGAGAAAATGACAATGGATGAAATATCCTCAGATGTTTGAATTTGACTTGGATTATACACCTACGAAAGTAAACTCAGTATTCAATCCTTTGATTCATATGTCTTATAATTAAGTGGTTTAAGAGGCTTAAGATCAATGTTATTTAATGTGGGTAATTGATAATATGAAATTTGAATGTACTGAGCAGAATGATGTTGTAGTTTTATTACCAATCGCTATTATTCATGAATTAGTTAATAAATTCAAGGAGGTTAAACAATTAGATCATGATTGAATCATAATGAGTTCAAACCTTAATGGTGGGGAGACCATTGATGGATGGAAAAAATATGCAAATTCAATGTTGTATTGTTTATATTGTATCATAGTTACTCTAACTTTCCAAGACCAATTATTTTATTCCTATCACCATTTAAAGTGAAATATCCTCCTAGGAACATTGAAAATGTACAAGTTAATGAAATTCCATTTTTGGGGGAAAGGTATAAAGTGGAAGGTGTTAAATTATGTTATAATAGGTCAAAGATGAATATCATTGTCTAGACAGCGTGTTACATTCATTTACCATACTTGTATAGAAATGAGAGTAGATTTATATAGAATTATTAATTATTCTATCAAGAATTATTTGAAATAATTATTCCATTTGTGAGATTGTGGAATAACTCAAAAATTCATCACAATTAATTACAATTCAGGAGAAAAATACAGTAGATGAGTTGGAAAAAATCTATCTCTCAGAAGTAGTAAAATTTCATGGGGTTAAAATTTCTATTATATCTAAATGAGACCCTAGATTCACCTCATTATTTTGGAAAACCTTTAAACAATCCCTTAGAATCATGTTTACCATGAGAATGACATATCATCCCCAAATTGATGTCCAGTCAGATTGTGCTATTCAAACATTGGAATACATCCTCAAAGCTTGTGTTATAGACTATTGGTAGTTCATGGGAAGACCATTTGAATTTTATAGAGTTTTCTTATAATAATATCTTTAATTAAATGATAAATATGTCCCTCTATGACAATTTTTATGTAATCCCATGTCGCCCTCCACTTTCTTAGGTAGAGACTAGGGAAACTTCATTTATTGGACCAAGAGTTTTGCATGAGAATACTAAGAATATAAAAATAATCATGAAAAGGATAGAGATATCCCAAATCTATAAAAAAATAATATTTAAATCATCATCATCACTCATTGTCATTTGAATTGGTTGATCATGTATTCTTGTTCATTTCTTTGAGATTGTGGCATCATTATTTAGGAAATCCATAGAATTTGGCTCCTCGGTAAGTTGTAACTTTTGAAATTCTTGAACAGATTGGTGATGTTTCTTATTATCTATCTCTACCACTAAGATTCAGTTTGGTTCATAATGTTTTATATTTATTTCAATTAAATAAGTACCAACCTAGTCTTTTCCAAGTAATTAGTAGGGATCATGTGATTCTTGAACCATATGTGACATTTATTCACACCCTAATTTACATTCTTGATCAGAAAGATAGTGACTTTCTTGGTAGATATATATCATTGGTGAGATTATTATGGAATCATGGTTAGTTGAAGGAATATACTTGGTAATGGGATAATCGTATGATATAGAAATGGATAGAGCTATTTCAAGACACTGATTGCCCCAAGATTTCTGAGGATGAAAAGCCCAATGGTGGGGAGAATGAGATACCCTAAGTTAGAGGTATTTTTACATTTTATACTCTACTTTAAAGTTATGAAATTATTATTTTGGAAGCTATGGAGAGTGTTTGTAAGTTTTATAAGGCTTTATAAGGGAACACGGTTAGAGCATGGTTAGAGCACAGTGGAAACTATGCATAACTTCCTAGGTATTTGTGTGTATGGAGACATCTGGGTGGGAACATGATTTGGACTAAACCATGAGAATTTAGAAATTTTTAGATAGTGTCAATTTAAATTTTTGGCACATGTTTTTCCAAACTGTGTGGCCAAATCATGTATCCCTAGGTGTCTTCCAATATCACCAGCATGTTTGGTGCATGTTTTGTCAAACCATGCAGCCCAATCATGTGACATAATTAATTAAGTATATAAATTGTATTTTTTTATTTATTTTAATCCCCAAAACCCTCATGATTTGTTATTTTATTTTTTATTTTGTCTTCCAAGGTTCTTTTGGGTGATTTTGGGGATTCGCTTCACTCTAGAGGTCAATTTCAATGGATCTTTGGGCATTGGACCTAGAAAAACAAAGGTATGGGTACCACTTATCTCTCTCCTTTTATATATTATCATTATATATTATAAGGAACAATATATAAATTATTACTTTCTCAAATATATGGTTTATTATGGAATTTGATATTATTTCTCCATGATTCATTAAAGGTAATTCAATGAGAGTCCAGATCGGTGAGGTCATGAAGCAGTTCTTGGAAAATAATGTTTTGAGGTAGGTGGATTCTCTCCCTATATACTTTATTAGAACATGAAGGCTTTGATTTTCAAAAAAAAATAAATATTTTTATTTATTTATAAAACCCATTAGGATTCTCCTTATTTTACTGGTTTTGAAAGTATTGATTGTGGCATTTTCCCAAAACATGTTTGATGAAATTCTTGAATGAGAAATTGATTTCAAAGAAATTTTTTGGGTGTGAGAACTTGTAATGGGTGTGTTTTACATGAATTCATGGTGCATATTGGGGCCTTTTTGGTTTTATACTTGGATTTCATTCTAATTTTGGGGTGCTTTAGATTATACCTCTTTGTGACGCTTTGGTCTGGAGTGACGGGTTCTGCTCATGAGTTAGGATTGTTCAATGGACATATGGTATGAGATCCCATTAGTTGGTCATTTTTATATTTGTGTGTGTGTACGTGGCATGGTTCATATTCATGGTGTGAGTTATTATCACTGATTATGTATATGTATATCTTACCCACCTATTTTATACTGCTCACTCATGATTTATACTAAATGTTAGTAAACTTTTTCTTGTTCTAATGGCATGTGTGGGAAGTTTTGGGGTTCTTTTGCTGGGTTGTATACTCACTCCATGTATATGAAGCTTTGTGTATATAAAAATGTTTTTTATCATGATACAATTAAGTGGAAGGTATCATACATTACTAATGGAGAACCTTGATGCTTCAGTCTTATTATTTGGGAGTTGGATCTTGGGGATGTCATGTAGTGGAGTTGGTCATGGTGCCATATCAGTTCCTTGGTTTCTCTTAGAGTCTCTGTGTATTTTTTTGGTGTAGACTTGTCAATGTATTTTTTACTGGTACAAATATGATTATGCCCCTAGTGTCTTATTTCATTCTTTTTTCATTTTTATATCATTCATCACATTCATTGTATTTTTTTGAGTTTTTATATTATAGTTTGTATTTTTTATGGTAAATCACCATCGAATTATTATATCTACCATTGGAATTTATTTTCATTTTTTGGTGTATGGGGGATGTCACATAAGTTTAGTAGAACTTCAGTCCCTCCCAATCCAATGGGTCGATCTGGGATGTTATATCTAATATTCCCTCAAATTAAGTGCTTTAATTACCAGTGTCCTTCTTTTAAGGTATGTTTTTGAAATCCACATGGACTTATTCATTGAGGTCCTTATAGTCCTCAATTTCATTCACTTTCATTTCATTAAAGATAACATATTCTTAGTAAATTAATTTCTCCATTTTTAAGAATCAATGTTGCATGCTCATTTTTTCTTTCATTCCATTAGATGTGTTCTTCATGGTTTCTTTATCTTCATTATTATCCCAAAATTTATTTGGAAAAATTTTATCAAGTTGCCCAACTTTTCTACACCAAAGGAAAGTAAGTGGAATATTGATTTTGAATTTTACATAACCCCTTTTGAGATTTTAGGAAATAAAAGACATAACTTCGTCAAATTTCAATCTTCAGGATCATCCTCGAATATGAATTTCTTCATTTCCTTGAATGCCACTTCCTGATAATTCTCCTTTTCCATGGACTTGTTTTCATTAATCCTCATCTCATATATAATGAGAGTGTTGTGAAGAATATCTGATATCACTATATTTATTTATTTGTCTTCAAACACTAATACCGTTATGTTGAAATGCGATGGTAATCTTCTCATGATTCTTTTCACATTTTTTATATCATGTTTGGTTTGTTCAAGTTTGTGCATGTATTTTATAATAATGTTCACCTAGTAAAATAATTCGCCAATAGACTCATTTAGGTGAATATTTAAATCATAATACTTGTTACAAAGAACCTAAATTTTAGCTTCATGTACCTTGTAATAACATTTATATATGTTGAGAAGTTTTTCCTACATAGCGTGTGAGGATTTACATGACATCACATTCATGTAAATTACATTGGAAAGGCTCCTCCTAATGCATTGAATATTTTGGTATCGATATAAAGTCCCCTTATATATTTCTCAGATAATGATCCACACTCTATAATAACTAATATCCCATGTATGGTATCCATGTATACATCCATTACCAAATATCATAAATAGTGTTTCATCTGATTCTTCCATAAATGGAAACATTTTTCATCGAAGATTGAAATTCTCTTATGGTTAACAACCACTTCCATTACTTTAGAGATAGAAACTACTCTAAGAAACATTGGATTTAATTCCACTTGTTGGTATTAATCAAGGTAAATACAATGATAGGTTAAATAATGGTATTTTGATCTCTTAAAAGGACCCTCTCCAGAAATATTTTCCATTATTACTAGGATAACTTCTCTCCCTCACATTACATATGAAGTAGTAAAGTAAATATAGAGGTATATAAGTAATTTTACTTTTTTTTCCCAAACTATGATAATATATATAGTATAAAATAGTTATCACTAAGTGCATGTCTTTTTTCTTATATTTTAGAGAAACCACACTAGCCCACCAGGTTCATAACCTTCAAAAAATAGAGAACTCACTTCTCTCAAACACTTATAAATCACACTTCTCTTCCAAGTGTTACCATCCTAATATTCACAAATCAATAATGAGTTTACACTAACAATGGTATATAAATCATCTCTATCTTCAACCACTTGATGAAATCCATGAACCTCTAACAAAATAGTTGCATGGATCTCCCTTATTTTATTATCTAATTTTAAAAAAATGTATGGAATTCATCTCTTACACTATTCTTTTGATACTCAAACCTAATACTTATTTTTGAAGCAGGATATATCAAAAAATTAATACTCCCTTTATTTTCTTCAGAACTATTGTGATAAGTTTTTATGAAACATATTCTATTTAGATCGAGTAAACTCTCTCAAATTTGTATTGAACCTCCTTATTTTAATCAAATCTATAAATAAATATATCACGGCGTAAATTCATTTCTATGATTTTATCTTCAACTTCTTTATCTTTATCATGGATTGATATCCTTATTCAAGGTGTGATTCTTAGTCAACAACCAGTTCTACGATATCTGTATTATATATTATATTTAACTCTTTCGAATCTTGCACAATGGTTCTTTGAATCTTCACAAATCCTCACACTCATTATGATGTGTCCTTATATAGCATGGAAACCTCTAAATAAGAAGAACCATCAAAATCTATCTAAACTTCCTTATATTATATCCAACCTTCCTCGATGTAGTTGAAGGTTACTGGAATAGAAAAATCCGGTTGGATTGATGCCCAATTATGGTTTTTTATTCAATACAATGAATAAATCATAAGAAAATAAAAAGAATTAAATTTTGAAATGCATGGCCGATTTTCTTCTATCGACCGGTCAAAGTTCCAGTGCTCTGCTAATGTGTATAGCAGTACTCAGGTCGAATCCTCGGCGATGATACTTTTTAATAGTCGGTTGTTTTTAGTTAATTGTATTCTGATTGGGGGTTTGTTTTCAGAGCTTATGAAATAATTTATGTATGATGTTTAATTTAACAAATTGATAAATATTGGGGTTAGTTCTTCATTAGGTATTTAAGCTTCTGATATCCTTGAGCTTTTCTTTATATTGCATTAAATTAACACCCATGTCACAAGTTGACGTTGATTAGAATTCCTAAGTGTTAAATCTTTAATCCAAGACTTAACTTAACTAGGATTATAATATCAATAAGTAATTGATTTTGGTAGTGTATTTATGGTTCCAATAATCCATGGAAACCACATGTTAAACAAAATATGTCATTAATCCATGACATGTTAAGTCCAACATACACAATGTTAAATTAACAAATACCCATCGAGCAAATACTCTCAATCACTTAACATCCCTAAATTTTGACTCACCCCAATGAGATATTTACTTATACATTTGAGTGTTTAATAATCTGGTTATAATGATTATGATGATAAATTAATAATAGAAGAAAAAGAAAGGGATAAGAAAGGAGTGGTGTGTCGACACACACACACGAACAATGATGATAATTAAAAATGAACTTTCGATTGAATGAGGAAGAAAAATAAGAGAAGGGGATTAAAATGTATTTAAACTATTTTAAGAACATTAACATTAAATTATATAAGGTGTATGATAATAAGAGATATTTAATAAGAAACATGCATTAAAACAGAATTACAAAGAAAGAGACTTACAAGATTACAACAAAGAACAATACAAAAGTGAAAGGAAGAAAATAGAGGAGGAAAGGTATCTCAAGTGAAAACTTGAGTATGGAAGGTCCTCACAAGCCTTTGGAAAGGATTTGGTCATGCCAATATGTTCTCCTATTCTCTGAAATTCCAACCCCTTTAAAGGAGAAGAGGGGGATGCATTTATATCCCAAGGAAGTGGATTGTTTACATTCCCAATATGTCCCTCCAATTGGCTCGACGAATTGGACATCCATATAGCCGAATATAGAGATATATCCTTCCTCAAAGTTGTAGATAATAAATTTTTCTGACTACCCTCAAAATTTGGATTCATTTGGACCTATGGATCCATAGTTATGTCCGGTTTATTAAACAATTTTAATCTTTCCATTTCAATCCAGTCTTTTTGAAGTCCAAAATGTGAAAGGGTTTTTTAATAGTAATATGCCTTCAAAACCGAATTATTTCTTCAACAAAGTAGGCCGCCTATATCTTCTCTTTCACACTGAAAAATATCAGCTCTATTTGATGATTACATCATGATATATGTGATGAATAGTGTTCGGAGTTTAATTCCCAGACAGAATGGTGGGCTGGACTTCAAGGCATTAGTTGGGCCCCTTTTTCTTGTAGTTGGACCTTAAAATTTTTATCCATGATTACATTGGATAATATAGAACATATTATGGAGTTTAATAAAAATTTTGCTTCGGGATTTGGACCAATAACTCAATCGTCATTGATGGTCCAGTTTCATCACAAATTCTTTGGATCTTCTTATATTGACCATATGAGCCCTCAAATGGCAGAATTGGCCCATTATTCCTTCTAATGATATGTGATAAATTGAATAAGGAATCCTAAAAAAATAACCACACAATTTGAATCAGTAGGGTGATAGTTATAAATAAAATAGTAAACTGAATCAATTAGACTACTTCTAAAAATGCTCAAAAATTATACTTAGTATTAAAACATTAATATTTCACACAAATTATGCACATTTCATATAAAATAAGTAAAGGGAGTATATAATAAGTCATGAAAATATTAATAACATCAACTCCACCACACTTAGTCTTGTGCATTTCCTCATGTGAAACAAATATAAAAACATGACAAAATCATTTTCACTCACCATCAAATATTAAAATTTTGTTTTCTCCAATCAAGGGAGGTTTAGACTATTTCACTCATCCATTTTGAATTCCAACATAATTTGTTACAGAAACAGTGTTCCAAAAACTAATTCATTTTTTCATGCTCAAATTTAGAAATGGAAAATGTGGACACTCAAAACTCACACCTCTCAAGATGATAAAATTCATTTTTGGAGGTTCGCTCTTTCACCAAGAAAAAGTGAAAATATTAGAGTTTGAAAGAGCTCTCAACTTCAAATACCTATCCAAAGTGAACAATAATCAAGAGGTCTTTTAAGGGGTTTCTCTGTGGCTATGGGACGGTAGGAATATAATGTCCAAGAGAGAGAAGAAGAGGGTTAAAACACCGACATAGAAAAAGTAATACACATTTTTTTTAAATAAAACATGGAAGGAAATGAAAACACATATTTACAAGGGAATGATTGTGTGAAGAAAAACAAAATAGAGGAAGAAAATTTGAAGGGGATGAGAAGATGAAATATTTACAAACCACAAAACTCCTCCCAATGACATAAGAATATAATTCAAGTGTTCTTTTTTTCTTTTTTTTCTCTTTTTTCGAAAGTTGAACTTGTAAAAGATCTCACACTCATATCCCAACCCATGATTGATCTCCTCACGACACTAATTGTAATAGTTATAATAAGATCAAAGGTTGAGGAAGAGTGATTTTTGACCTACCCAAGAAATAACCCAAATTTTGTTTTGTTTTTTTTTTGTTTTTTTTTTTGATTTTTTTTATTGTTTTTCTTTTTAACACTTTTTAATTGTACATGATAAACATATATACATTCCCAAACCCCACTGAATGAAAAACTCTCCCCCACACTTAAAATTATGCTTTCCCTCAAGCATAAGATAATACAGTGACATCAACAAAGGGTACCCAAAATGAAATCCATTCCCCCCCCCTTAAATTTTAAAAAATTATCCAAAGAAAATCCATGTTGATATTGGGTGGGATAAAGAATTGGGCTTATAATGTGGATATCAAAGAAAAGGTTTTCATAGGCTAGAAGGGGCTTTCAAAAGAATGATTAATTTATGGTTAATGGGAGGATATTTGGCTATAATTCTCATGAGGTTCAAAAAATGCCTCTATCATATTAATGCACACTAAAGTAGGAAATTCAGATCAATGGTCCACAAACTCAAGACTCACAAATGGGGGTGAAAAACACACATGTTGAAAAGATGGTCATAGGTGGCCTTTCCATGAAAGCAAATTTTGTTCCTCATGGGTGGGGAGAATCATTTTCCAAATCAAAAACTGAGCATTCAAAATTTTTTGGTTTTGACACAAAATTATTTATCCAAAGTCATGATGAAAATAAAAAAAATTGAGATGAAAACATTCCTGTTGACTCTCCAAAAATGTTGGACAAAATTTCAAAATTGGATGGTGAGTAATCATGACTCTTGATTTTTTTGTACATTTTTTTTGTTATGATTCTTTTTTTTTGTTTTTTTTTTTGTTTATGTTTTTTTTAGTTTTTAATAAATATACACCCACACAAAAGAGAAAGTGAAAAAAAAGGGTTTGATGAAGAAAGTGGTAAAAAAATTAAAGAGAGAGGAAGAAGAAGAAATAGGTAGAGAGAGGAAGAGATATAGAGATTTAAAGGGAAAGAGGTGTCCCTTGGTTTGGATTTGGTGGGTTTCCATCTCCATCTAGTGGTGGGTCGACTGCAGAAGTTGGGGATCAAATGGAAGTCAATGTTGTTCCAAGATTGTGTGTCCTCTCATGGTGATGCTTTAGCCAATGTCCATTAACTGTGAATGTCCATTTGGAAGAGGGGTCTTGGACTTGCACTGCACTAAACGGGTAAACATTATTAATAACAAAAGGACCTTCCCAACAAGAATTAAGCTTACCTGGGTGAAGCCTAAATCGAGAATTGAAGAGCATTACCTTATCACCTTCATGAAATACCTTTCTCAGGAGGTGTTTATCATGTAGTGCCTTTGATTTTTCTTTGTAGATATTATAATTCTCATAAGAATCAAGTCTAAGCTCCTCCAGTTCAGCCAATTGAAACAATCTTTCTTCACCAGATTTTTCACAATCAAAATTACAGGTTTTCACATCCCAAAAATACTTTTGTTGTATTTCAACCGGTAGATGACATGCTTTACCAAAAACTAGCCTAAAAGGATACATCCCAATGGGTGTTTTATAGGTTGTTCGATAAGCCCAAAGTGCTTCACCAAGTCTTTCAGGCCAGTCTTTTCTAGTGGGTTTTACAATTCTCTCAAGCACTCTTTTCACTTCTCTATTAGAAAGTTCAGCCATACCATTTTTTTGGGGTGATATGCAGTTGAAGTTTTATGTACAACCCCATTCTTTTTCAAAAGATATTCCATGTTTTTATTACAAAAGTGGGTTCCTAAGTCACTGATCAAGGAACATGGTGTTCCAAATCGGTGGATGATGTGTGTCTTTAGGAACTCACTAATAGTATGTGAATCATCTTTTCTAGGGGGTTTGGCCTTGACCCACCTAGAAACATAATAAAACTCAAGAAGAATGTATGAGAATACATTGGAAGGGGAAATGGTCCCATGAAATTGAGACCCCACACATCAAATATCTCACAGAAAATTAAAGGATTTTGGGGCATTTCATTTCTCTTGGAAATTGTGCCAAACTTTTGGTAAGTGGGACATGATTGATAGAACTCGTTTGATTCCTTAAAGAGTGAAGGCCAAAATAATCTAGAGTCTAGGACCTTTCGGGAGGTCCTTTATGGTCCAAAGTGGCCACCACCAGGAATTGAGTGACAGAATTCTAAGATGGAAGAATGTTTATTTTCATTGACACATCTCCTTATTACCATGTCAACCCCAGTTTTACAAAGTTTATTTTCTTCCCAAAAATAGTATTTTGAATCACTTTTCAACTTAATTTTTTGTTCTTTTGAAAACATTTTAGAAAAAACACCAGAAACCATGTAATTTACAATTGAGGTATACCATGGTATTTTTGGAGTGAGAGATGAAAGGTGCTCAGTGGGGAATTCAGGATCAATGATTTCAGAATTAGAAGAATTAGAAATTCTACTCAAGTGATCATCCATAGGGTTTTCTTTTCCTGGTCTATCTTTTATTTCAAGTTCAAACTCTTGGATCATTAGGATCCATCTTATTATCCTCGGTTTGGAATCACTTTTCTTGAGTAAGAACTTTATAGTAGAATGGTTTGTGAAGATGATGATTTTGGCACCTAAGAGATAGGGACAGAATTAATCTAAGGAAAAACCACTGCTTAAAGTTCCTTTTCAGTGAAAGTGTAGTGATATTTAGTTTCATCCAATGTTTTTTAGGCATAATAGATGACATGAGGAATATTTTATCTTCTTTGACCAAGAACATCCCCAACGGCTCTATCAGAAGCATCACACATCAACTCAAAGGGTGAGGACCAATCTAGGGGTTTGATTATTGGGGAAGATGTTAGAGCAGTTTTGAGTTCAACAAAGGATCTCTTTCAAACCTCATCGAAATGGAAAGTGACATCATTTTGGATCAACTGAGTGAGTGGGAGGTAAATCCTACTGAAGTTATGGATGAATCTCCAATAGAAACTGGCATGACCGAGAAATGAACTGATGTCTCGAATAGAAGTGGGTTGAGGAAGTGATTGGATCACTTCAATTTTGGCAGGATTAACTTCAATATGATCTTTTGAAACTATGTTCCCTAGAACAATCCCATTTGTAACCATGAAGTGACATTTTTCAAAATTTAACACAAGGTTACACTTGACACACTTTTTGAGGACTAGAGAGAGTGAATTCAAACAAGATTCAAATGACTCACCATAAATGGTGAAGTCATCCATGATGACTTCCATGCAGTGTTCAATGAATTCAGAAAATATACTCATCATACACCTCTGAAATGTTACAGGAGCATTGAAAAGGCCAAAAGGCATTCTTCTATATACATATTTTCCAAAGGGGCATGTGAGAGTAGTCTTTTCTTGGTCCTGAGGTGTGATTGGGATTTGTAAGTAACCAGTGTATCTATCAAGAAAGCAATAGTATGACTTTTCGGCTAATCATTCCAGCATTTGATCAAGGGATGGAAGAGGGTAGTGATCTTTTCTTGTTTCAACATTCAATTTCTTATAGTCGATGCACACACGCCATTTGTTCTTCACTCGAGTTGTGACTACCTCTCCATGTTCATTTGTGACAACAGTTATCCCACCCTTCTTAGATACAACTTGAATTGGACTAACCCATTCACTATCAGAAATTGGGTAGATAATACCATCTTGAATAAGCTTGGTGATCTCTTCCCTAACTACCTCAAGTATGAGTGGATTGAGTCTTCTTTGTGGTTGTATAATTGGTTTGGATGTCTCCTCAAGATGGATGTGATGCATGAAAAGGGTAGGGTTGATTCCTGGTATGTCATCTAGGGTCCACCCTAAGGCCTTTTTGTTTTCCTCTAACACTTTAACAAGTTTGTACTCCTCAGTTTCAGTAAGTGAAGCAGAGATAATGACAAGATATGAGTGATCATGGAAAAGGAATGCATATTTCAGGTGTGTAGGAAAAGGTTTCATATCATTCTCATCTTTCATTTGTGGGTTAGAAAACTCATGAATGGATGAAGGGACTTCAGTTGCTTCAGATTAATTTTCCTTGATATTGTCCAATGTGGAGAAGTAGAGATCAGATTTGATGTGGGATTCAAGAGAGTTTTCAAGTTCCTCTAGATTGATGGAGTCTATGAATGGGAGGTCCACATCAACTTCACCATTTATGAATTGGTTTATCATGTTGTAGATTTCACAAGATCCTTTATCATCAAAACAGGATGAACATGATGGAATGGGGTTCAATTGACTCTTAGAAGTGTCCTCGGAAGCATGGATTGAGAATTCAGAGTGATCCTCAGATGGGTATCGCATGGCTTGGAAAATGTTGAACTTGACCAGTTGGTCACCGAATTCCATGGATAAGATGCCTAAATATACATCAATCATGGTTCTCGCAGTCGTGAGGAATGGTCTTCCTAGAATTAGGGGAGATTGAGAAGAGTTCGTATCACCTTCCATGTCAAGGACATAGAAATCAGCAGGGAAGATAAGATCATTGACTCGGACAAGGACATCCTCAATTATACCCTCAGTACTAGCAGTTCTTTGATTGGCTAACTGAATGACAACACTCGTTGGATGTAAGGGACCTAGACCAAAGTTAGAGAATATGGATTTTTTCATGACATTAATTGAGTCTCCTAGGTCTATGAGTGCATCATCAAAGTTGGAACTTCCAATTTGGCATGGAACCTTAAAGGTCCCTAGATCTTTGAATTTTATGGGAATAAACTGCTGGGTGGAAACATTTTTGAAGGTCCTAAGTTGCCTCTTGTGGGTGCACAATTCCTTAAGAAACTTGGCATACTTAGGTATTTGTTTTATGGCATCTAAGAGGGGAATGTTCACTTCAACATGTCTAAACATGTCGATCATTTTAGGATTGGGTTTAAAGGACTTATTTGGCTTAGAGACATCTTGTGGAAAAAGAATTAGATTCCTAAGTGGAATAGAAGGAGGTGAGGGAATGGATTCAGATTCATTTTCATGTTTCTTTTTATTTTCATTTTCTAGGTCAACATTTAAAGGTGGTTTATATGACTTATCTTGAGGTATAGCAATTTGCTTTCCCGATCTAAGTGCAATTGCACTTACATTACCCTTGGGGTTGGGTAATGGTTGAGCTGGAAGTTAAAAAGAATTGGATGGTTGATGCTGACTAAGGTGAGATACAAGTTGACTAATTTGGGTTTCAATGTTCTTGAGGCTGGAATGGGTGAAGGAGGCCAGATCTTCCACTGCACTTTCCCATGGTTGCTTGGAAGAAGAGGCTTGTCCCGGATTGGGATTACCTAGATTTTGGTTCTTGGGAAATCGATTGTATTGGTTTTGGAATTGGGAAGGCTCACTAGGATAATGGGATCCAGGAGGAGGATTTTTCCTTTGAGGTTGAGGAATAAAAGGATAATGTTGTTGGAAAATACCAACACCTTGACCATATTGAAACTAGTTTGGGTTTTGAGGAGGGAATTGAGGGGGATGAGAGAAGGTATTACTATACATCATGCCTTGGTTATAGGAAGAAGAAAAGGGCTCAGAGTGAGGTTGGTTAAAGTTTCTAACAAACTGACCTGATAGTTGAGGGTTGGTGTTCCGCTGAGCATATGCTGCATTGAGCTCCATTGGTCCAGATGAATCAGATTGATCCTCTTGAAGTTGTGGACATGTGTCAGTTGGATGAGATGAAGAGTTGAAAATTCCACAGTTTTTGATAGGTCCAGGAAACATTGATTGCAGAGAAGATGAGGTTGGGGATTTGGTAGCCACAGCTAGTTGTCGCACAAGACTTGTAAGTTCACTCATCCACTCGGCCATCTTTTTCGGCTCAATTGATTGATTATCTTGGTCTTTTTTGACTTGAGAATGTGCTCGAGTATGGAATTTTTGTGTCTTTGCAGCCATATTACTTATGAGATCTCTTGCTGTTGTAGGAGTTTTATCAACCAGAGCACCACCACTTACGGCATCAATGAGAGTACTATCCATAGCCAATAACCCCTCATAGAAGTATTGGATCAAGATTTTTTCAGGGATTTGGTGGTGTGGGCAGGCTGCAACAAGCTTTTTGAACCTCTCCCAGTACTCATGGAGTGATTCACTTTGGAATTGACGAATACCACTTATTTCCTTTCGGATAGAAGAAGTATGAGAAACAGGAAATAATTTCTCTAAAAAAGTTACTTCATGTCATTCCATGTGGTTATGGAACCAGGATGAAGGTAGTAGAGCCATGACTTGGTAGAGTCGGCTAGGGAGAAAGTTAATTCTTGAAGTTTTATTTATTCCTCAGGAACCCCTTGAGGCTTCATGTTAGATCACACCACTTGGAACTCTTTAAGGTGGAGATGTGGATCCTCACCGGCTAGCCCATGGAAATGAGGAAGAAGGTGAATCAAACCCGATTTGAGTTCAAAGTCATCCTCTATGTTTGGATATTGAATACCAAGAGTTTTTTAATTCATATTAGGGGAAGAAAGTTCTTTAAGTGTTTGTTCCCTAGGATTGGATATATCTAATTCAATTGGTTGGACAATGATTGGTTCTTGAATTATTTGATTTTCTCTTATGTTTCTCCTAAGTTGGCGAAGTGTTCGCTCAATTTCAGGGTCAAACAAATCCGAGAGATTGTTTGGGAGCCTATAGGGTATTCAGAGAGATGTTGGAAGGAAAAGGAAGATGGTTTTTTCTTTGTGTTTTTTCTGTTTATGATTTTTATGAGAAGACGGGTTGTTCTTTGTGTTTTTTTTTCAATTTTTTTTTTAAATTTGTTTTTTTTGTTTTTTTTACAATAACTAGAAACTAATGACTAATTAAATCACCATCCCCATAAATGACGCCATTTGAAACGCGCGGCTGAATTTTTCCTATTGACTGGTCAAAGTTCCAAGGCCCTGCTAATGTTTATAGCAGTACTCAGGTCGAATCCTCTACGATGATACTTTTTAATAGTCGGTTGTTTTAGTTAATTTTATTCTGATTGGGGGTTTGTTTACAGAGCCTATGAAATAATTTATGGATGATTTTTTATTTAAACAATTTATAAATATTGGGGTGAGTTTATCATTAGGTAGTTAAGCTTGTGATATCCTTGAGCTTTTCTTTATATTGCATTAAATTAACAGCCATGTCACAAGTTGACGTTGATTATAATTCCTAAGTGTTAAAGCTTTAATCCAAGCCATAACTTAACTAGGATTCTAATATCAATAATTACTTGATTGTGGTAGTGTATTTATGGTTCCAATAATCCATGGAAACCACATGTTAAAAAAAATATGTCATTAATCCATGACATGTTAAGTCTAACATACACAATGTTAAATTAACAAATACTCATCGAGAAAATACTCTCATCACTTAACATAACTAAATTTTGACTTGCCCAAATGAGATATTTACTCATCCATTTGGGTGCTTAATAATCTGGTTATAATGATTATGATGATAAATTAAGAATAGAATAAAAAAATGGATAAGAAAGGAGTGGTGCATCGACTCACACACACGAACAATGATGATAATTAAAAATGAACATTCGATTGAATGAGGAAGAAAAATAAGGGAAGAGGATTCAACTGTATTTAAACTATTTTAATAAAATTAAAATTAAATTACAGAATTTGGATGATAATAAGAGATATTGAAGAATAAACATGCATTAAAACATAATTACAAAGAAAGAGACTTATAAGATTACAACAAAGAACAATACAAAAGTGAAAGGAAGCAAAGAGAGGAGGAAAGGTATCTCAAGTGAAAACTTGAGTATGGAAGGTCCTCCCAAGCCTTTTTAAAGGCTTTGTTCATGCCAATATGTACTCCTCTCTTCTGAAATGCCAACTCCTTTGAAGGAGAGGAGGGGGATGCATTTATAGCCCAAGGAAGTAGACTATTTACATTCCCAATCTATCCCCCCACTTGGATCGACTATTTGGACATCCATATAGCAGAATATCGAGATATCTCCTTATTCAAAGTTGTATATAATAGAGTTTTCCGACTACCCTAAAATTTTGGATTCATTTGGACCTACAGATCCAAAGTTATGGCCGGTTTATTAAAAAAATTTAATATGTTCATTTCAATCCAGTCTTTTTGAAGTCCAAAATGTGAAAGGGTTTTTGAATAGGAAGATTCCTTCAAAACTGAATTATTTATTCAAAAAAGTCATCCTCCTATATCGCATCTTTCACACTGAAAAATATCAGCTCTATTTTATTCTTACATCATGAGATATGTCATGAATAATGTCCAGATTTTAATTCCCAGCCAGAATGGTGGGCTGGACTTCAAGGCATTAGTTGGGGCCCTTTTTCTTGCAGTTGGACCTAAAAGATTTTATCCATGATTCCTATGGATAATCTAGAACATATGGTAGAGTTTAATAAAATTTTGGCATTGTGATTTAGACCAATAACTCAATCATCATTGATGGTCCAGTTTCATCAAAAATTCTTTGGGTCTTCTTGTGTTGACCATATGAGCCCTCAAATGGCAGAATTGGCCCATGATTCCTTCTAATGATATGTGAGAAATTGAATAAGGAATCCTAAAAAACATGAACCACACAATTTTAATCTATAGGGTGAGATTTATAAATAAAAAAGTAAACTGACTCAACTGGACTACTTCTTAAAAATTCTCAAAAATTATACATAGTATTAAAACATTAATATTTCACACAAATTAGGCACATTTCATATAAAATAAGTAAAGGAAGTATATAATAAGTCATTAAAATATTAATAAAATCAAATGTATCATGATTATCTCTGAATAACCATAATAAAATAATTAAGGAACCAAGATAGAGGATCATTCACATTAAATTTCTAATTAATTTAATAATAAGAAATTACCTCAATCTTGAGTGATTTCTTTGATGTGAGAATTGATCAATCAAATTTCCATTAAGGTTGTACCATAATTGTATCAATAGGATACAAAGTATAATCTATCTAGTGGTGATCCACATGTGATCCTTGATCTCAAAGAATCACTCGTGGAATTTTGGGTGATATCATGGTGGTACCAATCATTTTTCATTGCTCCCCTTTGATTGTAACATAATCCTTTGGGCTTGAAGGATTAATCCTTATTCTCTAATTCTTGAGTGGGAGAAATAATTTGGATGAAATTATCTCAAGCTTGAGATAAAATACTATAGAATTTGTTCATGGAAATAATTCTCTAGATGTAGGATATAATTATGCACAAAAAGTGATTTCATCACATCCCAAGAAAATGATATCATCATGTATAAATATAGCTAGGTTAGAGATTTGGTAATTGAACATAGGCCCTTAGACAATCTCATAATCTATAGTTAACCCCTCATCTAATATTATTATTATTAATATTATTAATTTGGTGTGTGTATGTATCACGGATCATATAAATATCAATAAATAAATTAATATTTATTTAAAATATATTTAATATGACATTTTATTACCAATCACAAGACTCAACCCCTCTACCTTCATCCTCATTTACCAAATCATGAATAATAAATATTATTCATTTAATAAATGAATAAAAAATATGATATACACGATCTTGAGAATAAATATTTATTTAATATTCAACTCATATAAAATAGTGATTGAATATATCTGATCAATAAATCCAAAATAAATATCATTCCTTGGTATAGAGAATAAAATTTAGTCTAATTTTTTAATTCAAATAGAATTCAACTGAGACTAATAGAATCACTAAGTGTGTATCCCTCTAGGCCTCTTACTCAAAGGCATTAGGTGGGCATGCCTAAATTCCAATATAAATATCTAGAAACATGTAAAGGCACCCATAGAGGAATAAGTTAATGTCATAATGATGAAAACCATATATGAATTCTCACCATAAAACTCAATTACTTTGTCTTGATATCACTTCAAACAGGTTTCACACTTATGTCATCAACCTATATACTCGATATTTCTTTCTTTGACTTTATTAAATGAAATCATAAATACACCATGACCATGGAATTTAGTTCAACAGTTTCATTCCAATCAAATGGCCAAGATATAAACTTATATAAATATGGAAGGGACAAATACTTCATTAACTTATTCATTAATAACATATCATTTGTGACGCACCCAATTAATCTAACTTCGCTGCAAATATATGGCATCATGGTTTTGGGTAATACATCAAAGTATGTGTGATTCATGATATGTATTAATAATAATCATAGAGTCAAGTATCATTACACGCGTTTGCGGACTGTAATATCTAATAACGCATAAACATTTGGAATTCCTACTATATTTTGTCCTTATAATCTCTTATCTTGAAGATTATCAAGTGTGAACTTTATGAGATGAAGCCTCATACACTTACAAGAATACAAAACCTAATAGTATTTATCATATGTGTCCCATAAAATGACATCATATGACCATAGAACTTATTTTCTAGAATATTTTCATGGAAATTCAAGGTTATCACCATAATAGAGGACTGTTATGACCTTTTAATGTTTTAAATTCTCTAATAACATTATCACCGTAAGATAAAAAATAAGAATTATCAATAAATTATAAGATATTTATTAATATTAAAATCCATGATTACACTATAAATCATAAGTACATAGTAGTTGGTTCTAGAGCACTAAATCTAAAACTCTCACTTGTACTAGAGCCAACTGCTAACAAATTTTAGACTTATATTTCTCACTTAATATCCATGCTTCTAGTGTGATATGACTTTATTCAACGGGCCTTCTATGTTGTCTTCTTTGGAAACTATTCTCACTATGACCTCCCCTATATGAGAAAAATATATTAAGAAATTAAACTTCCAAGGTATGTTATTTTTCCACTGATGTGACCTTGGGTCCTTGGAAAGAGCCACTATTATAGTATTATCATAGTGTAGTGTGATAGGATCTTAAATGTTAGGAACCACATCAAGATCTTGGATGAAGTTGTGTATATAAACTACTTTATTGGATGAATTAAAATCTATAATATACTCAGAATCTATTATAGAATCGGTGACTAGTATTTACTTTCAGCTCTTATAGCTCAGATCACCTCTATTGGGAGTGAATATGTATCACAGTTTCAATTTTATATCATCTTGATCTATTTGGAAACCATTATATATATATATATATATATTCCTTGATTAATATATTCTCATATCCTCCATAAAACAATAATATATCCTTACTATGCTTGAGGTACTTTAGGATATTCTTGACTTCCATCCAATGGTAGTCTCCTATATCAACTTGATATATGTCTATCATGATTAAGGTGTATAAGAAATCTATCCTAGTGTATAGGATAACATAAATGATTGAACCTATAAAAAATGCATATGGGATCTATGCCATCCTTTTCCTCTCCTCATGTGTCTGAGGACACATTTTCTAATATATATGTATGCCATGTGACGTTGGCAATAATCCCCTCTTGGATTGTTATATACTAAATCACTTCAGTATATTTTCAATGTACATACCTTGACGTACTCTAAGAAACCTCTTATATATATCATAATGGATCTTGAACCCAAGAATGCATGTGGTTTCACTATGTCCTTCATAAAGAAGCATGTGTTAAACCAAATCATAACATATTTTAAGACTGATATCTCATTTCTAATAATTAATATGTCATTGACGTAAACTATTAGTAAAATTATTGCACTCCTAATAAACCACTTATAGACATAATGATAAAATTCATTATTTATAAAACCAAATTCTATTATGGATTTATAAAAATAAATATTCCACAACCTGGATTCTTTCTTTAATCCATAAATGGATCTTTATAATTTTCATACCTTGTTATAATCTTTTGGTGTTTTAAACCCTTCTAATTATGTCATATAGATATCCTCTCAAAGGTTCTCATTAAGGAAGGTTATTTTTGACATCCATTTTCCAAATATTCTAGTAATGGTATGTTGTTATGTATAGAGGTGTAATTGAGTTAAGTTAAGCTGATATAGTATAATACTCGATCTCAAGCTTGAAAAAAAATTAGATACTCTATACTCGACTAGACTCGATATGATTTTAAATTCTAAAGCTCCAACTCAACTCGATTTTTGAAAAAATTACTCAATATCAGCTTGATTAAGATCTAATAATGAAATTATCTCGATTATTACTCAAACCTATGCTCGATTGTGTCATGTATCAAGCTCAAACTCAAGCTAGAATACTCAGTATATAAATATAATTAAAGTGAATATCTTTTAAATTTTAGTAAACCTCGTTTAAGGAACTTTAAAAATACATTAAAACATAAAAAAACATGAAAATATATCAACAACATGCCTATAAGAAAAAAACATCCATTAATAAATATTTTTTTATTATTAATAAACCTAATTTAAGGAAATTTGAAAATCTCATTAAAATATAAAAAATAAGACAATTATATTAACAAAAACACCCCAAAAACAACATCCTTTCATATTAATCATCATACACCAAATAATAACAAAACATCATCGATCACAAAAAAATTAAAAAATCAAATACACCTTGATATTGTGAAAGGAAAGAATGTCTTTAATATCAAAATCACTCTATTCAACATCATATTCTAATATCTTCACATACCATAGAATTTGAGTTGTAGTGTGTAGTAAGAATAAGGAACCTATAATGATAAATTATAAATTTTTTAAAATTTAATGATAGAATACAAATGTAATAAAGATAATTATTTAAAAATTGATTGATACATTAAGACTCCAACTCAAAAATGGAACACTTTCATGCTATGAAATAAAAAGTGAGGAAAAAAAATTTCTAAAAAAATTAAGGTTTTTTTAAATTATCATTATTCATAATCAAAAATATAAATACGTATGTGAGTGTTTAGTTGTGTATGAGGGTTTCTCATCAATATATTTTTTATTAAATATTCTTTTATTTTTTAATAATGGGATCAATTTTGGTTGTACCACTCTATTTTTCTAATGAAAACAATAATAATCAGGGTGTAACTTCAAATGACCTATATCCTACACATACACTATGATGACATACATAACACTTTTTTCTTCATGGATTCATGAATGAACTAAAAAATGAACATTTTACCTCATAATTAACTATTTTTTCATCAAGGATCCAGATTATAGACTCTTCCAAGCATATAGATTGAAATGTAGTCCAATCAAACATTATCTTCCCCACTAGATCATGACTCCATAAATATTTAACCAATCCATTTGATTATAAAACTAGAGGATCGTGATTTCAAGGAAGGTTTTCCATTTGATTCAATGCCGCATCCATAATATTCATGGACCTCATGCCTCTCAAGATCGTAAACTAGGACATGTTAATAACACTAAACTTTGAAATTTTACTATAAAAAAAATTCATCCTTTTTTTAAAAAGTATAATGCACCACTATTATCTCTATTAAAGTAATAATAAGTAAATAAAATGTTACATGAAATATAAAAAATCAATTAAAATGGCCACCTAATGACATTTACCCTAACCTTTGATTCCACCCAACAATATTTTTTAGATTTTTGGAAAAACAGATTCTAAACCCCAAGGAATTCCATGAATCTTTGTAAAAATAGTCATAAACTCATTAAATGTACTTGAAAAAAAAATGGGATTTTTTAGTTTTTATAAAGATACCATTGAAAAATACTTAAATTAGTTTGAAAAATTCATGGTTCTAGTATGGAACCAAAAAATAAAAAATACTATCACAAGTTACATGTTCTACAGATTCTATTTAATCTATATAGAAAATAAGAGAAACTATATTACGGCATAATCTAAAATTTGAAACATAGTAAAAAAATATAATAATATATTTAAAATAGAATATAGACTACCAAAGAACAAATATCTACTAAAAAGAATTGATAAATTGATAAATCTATATATAAACTTACAAAACACCAAAGGAGATGGCCACTTACATTCCTACATAGCCCTATAGTAGAATAAAAAGTCTAAATAAAACTTAAATTAAGAAAATTATGAAATAAAAAACTATAGCATGAGTTGAATAGAAAAATAAATTAAATATGAAAAAAATTAACCATGTTCAAGTCACACATTTTCCTACTTGGTCTTTTTAAATCTATTTTATAGATAGAATACATACCAATATAGTTACTCAAGATTTTCATGATTTTATTTAGGTTTTCACTAAATATAATAGTATAAATAGTTATAACTTGATAAAAAAAACTAACAAAAATGTGAAAAAATGTTTCTAGAAATAAAATAATACCTTCAACTAATTATGGATAGAACGGCATCTTATGTGACATCCAAAAAATTTAACAGAATCCTAGTTTTTTTCTTTATTTTTACATATATGAACAAATAAAACTAAAAAATAAAAATTCAAAAGATTAGTGCTTCTAAAAAAATAAAATAGCTATATCGCAAAAAAATAAATTGAATAAAGTCACTTTATCATGTCTTTCACACCACAAAGATTTCAAAACCAATCTCCTCCATAATTTTTATTATAAAATAACACAACTAAAAATAAAATTAATTTTATAAAAATGAATATAATAAATCATTTAACAAACAAAAAAATCAAAACATATTGGAATCACTAAATTTAAATTGAAAAAAAAATCATTTGACAAACAAGAATAATCACTTTTTAGAAATAATAAACATAACATATAGAAACACTAAATTCAATATGTATTTTAGTATTATTAAATTTAGGAGCATCAAAATAGAACAAATGTAGTATTTTTTTTATACTCGTCCAAAAAAATCATAAAAAATCGAATCCAAAACCATAAAATACCTTAGTAAACTAAACAAAAAACCAAAATAGATAAATTTAGTGTTAAATAACTGAAAAATGGATTAAAAATTTTTTATTTTAAACCTAATAAAAATAAACAAGAATTATCATCAAAAATAGGGATACATGTGTAAATAAGGTGATAAATGAATATAAAGATATATAAATAAAATATTCACTAGGATAGGGAGTTGGAGGAATGCAAGGCATCAAGATTATCAGGTGAAACCTGAGGAATTAGAACTGAGGGGGGAAAGCAATAATCGATGACTAAAACATGAGATATCAGGTTTTGGTGGGGTGAGGGGTAGAAAGGGGATCTGATGGTGTTAAGGGGAGAGGCGATGTTGTCCGGTATCTACGATGTGATGTGAGGTGAGTTGGGGTAAGGGGGGAATGAGGGAGTGGTGAGCTGAGTCAGAAAAGGAGGTTAAGGGAGGGATTTCATCATTGGTTGTTCAATGAGATATTGTCACAGTTGATGCAAGGGAAGGGAGGTAGGGGGTGACACTCGTCGAATTAAGAGGTAAAGTCGAGAGACGAGGAGCTGGAGTGGTGATCGGGGGGATTCGAGTGAGAACAAGGAGTGGATTATAGTTTGGTTATTTTTAAAGTTATATATAAATAATAAAATTATTATTGATTGATTTTAAATAAAAATATATAAAATTATTAATTTATATATTGATATTTTTATTACTCAAATAAGCTCATGATCTACTCAAGTAAATTATTTCAATACTCAAACTCGACTCAACCAGGTACTCAAGTAGCTCAATCTTGATCATGACTCAAAAAAAAATTGAGTTGAATTCAAGTATTTTTTGAGTTAATATCAATTATCCTATAAGTACCACTATATCATTTACACCCCTATCTATAGCTAGTATAATTCTGATGGATTTTAGTATAGAAACTGGTGAAGAGGTTTCATTATAATCTATGCCTTGATGTTATTTAATCCCTTTTGAAACTATTTGTTCCTTATAGGTACTAAATTATTCATACTTGTTCAGTTTATTCTTGAATACCCATTTACAACCAAGTGGTTTTACATCAATGGGAGGATCTATCAAATTCTAGACTTGGTTTTTGTATATGGAATTAATCTCATAATTCATGTAATATTTTCAGTTGGCATATTATGTGCCACTTATTTATTTTTGGTAGGTTATATAGGTTCATTATTATCAATTAATAATGATTCACTATCCTTATTGACTAGAAAACCATATCATTTTGGTTATATAACCTCTCTTATGCTCTTATATAGTACTTGTGTCATTAAAACGTCCAGTTCCATGGGGATAAGTGGAATATGTTCATGTATTAACTCTTATATATCTTGATCCAGGACTTAAACAGATTCAATATCACTCTCACTATCTCTTTTGGAGATACAATCTCTCTCAAGAAATTTGGGATGTGTATTAACCACAACCTTCTTATACGAGGGTTTTTATAGGTAACATACTTTAGTTTCCTTCAGATACCCTATAAAGATACACTTGGTGCCTCATGGTGAAATCTTGTTACCTAAAGAGGCCTCAAAATATGCTTCACAACCCCATTCTCATATATATGAAAACACAGGTTTACTTCCATACCAAATTTTATATAGAATACTATTTTTTCTATAGTTGGAATTAATTTTCATATCTGTATCACTATCTATAATGTATATCCCCAAAATGATAATGGAAGACATGAATGAATCCTCATTAATCTCACCATTTCTAGTAAGGAGTGATTCATCCCTTAACTTACACCATTTAATTATGGTGCATTAGGATGAGTGAGTTGATATAGAATAAAAAAATCCCATAGATAATCAATGAATTATTTGTTTATATATTCCTCATCACGGGTTGAGATAAGTTTCTTTATCTTTTTACCAAGTTGATTCTCAAATTATTTCTTGTATTCATTTAATTTATCAAGGTAATATGACATATACCTCATTAATTAGACATATCCATATCTATTAAATTCATCATTAAAAGTTATGAATCATGAATATCCACCCCATTATTCAATAGGGTATGGTACACACACATCTATATGAATCATTTTTAGAATCTCTATAGTCCTTTACCATTTCTACTAAATGGATCTTTGGTCATATTACCATAAAAAAATGTGTGAAATATTTCAAGTGGTTTTAATTTAATATAATCTTAATATACCTATTTGTATACTTTAGTCAATTTCTTTTCATTTAAATGACCAATATAGTGATTCCACCATTTCATTTGGAAAATCTTCTATTTTATTCGAAAAATAAATTGCGGTTTGAATGGTGTTTTGTGATGGTGGTGGAATTACCCTAAATTTAAAACACACACTTTTTATTCCCATATCCTTTTTGAGTGGTTGCCAATAGGTTTTATTCATGGAATTGGAAACACCTAATGGTTCCCTTATTCATGATGTATCATGAACCTACCATCCAAAGGAAAGTTCTCATTGTGAAATGCTTCCAAAGTCACTTAGGAACTCACATTGGTTGATAGGATGCGAGTTCAGGCACATTGTACCTTTTTGGGGAAAATTATTTCCTACTATGGGACTCTCTTATAGATTTAAGACATATTCAGGAATCCTTTATTAAATCCCAAATATAGAGTGGATCACCCTTATATTTATAATCAATTATAGCATGTATTTGAATTATAATCATTTGTATGTATCTGAGTCTCTCCATCAATGGAACCATTAATTTTTACATGGATTTAAGATCTTTATGTCGTTTATTATCATGATGTTGGTTTTTAAGCCATGTAGTGGGTTTCTCTATAATTTATCATCATCCAAGAATATATGAGTTGTATTGATGTTGGGATCAGGCCCATAATAAGGTATTTTTATGTATCCTTGTAAAATGAATCATAACCAACATAGTTTTTTGTCACTTAATGGGACACATTATACCATTTAAAGTCATGGGATGAGTTTAATACCATGCATTTTAATTCTAATAGCAAGGAAGTCTATGCAGAAGGTGCCTAGATAAGGATGGTTAGAGACTTACATTATAGTTGACAAGGGGACCTATAAGGGATGTATCCTCCCATGATGGATATGAAACTACTGGTAATATGTCCTAGACAAGATTACGGTGAGTTTGGGGTGTTGGGTTTGAACATCAGGGAGGATTTCTGTATATCCTATTTGGATTGGAATCAAAGACCGAATAGTTTAGAATGGTTGGGGATTACACATATGGAGGAGGCTTAGGGTTTCTTCATTAGGAATATGTCCCTTTTATGGTTTGTCTCATAGGGAATATGACCCCTTGAGAGGATGGTAACATGGTTTTGGTTCTTACACAGAATAGGATTCCCAAGTGGGTATTTGATTGAGATGATGAAATGATCACCACTAACCACTAAGACTATGTGATTCATGATCAATGTGAGAAATAAGAGGAATAAAAATATCCAACAATCCATACAATATCTTTCATTTTCTGGTGGATGAGGTTGATGATATGGAAAGTGGGGTAATTCCCCACATGAAAGACTTGGGGCTTACTCTGGGAAGGATTATTTATGGTGTAATTTTCTCCTCATCTACTAGTATATGAGGATGGATTCATGGATGGGAATTCAATAATAAATATAGGGCTTAGATGTGATTGTATTATCTCTTATTTTGAAACTCTGGGGTCCTATCATTTTCCCTAATATTGGGATCCTTATTACCATAGGAATTTATAATTGATAACATTCTTAGGTTCCCACCTATTTAATTGGATAAATGTGGTAATTTTATTACCATGAGAATGTATAATATATAGGACACATTAAAGTGACTTATTTTCTAATAATACATATATATAGTCTTTAAGGGAGGTCTTGATTTTTTCCCCCTCGGATGGAGGCCCCACGGAAAGAGTTGCCCTACCATCAGTGGAATGAAAGAGGGTTCAAAGGGTTTCTCTCCTAGGAGAGGCTTAGGAGAGATGAATAGGTTTTCATGTAGGATGGACCTGGGTGAGCTACACGGTATCATACAAGGTGGAACTAGGAAATCTATAGGTGCTTCACACAGGGTGGACTTGGGCGAGCTAAAGTTGATTCTTGTAGGGTGGAACTAGGAGAGTTAAGGTTGCTTCATGAAAAGTAGACATGGTTGAGTTGGAGATTCCCTTTGGGTGATAAAAAATGGGTAATATCACTTGGGTGAGTCATTTATCTAGGCTCTAAGGGTCTCCTTAGGTGTCTTTGGACAACTGGAACTCAATTTTTGAGATACAAAAGGGTCCTTCAGCCTAGTAGTTTTGACTGGAGGGGGACTATGGTGAGAGAGTTGGATGAATAGAGCTTCAAGTGGTATCTTTTCCTTTCAGTCATTTTAAATGAGGATCCCAAGGATCCTATTTATAGAAAAAAAACATGGTATCCTAGGAGAAGGAAACCATCTGCATAGGTCCATCACACAGGTGTCTCACACAATACCCCCATGTGGGTATTGGCTGCTCATGTTGGGTCATATAGGTGGGGCCTTCATAAGCTTATTATCCCAAAGGTGGGGTCTATAAAAGTTCACTTGGGTAAGTTCTTTGACTCCCATTTCTCCTATTCCACTTGATGTTTTCTCCTCTAAATATTTTCATCCCCTTGTAAAAAGTGAGTGTCAACAAATTCCCCCCCTATGGATTGGTTCTAATCAAAATAAGAGGATCCAATCCTGAGATAGAGAGGAAAATGGTTGATGATGAATATTTCACTCGTTCATTTCCATTTTCTCGCATACCCTCAAGTTCTCTTACAACATTTCTTCTTATTACATGAAAGAGAGAGAAAATAGATTGAGTATAGATATCCACCATTCAAGTCATACATATATGTCATCCACATAGGTAAGCCTCATAGTTCAGCTATGATGTTCAGTCTCGCAGGTGACTAGGAATCTATAAATAGGTTCGTTCATCCAAAGACTTCCTCCTATTATCAACATTGATTACTTTCTCTCATTGCACTATTATTTCATGAACCTTTAAATTCATTTCTCATTCATGATTCTCCTCTCATGTACCATTAGTATGTATGCTAAACAATTGAGTGAGTGACCTACATGGGGACACTTGAGAGAGTGATCTGCATGAGGCCACTTGAGTGAGTGACCTGCATGAGGCCGCTTAAGCGAGTGGCCTGCGTGAGGCCACTTGAGAGAGTGACCTAAGTGAGTCCTCTTGAGCAAGTTACCTGTCCGAGGTCACTTCATTGTTAAATTTTTTTACTTTGAATAAAACTCCAAACTAATTCCTTGATTCTAATGAACATCTTAGTGTTTCATTTTTAGATTTCTAATAGAAACTCAAAGGATCTTAGATGAACATGATGTTGCATGTGTTAAATAAATGATCAATACTGTTAGGCTAGATTATTATGATATGTGTGACTCCACCATTCCAGACTTATAAAAATACTTAAATAAGTACCTGCACAAGTACCCTCTAAGTGATTAGTTGATTCTTATGACCACGATCTTCTAAAAGATGTATTCATCCCAAATCCATAAATATATCTATAAAATTCTTGGTTTTTAGAGTACACCTACTATCCCACTATCAATATCTCTTATAGAGGTGTATTTATAAATATGGGAATAGTACCCTCCACATTTGTCATGTACCACACATTTTGTGCCCCATATATAAATCCTCACACCCAAGAATCAAAATCTCACTACCACTAGTCAATATTCCATGCTTCCAGGAAAGATCAATAAAAATTTTAGACGGAGGATTGGGACTTCCATTCTAGAGGGGGATCAAACCAGAATAGATGTGGGCATACTGGGTGATCCAAACTTGTGCCTAATTTAGAGCTGATCTAAAATCAGTTAGTATTTATGAAAATTCCTAGGTGGCTCTAACATATGTGTATAAGAATACAGACATCATTCCTGAGCTCTTGATCCAGTGTATCCCTCATAAAAAATACCTTTCATATGACATATGATGAAGTTGGAATTATTTTGTGGGATGTATACATGATCTTAGGAGTGCCTACTCTCAGATAAATGTATGATGAATTTATCCGGATGAAAGAAACATGGGATGAAATTCAATTCACTCTGGATTTGTCTTGTGAGTTTTTAAAGTTGTAATATAAGATACAAAAAAGGACCCTCTACCAAGAAGATATATTCACTCTAAGACTTGGATGAAGGCCTTTATAGAGCAATAAGGAGAGGGTCCTAGTTATTGGTACCCCATAGGATGTCCTTCATTGGAGAATCATAGAATTCCTGGAAAATTTTAGCTTATGTTGGTTAAAGTCCAGTATGATCGATGGGGGTATATATCCAAGTCTGATGTCCCTATAAATACTTATCTAGATGGCTTCCCAATGATGTGGTTGAGTACTTACCTACTGTTAGTATACAAATATAATGGAGGTGTGAGTTCGGTGACATTTTTTATAATGGATAAATTAGTTAAAGGGAATCAAAGAGGGATAGATTCCCTTATTTTATAAAAAAATTACAGATGATTGTTTCTTGTATATGCAGGGAAGGACCCATACTAAATTTAAGGTCTATTTCAATTTCTATGGGTGTGGATTTTTGGACACTTCAGTTCTTATATTGTGTTGAGTGGATTTGAAGTCCATAAAGGTTGATTTATTCCATTTATTCATGTTGTTTCTGGTATTCATTTCTTATCTATGAATTATGGAAAATCTAAAAAAATTGAACATACTAGGTTAGTTTAACTTCTTCCCATACGGTGATCCTCCTACCAGAGCATTCATTGAAAATGGACAGGGTGATGATGACCTGAGGTCATACATGATTTTTTTCAGAGATAGTGTGTTGGAAACCCATATTAACATTGGGTTTATATGTAATTTATAGGATCCATACCTATTTTCCCATTGGTTTAAGTGTTTTTAATAGACAAATGTATCTCCCCCCACACATGTTCGATTTTAGAAACACCCAATGGTGGCCCATAAATCATGGATCTTCATAGCCTTAAATATACCCCAAGATATGATTAAGCTACCTCCACCAGGTGTATCTATTGGGTTAAACTCTAGGTATTCCAATGCCTATATTTCTTCCTACCCTCAAGGGGAATTAACAACAAGTGTCCCTCAAGTTGAGCCATAATGACTACTGGGCAAAGTAATCATGATATGAAGTCTTATCCTAAGTGTGATGATGTTGAAGCTCCAAAATCTTCTAAATGATCTTGGACACATGAAATGGAGTATTATAGAGTTAAAAACCCACATATTTTGAGATGAGGTGGTCTAATCATTATCATCGAGAGGAGTCCCAAGCTTCGATCACCCAGAATCCTTCCAGAATATAGGGGCCTGAAAGGTCATTAAAGTAAAAAGATTTTAGTTATTCCTCATAACCATCCACATCAATATTTGATTATGTGCACCCAATGGTGGTCTGAACCTAGAAAGGTGAAACCCACAAAATTATAGATTTATGGCTATTTCTTCAAGATGGAATATGTGTCCAGCATCTTGGGGATATTTAATTTCCATCTAATATTTACCCTGACACCAATTTTTATGAGGTGGTGAAGTGTGTTTGGGAGTTGGAGATGTTAGTATATGTGATTGACAATAGAATCTCATCCACAAAGTAATTAAACAATATATTATATCATGGTGCTTCTGAGGGAGTGGTTGACCAATCCAATGACGAATGGGATGAATTCGATGAACTTGGGGATGAAATATTATTTCCTTTTTATTTGAATGCATAATCATTTTTATGAGTAGATTAATTACCATTAAGGGGACACTTTGACTTGTAGAAGGAGGAATCACTAGAACTAGACTCCTCAAGATTCACTTCAATAGATACCCCGATTAGGGTTGAGGGGTCTACCCATGAGCCTAGGGAGTTATATCCAAGATAGATATTAATGGAAGAGGAGATGGTAGGGGGAACCTTGCCACCTCTAGTTCCCATATTAGAGAAGACCAATATGGTCCCCTCATCATCTTAGGTGAAGAAATAGAAAAGGTAAAAGACATTGGATAGACATATGAACCACAATAAGTATTCATAATTTCAATCATTCATATAACTCACCTAATGTATCTATCTGATAATGATTTCAATTTTTTGGATCTAATTCACTTTCCTTCCTTAAGGGGTCTATTGATGATCTCTTGGTAGTTTAATTAGACACTCTAAATGGTGTATGAACTCTTGATGGAAATTCTTCACCCTCGATGGAAGGGATGTCGGTGGACCAAAATTCATTTGTTATTATCATTGTAGCATGAGAAGAAAATACTAATGATGTTGATTATGCATAAGAATACATCATAAAATAGTGAATGTATTTCTTTTTACATAATATTTTAGTCCCATGTTAAGTATTTTATGGCCCTGCAATGACCACTACTGACTCTATCATTGTCTTGGGAGAAGCTGATTGGGGTATCAGGTCATCGAAGGAGGGAGTTCTGCTGGGTCCCACACCTGATTTCCCACATGAACCCATGGGTGAGGCTTCCATGGGTATTGGGGAATTAATTCATGAAATTATAACTCATGATATGATAATTGAGCATATTATTTCATATATTAATATCCCCGTATATTTATAAGAGTTTAAGGAATTCAATAAATATTTAGATGGACATGAGTATTTATTTTCACATAAATTAACTTTACACCTAATGTTTTAATCATGACTAATTGATTTTTTCAACTTTTTCTAAGGAATACATTTCTATAGTGATGTGTGACTATGGGGTCCGTCTTTCTTCCATTACTGAGGGAACAATGGCTAAGGGTCCCGAAGTGGGAAATTATTATGATCCTTCTATCTTGGGTTCTAAGAAAACTTAAGATGATGTTCCTTATCAGGATATCTTGTTCCATAATTTTGAGGTCAGGGATTCTAGGGAGGAATCAATGAAATCCACTAATTTATCAATGGGTGAGTGATATCAACTGCTTTGATCACCTTTTCCCTCTCTCTTTACTATCTCTCGATGATGGAGACTAATTCATTTTTCTTTTAGTGGCATCAGATTCAATGGTTGAACTTAAAGAGGGAAACTTTGTCCTAACTTGACTAATGATGCAAGGAAATGGTGATTATACTCCCAAAGGGACAATGCAAGCCTCTTCTATAATCAAATTGATTTTGAGGTGCGCCTTCTCCTTTAATAGAGGCTTTGAGGTAGACCTAGTGGTTAAGGATACTTTTCCAATATCACATCATTTTGTATGGAAATACATCTATAGGATGGTTTTAGAGATGCATCTTGAATAATTTCCCTTAAAATTTCACCAACTTCGTCCCATGTTCACCACTTTAGGGTATAGTGGATTTTTTTACCGATCGATCCATCATGTCATGTAGAAGATTGTCTAGAACTGGGAGAAAGAGCATAAGTCACAAAAATTTGAGGCACAAATACTTGGCTAATTTGAAAACCTTAGAGATCTTTTATCCTAATAATAGATTAATCATTACAAGGAAGTAGAGGAGTTTAAATGAAAAATCAAGGAGAAATCTATTCAAATGATACACCTTTAGGAAGAGTTGGATGTTTTCAAGGGAGATCTTGTCTAAATCATCCAAACCTTAAATAGAGTCTAGGTACAAGGAAAATAATCCATTATTGTGGAAAAGGAGAACATTATTCATGATTATGATTCCATTTCCACACACTTGATTGGGCTTTGAAAAATGGCAGACAAGGCTCAAGCGATGATTCAATAGATTAAGGATTATATTGAGGAACATTTGTAACACCTAACATAAAGACTCCAACTTGTGGATTCTATTTTAAATTTTGATCCATAAATGAATGGGATTTTATTCTAAATCATATATTTTTATGTTCCTTCCCTCATAGTAATTATAAAATAACATTTAATCTAGATCATTTGATTGAATGTCATTATGTCAATGTGTTTTAATTATAATGATAGAAATGGGATGGTTATTTAATTATTTCCTATGTATTTGGACCTAGAGAGCGTAGTTTGTCTATTTCTATAATTTCATAATGGATATTATGAACTTTTGGGTCTTTTTCATCACCATACTAATTTTTTCCTAAGTCATATTTGAATTAGACTTAGAGAAAGAGGCTCAGATTTTTCTTAGGCCTCCCTTTGTGGGTATCATAATAATATGTTTTATACATATTTTTTTAGTTTCCATTTCTCAATTTTTCCTAAATCATCTAGAGTGTATGTATAGATATATAATATTTTAATTTTACCCTGGGTTCCCTTTGAGATTTTTCATCTTGGTGAGCATTATGTATTTTTCCATTGGCAGTTTAGAGTCTTTCAAGCTGAACTAATACAACTTGTGATTTAGGTTGAATAGATTTAACCATGATTTATGTGAGTAAATAATATAGTGTGGTTTACTGATGATAATTTTTTGAAATTATTTAGGTATAAAAAGGGAGGTTTTAATTCATGATCTATTGATTTATGGATCTAAATAAATAATATGGGATTATTATTCAAGTAATGATCACGGAGCATGTTTGGAAAGTGGTTTCTAACATGATGTTTTTAGGGAAAACAGAGATTAAAGGGTCCTTTTCCTAAGGATGAAGGTGCCTCTAGTTTATTTTTTGTGCTAGGGGTGACTTATGTAAATCCATACCGAGGTTTATTATACATAGTCAAAACAAATGAGTCCTTTAGGTTTGGATGTCTCTATTACCAATGGCCAATGGGGGTTTATGAGGATCTAGATTTATCAAGACCACATAGGGTGGTTTTTGAAAGGAATGTGTCTGAGAATGAAGGAATAATTTAGGTTGGAACTGGCCATAGATGAGAAATCCCCCCCACACACACACACACAAATTTGATTTGTATATAAAGAAGGGGGTTTTATATTTCAACCACAAGCTCAAAAAGGAGGGGTCCTTGAATAAATTCAGAACTTCCTTCCTAGTTTAGGGTTGTGCAGATGAATGGAGGAACACACACATTTTTGTTATTAAAGTGGTTGGTTCTAAAATGGAGGATCTTGGAATCGTTATGTATCTTATTGAGATAAGAATCAATCCATATGTGGTTCTTGTTAACCAAGTCTACATATTTAGCTGAATCGAATATATAGAGGGGAATTTTTTTCTTGATATATTTCTGGGCCTAAGATGAGAAATCTAGGTATCACTACATTTCTTGATGAAATTAGAATCAATCCATATATAGTTTTTCAAGGTAATGTGGTGGATGATCGACACTATAAGGAAAGGATCCTCCTAAACGAGGGTTGAAGCATCATGCAGTTTTATATTGAGAGACCAAGACATGGACTATGTATTTTAAATTATTATGGAAAGGATATTGATGGATAAAATTTAAGTCCATTTAGCTTTGATTATAATATTAGTGATTTACTATTTCATGGTGATCTATCCAAGAATGTTCCATCATTCTTCAGGCATGAAGAGGGAAAGTTGTAAGCTGAAATATGAAGGCTTCCAGATCTAAAAAGTGGTATGGGACAGGTCTGTATAAAATGACCGTGGAACGTGTTTGAAAAGTAGTTTATAGTATGATGTTGTTGGGTTCATGTGGAGATAAAAGTGGTTTCTTCTAAGGACAAAGGTTCCACTGTTGATAGACTCTATTGTAGGAGACTTATGAAACTCTAGAATATGGTGTATTATTCATAGTCAAACATAGGACTCCTATGGTATCATACATTCTATTACCGATGGTCGTGGAATGATTTTGGAGATCTGTATTTCCCCAGAAACATGTTTGATTTGTGTAGGAAGGTTTATAAGTATGGAAGTAGCATTGTATACTGAAATCAACCAATAATGTAGAAAATGTTTCCTATGTGGGTCTGGCCCATATTCATAAAGTGGTATTTTTTGTATAAATTACAATTTGGAAAAGATATAGAATCTTTTTTTTACTACGTATCCCAATATAATGAGAATCATTCCATATGTAGTTCTCAAAAATGAACATTCCCTGCATGGTTCTGACTCACATGCAGAGAGAGGAAATTTTTTTATATTATGGCTAGGACCAAGATAAAGGATATAGGAATCTCTATGTATATATTAAGGGAAAGAATAAATCCATATATATTTCTTTAATGGAGGTGTGGTGGGATATTAGCACCAAGGATAATGGTCCTCTTGAGCAAGGGCCATAGTAATGCACAATTTTACATCTTTCAAGAGATTTCAACCATACAATTTAATATCATATAGAAAAAAAAATTGGTTTTCCTTTTAAGGTATTTCATATAGGTCCATGTTAACCCTGATGTGAACTGATATGTCTTCATCATGCGAGAAGTACTTACCAAAATTCCTAATCCCACATGAGTTATGATCAGTGTTAGAAATAGGGAATGGCATAGGTTTCTTTCACCACATATAGGAATTTAAAAGAAATGATAGTGGTATTTTTATCATGTGGTGGATAGACTAGGATGTATAATCTGAGTGTTTCTACATGTCTCATAGGGGTGAGAATCAATCCGTATAAAATCTTGTGAGCATTTTAACATTGAATGAGAGGGATGTTAATCATGAAGTTTAACATCATGTAGTAGGGATAAAGGTTACCCAACATGAAAAAGAAGGAATGAAGTCTCTTAAATGATGGCCATAGATTCGAGAAATCATCTCACAAGAGGAATCCCATTTTTGTAACATGAGGATTCCTAAAATAGTTTCCAAAGTCATCCTATGCTTGGTTCATAGGGTAAGACTTCATTTTAACGTCATTTACTAATTAAATCATCATACAGTTTACTATATTGTGACTAGGACGATATGGGTTTTTCCTTTTAGGTTCATGTGATAAGGACATCTCTATGTATTTTACCATCTTGCGGTAAGGAAAAATGGTGTCTTTCAGTTTTAGGTTATACCACTATGACCATAAGTCATGCCTTTAAGGTCATGTGATGAAGACCATTAGTCATGATTACATGAAGTATTTATTGATTAACCATTCATTATTAGGGGTTGTAACAATATCTACATCATCGAGATAAATTAATAAACTCCGTTAGAGTGGACCTTGTGTACGGCATAAGGTCCCTCCCACTTTGATTCAATGTTTAGAGGTTTCTTCCTTGGTATCATCAGAGTCCTGAGAACCAATGCTAGTTCTCTTTATAGGAATTAGCAGAGGTGAACTTTCTTGTTAAAATCTCATTTTATCTAATTTTGGTGGACTTCCATGGGATAAAAGGTATGTAGTATTTTCTCATAAAGTTTCTCTAATCCATCTAGATGTTTTTGGGATTGATCATTGATAGATAGCTAATTGCAGGTGACAATGTGAAGTGACAAAAATTAGACCATAATGGGCAAGACTTCTTTAATCCTGTATACTGGTGAATAAGGGGTTTCTTGTGTGGTAGTTTATATTGTTTTCTAATAATCCCATAAGGAATGAAAAATATTATTGGTCTAATATTTTTTATCTTTATCCATTATCTTCTGAGTATGTTTGATAATCTCTTGTTGAAGTCTTCTATATGTCCATTAGTTGATGCATGATAGTGGGATGAATGGTTGGATTTGATATTATACTCCTAATATAGCCTTTCCAACTCAGAAGAACATAAATTAATACCATTTTTCATCCTTATCTTATAAGGGATGACAAATATAGTAATGATATTAGATTTCATGAAGCTGGAAATATTCTTTTCCCTGGATTCTTTGAGGGGTACAGCCTTATCCCACTTCGAGAAAAAATCGATAGCAATGAGAATGTACTTAAAATTCTAGGGTATAGTGGGAGGATATCGCCCTACAATATCTATTCTCCATTTATAAAATGTACAAGAGTATTTGGAAGTGTGTAGTAACTCTAGGGGTTAATGGATGAAGTTGGTGTGTACTTGGTAGGAATGAAATTTTTTGGTGAATTTTGTACAATATTGTGTCATTGAAGGCTAGAAGTATCCAAGCCTCGGGATTTGATGGAAAATCTTGAACCCTACCTGGTGGGTACCACATAACCTTATATATACTTATTTCATGATAGAAATAGTATCTTCTCCATAAATGCACTTAAAAAGGACTCCATCAAAGCCCTGTTTATAGAATAATTTTTAGTGATTTGGGTTATCATAAAGAGTAGAGTTAATTTCTTATCATCGGGTTTGATCTTTTACAAATTTTTCTAGAAGGAGTACTCTATTTTGAAGGTATTTTACAATATTAATTATTTAATTGATTGTATTATCATCTGGTTTAGGGATGGAATTAAACTCATTTATTTCTTCCAAGTCAACACAAACAAAAGGTGACACCATTCAGTGGTGCACAATGATAATGACTATTTCATCTCAGCCTGGATATGACAAAACCGTAGTCACATTTTCCAATTCATCTTCCTAGGAATTATGTGATCATGGAATGTTAGTCAATATCAGATCTAAGGGAAATTCTACCATTATACCTCATACATAGTTAAAAAGAGGGATTATATCTTCCTTTTATGATGGAATAATCACCATTGATATGCGTGATTATCAATTATGGATCATATTTTACCTTCAAGTGGTCCAATAGCATTTGAAGTACTAGTTATATCCCTTTGATGAGGTCCTAATACTCTACCTCATTGTTTCTTAAACCTTCTGACAATAGGAAAGAATAAGTAAAATTGCCTTTTCTAGGGAGATGAGCTCAAATCCCAACCTAACTTTATTAATCATTGGATATTCCACTCTTACTTGTTGGTCTTATGGATTCACCATCAAAATACATCTCCTGTATCTGGGGGACCTCTTGAATAAATAAGATCTCTTTATTGGAAAATTGAGTATTCGGTGAAGTTGTTTCTATAGCAGGATGTTCTGCGAGGAAGTCTGCTAAGGTCTGCCCTTTTACCACTTTCTGAGGCATGAATTGAATATAAAAATGCTACAAGATGACCTCTGATCATTCCAATCATCTAGTTAACATTGGACAGTTGAGGATGTATTTTTTGGGTTTTTATGAAATACCAAATAGAGCTCATGGTTTTTTAGATAGTGTCTTGGTTTCTGAAACTTAGATTATCTACAAAAATCTCTTCTCGATATCTGAATAATGAGTCTCAGTATCGATCATGTTTTGACAAAGATAATAGAGTATTTTTCATTCCTTTTCACAAGGAAATCACCTAGTGATCATTCTAGGGTAGTCACATGAAAAATGAGTGGATTCCCCTCCACAGACAGCATCAACTTTGGTGGAATTAAGAGATATTTCTTGAGACTATAGATTTCTTCCTAAAAATCATGAGTCCACTAATATGTGACTCCCTTTTTTATCAACCTATTGAAGGGAAAACACTTTCCTATAAGTTTTTTTATAAATCACTGAATGTAATCAAGGATTCCTTGTAATACCCTAAAATCAATGAAGTTTTGAGGAGGTGACATATCAAGGAAAGTCTTTATCTCCTCATGATAGACTTTGATGACCCAAAGGCATAATAAGAATCAAAGAAACTTTCCTAAGGTAAATCAAAAAGCACATTTCAAGGGGTTTATTTTTAGGCTATTTTGTCATTGTTTATTGAATATGGTATCTAGATTAGCAAGGTGGTCAGAACGTTTCTGAGATTTAACCACCATATCATCGACATAGCACTTGAAAGACCTCCCCAAAAGGGGTTTGAAATTTTGATTCATGGAAATTTGGTATATAGCACCATAATTCTTCAAAACAAATGGCATTAACTGATAGAAATAAACATCTTGGGATGATATAAAAGTGGTTATTTCCTCATCTTTAGGGTCCTTCTAGATTTTTTTGTACCATGAATAACCATCCATGAAGGAATGGGCCTGATATCTGGTCATAGCATTAATCAGTGGTTTCATGATCAGAACTAGGAAATCAACTTTCAGTAAATGATGGTCGAGATCTCTGGATTCAAATAAAATTCTAATTTTCCAAATATTCTTATTAACTAGGAGTATATTTTCTATCCATTTTGGATAATGGACTTCCTAAATGAAATTTTCCTTTATGATCTTTCCAACATCAGCCTCAATTTTGGAGGCATGAGTTAGGTGTGTCCTTTTGGATACATTTTTATAACCCCAAAAATTTTCTAAAAAGCCCAGGTGGTGAGTGGCCACCTCAAGATCAAGGCCCTGCATTTATTTGTAATTCTAGTAAAAAAATCCTAATGAAACATTATAAAGGAGGTATATACCTATTATTATTTGGGAGGCATGGTCATGCTAATCAAAGTGGTAAATGGGTCCTCCTCTAAACCTAGGTTTATTTGTATTAGTTCATCAATAGTGGTAGAGACACTTCCCTAAAATTCTATAGGGGATTCTCTAAGGTCCTCCTCCTCCTCTTTTGCTTCCTCTTCCTCTTCCTCTTCCTATTCCTATTCTTATTCCTCTTCCTCTTCCACCTCACACTTAGGGGTAGTAGTTTGAGTTAGGAGAGGAGTCAAAATTTTGACATCTGGAAGACAAATCATATTACCCCAACCCAACTAATGATGTGAGGTTTCATTGAATCTATAGAGGCAATATAAAGGATTTATAATTAGTGTATCCACTCATGTATAGTGTCATGATAGCTTTTTCTGATTTAGCTGATGAAGTAGGGATCTGCTTAATCTTAGGGGATGGAATGAAGGAACTTTAAACTAATATTTTACCACTGTTCGGAGGGTTTATGAACTTTTCAGTGTTGTCGGTATTATCCATCATGACTGGTATCATGCAGTTTTTTGAATATGTACCCAAATTAGGACTCATATGTTTGATCTAATTGATGGGAAGCACATATTCTTCAATATGATTTTTTAAGGGATTGGATAGGGTCATTTCTAGACTATTAAGGGTAGTTATATAAGAGAAACTATTAGTCATAGGTTGTTTCCCTTCCCTCTGGTAGAATCTTGAATCAATATATTGCAATCAAAAAGATTCAAATGGGACTTTATCACCATGAAACGTACCAATTTTTCCATTAATTCAGTACTTGAGTAATTTATGACATAATGAGGGGAATTCTATGTGTTCATTAAACCAAGGCCTTCCTAGAAGAACATTGAAGGTTGTATCTTACTGAACAACCAGGAATTATCAGTCAGATATGAGGTACCCAAACTAAGCTCTGATCTTGATTATAACAAGGGGATTTTTCTATCTTTTTTCATAATCCTGGAGTGTTAGAGTAGAAGGGAATAGGTGGGCCTCATGTATCCCAATCAATGAAGTGTTAAAACTAAAATGAGGTTAAATTCTAAGCCATTATTAATGAAATACCATCAGATATCAATATAATTTATCCTTCTAAACACATACAAGGGTATGATGTGTCCCTATATAATGAAAACTTTTTCTTTCTCTGTGAAAGAGATGATTGTGTAGAATTCTGCAGGAATGATATCTATATGATATACTTCAATAGTGACAACATCAACTTAAAAAAAATTAGGTCTTATCAAATCCTCTATGAGTGCTTTTCGAAGGTCTCTTGATAAACTTAGAGCATCCAAGATCAACAACCTTGTCAACACTAGGGTTAATTGCTTTAAAATTTCATACTTCTTGGCTAAAGGTTGGTGCTTCCCAACATTAGGCTTCTCATTCATAGGCAATTTATGAGATGAAATAATTAATTTATAAAGATCATCCCTTATAATGGGATTTGAAGGTGCCCATGTCTTCAATGGATTAGGTTGAACATTTCTTCCTACTCCCCAAAATTGATCATACAATTACACCCCCTATAATCGATATTCTAGGATAATCATTCTAGGGTGACTCCTATCATACATGATAGAAATTAACCACTCCCGTTGGTCCTGATGGAGTTCTCTCACATTATTTTTAGTAGTATAGATAGACCTAGCAGGGATATGGCTGGAATATTGAATTTTTTCACGAATTCACCTTCTCCTATACCCTTGGATTCTACAGATTCTTCCTTTAGTTCCCCAAACAAGTGTAGAGAACTTGAATTCATGGGTATATTCATAATCATGGAAGGTGTCCAATAATTTAATATAATTAATGGAAGAAATGATTAATTCTTCATTCTATGAGGATTATATTTGGTGGGTCACCTCATGTGGTACTGTTTGGTGGGATGGTTCCTATATCCTCTGGTATAGAGGTATAAAGTTTGAGATATTTAGGGGTGGTTTTTGAATCTGTACAGAATAATTTTTCTATACTTGAATTTTTCTTCTCAGATTTTTCAACTTCTTAAAGGACCGATTCTTGGAGGACTGTAGTGCCGATAAGGTTGGTCATGCCATGGAAGAAGAAATTGGGGGCACATTTGGTTGATTCAACAGTGCCTTGATGATATCATTATTTTGATTTATTTTCTTATTTATCATCAAATCATTGAAATTTTGTGCACCTTTTCTAGTAACTTCTTTCCACTCACCTTCTTCCTTTGGGGCAGCAGTGGAAACACATGTCACTTTTCCTGGTGGTTTTCCCAACTTCACTTTCCTAGATTCAACTATTTTTTATATGGTGTATTTGAAAAAAAATCATTCCTAGATGGCATTCCCCAGTGTCTGGTGAAATGATAAATAATTAGGGAGATCATCAAGATCAACTTGATCAGGCCTCTTGGGATTTAGTAAGTTGGGTAAATTATTTTATAAAACTTCTATTAAGTATCCAGAGACTTTCTCATCTTGGAAGGAATAAAATTTATTACTATGTTCCTAAAATTTATTTTAACTTTGTCTATTTATATTATCCTAATGAGGAGGGTGTTTTTTCTAATGGTTAGGAGGGGGAACCTCATGATATGGTGTGGGATTTGGAGCTGGATCTAGTATAGATGATGTCTTAAGCATTACAGGAGAAACCACTTATGCCTCTATTATCTTCCCTTGAGATGATGGAGTTAATAGGGACATAGCCTTGGTTTGCAAGATGGGATTATACAATATCTAAGAAACTATGGAAATATCCCAAAACCCACCTGTATATTTCATTGGTATAAGTGGTGTTTATAACTCATCATGAAGATTCTCAATATAGAGGGACAAAAAATATTCTTGGTGAAGTTTTAGGTTTAAGGAGTAAGTTGACCCCTTCCACCTAGCAATGAAACTTGAGACCTATTATTATATAACTTTTTTTAGTTTGAGAGGTCAAGAATTATTGTATTCTATAGAATTGATCTAAATTGAAAGATAAACCATCGATATAGATCTTTCCATCTCGTGATTGATCAAGATGGAAAACTGGTATACCATACGAAAGATGGACTTTGCAATTTTTATATGAATCACCTAAGTTTCATCACTTCTTTTTGTGTTGGGGTTCCCATCATTGGATCATAACAAGACACAAAATGTGTCATATGTTTCTTTGGGTCCCTCTATTCATTAAATATTAGAGACGTAGGGCTCTCAAGGTTTGTTAAGGGAAGGGTAACATCCACCCATTCAGGGTAAGGCTTCCTTTTCATCTATATTGGGGTGTTTCATTCCTCCACAACTTCCAATCGGGCTGACAATGACTCGATAGTATTGATAAGTCCCTTGGGTATTTTTGGATAAATATGATCATGAACAATGGCTGTAATAGGTAAATCCTGATGTTTTATATCTTCCAATACCTATGGTTGACACCTGGTATGGGTTAATCTTTGATTATTTTCCTAGTTCAATTATATTCATTTCCCTAATAGAGGAAATTCCTGATACCCTACTATGATTGGGTCTAAATAAACAGGTTTTCTAGTCCTAGGGTTGAGTGGTTTATCTATATCCACTCTCGTTGATATGAAAATCCCTTCTTATTATGGGGTATCATCTAGGAGGGTGAGATGAGTCTCCTTTTAAAGTACATTCCCAGCAGGCATATTTCCTCTAAGTAGTTATTTATTTAATATCATCAACTCTTGCATTTCTATCTCATATTGATCAAATCTATATTATATCATGAGTGATTAAAATCTTTCCAAAATATTATGGGATGTAGTTATGACTATACTTTTTTCCTTGTAGGAATCTCGTCAAGGGGTTTGTGGTTGAACATTCAAGGAAACCCCCAAGTTTTTAGCAAGATTTTGATTCCTATTATGCACACATTCTTAATTTATTTTAGTGTGAACCATGTTTCGAATGGAAACATCATATTCTCACTCTTTGTTGTTGGTTTCATCCATTGAGGCATCCAAAGGATTAGTTATAATGACGTTCACCAATGTATAATTCATTGAAAGTGTTGTATTGGCAGTATAATGATAGGAGGGATGATTGGCCCTAGGATATTTATTTAATGCACTGAGATCTTTAGGATTAGTTGTGACCCTAATAAAGTACTTTTGTTTATGATCATTAATGGGTCAATTCCCTACTTTCTGATATTCCCTTGGAGATTCTTAGAAAAGGGTGACTTGAAGGGAACCACTACACTAAGTCATATGCAATCCTAATGAGAGAACTATGTTGTGAGGTGGGATAAACTGGGAGGACTAATTTTTTAGTACTCCTACTAAATGGTAAAAAACCGATTTCTATTAGAGAGGGGGTTGAGGTAAAAATGGCCCCAACCATATGGGTTGGGGTTACTCCTGTTCCACTATTTTCATTCCTTGGGTCAAATTTGTTGTCCTTAAAGAGACAAATTGTGTTAAAAATTCCCCCATCCCTATAGGGTGGGGATTTTCTTTTATCTTGGTGGCTACTAATACTGTGACTACTCTCTTAATCTTATGCATCCGCATTCGATCGTGAGATGGGTGAAATATATTTTCTACACATGAGCCACTTACTTCTGAGGGAATTAGTGGTATATGAGGTGGTTCAAAGGATGATCACTACCTCATAATATCCTCTAGTTAAGAAAGAATGTTTCTTTTCAATGAAAGAGAATTAGGAATGATTGAACCTATCTTCCCAATCCCCTCAAAATAAGAGGGATTTCTCATAATTTATTTAGTAAGGGGAGGACCTCCTTGTTGAAATGAAACATTACCCTAAGGAGGGCCTTCAGAGCAGATGATAGCAAGGGGAGTAACTTCATATATTTTATTATATAGACATGAGGAGGTTCACCATGTATTTTACCAAGAGATAACCTCCCAATATCAATAACCTTTTGATAATAAAGGGATCCTTCATGGTAAATATTGTGGGGAGGACCTCTAGAGTTTTTGGTAGTAACATTATGAGGAGGACCTTCATAATTGTGACTACTACTTTCATAATTTTGTAATGGATCAGCAGGATTGTGGGTTAGCATTAATATACATTTGATATCCTCAATAATACCATCCTTTATTATATAAGGGCTATGATCTTTCTCTGGAATTTTGAACTACACCAAGAGGGAATTATTCATTGATGTTTACCCTCAGAAAATTAGAATCACATGTTATGGATAGTTATTTCCATGTAGAGGAGTGGGTATGATTTATTCCCATGTTTTTGTTATAGCATGCCAAAAATCCTATATGTTTTCAATAGGGATATATTCTTTCCCTTTAACGACCAAAAAAATGGACCTATGACCTCCAGTTGCAATGACGATGTGTGCTCGATCTGGCTGTCCGTTCACTGCATAATTTTGCATGCGAATCTCCTAGACGGAGGGTAGGAATACACATATTCTCTCGAGTGACCTTCTCATTATGCTGAAAGGACACTCCACTTGAGAAGGTAAATTTGTATGCTTGACTTCTAACCATGGCTACAGAAATAATTATCTCCTGACAAGTTTGTATAATGTGATCATGGATAGATTCTAACCCTTCCATAATTTCTAGGATATACTAAGTGACTTCAAAATATAGAATAGGAATGTGAGCCCATTATGTGGTTAGATTAGGGATGTTCTCCTGCTCATTTCATCCATTTCTTACTAGGATATACCTAAAATCGTCGGGTGTGGGGGCAGAGACATGGGTGTTCCCTATGTTCACTATTGAGGCATGTTGGAAGACTTATCTAATTTCTTCCAAATTGTATTGGAAGAATCAATGTGCAAGATTAGTTATATGGGACTACTCATATGTTTCCACTATTTCTTGTGGTTGGTCTTCTCTAGTAGGATTAGAAATGTGATCTTATTCCCAATTGTTTGATCGACACCCTCGGTGGGCTATCCTAGATGCTCAGGTCTAGGTAACCTAAGCTATATCCTATAGGGAGACATCCCCATCATGCTAAGGAATTGATTCCATGTGGAATTGTCAGCAGAGATTATTGATAGGATCCCTTTTTGGACACTCTTGTGTCATTGAGATGAGGCCACTAATGGCCTCTTGGTCCACTTCCCTAAGTTAAGGGAGGAACTTGTTACTATGTTCTGGGAAAAGGCTCCCAAAAAAATTTGATATGGAAATGGCCTTTATCGGCTCCCAAGCCACCAACCATCACTAAGTATATGGTTATAAGGGATTCATGTGTTATAGGTATTGTTGATCAACCTTTAGGGTTTTGATGGTACCATTCAGGCGATACCCCTAAAAATGCATTTGAAACCTAGTGTTGAATACATTGGGTTTCCAATAGTTTCCTCAAGTTAGATGAGGATCTGTCTTGGTTAGTAATTTATGCATACATTTGCTTCAGCTGGGAATACACTATTAGATTAAAGGGAGTTCTTATTGAAAGTTACTAGACGTACATGAAAAACACAAACATGAAAACTTCATCAAATAAACATATTAATAAACAAACACATTCATAATCAATTATTTTAAATCCATGTTTGGCCTGCTTTCATTTTGTGTGATCATGAAAGGGGCCTGACATATGGGAAACATAATCATTTTGGTTAATGATTCACATCAGGTTCACCATTTTTTGTTTCATTTACACAATATTCTATTTCATTCAGAAAATCAAGTGAGCTTTGAATGTAATTTTTTATGGTGGTGGAACAAACCTTTACATAAAACACACCATTTTTATTTTTTTCATCCTTTCTAAGTGGTTTCCAAGTTGTTTTATTCATGGAACCAGAAACGCCCAACAGTTCCCTTATTCACAATTTATCACAAACTTTCTTTCCATAGGTAGGTGTTCATTAGTAAATGGTTCCAAGGAAACTTAGGGAATCACATTGGTTGAGATTATGGGAGGTCGGGCTCATCATTCCTTATTGGGGGAATTAGTTTTTACTCTAGGACTCTCTTATAGATTTAAGACATATTTGTGAATCCTTTATTAAATCCCAAATATAGAACAGGTCACCCTAATATTAAAAATCAATTGTTATCATGTATTATCTTAATAATAATCTATATATATCTTAGGTTCTCCATAAATGGAACCATTTGTACATGGATTAGAGATCCTTATTTAGTTTATTATCATGATGTTGATTTTTAAGCCACACAGTGGGGTTCTCTATAATTTATCATCATATAGGAAGATGGTTTTTGTTTTGATGTCAAGACCAGGCCCATGAGAAGGGATTCCCATGTATAATTTTGAAAGGAACCAAAACCCACATAGTTTGGTTCCACTTAATGAGACACATAATACCTATTAAGTTCATGTGACAAGGACCATACTGTACAGTTTAAAATCATGCAGAAAGGATGTCTAGGTGGAGGGTGCCCAGCCAAGGATGGTGAGAGACTTATATCAAAGCATATTAGGGGGCTTGGAAGGGATATAGACTCCTAGGTTGGGTATGAACCTACTAATAATATGTCCCAAATAAGATTATGGTGAGTTTGGGGTGTTGGGTTTGAACCTTAATGAGGCTTATGATGTATCCTATTTGGATAATAATCAAAGCCCACATAGTTATGAATGGTTGGGGGTTACACTTACAGTGGAGGTTCGGAGTTACTTCATCAAGAATATAGACCTTTGAAGGTTTTTCTCATATATAATATGATCTTTTGAGAGGATGGTAGCATGGTTTTTGGGCTTACACCAAATAATAAGGCTAAGTAGGTATTTGATGATGCTGATGACATGATTTTTACTAACCTCTAAGCCCACATGATTCATGTTCGGTGTGAGAAATAAGAGGAAGAATAAGATTTGAAAATCCATAAAATCTCCTTCAACTGCTGGTAGATGGGGATGAGGATATGAAAGGTAGAGGAATACCTGTATGAAAGACTAGGGGATTACTCTAGGAGGGATTCCCTAAGGTGAAATTTTCTCCTCATCTACTGGTAGATGAATATGGAGTCATGGTGAGGCAGTCATGAAGTAAGGTAGGGCTTAGATATGCCCGTCTCCTCTCTTATTTTCAAACCTTATGGTCCCATCATTATCCATTAGGTTTGGATACTCATTACCATGGGAATGTGTAATTGAGAACACTTTGAGGATCCCACCTATTAGGTAGGATAAATTTGGGACTTCCATTACCATGGGAATTTATAATCGATAGGACATACTGATATTCCATGTTCTCTAATCATACATATCTATAGGATTTTAGGGAGGTCTTTATTTGGTCCCCCTTGGATGGAGTCCCCATGGAAAGAGGTTCCCTACCACTGGTGGTATGAAAGAGGGATAAAAGGGGGGCTTGCCCAGGTGATTCTATGGTGAGATGAAAAGGTTTTCATTAAGGTTGGAATTGGGTGAGGTATAGGGTCTCATGTAGGGTAGACCTATGCAAGTTAGAAGTGCTTTTTTTAGGGTGGACCTCGACGAGTTAGAGGTGCTTCGCGCAGGGTGGACCTGGGAAAGCTAAGGTTGATTCGTATAGATTAGACTTGGGTGAGATAGAGATTCCCTTTGGTCAATGGAAAACCTGGGTAATAGGACTTGGGTGATGCCTTTCTATAGGCTCTAAGGGTCTCCTCATGTGTCTTTGGATGACTGGTGCTCAAGTTTTAAGCTATGAAAGGGTCCTTCACCCTAGTAGTTTTGACTAGAGGGGGGATGGTTCCTCTCAAGGATATTGGTATTCTAGACCTTGAGGGACCTAAATCCATTAACCATTACTAATTCCATCTTCTTTTTTAGGATTAGGTCAATACTTAAGGGTTTGTAGGACTTGGGTGAGAGACTTGGGTGAGAAGAGCTTCAAGCAGTCTCTTCGTCTTCTATTAATTTTAAATAAGGGGCTCAAGGGTCCTATTTATAGGAAATAATTAGTATCTATGGTGAAGGATACCATTCACATAGGTCCATCGCACAGGTGTCTCATGCAGGACTCTCACACAGGTGTTGGATGCTCATGTTAGGTCACGCAGGTGGGGCCTACACAAGCATCTTGGCATGAAGGTGGGGTATACATAGGTTGACTTGGGTTATTTCTTTAACTACCCTTTATCCTCTACGAATTGGGTTATTTTCCTCTAAATATATTCATCCTCATGTAAAAAAGGGAGTGCTAACAGCCACAATTAAGTGTGATATGAGTCATGGAAACTATATTTGTTGTCGATTTCCATTAGTTGGTTTATGTAATCCAACACCTAAATACCATTATTTTTATTTTCCTTACCATAACATATGTTTTCCTTGTAAAATTAGAAATATTTCCTCCCAATTTGAAAATAAATGCATCCATATTAAGACTGTATATAGATATATATATTTTTGGTAACTAATGGAATATAATAATAGATTTCCAAAACTAAGATCATTCTAGACAGTAATGTGATGTTATAGTCTCCCATAGCTAGAAAAACAATTCTAGATCCATTGGTAGCTCATAGATCTACCTCACCTAATGAAACTCTAATGAATCTACTTGGTTCTTATAATTAGATATAAATGTGAACACCACAATCTATATCTAAAACCCAATTTTTAGAAATAAATAGATTCCACTCAACAATGAACAAACTTATTATTCCCCCTTTCTTCTTAACTATAGTGCATTTATTCATCCAGTAGCACTCCTTTCCCCATAAAAAACATATAACACCTTTCTCCATTGATTTCCCTTTGATCTTCCTTCTCTTAGATATTCCTTTCGAAGAAACCTTAGACTTAGCATTAGTCTTGTGGATATTTTCTTTTTCTTTCAAATTATTCACCATAATTACAAAAGTCTTTTCACACTTCAAGTCATTATTAACCTACAGAAGAACAGTAAGATGATTTGGTAGAGTCTTATCAATGATTTTTATATTAAAATTTATAAAAAAAATGGATAATCTCTGAGGGAGTGAGGAAGGAAAGAGATTCGTGTGAAATTCATCAAGTAGTTTAAAACCTAAAATATTTAGACACTCAATATATCTAATCATATTGATTATGTGAAGACCAGTTGATACACCCTCTCCAAGTTTACTCATGAAGAGTAACATGGAGATCTCAAACAGATCATGTTTAGCTCTCTCTCGGTAAAGATCATGGAGATGATTGAGCATGTCATGAGCACCCATTATCTCATGAGACTTCATGGGTTCATCAGATATGGATGAAAGAATAAAACACCAGATATCCATTCCACACCTAAGTGTTTTTTCTAGACAATTACCTCTTCCTAACTCACCTACTTAGTAGTAAAATTAGAAAATGGGGACTCTGTCATGTATAACTTTTGTTCATGGTATAATATAATGTGCAAGTGCCTCTACCCTTATTCGATGTTATTAATAGTAAGTAGATTTTCCTTCTCTAATATAGATTATGAGGATAATGTGGTCAATGAAATTTCCATTTTAATTTTCTAAAATAAAATAAATTTATATATAAATACTTTATCTTGATTTCCAAAATATGTGAGATAAAATAAATTTTATTATCTTATTAGTATCCCAATATTTTATTGTGTCCCAATATCCCTCATAATTGGACTTGTAATGTCCTTTTTTATGGAAATTATAATGGGTAGGATATATATTACCCTTATCATAACCTATAATATGGCCATCAAAATCATAATAAGGTATTTAAGTAAGCAGTCTTTTCAACTGCTAGCTCGTAGGTCCTTGATCTGTTGATTAGACTCCCCAATATTGAAATCCTAACTTATATTTCCTCAACATTTGCTTCTAAATCTGTATTGAACAGACTATGATGGTTAAATTCAATATAATTTTTTTTTAATTTGACTCATCATATTTGTTTATACTACTTTATTATTAAAAGTTCTCTTGGCTATCGTCTAAACCAACACTTTAACTATGGGTTCATCTTTAACTCAGGTTATGGAAGGATTTTATTAACTTAATATTTCCTTGATGAACTTTGTTTGTTATGAATAAATTTTATTATTTTATCTTTTACATTATATTTTAATATAATATGGATTTTATCTAATTAATTAACCATATTATGATAAAACAATCTATATAAAATCCATTTATTTTAATATCATCTTGTATACTTGTAAATTCATTTATTTATATATTTTAATAAATTATCCATAAAAATTATCCATACAATATACATAAATAAAATAAATAAATTGAATTGATCATGAGCTTCCAAATTATTAATTTTTTGATAATACAATAAACTAACCTATAACCATAGGAGAAAAACTCGTTAATTTAGGATTATCTTGAGCCATATCATTCCACCATCAACCTCAATGTATTCTTGGTTGATTTTACCTCATATTAGATTTTGAACTACCTCCTCTCCATAGATCTCTATAATTTAAATATTTTACTCACATGCAATTGAGGGGAACCAGGGATATGTGATACATAAAATAAACCATAGATAAGTAGGTCTTGTATAATAAAAGGTAAGGGATGACTCACTGGACATCATATTTAATTTAATAAAACTTTATCACATAATAAAACCCATGATATAATATTAAATTAAATATAAATCTAATGCATAAATTGGCCAGTCAATCTCATGATTAATAACACATATGTTAAGTTTGATATGTTGATGGAAGATAGTCTAGAGGGGGTGGATAGACCATTATTAAAATTATCAGAGTTATGAAAAATAATTAAAAAAATTGGTTGTTTAAAATTATTAAACAATTCTTTCTTAAAAGAATAAGAATAGTGGATGTGTGAAGAGTGTATAAAGAAAATTACAGATAAGAACATAAGGAATTTTTATAGTATTTCAGATCTAAATGAATCAAATCTACTCTTTACACATCAACTGATAGAGTATGGAACCCACTATTAAATAGAGAGATACTTTTACATGGGATAAATATAAGCATATAATTTTACATTGGGAGGAATACCAACCTAGGACTTTGTGAGGAGTAGCCCCAAACCTAACAACATGTATCCTTTTGCAGGAATAGATAGAAACCCATGCTTTCTACAGGATTAGGTCCAACCTAAGTGTTTTTCTTTTTAGCCATGTGACCATAACCAGGGGAATAACTTTTAGAGGTATTATAACATATGAAATAAATGATTAAATGTATACCTATACCTAGATGAAAATATAGAACAAATATTAAAACTAGATATGAGCAAAAAGATCAGTGGTGATGAAATAGTTGATACATGAACTTTTGAATGATGTAGAAAGTGTACTCCACTCATTCCAAAAAAGTTACAATTCAACTATTCAAGGTTATATGAATTCAAAGAATAATTTATCCTCCCTTGAAAGTTTTTCACAAAATATGTAAATAGTTGAGCATAGGATCACTTAAAGGTTCAAAAAAGATGAGCGCCTTGAATTGTTTCGAGTGTTATCATAAGTAATTGTGGTAAACCATTCTATGTGAGTTACAAGAATTCTTGAATCCTTTAAATACAATGATATTTGGACTACACAATCGATAAAATGGTTATAAACATTTAAAATTCAAAAATAATAATACTATATTATTTTAGAGAGGGAGAAAGAAGTACATTATCAGTGAATAATAATCTCTAAACTCACATAATGTATTCAAAACAATAAATAATAATTCAAACCAATTTCAAATTAATTGTTAAATAATTAAAATATTCTTCATAATAATAGTTCAATGGAATATCCCATGAAAATATCAGTGTTTAATTTGAAATATGAAATCCAAAGGCATTCTTTTTAAAATGGGCAGTAAACATGCAGAGAATTTAAAACGTTAATAACATGGTATTAAAAATTTTTAAAACAAATTTGAATGAATTTAATATCAACTAATATTAATTTATAAATAATTGAATTGGATAAAATAACATAAAATAATAAAAATATATATTTTTTTATTTTCAAGATGTAACTTTTATGAATGAAAAATAAAACACACTTCGATCTTCATAAAAAACAGGTTTAAAACAATGTAAAACACTTCGCACAGGTTCAACATAATTAATATGAATTTATAAAGTTTATAGAAAAATTTAAATATGATAAATAAACATGCATAAAATTGATATATAAAACAAGAAGTAAAACAGATCATAATTTCAATATTTTAAAAACATACAGAAATTCATTGAACTACGTAACCAAATTCACATAGGGTTTTTTTTTACAAAGCTATTTTTCTATACATAATAAAATTAAAGGGAATTGATATAGATGGATCATATAAGAAAATAAACATTGATAAATATATATAGGATATTCATGTAAGGGATTCACGTGAGTGAATTCATCACATAGGTGATTCACCTATACAAATTCCTGAAAATGGTAAATAGATTGACTTCTCAAATTTTAGATCTAAAACAGACATAGATAAAAGAGAAATTAGATTTGGGTCCAACAAAATTATATTTATAAAATTTCAATATATTTCTAAATAATAAACAATTACCTTAATCGGATTTATATAACATAAGTTATGAATAAAAAATATAATCAAAATAGTTCTAGAAAACTATAAGAAATAGATTAAAAACATTTGGTAAATTCTATCCTAATTTAAGACATGATATAAATCAAATAAAAAGTTTACTTATTATAATTAAATGTATATAATCTTCTTATATTTCTAAAAAATATATAATCACTCAATTTGGAGTCATGTACCTTCATATATGGTCAAAATATAGAGGGTAACTGATTCTAGAAAATTAGATATGTGGATTTCAAAATGGCTACATAGTTTGCAAATCGGCTACATGGTTAAGCATTTGGATATGTGGTGAACAGTGATTTTTCTATATGGTAAAAGTAAAAAAAAAATCTAAATGATATTTTAAGATCCATAATGACTTATTTATCATAGGAACACTATATAAAAATTGTAGAAAATGCAATGAAAAATCAAAAAATGAAATTTAAAGATATTTTAAGAAAATAAAAATTATGATATGATAAAGATTAAGCATAATTTAATCAATATACAATTAAAATTATCAATACATTTAAAGGAAATAAAAAAATAAATCTTTTTAATTATCAAAACATAAAGTGGTTCAATGATCCACTCAACATTATCCCCCTTTTTTATAATTACAAAACCAAGTATAATTTCAAAAACATCTCCCCCTTTTTGAAATAATCAAAAAGATAAAGTTTCAAATAAAAAATGGATTGTATCTTATAAGGTGATGATATAAAGACAAATATAAATTGTGCATAAAATTTTTCTTCAACATGTAATTTTTTTAAAACATGTATCAAGGATCCATTGTAAAGTCATCCACTGTTAAAATTTAGAATCAAATGCAGTGAGTATAGTTTTTTTAACTTTTTGAGAAAAAAATAATGAGAAATCCCTTATAAAATAATATTTTATGAAAAAGTAATGTCTGAATAGAAATTTATAATCATCTAGGATGTATAATAGGTTTTAAAATAATTATATAATAAACAAAAATGTATATAAATTAAATAATGGTAAACTGGAAAACAGATTTCATATTTCTTAAATTTCATGTAAATATAAACAAAATTTGTATATAAACACACACAAACTCCCCATAAACACATAAAATTATAAAAATATAAATCACATGCTATAAATAATAAATAAATGGTAAATATACCCCTGAAATGAATAGAAAATTAGATATAAGAAGAGATCCCCCTAAATTTATGCTTTATTTCTAAAAAACCCACCTATATAAAATGATTAGATCAAAATTTTCAAATAAACCATATATCTCAATGAATTAAAAATTTATTTGAAGAGTATCTACTATTAGATTAAAAATTGAAGTATATGTGGCAGATTACTATAAAAAATCAAATAAAAACACTTTTTGGTACCCGTGCTATTTTGGGTTTAATTGGATTAGTAACATATATTTTCAGTACCCAAGTATATTTAATATATGTGTTTTAAGTTTCATGAGAATATAAATTCTTATATATAGAAAATCTAGGAATAATGAGAGATTTATGTAACCTTAGAGAGCATTAATCAGTGTAATATCCATGCATTTAAAATTTAAAGCATGTAACTGTTGAAACTTTCCCTATATGAATTTTAACAAAAGAAGTTGTGTACATCTTATGAATTTGATGATTATAACCATAACTAAATTTATCTCTATTTAGTTTCATCATAACTACCATTTTATCATATTTTATTTTCCATGAACAAAGTTTGGTAACATTTCCTTCAAATTTATAATATCCTTTTTCATATTAATATTTTCTATCTTAACAATCTCAAAATCATCATAGAATTTATTTTTAGTGGATGAAGTGAAATTTCTTAAATTATGATTTTCCTTTTAAATATTAGAAATATTATTGTCCATAATCTTAATTTTCTCCTTTTCTTTATCAAACTCAAGAATAGAATTTTTTAACTTTTCATTTTCTATAATAAGATTTTTCTTTTCTTTATAAACCTTCTTATGATACATAGTCATATTTTCATAATCTTTAGAAATATTTTCAATTTACACTTAAAATTCATCAAATAAATAAATTAATTCATTAATTTTAGAATTATAAAAATTATAAATTAAGTAATATTCATACTAAGAATCATAATTATAAGAATTACTAACCTTATTTGATGTTGCCATTAAACTCAAACCAGCAAGCTTTACTATATCATCAAAAGTTTCTTTTACCTGAGAATATTTTCTCATCAGATCAAGGTTACTGGTATCTTTTTCACTTATATATTCTTCACTATATTTTGATTCTTCAATTAAACTCCAACCATCGTGATAAGCATATTTGATTTTCTTTTTGTACTTATTATCTTTACCTTGTTCTTTCAACTTTAGACACTCATATTTGGTACGGTCTAGTTTCATATATTCATAACAAATAATAGTGGATTTACCTTTATTTCCTTTTATTTTAAAATAATTCTTATATATATTTATTTTACCTTCATCCTTGTTGGTTTTATGATTTTTCTTTATAAGTCCTTGAACACATTTAGAAAATTGACTTAGATTATTTTCTTTCTCTAAGCTATAAGAATTTGAGGAATCACTAGAAGGATTAGTAGAAACATATTTAGATTTAAATAAAATCCCTTTAATTTTTCATATGAATAAATCTTGGTGTTCTTCATTTCAAGCTCATATTGTAATAGATATCCAATTAGCTCATCTAGAGAGTATTCTGAAAATATTTTCTTTCTTCAATGGCTTCTTTCTTTGAATTTCACTACTTTGGTAAGATTCAAAGTATTCTTTCAATAGAAAATCCATTCTTCATGGTTTCAAAAACAATGACCATTTTTTTGATGATATTTATGAATATTTTGAACATATCATTCACACTTTCATGATTATAATTTCTAAATTCTTGAAATTTAACCCTATAAATGTTAATCTTAGTTATTTGTAATTTTTAAGTTACTTAATGAGTGTATTTTAAAGTCATTCAAATGTAAGAAGTAGTTTTACATGAATATATATGATTATAAACACTTATACTCAGAGAATAGTAAAGATAATTCATGAATTTTTAATTTAAAACATATTTTGCATCATAATTTCCAATTAATATTTCATGTTTGACTTTAGGTATTTTATAAGGTCTATCCATGGTGGTATAATATTCAATGCCTATATTTTTCAAAAAAAACTCCATTAGATCTTTCTGATATCTGTAATCACTTCCATTTAAATGAGGTGGTCTCATTGGATTAAATAATTCAATCTCCTAAGTTTCTATTACTGAAATAGATCTTTCCTTAGTCTTGTTAAGGAGTAGGATACACATTATCTCAAATAATCAAAAAAATGAATATACTCTTAAGGAAAACCTATAATAACAATTTATGGTATAAATAAAAATACAAAAAATAATAACATAAGATTTATAAAAGGGTAAAATTAGATAGAAATTTTTGGTATTTGGGAAAAAGATGACATAGCTGATAAATTATTAATAAGGTTAAGCTATGATACCAAGTGTTAGTCTCGATGAATTGATGGAAGATAGTCTATAGAGGGTTGAAGAGACAATTTTTAAAATTATTAGAGTTATTAAATAATTTTGGAGTTTAGTGGTTTAAAATTATTAAAAATTATTTCTTAAAAAATAATAATAGTCGATGTGTGAAGAGTGTATGCAGAAAATTAAAGAGAATAAGATAAAGAATTTTTATAAATATTCATATCTAAAAAATCTTAATCTAATCTTCACACCCCAACCAATGGATTATGGAACCCACTATAAAAGAGAGAGATAATTTTAGATGTGATCAATCTAAATTCATACTTTTGCACCGAGATGAATCTCAACCTAGTACTTTGTGAGGAGCATCCCCAAACCTAATAACACACAGCCTCTTACGGGAGAAGATAAAACCCAGGATTTCTGTAAGAGTAGACCCAACCCAAGTGTTTTGGTTTTTTAGGTGATAATTACCAAGGGAATAACTTTTATAGGTATTATAACCTATGAAAGAAATTATTAAGTGCATACCTCTACCTAGATGAAAATATGGAACAAATATTATAATTGTCTAGGAGTAGAAATATCACTGGTGATGAAAAAGTTAATGCAAGCCTTTCTAAATGATATAGATAGTATAATTTGGTTTTTCCAATAAATTTATAGTTAAACACTTAAATGTGATATTAATTTGAATAATAATTGATCCTACCATGAAATCTCATCACAAAATATGTAAATAGTTGAGCACGGGATCACTTGAAGGCTCATAGAAGATGAGCGCCTTGGATTTCTTTGATTGTTATTATATGTATTCATGGTCAACCATTCTATGTGAGTTACAAGAATCCTAGAGTAATTTAAATAAAAAATATATTTGAACTAAACACTTGATAAAATTATTAGAAACATTTAAAATTCAAAAAAATAATACAGGATTGTTAGAGAGAGTGAAAGAAGTATATTATCGTTTCATAATAATCACTCAAATCACATATAGTATTAAAAATAATAAAGAATCATTAAAATAAATTTAAAATTAATAATTAAATAATTCAAATGGTCTCTATAACAATATTTTAATGAAATATCCCATGAAAATAGAAATTTTGAATTTGAAATATAAAATTCAAAAGCATTCCATTTAAAACGAGCAATAAACATGTGTAGAATTTCTAAATTTAATAGCACTATATTAAAAAATATTAAAAAAAGTTTGAATGAATTTAATATTATATATTATTAATTTAGAAACAATGGAATTTAATAAAACAACATAAAATAATAAAAAAATATTTTTTGAGTTTCATGGTGTAACTTCTATGCGTGAAAAATATAACACACTTCGATATTCATAAAAAACAAGTTTAAAATAATGAAATTCACTTTTTATAGGTTCTATATAATTAATATAAATTTATAAAGTTAATAGAACAATTTAATATGAGAAATAAACATGAAGAAAATCAATATAGAAAACAATAGGTAAAACATATCATAATTTCTATATTTTAAAAACCTATAGAAATTATGTGAACTGCATAGCTAAATTCACGTAGGGGTTTTTTCACGTATACATTTTTTTCTATGTAAGTGAATTTACATAAGGGAATCAATATATCCAAATCAAATATTCAAATTTATTTAGCTGAATCTACATAGTTGATTTGGGTAAGGGATTCACATAAGTGAATTTATCACATAGGAGATTCATGTATGCAAATTCCTAAAAACTGTAAACAGACTGAATTCTCAAATTTCAAATCTAAAATGGACATAGATAAGGGTAGGATAAGATTTGGGTAATGTTGATTTATATTTATAAAATTTCATTATATTTCCAAAAAAATAATAATCGCTTTAATCTTAATTATATAACACAAGTTATGATTAAAAAACAAAAGCAAAATAGTTCAAAAAAATTACAGAAAATAGACTAAAAAATTCAGTAAATTCTAGCCTAATTTAAGACATGATAGAAATAAAATCATAAATTTATGTCTTCTAATTACATGTATATAATATTCTTAAATTTATAATAAAAATATTAAACACTCAATTTGGAGTTGTATATCTCAATACATGGTCGAAATATAGAAGGTAACTGATTTTATAAAATCGGCTACATGAATTTCAAAATAGCTATGTGGTTAACAAATAAACTGCACAATTAACCATTTGACTATGTGGTGAACAATGATTTTGCTATATGGGAATAATAAAAAACATATCTAAATTTTTACATCCATGATTTTGTTTTGACATATTATTTTGTTTAATTTTGGCATTACATTTACCCCCTTCGATTCCCCATAATTTTTTGGTGAAAATGGATATTTGGTGCTTGAAAGTAGTTGTCACATGGTTGGTGCACTATTAGGGGAAAAATGTACACTATCCTAGGAAACCGTGCAAAAAATAATTTTATAAAGTGGTGACTGTATGGTTGGCGCGTGGTTTGGAAAATCATGCGGGATAACCATGCGGAATGTTCCTCTTGGATAGTGAGGGATGCACGGTTGTCGCATGGTTTGGAAAGCCATGCGGGAAAATCATGTGACTTGTCCAAGTCATTAAAAAGTTGGAATTTACCTTCATGGCCTATTTTAATTTAACCCTAAAACACCTCCCATCTGCCCCATTTAGGATTTTCATCCATGGAAACTCCCTCCAAGCCTTCTTGGAGCTCTTGAACTCTAGAGTTTGGGTGGTTTTGGTATGGGAACTTCAATTTTTCATTAAGTAAGTCCTTTTCATCTTGATTTTAATCTATCTATATGGTTTCTCTACCCTCCTTGATTTATTATTTTCTAGTGGGTTATTTGGCCTAATGAGGGTCTGATCTTAAGATGTTGGGTGAAATCATGATGATTATTGTTTGATATTGACTTTATAGGGTCTTGAGGTGGTGTGGTTGTCATTTTCTACCAGTTTTCAGAAGTTTCCAAGTGTGATGTAGGTAGTTTCATTGTTTTACATTATTAGATGAGTTTGTCTTGCTTATTTTATTGTTTAAATGTGTTCTATGGATTTTTTGTGTGGTTAAAATTATGTTTTGGAAAGGTTTTGAGATACACATGTGATGGAAATGAGTTTTTTTAAGGGAAGTGGTTCTATTTATGTGTTCTTTGTTGTGGTGTTTCTAAATATGTTATATGCCTTGTGTGAAAGATGTAAAATTTGTTTTCAAAGAGGTTTAAGGGTTCAAATCTACTAAAAGTGTATTTTCCAAGAGAATTGGGGTTTCATTGCATGTTTTATTCTTTGTTGTTCACCCTAAATGTGTCTTTTAATTTTGAAAGTGATGTGAAGCATGTTATCAAATGAATTTGATGTGAGTATGAATTTGAATGGGGATTTTCCCATGGAAATGGTTAGATTTCACATGTGTTCTTATTATTGTGTTTTCAAATGGGTTTCATGAATAATTCAAGTGGTGAGAAATGTATTTCCAAATGGTTTTAGAGTGTGTGGAAAATAGAAAGTGGTTTTTTATAGAAAATGGTGGTTTCCATGTGGATTGTGATTGTTGGATCACTGTAAAAATGTGAAAGTGGTGATTTCTTTGTGTTCTTATTATGCTTGGCATGTGTATTTGAAAATTATGATTTATGTGATATATTAAATGGAACTTGATCACAAAGGGAATCCTGAGTATCTAGGTGGGAGAACTAGAACTAGTATGCTAGTTAACTCGACAGTGGTGTGACCCAAATTTATCTAGTAATATTGATGCTACAACACTGACTAAAAATGTTATATAATCATAAAACACTATAATTTTGGGATGGGATTCCCTCTAGTGGCACGTTCATGGGAATGCTATTGATATTGGCTTGAGATTTGGAGACCACTAGAATTTTGGAAGACTTTCCCCACCAGTGGATCATGCACGAGAACGTTGTTGGTAGTTGAGTTGGAGGAATTTGATCACTGAGGTACGAGGTTCATTGTATCCCACTTGTGCTATTTAACTATAGGTATTTTTATATGGTTCTCTGCTGTGGAATGATGCTTATGTGATTTGGTTTTATCCATTGGCATATGGTGGACCTTATGTACATTCTTATTTCAAGCAAGCTTATTTTTAAAGCAGGTTTTTCTTTAAAATTGTTTCTTGAGAAAGTTTCCCTTAAAATGTTTTCTTAGAAATGTTTCAAATATTATTATAAAAATTTTCATTTTGATTTTTCTTCTAATGTTATAGAATGGAATATTTTATTTTGGGCAGCATCCTACTGTGATTTGGCTCACACCCTACATAAACCTTTGGGTGTATGTAGAATTTTTTCTGTATGACCTAGGTAAAGGAAAGATGTATTGTGGTGGTGGTGGTGGATCAAGTTTCTAGTGTTCCACTTATTGTAGGTGTTGATGGGGGTGGATTTAGGGGGATGTCCCTCTTGTTTAATGGAGGATTTTGGGATATTTTTTTTGTTCCAATTCTGTTGTTGTACTTTTAGTTTTGTTTGAAGTTGTAAAATTTTGAATCTGAAGATTGTTGTACCTCATTTGGTTGTGGTTATTAGTTGTTGTGATGTTTATTTTTTTTGTTTTTTATGATTATATAAATGGGTGAAATCATTCCCAAGTGTATTTTTGATACCCAGGCACTAGTTTCCAGCCTATGGGGATCGAGAACTACCATCAGGCCATGCCATGAATCGGTCTAAGTGTCGGGTTGGATGGAACCTAGGATTTGTTTTTGAAAAAATGGTATCATAATAGGTCATTCTCTTTTTGGTTCAAACTATTTTGGGATGAGTCTGGATAGAACAAAGTTAGGATTTTTTGGTCTTGAGGTTCTAGTTATGAGTAGGGTGTATGGCCAACACACCTCATGATAGATCTTGGGTCACTATAGGATGTTGGGATTTGGTTTGACTTCTCCTTTAGGTGAGATGTACAGACTTAAGATAGTATATGGACATTGGGTGGGGATGGATTGTTTTGGTTTTTCCTATTATTATAATGGATTGGTTTATGTTTTGATTTATAGAAGTTTCAGTATTTATTATTGTTGCTAGAAATTTTTAGAATGGTTGTATTGATGGTTTTCTTTGTGGTTATTAATTGTGTAGTAAGATGACTCCTCAGAGAATTCATGTTCAACCATAGGAAGAATCTGAAGAGATTTCTCCCTCACCAATATATCAAATATTAGTGTAATTAGTGTTCAGTTTGTCCAAGATTTGGTTCAAGGATCAGGCTCTAGTATTTCTCAGGTTAGGGAAGCCGAACCAGGTCCTAGAAAGGACAAATCTTAGGAGGTCCTCCAAAACAAGCCTCCTTCTTTCTGGGATATCATGGAACCCCAAGAAGAAGAGGAGTATATTGAGAAAATAGAGAGGATGTTTTATTTTCTTACTATCAAGGTGTTTATAGTGAAGTGTATTTCATTTATGTTGGAAGGTCCCAGTCAGAAGTGTTGGGGCTTAGTGGTGCAAGATAGAAAGTACGAGAAGATGGGTTGGAAGGATTTTAAAGTTGTATTAAATGAGAATTATTGCCCTAATAATTTGTATTTCTCTAGTTCCTAGGATTTTTTAGATATTATTTAGGGAAATATGACCATGATGAAGCATGCTAATCACTTTGCTAAGCTAGTTCAGTATGCACCTGAGTTTGTTTCTAGTGAGCAGATGAAGGATCAAAAGTTTGAGATATGGTTGCGGTTAGAGATCTGATCCCAAGTATTCCTATTCAAGTTGAAGACTTATGTTGAGGTGGTCGATCATTACATGATTCTATAAATTGATCATGGAAGAAAGACTGGTTTCTATAGAGTAGTGTTAGTAGTGGGAAGTGGCAGTTCGTCTGAGAGGAAGAGAAAGAAGAACAAGTGGGGGAAGAAGGGAGGTGGTAGTTCAGGTCATCCTTCCAAGTAGTCTTCATCCATATATTATGATATTGGGTTAGTGGTCTTCCATCAGTGTGGGAAGGTAGGTAACATGCAATCTTTGTTCTCATATCCACCCAAATCTTGCCACTGGTATGGAGATATGGGGCACTTATAGTGATTTTTTAGAGTGGAACACCCATACCAGAGTGGTGTAGGATCTATGGTTTCTAAGGGGATGTCAACTCAGTCAGAACCCTCCAGGACAGTGGGAACTTAGTTAGGAGGTTATGGTGGTAGGGATAGATCTTCTTCTAGGTAGGTTCAGTTTAGGGAAGAGTCACAGTCTAGTGGTTATTCTTAGGCTCAGGATGATATGAGGAAACTTTATGTAGTGGATCAAGCACCAATGGAATCAGATACAGAGCCTATAAAAATTCAAGGTACCATTCTTATTGAATCATATTTACTTTTTTTTATATTTTTTCTTTGGTTTCTTTTATTTCTTCCCATCTTGTTGGTGTGTTAAATTTTTCAACTGATCTTATTCCATATGTGATGGAGTTAGTGATTCCACTTGGTAAGAAATGGGAGAAGGGTTTTGGGAGTCTATTCTGTGCACTCACTGTGACTAGGGTCGATTTATAATGGGATTTACTAGTTTTTGAGATGGAACTCTTTGGTGTGATCCTTTGTATGGATGTATGGTGTATTTCATGGCACACATTGATTTTTATAGGTGGGGAGTGAGTTTTGTGGAACCTGATGGGAGTAACCTGGTTTTTCAAGGTGAATGGGATCCTTGGTCGGGACTTACTAGACCTCCACTTCCAGAATTGGTCGATATTATTTATTAGATCTCATCACTCATATTAGAGGATGATGGTGGTGATTCTGAGGGTGGATTACCCCTTGTGGTGGATGAGTTCCTAGATCTTTTTCTAGATGATTTCTCAGGTTTTCCTTCATAACGGGAGGTGGAGTTCTACAATGATTTGGAACCAAGAGCACAGTCGATATATTTTCCCTTTTACCATATGGACCCCACCAATTTGAGGAAATTAATGGTATAGTTGTATGACTTAGAATCCAAAGGATTCATTTGCCCGAGCATCTCACCTTAGGCTTCCCCAATTCTATTTCAAAAAAGGCCGATGGATCTCTCCGGTTGTGCATTGATTGCCGGAAGCTAAATAAGGTAGTGATTAAGAACAAATATACTTCACCCCATATTTATGAACTTTTCAATAAGATTAAGTTGGAAAGGTGATTTTCCAAGATTGATTTGTGTTTTAGGTGCCAACAAGTCAGAGTTAGAGAGGCGGATGTTCTGAAGACATCCTTATGAAGCAGGTATGGTCACTTTGAGTACTTGGTCATGCCTTTCGGGTTAAAAAATGGTCCAATGGTCTTTATGGTACTCATGAATAGGTTGTTCCACTAGTATCTTGATTCCTTTTTAGTGGTATTCATGGATGACATCCTGGTATATTTTTGGACTAAGGAGGAGCATGGGTGGCATTTGATAATTGTGTTAAGAACCCTTCGGAATCATCATCTCTATGTGAAGCTTTCTAAGTTCACCATCTAGATTAGAGAGGTGAATTTTTTGGGTTATGTGATATTGGAATAATGGTTTTTGGTGGACCCCAATAATATTAGTGTGGTTATGTCATGGGAATAGCTGAAGAATGTTTTTGAGATCAGGAGATTTTTTATCCTGGTGGGGTATTACAAGAAGTTCGTTCAAGATTTCTCTCAACTTGCTTCATCCATGATATCGTTTACCCAGAAAGGGGTAAAGTTTGAATGGAGCCCAAAGTGCCAATCATCCTTTGAGGATCCTAAGTGGTAGTTTACCACAACCCATTTTTTGATTTTTTTTATAATCTAGAAAGATATATCTTGTCTATTGCGATGCCTCAAGTATGGGTCTTGGGTGTGTGTTGATGCAGGATGATCATGTGGTGACTTATGGTTCTCTCCATCTTCAACCACATGAAAATAATTTCCCAACCCATGTCCTGGAGTTAGCTATAGTGATTCATGACTTGAATACATGGTGCCATTACTTTTTGGGGAGAAGTTTTTGGTTTATTTGGATCATAAGAGCTTGGACTATGTTTTCTCTCAAAAAGATCTGAATTTGAGGCAGTGTCATTGGGTCGAGTACCTTCAGGGGTTCGAATTTGATATCATCTATACCCCAAGAAAAGTTAGTGTTGTGGTAGATTCCTTGAGCTGGAATTTTCTAGTGCAAGCATTAAAAGAGTCCAATGATGAGTGGAATTTGATTAGGATATTTTCTCGTATACACTTGGAGACCAAGGAACACATTGGAGGTGTGTTCTTGGCCAGTGTTCAACTAAAACCTTACCTTATGGAGTTGATTCAATAGGATAATTCGAGTGATGAGTTATTACAGTGTTCTATTCAATTTCTAAATGGTGGGGAGGTTCCTTGTGAATAGTCGTCATCCCCTGAGGGAGTCTTGTGCTTCAAGGGTCTCTTTGTGGTGTCGTTGTTGTTATAGAACATGGTGATACGGAATAGCCACTAGTATCATTGGGTCATTCAACCTGGTGCCACAAATATTTTATATGACATGTGTCAGTAGTTTTGGTGTCCAGGTATGAGGTGGTACATAGATGACTTTATATCATGGTGTTATACATGTAAGTGGGTTAAAGCAGAGCACCAAAGGCCCTTCATTTTTCTTCAGCTGCTACCTATTCCTACATGGAAGTGGGATGAGATCTCCATGGACTTTATTTTCAGATTTCCTTATACACCCCACGGGATGAATTCCATTTGGGTTCTAATTGATCGTATAACAAAATTATCCCATTTCATTCTAGTTAGGGATTTATCCAAGGTGTATGAGTTGGGTCAGTTATATATTAAGGAGGTTGTGAGGCTTTATGGTGTGTTGTCATAAATTATTTCAGATAGGTACCCTAATTTAACCTCAAAATTTTGGGAAGGATTTTATCAGGTGATGAGATTGCAGGTTAAGTTGAGTACGGCATACCACCCTCAAATTAATGGTCAGATGGAGCTGGAAAATTAGATTTTGGAAGACACTCTTTGTGAATGTGTGTTGTATTTTGATGGTTTATGGGATATCCATTTGGTATTGGTTGAGGTTGTGTATAAAAATAGTTACCAATCCTAGATTCAAATGGATCCTTTTGAGGTGCTTTATGGTGAATCGTGTCAGTCTTCTTTGTTTTGGGATGAGGTGGGTGAGACCTCACTGTTAGGACTGATCCTTGTGCAAGAAACTTTTGATGAAGTTAAGTTGACCAGGCAGCATATGTTGACGGTGCAGATTCACTATAAATATTATGTCAATCAAATTCAATGATCTTTGGAGTTATCTTTGAGTGACTGGGTGTTTCTAAAAGTGGAACCTTGCTTGGGTAACTATCATTTCGGTAAGCAAGGGAAGCTAGCACTGAGGTATGTCGGACCTTTTGAGATTACCAAGTGGATTGGTAAGTTGGAATACAGGTTATCATTTCCCTCTAAGTTGACATCAATTCATGATGTGTTCCATGTATCTTAGCTGAAAAATTATAATCCTGATCTTTCCCATGTGTTGAGATGGGAAGAATTGGAGTTGGATCTTGATTTGCATGTGTTTGAGCGGCCAGTGAGAATTGTGGATTCTCAAGAGAAAGTGATTCATGGTAAGTTTATTCCATTTCTCTATGTTCTTTGGTATAATGGTATTTATTATCATGAGACTTTGTAGTGGGAGTCTTAGGTTGAGGAGGAGTATCTGTTTTTTTTCTCTGATCAAGCATCGAGCTGACTTTCTGAGGGTGGAAAATTTTCATGGTGGAGAGAATTGTCACATCCTTAATTTGTTTTTTTTTTAGGTTTTATTTTGTTTAATTTTGGTCTTCTATTTAACCCCTTGGTTTACCTATGATTTTTTGGTTAAAAATATAGATTTTGGGCCTAACATTAGGTGGTGCACAGTTGGCGTAAGGTTAAGGGAAACCATGCACCCTCTCCCAGAAAATAGTGTGTAAAATGGTCATTTTTGGACAGTGGTGACCGCACAGTTGGCACACAGTTTGGAAAACTATACAGGCAATCTATAAGTCATGTTCCTCTTGGAAAGTGAGGGATGAACGATTGTCATATGGTTTGGAAAACTGTGCAGGAAAACTATGCGACTTGTCCATGTCATAAAAAAGTTGTAATTTTCCTTTTTACCCTCTTCAAATTTAACCCTAAAACACCTCACATCCACCCCATTCAGAATTTTCATCCATGGGAGATCCCTCCAAGCCTTCTTAGACATATTTAACTCTAAAATTTGGGTGTTTTTAGTGTAGGAACTTCAAGGAATCATCAAGTAAGTCCTTTTCCTATTGATTTCTCTCTATTTATAGGGTTTCTCTTCCCTCCTTGAGTTCTTATTTTCTAGTGGGTTATTTAACCTAATAAGGGTATGATCTTGAGATGTTGGGTAAAATAATGATAATTATTGTTTGATCTTTCCTTTATAGGGTCATTTGGTAGTGTGGTTGTGGTTTTCCACTAGTTTCCAGAAGTTTCCAAGTGTAAGGTAGGTGGTTCCATGATTTTACATTATTAGATGAGTTTTTATTTTTTTTATTGATTGTTTAAAGGTGTTATATGGATTATTTTTGTGGTGTGAATTATGTTTTGGAAATGTTTTGAGATGCACATGTGATGAAAATGATTTTTTTTAAGGGAAGTGGTTATGTTTCATGTGTTCTTCATTGTGGTATTTCTAAATATGTTTTATTCCTTGTGTAAAAGGTTCGAAATTTGTTTTCAAAGATATTTAAGGGTTCAAATGTATTGAAAGTGTATTTTTCAAGAGAGTTTGTACTTTTTTACATGTTGGATTCTTTGTTGTGAACCCTAAATGTGTCTTTGAATTTTGAAAGTGATGTGAAGCATGTTATCAAATCAATTTTATGTGAGTATGAATTTGAAAGGGTCTTTACCCATGGAAATGGTTGAATTTCACACATGTTCTTATTATTGTATTTTCAAATGGGTTTTATAAATTCTTCAAGTGGTGAGAGATTTATTTTCAAATGGTTTTGGTGTGTGTGTAAAATGGAAATTGGTTTTGTTTATAGAAAATGGTGGTTTCCATGTGGATTTTGATTGTTTGATCAATGTGAAAATGTGAAAGTGGTTATTTACTTGTGTGATTATGATGCTTGGTATGTGAATGTGAAAATGATGATTTATGTGATATTTGAAATGGAACTTGATTACAAAGAGAATCTTGGTTATATAGGTTGGTAAACTAGAACTAGAATTCTAGCTGAATCGATAGTGGCGAGGCCATGATTAATCTAGCAGGATTAATGCTATAACACTAACTAAATATGTGATATGATTAGAGACCACTATAATTTTGGGATGGGATCCCCTTTAGTGGCTCATTTATAAGAGAGTTGTTGATATTGGATTATGATTTGAAGACCACTAGGATTTTGGGAGAATTTCCCCTCCATTGGCTTATACACGGGAATGATGTTGGTAGTTGAGTTGGAGGATTTTGATCACCTAGTTACAAGGTTTATTAGGTCACACTTGTGATAGTTACCTATAGGTATTTTCCCATTGTGATCTCTTGAGACAATATTCTTATGTTTTTTGGTGTTATCCATTATCATATGGTAGACCTTTTGTACATTCTCGTTTCAGGAAATATTATTTTTTAAAAAGGTTTTCCTTTTAAAGTGTTTCTTGAGAAAATTTTCCTTAAATAAATCCCTTATAAATGTTTCAAATATTCTTATGGAAATGTGTGTTTTGATTTTTATTATAATGTTGTAACATGGAATATTTTATTTTGGGTGGCATCCTACATGGATTTGGCTCACACCCTACATAAACCTTTGGGTGTATGTATACTTTGTTATGTATGACCCGGGTAGAGGTAATATGTATTGTGGTGGTGATGGTGGATTTGGTTGATAGTGTTCCACTTCTTGCAAGTGTTGATGATAGTGTCATGAGGGTGATGTCCCTCTTGTTTCGTGGTGGTTTTTGGGATAGTTTTGTTTTTCCTATTCTATTGTTGTACTTTTAATTTTGGTTAAAGTTGTAAAACTTTCAATCTAAAAACTGTTTTACCTTGTTTAGTTGTGGTTATAAGTTGTTATGGTTTTTATTATTTTTTGTTGTTTATGATTATATAAATGGTTGAACTCATTACCAAAGTGTATTATTGATACTCAGGCACTAGTTTCCAGCCTGTGAGGATCAAGAACGCCCTTCGGTCCATGCCATAAATCAGGATGGGTGTCGGGTTGGATGGCACCCTGACTTGGTTCATGACATAAATAATATTTTAAGGTCGTAAATGACTTATTTATCCTAGGTAAACCATATAAAAAGTTTAGAACATGTTATTAAAAATAAAAACATGAAATATAAAGTTAATTTAAGCAATAAAAATTATTATACGATCAAGATTAATCATACTTTAATCAATACACAATTCAAAGTATTAATACATTTAAAGGAAATAAAAAATGAAATCTTTGTAATTATCAAAACATAAAGTGGTTCAAGGAGCCACTTGACAACATATATAGTGAATACACATTTAATAAACTAGCATTCATTTAAATTGTTCTTAATTGAGATAAATTATCCTAATTAATAAATTAATTGTCTTATTAATCCATTCATTCATTTAACTTAATATTAATCCAAATGGTCCTAATGATTCTCATCAAATATAATTATAAAAAATTAAATAAATAAATTTTATTTAAAATTAATTAAGTACAAGTTGTGTAATTGGTGGTAACACAACATACACCTATCCAAACTACCTAGTGTGTTTTTTGGTCATGTATTTTTCACTCACACGATAGGTAGCATTCACAACATGTTTCGTAATTACACAAAATTTACTATTAATAAATAACACGTGAATATGTGTTAAATTACATGGAATGTAACTTTTTTAATGAATGTGGAGTATATAGTGTGTAACGACCATACAAGACATGTCATGTCTCAGTGTTTCTTTTAGGTACTTACTTTTATTTATTTTGACCGTCTTTAATTTGGGTATTCTCTCAAGTATTTTGGGGTTCCTTTTTATACTTTTAGATTTTTTGGGCCTATGCACTGTTGGTTCATGGTTAGGTAAAACCATGAAGGTCTTCCTAGGAAACCATGAACCTTATTTTGGGGTTCCAAAGTAGGGTACATTGTTAGACATACAGTTATCCCAAACTATGAGACTTCCTCTTCAAACCATGTAACATAGGGCAGATCCATTTCACATGATTAGCACATGGTTTTCCAAATTTTCCATCCAAACTATGTGGAATCTCCAATAGAATAAAAAGGGAATTATAGTTGGTGCACAGTTTTCCAAATCACATGATATGATTTAATTAATCCGAATTTTTATTTTAAGATTCAAAACTCATATGGTTTTCCTCATTCCTCTTATGGTGGAATAGGATCTTAGCCAAGGAGTCTCCTCTTAGAGATTTTAAAGATTCATTTACTCTCGATTATTGTTTTCAATGGATCTCTAGGTTTTGGGTCTATTTATTCAAAGGTATGTGTTTTTTATTGGTCATTCTTAATTGTTCTTTTATATATAATCTTATCTCCTTGAATAGAACCTTATATCGAGGTTTTTTATTCTATATCTAAGGTTTGTGACATGATCTAATTGGTTTTCTTATATATCCATTTTGAAATTGAGTTTTGTTGCTCGAGTCTTTATTTATCGTTGTGAATTATTCAGGAATCGTTGTGGTAAGTGATCTCTCTCTATACTATTGTTCTAGAAATGTTGAATTAAATATTATTATTTGAGAATTCGTGGATTTGGGTTCTTCCTTGTCTTCTTGAACCCTTGGTTTCTATTGTCTTTTATATCTCATGCGAATGTTGAAATTACAAGTGTTTCGAGGTAGGTGGTTTCATGATTTGACTTTATTCTACACAAATTACTTGTTCACTCTTTGAATTTTATTTCTAAAATGGTTGTAATGGATGATTTATGGATTTATCTTGAAAATGGTTTTGAAATGTTTTTAATATGACATGATAAATGTTTAGATAAAATATGTTGGTTTTTTCTAAAATTTGTGAAATAGATTTATCCCTTGGTTTTGTTAACAAAAATAATTTTTTGTTCAAAGATAAATGACCTTTGAATTATTTTAATATGGTAAACCCAAATGTGATCGATGATGAGGCAGGAATCCATCCTTGATAGTGAACTATTCCCCATGGACTTATTCTTCTAGGGTAATGTGTGCACCATGTTGCCTAAGTTGTGGCAAGGATCCACTCTTGGGAGTGAACTCTTACCCCTAAACTAGTTCTTCTAAGTTAATGTGCACACCAGGTGGCATACTGAGAACTATAATGTTACAAGGATACTCATTAACCTAGAACTATTGATACCCATGGGCTTGTTTTCTCTAGTGATTATCCTTTAAATGAATATTTTGTATTTTTATATAAATAATTAGAAAACACATATAAAAGGATACTTTACATGGTTTTTCAAAAGGGTGATTTATCCATGTTTTGTTTCAAACTGTATAGAACTATATCTCATGCCTTGTATTTTATTACTTGAGCATAATTGGTTTATTTTATAAATTCCTCTCATGAAACACTTGGTGGGAATTTATTAGGATCTTTTTCTCACACCTTTCATACACCTTTGGGTGTATGTAGATTTGGTTTTATCTAATGTGGATAAGGTTAAGGAGTCATAGGGTGGTGGCGGTTTTGTTAGTTAGTAGGGTATGGGATTCTAGAGGTGATTTTGTGTCACATGGAGTTGGGTTTTTATGGCATGTTTGTACTCTGGTTATTTGATGGATCTTGGCACCTATTTTTTCTGGTGACTGTATCTTTTATCATGTTGTCTTGTTTTGTAATATCGATATTTTTTTTATCTATATTGCATTGTTTAATGTTTATTGTGGTAAAACATTCCCAAAAGGTAGTTTTTTATGCCCAGACACTTATCGTCAGCTTGTGGGGAATAGGAACTCCCTTTAAACATTGTCATGATCGACTTAGGTTATGGATGGTCGGGTAATCTAGGTTCATTAATGACATGATGTTTATTTATAAATTTAACCCATAAATTAATTAATAATTTAATATTATTGAAAACTTATCACATGACATGTATTATTGATTTATGATACATGAACAAATGTTGATTAGGTTTAATGGTAAAAATAATTTTCCCTTTCAGTGTAAATAAGTACTAGATACACGACATGTACAAGCTATCCACACGTCGTGTATTCTTCTCATCGTCTATTCGTGATACACACATGGGGACTTGATGTGTATTTCACCATAAATATTTATGAGTTAAAAAATGTGTATTCCAGCTAAATATCTTGTTTCATGTTATTGATCCCTACACATCGTGTAATAAATACATGATATTATTTGACCACACAATTTCCTTGAATTTCACCATAAAAGCATTTGGAATACATGACATGTGTGCCAACTACACGCTGCGTAGTCTGAAATACATGTACCAGTCAAGCCTAGCCAACACATGGTGTATAATAAATTTTCATGCAGTTTTCTTCGCATGACACATCTGAATTAATTTGAGACTCATCCTGGCTCAAATAACCTAGATACATGGCATGTACCTATGAACTATACACTGTGTAGTTCTGTGTTATCTGATAAAAATCCTTGGCACATCCATATGGGTTATTTGGATGTTTTTCATCTATTATTAACATGTTCATATCCATATATAGGTTAATGAAGAATGTATCTCAACGTTAAAATTAAAGAATGAATATATCATAAATGAAAAACTAACATCAAATGTGTAAATCGATCAAAAAAATAAATAATTATAAATCTGAATGTGACCATTCTGATGTTACTTGAAGTTTCTAAGAATAGATGAAGTTGGTCGAGTCTATTCACAATTATGGGGTTTTAATGAATCCAATGAATAAATCATAAGAACATAATGAATATCAACATGTATCATGATTATATCTGAATAACCATAATGAAATAATCAAAAAACCAAGAGTGAAGTCCTTTCATGTTAATTTATAATTAATTTAATAAAAATAAATTATCTCAATCTTGTGTACTTTCTTTTATGTGGGTGTTGATCGATCAAATATTCATTCAGGTCATACCATTTTTTATATCAAGAGGATCCAAAGTAAAATCCATCTAGCAGTGATTTACAAGTGCTATTTGATATCAAAGCATTGTCGATGGTATTTTGGTTGCTAGTGTGGTGGTACCAATCATCTTTCGTCATTATCTATTGATCATAACATAATCCTTCAGGCTTGAATGATTGATTCTTATTCTCTCATTCTTGAGAGAGAGAGAAAGAAGGTAGAGGAAATACTCTCGAACTTAAGAGAAAACCCTAGAGAAGTTATTCATTAAGATAATTCTATATAGATAGGAAATTGTTATACACAACAAATTATTTCAACACATCCCACATAAATGATATCATTGGGTGTAAATAGAGCTAAGTTAGAGAATTGGTAATTGAACATAGGCCCTTAGCCAATCTCATAATCCTTAGCAAACCTCATGTTTAATAATTATTATATTATTATTATTTCTTTTACATGTACATGTCTTGTTGATAATATAAATATCAATAAATAAATTCATATTTATTTAAATGATATCTAATATATAATTTTGTTACTAGGCACATGATTCAGCCCGCCCACCTTTTTTGGCATTAACCAAACCTTGAATAATAAATATTATTCATTCAATAAATAAATAAATAAATATTATATTCACATTTTTGCAAATAAATGTTTATTTAATATTTATCTCACATAAAATAGTGATTGAATATATGAAATCTATAAATATTAAATAAATATTATTTCTCGGCCTTGAGGATAGCATTTATTCCAGTTGTTAAATTCAAATAGAATTCAACTATGACTAATGGAAACACTTGATGTGTGACCCTCTAGGCCTCTTCCTTGGTGAAAGGCCTACCTAAAGTCCAATATCATCATCTAACAACACTTAAATTCACCCATAGAGTAAGAATTTAATGTCGTAACAACGAAAACCATATATGAATTCTCACTTTGTAATTTAATATATTTGTCATGATAAATCATCAAGAAGGTTTCACACTCATTTCATAAACCTCTATGCTCAATATGTCCTTCTTTGACTATCTCAAATGAACCCATCAATACACCATGTCCATAGAATTTAGTTCGATAGTTCTATTCCAATCAAAGGGTGAAGATATGAACTTCTATGAAAGTAGAAGAGACAAATCTATCCTTTGATTATTCATTAATAATGTATCATTCAGGACGGACCTAATGTATCCTACTTCACGCGAACATATGACATCATGATTTTGGGCAATACATCAAAGTATGTGATTCATGATATGTATTAAAAATAATCTTAAAGTCTAAGTATCATTACACATGTTTACAAAAAGGAGTATATAATGATATGTAAACCTATATAATTTCTATTGTGATTTTTTCCTTATAGTTTCTTGTCCTTGAAATTACCAAGTTAAAACTTTATGATTTGAAGCCTATTCCACTTAAAAAATCTAGTAATTGATAATATATATCATTTTTGTCTCATCATACGACATCATACAACCATGGGACTTATGTTCTAGAATATTTTTATGGAACTTCAAAATTATTAGAATATTAGGGAATTATTATGACCCTTTGATGTGAAAAATACTCTAAATACGTTATCAAATTAATGTAATGTAGAAAAAAAATCAATATGTTATAATATATTTTTTAATATTAAAATTCATGAATATACTAACAATATAAAGTTCATGGTGGTTGGTTCTTGGGCACTGAAACCAATAGTGATTTTTATGGAATAGTATAGAGTTAATGGAAAGACCCTTACATATCAAAGTTTTAACCGAGGATACCCTTACGTATTTTCTCATAAGAACTTGTACATGTTCTCTTCATACTGTGACAATTCATCCCAAGGTGTGACTACTTATTAGGTATCATTTTTTTACCTCTGTGATGAAAAGAAATTTTATATTTATGTTGTTCACGATGTGACCATCATTCCCATGGCATGACTGCTTATTACGTATAAACCTTTTCACTTCTACAGTAAATCTAAATTTATTTTTTATGCTCTTCACATTGTGACCATACTTTCCATAACATGACTTCTTCCAGAAAGACTCATGCATATCACTGTGAATCTTTTTCCTTTATTACATTTTTCATTCCAAAAGATACATCAAATGGATATTATGTATCATCATAATACTGTAACACCTAGAGATTTTGGGGAAAAAATCAAATAAATTTTATTTTTTTGAAAATTTGTGTTACATGAAACACTAATTTTAGCTTTAATTACAAGTAACACTAAGTTTTAAAAAATGAAATATACTATTAAAATATTATTATTTAATATGATAGTTTCCACCTAGTTGATGGAATGGTGGGTATAAATAGGATTAACTAAATTATAAAAATATATGGCTTACACAAGAATATAAAATGAATTATTTGGTGACCAATTTATTATAAATTAAAATAAGAAGCATTTGAAAACAAAAAAAAATGTTTTTCTGAAAAACTATTTTTCTATAAACAAAAGAGTTTTACCTCAATAAATTAAACGAATCAATTTTTGTGAATTATTTTAATGTAATGTATATATTATATATTCGATAAAACAAATTATCATTCATATTATTTGTTTTTTAAACAAGTGATAAGAATAAATCAAATTTTATGCTTAAAACTGTATTTTTTCTAAAAAATAGTTTTATCGAATTTTGTACACTTATATTAAATTTAATTTTTTTTCCCAATTTTTGAAAATTTATTTGAAAATATTAACATGATTTTTCAATTCATAATTTCAGAATTATCTTTTAGTAAATTTTTTATATTTTTCTAAAAATATAAATTTTTTAGTGAATACTAAAAAATACTGGTTTTTATTTAAAAATTTTCTTTTCATTCAAAGCATTTACAGGATATATTTTTTTCATAAGGTTTCAAAAGTAAAATTAGTTTAATTATATATCTATTAATCCAATTTAGGACATTTTTATCAATTTTATATTGAATTTTGATATAAAAACCTTTTAAATTTTTGAAACTTTTCTCTTTAGAAAAATGTTTTTTTGTCGCATCTACGGGATTAATTTTAAATTAAATTTTTTTAGATGTATTAATTTAATTTGGAAAAAATTATTTCATATTTTTTAAAATAATAATTTATATTATATAATAATTTAAAATTAATTTTTATCATAATTAATCATAAAAATAGTAAAAAAGTAATTACCATGGTTAAGGTAAAAATGGGTTTATCGGGGGTTAAATTAGAAATATAAGGGGTAAAATGATCTAAAACTTGTAAAACACTAGTTTTATGGATATATTTAGACCTTATATCTTCTAGGTTCGATAATAGACTATTTCATGTACCTTTTTCATGTGAAAAATGTGGGTACACCTTTTTATTTTCAAAAATTACAAGTGTGTCCCACTTATAAAATGCCACCCCCTCTCCTCTCCTCTTCACACTTCAAAAACCACTTGGTTTCGCCAATAAATACCCAAATAAATTAATTAATTCAATTAAATCATACTATAATCCTTTTTTATCAAAAATCTAATCTAATAAGGCTTTTGGTGCAAACTAAAAGAAGTTTTTCGAAGAAGATATAACTTCCTTAATGAAGTGTTTTATTTTATTTCTTCCTCCACCTTCTCAAAATCATATAAAACCATGATGATATAATAAAATAAGTATCTTATATATACTAATATTTTTTTATGTTAATTTAATGAGATAAAACCATCTACTCCTCCCTCAAATGGGAAATGAAACCTTTGATGATGTGTACAATGGGCTATTGCCTTGTGAACCAACATAATTAGTTTTCTAACACCGCTTCTAAAGGTTAGATATAATGATGTATATAATGTTTATATATGATATTTATGATATAATTATACTTATATAATTATAATATCACATAAACCTTCTTACTTTATATTCTTTAGAGAATATGATAACGTCGCTCGTGTGTGTGGCAGATTACCACCTCGCGAAGCGATGTGATTTTTTTCACTAACAATTTACATGGAAGGTAATAAATTATAAATTGAATGAATATATGTGATATTTATGACATGATATTGTTTCTATAAAAATAATACACAATTCACTCTGATAATTGTATTTCATGCATACATTTCAGAGTGTTTTATTATATTGATTTCTGTATTTAATTGATTATTCTTACCAATTTGTGAGAAATTTAACTTGTTTTATGTTTTATGGTAGGGAAAAAATATTTAAAAAATAAATTAAAAGAGGTGAAATTTTTAGCTAAAATACACTTCACACTACAAGATAAGTGAAATGGCATGACACCATATTTTTTAAGCCGAAGTGGAGCTGGAAAACTAGGAGCAGAATGATTACACAACAAGTAATTAAATTACACATCATGAATTCATCAAAATAAGAAGCATTGTACGTACAAGTCTTTAAATCATTGCATGTCATGAAATACAATTACACGTCTCATTACACGGTGTGACTTCTTTCGAGATAAGTTTTTTTTAGGAAATATGTTGAAATTCATGGCACCTGAGAATTAATGGATTAAATGTTGTGTAAACACATTAAACATCATGTAAAAGGTTGGGATGGGATTCAAATTTCTAGATTTTCCATATATTTTAGTTTTGAAAAAATGTTTGACATTGGACCCGCCCGAGACCACCCATGGACCAAATATTAATTATAATCATCAATACTGGATCCCATATTGAGCCTATAAATAAAAGGCCAAGGCTCCATTAAATGGATTCATTCAGAGATGCCACTAATGGGATCAAGTATTGTCACTTATGTGATGCATCAAATAGGTTTTTTATTTTCTGACCCCCCCCCCCCTCGTGACTAGCATGAGGGGGTAGATCTTGTGCGAAGTAGTTGTAATGAAGGGAGATTGATTGTATTAAGGTATTTTATTTATCAAATGCAATTAATTTTGGGTATTTTGTTGAAACCCTAAATTCCTAAATTATCTTCCCCACTTTTTTGTTCATGATCATTGAGTGATCAGTGAGGGAGTGATTATTTTAACATGTTTTACTATAGAATTATTCACACCATGGCCATTGGGTTAATTGTCCACTATGTTTAAAAATGGTTTTGAGTTATCTTATCAATGAGTACCTGAAGTAACATGACTATTGTGAAAGGGGAATTTTGGTGATTTTCGGGGTTGTATACCATGACCATTGGATTCTCTATAACTCGGTTCTAGCACCATATGATTTTTATTTAATTATATTATACCCTAATCAATCATGAACCCATATTTACAATTACCGAGCATGTTTTTTAATTTTATTTAACATCCAAATCATTCTTCATCACTTCAAATCACAATTAGCTTAGGTTTATTTTATTTAATTAATATTTTCTCCAACCCTATATCTTTAGATTTGACCTCATACTTTCATATCCTATACTAGACTATAGTTTACTGGTCTATTTGTTTCATGTTTATAAATTTCTAAATTTGGTAACCCTGTGGAAAGTAACAACACCTTCAGGGCTATCAATTTTTAGCGTTATTTCTAGGGATAGGAGCAGAAATTTTTTTATTTGAATAATTTAGACTAAATCTTTTCTCATATTTTTCTATTTCTTGATTTTATCATAGGTTTTTATTTTATTTTTTATTGTGATTGTAGGGCTAAAAAACGAAATGAATACCAAAGAAAGGTTATTATTCCTGGTGGATGGTATGGCGCAGCTACTTGATGAAGTTAGAATAATGAAAAATCAACCCTATGAGTACCCATAACTATACCCAAGAATTGATTTCACAACACCCCATAACCTAGAGCCAAAATTTTACAAGGCACATCATGAGAAAATCATGTAAAATAAAGCAGAGGTAAGTATAACTTCCATTGTGGGTTTTGATATTAACCATGATACCCTTGATTTTGTAGGTTCTAAAGATGATTAAAAAGGTGACCTTGCTATAGAACTTGAGTGGGGTGAAGCACAATTTAGAAAAGAATATCAAGATGAAGAACAAGAATAATAAATTGAATAAAGAGGAACCTTAACTACTGAGATGATATAAATATTCCACACAAAACTTGGGCCACAACCAAAGTAAAATGAAAAAGAAGATGAAGAAGAGGAAGAGGTGATGATGGATACCACATTTATCATGATTTCTTTAGAAAATTTAAGTGCACCACAAGAATAGTAAAATGAGAAGGTCGCACCCTACGATGACTACATAGAGGAACAAATTGAAGAAGCAACAATAGAAGAAGTTAAAGAACTGGAGGCTGAACATGAAGAAATCATTAAAGAAACTCAAAACACACAACTAGAAGTTAAATAATAATAATTTTACCAATTTTATATAGATTATTAGATTCTTTTAGTTATACTCGTGTTTTTAAGACTCTGGTCACAACCTCTGAGGTCTATTCCAATTCCATTGAGGAGAATTCAAGATGATCTGGGTGGATTTCAAATCCAAGATTGGGTAAATAGGAGATGGTTAAAATTATACCACACTCCAAATAATTAACCTAGGTATGTTTGAGGTAAACAACTATTAAAAAATAACAACTACTGGGAGGCAACCTGATTTTTTTACTGCTTTATAGGATTTTATAGTTCTTTATTTCTTAAAATTTAATTTTATATTAGGATTTAATTTCAATCGCTCTATTGTTTTTTAGAATAATTGGATTGGCCTACACTTTCACTTGATTTTTTTTTCAGGTCCAAGACAAAGGCATGGGAAATAAGTGGCAAGTAGTAGTAGGTAGAATAAAAAAGAATCTGTATGAAAATTACATATTGTGATGTTTAATTACACATCGTGAAAAGGTGCTGGAAAAACCTTCTCATTCCATGTTTGAATCATCAATTTTAAAGGATATTAAGAGTTTCAATTCATAATTTTTCTATTCCCTGCATTAAAATGTTGTAGATATTTAACTACCAATTGTAAGGGTTGGTGTCCTTAGAACCAACTATTTTGTACTTTGATTACATGAATGTTCACTTATTATATATTTTTCATTGTTCTGTGTGACTATAATATAATAATGTTCTGGAATATTTGTTGCATTAATAAGGTCATAGAAGATCCCCGCTATGATGAGAACCTTGAAATGCTATAACAATATTCTTAAATAAAGTTTTGTGGTTGGATGACATACTATGATAGTACACATAGTATACAGACCGTCATGTGCGATTACTCATAAGAAGATGAGACTCTCTCTCATGGATTTCTCACTTGGTAATCTCCAAGATGGGAGATTATGATAACAGACCCACCAAAATCAATTCTTCATGTCTTGGTGTCATCGGACATTTCTATCTACGAGCGTGTGTAATGGTCCTTAGACTGGAAGATTATCATTAACTCATGTCATGACTCGCGCACTTAGATTTACTGATGAAAACCGTCACGCAGATAGTTGGCGGGAAGTAGGGTACGTTGGGTGCGTCACGAGTGACATGTTGTTAATGGATAAGTCGAGGAAGGATTTTTCCCTTCCATTTATAGAAGTTGATATCTCGGCCCTTTGATTGAAATAGAACTGTCGCATTAAATTCCATGGTCATGGTGTGAATGACGAGTTTATTTCAGGTAGTCAAAGAATGATGGATCAAGCATATAGGTTTATGACACTGCCATGAAACCTACTTGATGAGATATCGAGACAAATGGATTAAATTACACAGTAAGAATTCGTATGAGGTGATACGTAAATGCGGCGTCAACTTCTTTCTCTTCGGTGCCTTGACCCGTTGCTAGACAATAATCTTGGACTTTAGGCAAGGCCGCCTAATTCCAACGAAAAAGAGGCCTAGAGGGTCACACACTAAGTGTATCCAAGTATCTCAAGTTGAATAAAGATTATTCCCATACGTGGTTTAATAATTATTCAAGTAAGCCTAAGTTGTTTTAAATGATGGAGGAAAAATAAAACAAGTACACGCCATGTATTATTAAATGTACACGTTGTGTAGTTTTATTTTGGAAAGGAAATGACTAAATGAAAACAAGATATACATGCCATGTACATTTAATGTACACTCCTTATAGTTTTCAATGAAAAACAAGTACACTCCGTGTATTTATTATTACACGGCGTGTAGTTTTTCCAGTTGGGATTTTGAGGATATAATATTGTTTTAAATGATATTTATTATAATCAGCGTGGGCGCATGTCAAGGAATTATTTATTCGACATGGGGGTTTTAAATAAGAGTCAATGAAATAAATAAAATGCGTAACATGTTTATTTATTATCATAACTCTATAACCCCACACACCCAATTATAAATATCCTCACAACCCCAACTCTTTTCCAACACACAAGAGAATCGTTGTGCACAACATCCTTGGAGAATTCTTTCAAGGCTGAAAGAACCTCTTCCTCTAAGAACACTCTCAAGACTAAGAGAGATCCTCTTCCATCGGATCAAGATGATCTAAGGTGGACAACTCAAGCAAAGGCTTCTCCACGCTAGCACCCGGAGAATCCTTTGGCGACGTCCAGAGATACGAGGTACACGTGTGGATCACCGCAAGAGGGAGTCTACACTTGGCTTCTGCGATGCAACGACGGATCACATAGACAACGTGATCAAGAACATAAACGAAGAAAGAACACCCAAAAGGTATTTCTTTATAATTAATTAAATTAATTATAATCAACCTGTAACGATCCTTGTTTGTGGTTCTGGGACAAACCATCTTCTTTGTCTCTTTCTGTGATTCGATCCGTGGAGACTGGCGTTTATCGTTGTATTGATCCCAGATTGATCATTGCTAATGACAAAAAGCCAAGTGGGCACATCCACCCACGTGCTTCCGCTGCGCCTGGAACCTTCAAATGGTATCAAAGGGAGGTTACAACGTTGATTATAGTTATTTAATTTTCGTTGATAATTTATGCATTTATTTTTGATTCAATTCGAAATAAATCGTTCTATAAATCGGAATAAATGAGATATGTTCTTCCTCCTTCATTTCTCGATTCATATCACAGAAAAGGCCTTTTAATTTTAATTTTGATTAAAATAAAAATGTGGAACTCATCCGGAGGAGCCGCTCTTTCTGTCTGTACAATATGGGATTACATGGCGTGTACTTAAAACTACACACCGTGTACTTAGGTTCAACGAACAGGCACTGGTCCACTAAACCACGCCGTGTGAATTGATTATGCCTAAGTTTTAATCACGTCGTGTTGACCAGAATTGAATGGCGCGTGGAAACCGGAATACACGGAGTGTATGTTGGAGAAACACGTCGTGTAGTCTGTTCCGGCCCAGGTGAAACCGTGTACAAAGATAAGCCGCGTACCGTGTACATGGGATCGCCAGGCCAGTTACCACGTAACAAGGAAGTACACGCCGTGTATGATTCATCTACACGCCGTGTAATCCAAAATTTCCAAAGTACAGAAAACACGCCAAAGCCCCGGCGTGTACTTTGGATAAAGGGTGAAAAGAAAAATACACACCGTGTAATTATAAACTACACGTCGTGTACTTTACAGAAATGGAATTTCACTAGGTTTCATTCAATGTACAAATACTCGTACAAGGAATATGGATGAGAAGAATCTCAAGGAAATTTAGAAAGGAATTTAAGATAAAGAATTGGTTAATTATAAGATCATAATTAATTGAATTTGAGCGCGACTTATCTTAAATGAAAGAGCGATTAAAAGAATTTGAATTCTAAATATGCGTAAATGTCATTGCATGCTGTGGATGATCATGAGATAGACCAAATACCCTTTGTATGTGTATGGTTTCATTTAAATTTATTTAATTTAAGTTTGTTGGCCTGCGAGCCTTCTTCCAATAAAATGTAGGGCCTGCGTGCCCATGGTTTCTTTAATGTAAACCCATGTAATGGAGGATCTCCCAAGCCAGAGGAGACGGTTCAAATCCTGAAGCTGAGGCGAAACCGACGCAAGAAGATACAAAGGTGGACTGGTGGGAGCTGCAAAACACGAACCAACAGGTTCAAGGTGTTATCCCTAGGTCAGGGTTAGCTTATCAAAACCGCTGGATAATCTAACCAATAAAATCTCATGATCATTACATATTATTTTATTTCTTTCTGATTGCATGGTTTATTTATTATGTATGTGTTGTCGCGATCACATAATTAATAAAATGAACAAGCATGCAAAGATAGAATAAAATAAAAACCGGACTATGCATAAACATTATCAGAACATGGTTAATCACTTAATAAAGCATCACTTAATATTAATAATCATGTGATAATGAAAAACTACGCATAAAGACTAAAATCCCTCAATACCATATTAAGTTAGACCAAGCCTTTCATTACCTGATTAAGGGAAAGACTCAATAAAACTATGTGTTTGACCAACCCTTGTTGGGACACTTACTTTTATAAAGGAAGCCCTTATTAAAGTTTTTGGGTTGACTTAACCATATTACATCAAGAGAAGTAGCCCTTTCTATACTTGGTGTAATATTGGAGGCAAGAGTTGAGGAAATCCAAGTCAGGATTTCAGGATTGGGGAGTCCACTCAACAGATCAAGGAACTATAATCTCAAAGTTGGCAAAGACCTGCCTACCTAAATACCTTCAAATAGCTTGACCAATCCTTGTTGGGGTTATGCGAAGGGAAATATGGATCCTTTCCACTAGAATGTCAAAGAAACTAGACATTTCGAGTTCAATGGTGAGGTCCATTGGGACTTGATAAAATAGTGGGAGAATTAATTAATTTATTATTTCTCATAAAATGTAATAAAAAAAGTACTGATAAATCTGCTCTTTTAATTTGTAGAATCAAAATGACAAACTCATCCACCACATTTTCTCTGCGATCAATACTGGATAAAGACAATATCCTCACCGGCAGTAACTTTCAGGAATGGTTTAGGCGCCTTCGGGTTATCCTATGCCATGAACGAAAGTTTTACGTACTGGAGTCCTCACTTCCTGATTCTCCTACCCCAGGGGCGAGTGATGAAGACTTCCTGGTCTATGATCAACATTTGAACGATGCTCTTGACATTCAATTTTTGATGTTATCATCGATGTCTAGTGAGATCATGAAGTCTCATGAAGACATGGATGCCTATAGTATGCTCGAGCACCTCTGTGGTCTATACCAGGAGAGAGAAAGACAGGAAAGGTTTGAGATCTACAAGGCTCTATTTCAGAGCAAGCTTGGAGAGGGTGACCCAGCCGAGCCTCATGTAGTCAAGCTCATTGGCTATATTGAGTGCTTGGAGGTTCTAGGGTTTAAACTCCCCAAATAACTGGGTACCGATCTCATTCTTGCATCACTCCCCCAGAGCTTCTCAAACTTTGTTGTGAACTTCAATATGAACAACATTGAGAAGTCTCTGTCTGATCTTCCCATCCTCATTCTCTAAGTGGACACTGACATAAAGCATGAAAACCCTTATGTCCTCGTGGTGAATAAAAGAAAAGGGAAGGCGAAGAGATTTAAGCCCAAAGATTCTTCAAGGCCTCCCAAGAAAAGGAAGATCAAAGGGGAGGCAAAGGAACAGGATGCTGTTTGTTTTGCATGTGGAAAGAAGGGCCACTGGAAGAAAAACTACACCCAGCCAAGGAAGCAAGTGGAAGCTTCAGGTGTGTTTGTTATCGAATGCAATCTATCTATTTCTACTAATTGGGTATTAGATACTACTTGTGGTGCTCATATCTGTATTCAAATACAGGAACCAAGTAGATTCAAGAAGATTGATCGAGGGGAGGTAGATATATGAGCAGCCAACGGAGCCAAACTTGCTGTTATAGCTGTCGGGAACTACCACCTCACATTGACTATGGGGATGGTCTTGGTTTTGAAAGGATGTTATTATGTAACCTCTGTAACCAAAAACATTATTTCAGTATCCAGATTAGATACCGATGGATTCACCTTCAATTTTGAAAGTGGATGTTGCTATTTTTATAAAGATAGCATTTTTTTTGGTAGGGCATATTTATATAACGGACTTTATGTGTTAGACTACACAAACCAAGTAATGGCAATCGATGACAAAGTTAATTCACATGACTCATACCACACCCAACTTTGGCATCACCGTCTAGGTCATGTTAATGAGAAACGTTTGACAAAATTACATCAAGATGGGTATTTAGATTCTTTCGAACTAAAACCACTTGGTGTATGTCATGCGTGTCTACAAGGAAAAATGACCAAAGCCCCATTTAGTGGGAAAGGTGAAAGAGCTAAAGAGTTTCTAGAATTAGTTCACACAGATGTGTGTGGGCCATTTCCAGTTGAGGCAAGGGGTGGGTTCTCATACTTCATAACTTTTACTGATGATTTTAGTAGATATAGATATATCTACTCAATGAGGTATAAGTCAGATTCTTTTGATTGGTTCAAAGAATAAAAGAATGAAGTTGAGAACCATCTTGGTAAGAAGATTAAGAAAATCAGCTCAGACAGAGGAGGAGAATATCTTAATCAGGACTTCATTGATTTCTTACGGGAGTTTGGGATTCTATCTCAACTCACTCCTCCTTACACGCCACAGTGGAATGGTGTAAGTGAAAGGAGGAACCGCACCCTGTTGGACATGGTGCGATCAATGATGATTCATGCGAGTCTTCCATTATTCTTTTGGGGATATGCATTACAAACAGCAGCACAGATACTAAACCAAGTACCAACTAAATCGATAAATGGTATTCCATATGAGTTATGGAGTGGACACAAAGCCATGTTATCAAATTTACATGTGTGGGGTAGCGAAGCATTTTTTAAGGCCTCTTCAGGTAATAAACTCGCGCCCCGAGGAAAAAATTGTATATTTATAGGATATCCCAAGGAAACAAGGGGATATTACATATACAACCCCTCAGAAAGAAAGGTTACAGTGGCAAGACACGCCATATTCCTTGAGAGGGAGCACATCTCCAAAAGAGATAGTGGGAGCGAGATAGACTTCGATGAAGTTGAGGCTCAAGATACACATGAGTTGGTACAAGAACAGATTCCACAAAGCCCCGTGGTAGAACAATCTGTTCCAGAGACACAAGAACTGCGTAGGAGCACAAGAGAGGTGAGAGAACCCGAACAATATGGTTTTCTTGTCACCGAGGATGGTGACTCATTATTGGTTGAAAATGATGATCCTCTTACCTACAAGGAAGCATTTGAAGGCACAGATGTTGCCAAGTGGCAAGAAGCCATGAATTCTGAAATGGATTCCATGTACCAAAACCAAGTCTGGATTTTGGTAGATCCTCCAGTTGATGTAAAGAATATTGGTAATAAATGGGTATTCAAGAAGAAACTAGACATGGAGGGGCAAGTCAGCACCTACAAGGCACGACTGGTTGCAAAGGGTTTTAGACAACGTCAAGGAATTGACTATGATGAAACCTTTTCACCGGTTGTGATGCTGAAATCCATCAGAATCCTATTGGCCATTGCTGCTTACCATGACTATGAAATTTGGAAAATGGATTTCAAAATAGCTTTCCTTAACGGGAACCTCCAGGAAGATGTCTACATGACACAACCTGAAGGGTTTGTGACTCCAAAGGATTCCAACAAGGTATGAAAGTTGCAGAAATCCATTTATGGATTAAAGAAAGCATCAAGATCATGGAACATTCGTTTTGATGAATCTATAACGGAATTTGGCTTTGTTAAGAACGAATGTGAGCCTTGTGCCTACAAGAGGTTTAGTGGGAGTGCAGTTGTTTTTCTAATAGTATATGTTGATGAAATATTACTAATTGGAAACGAAGTACATGTCTTACAGTCAGTTAAGGCATGGTTTCATAAATGATTCTCCTTGAAAGACTTGGGAGAGGCGGCATATATTCTTAGGATCAAGATCCATCATGATAAATCCAAGAGAATGTTGGGCTTGAGTCAAAGTACATACATTGAAAAGATACTGAATAGATTCAATATGGAACAGTCCAAGAGGGGATTGTTTCCAGTGTCACATGGCATTCATCTTTCCAAGAAAATGTGTCCTCAAACATATGAGGAAAGAAAGAGAATGGCAAGGATCCCTTACGCATCCGCGATTGGGTCAGTCATGTGTGCTATGATATGTACGAGGCTAGATGTTGCTTATGCATTAAGTGCGGTAGGCAGATATCAAGATGATCCAGGAGACCGTCATTGGATGGCAGTCAAGACTATCCTTAAGTATCTGAGGTGTACTAAGGATATGTTCTTGGTTTATGGAGGAGATGAGTAACTAGTCATCAGAGGACATGTAGATGCTATTTTCCAGACTGATCAAGATGACATGAAGTTGCAGACTGGATACATCTTCAGTTTTAATGGAGGTACAGGGAGCTGGAACAGCTCAAAGCAAAGTGTGGTGGAAGATTCTACAGCAGAGTCCGAGTATATCGCAGCTTATGAGGCAGCTAAACAAGCAGTATGGATGTGAAGCTTCGTCCAAGAGCTAGATGTAGTACCGAGCAGTAAAGATCCTATCACACTCTATTGTGATAATACTTCAGCGGTGGCACTTGCAAAAGAGGCAAGGTCACATCAGCGGACAAAGCACATACTTCGGAAGTATCATCTCTTGAGGGATTTTTCTCAGAGAAGTGAAGTTGTAGTGAGCAGTATTTCCACGGAAGACAGCGTGGAGGACCCATTGACTAAAGCCTTGACTCAGCAGAAACATGATCATCATGTGAGGTCTAGCGGACTGAAAGTCGTAGGCAGTTGGCTCTAGTCCAAGTGGGAGTTTTTAAGGGTTGGTGTCCTCAGAACCAACTGTTTTGTACTTTGATTACATGAATGTTCACTTATTATATATTGTTCATTGTTATTCATGACTATAATATAATAATGTCCTGGAATATTTGTTGCATTAATAAGGTCATAGCAGATCCCCTCTATGATCAGAACCTTGAAATGCTATAACAATATTCTTAAATAAAGTTTTGCGGTTGGATGACATACTATGATAGGACACATAGTATACAGACCGTTATGTGGGAGTACTCGTAAGAAGACGAGACTCTCTCTCATGGAGTTCGCACTTGGTAATCTCCAAGATGGGAGATTATGAGAACAGACCCACCAATAGCAATTCTGCATGTCTTGGTGTCATCGGACATTTCTATCTACGAGTGTGTGTAATGGTCCTTAGACTGGAAGATTATCATTAACTCATGTCATGACTCGCGCACTTAGATTTACTGAAGAAAACCATCACGCAGATAGTTGGCGGGAAGTAGGGTACGTTGGGTGCGTCACTAGTGACATGTTGTTAATGGATAAGTCGAGGAAGGATTTGTCCCTTCCATTTATGGAAGTTGATATCTCGACCCTTTTATTGAAATAGAACTGTCGCATTAAATTCCATGGCCATGGTGTGAACGATGAGTTTATTTCAGGTAGTCAAAGAACAATGGATCAAGCATATAGGTTTATGACACTGCCAGGAAACCTGCTTAATGAGATATCGAGACAAAGGGATTAAATTAAACAGTAAGCATTCGTATGAGGTGATACGTCAATGTGGCGTCAACTTCTTTCTCTTGGGTTCCTTGACCTGTTTCTAGATAGTAATCTTGGACTTTAGGCAAGCCCGCCTAATGCCAACGAGAAAGAGGCCTAGAGGGTCACACACTAAGTGTATCCAAGTATCTCAAGTTGAATAAAGATTATTCCCGTATGTGGTTTAATAATTATTCAAGTAAGTCTAAGTTGTTTTAAATGATGGAGGAAAAATAAAACAAGTACACGCCGTGTATTATTAAATGTACACGCTGTGTAGTTTTATTTTGGAAAAGAAATGAATAAATGAAAACAAGATATAAACATCATGTACATTTAATGTACACACCATGTAGTTTTCAATGAAAAACAAGTACACGCCGTGTATTTATTATTACATGCCGTGTAGTTTTTTCAGTCGGGATTTTGAGGATATAATATTGTTTTAAATGATATTTATTTTAATCAGCGTGGGCGCATGTCAAGGAATTATTTATTCGACATGGGGGTTTTAAATAAGAGTCAATAAAATAAATAAAACGTGTAACGCGTTTATTTATTGTCATAACTCTATAACCCCACACACCCGATTATAAATATCCTCACAACCCCAACTCTTTTCCAACACACAAGAGAATCGTTGTGCACAACATCTCTGGAGAATTCTTTCAAGGCCGAAAGAACCTCTTCCTCCAAAAACGCTCTCAAGACCGAGAGAGATCCTCTTCCATCGGATCAAGACGATCTAAGGCGGACAACGCAAGCAAAGGCTTCTCCACGCTAGCACCCAGAGAATCCTTTGGCGACGTCCAGAGATACGAGGTACACATGTGGATCACCGCTAGAGGGAGTCTACACTTGGCTTCTGCGATGCAATGACGGATCACATTGACAACGTGATCAAGAACATCAACGAAGAAAGAACACCCAAAAGGTATTTCTTTATAATTAATTAAATTAATTATAATCAACCTGTAACGATCCTTGTTTGTGGTTCCGGGACAAACCATCTTCTTTGTCTCTTTCTGTGATTTGATCCGTGGAGACTGGCATTTATCGTCGTATTGATCCCGGATTGATCATTGCTAATGAAAAAAAGCCAAGTGGTCACATCCACCCACGCGCTTCCGCTGTGCCCGGAACCTTAAAATGGTATCAAAGGGAGGTTACAATGTTGATTATAGTTATTTAATTTTCATTGATAATTTACGCATTTATATTTGATTCAATTCGAAATAAATCGTTCTATAAATCTGAATAAATGAGATATGTTCTTCCTCCTTCGTTTCTCAATTCATATCACAAAAACGGCCTTTTAATTTTAATTTTGATTGAAATAAAAATGAGGAACTCATCCGGAGGAGCCTCTCTTTCTGTCTGTACAACATGGGATTACACGGCGTTTACTTAAAACTACACGCCGTGTAATTAGGTTCAACGAACAGGAACTGGTCCGCCAAACCACAACGCGTGAATTGATTATGCCTAATATTTAATCACGCCATGTTGACCAGAATTGAACGGCGCATGGAAACTGGAATACACGGCGTGTATGTTGGAGCAACACGTTGTGTAGTCTGTTCCGGACCAGGTGAAACTGTGTACAAAGATAAGCTGCATACCGTGTACACGGGATTGTCAGGCCGGTTACCGCATAATAAGGAAGTACACACCTTGTATGATTAATCTACATGTCGTGTACTCCAAAATTTCAAAAGTACAGAAAACATGCCAAATCCCCGACGTGTACTTTGGATAAAGGGTGAAAAGAAAAATACACACCGTGTAATTATAAACTACACGCCGTGTACTTTCTAGAAATGGAATTTCACCAGGTGTCCTCCAATGTACAAAGACCCGTACAAGGAATATGGATGAGAAGAATCTCAAGGAAATTCAGAAAGGAATTTAAGATAAAGAATTGATTAATTATAAGATCATAATTAATTGAATTTGAGTGCAACTTATCTTAAATGAAAGGGTGATTAAAATAATTTGAATTCTAAATATGCATAAATGTCGTTGCATGCTGTGGATGATCATGAGCTAGACCAAAGACCCTTTGTATGTGTATGGTTTCATTTAAATTTATTTAATTTAAGTTTGTTGGTCTGCGAGCTTTCTTCCAATAAAATGTAGGGCCAGTGTGCCCATGGTTTCTTTAATGTAAACCCATGTAATGGAGGATCTCCCAAGCCAGAGGAGACGGTTCAAATCCCGAAGCCGAGGTGAAACTGACGCAAGAAGATACAAAGGTGGACAGGTGGGAGCTGCAAAACATGAACCAACAGGTTCAAGGTGTTATCCCTAGGCCAGGGTTAGCTTATCAAAATCGCTAGATAAGATAACCAATAGAAACTCATGATTATTCCATCTTATTTTATTTCTGTCTGATTGCATGGTTTATTTATTATGTATGTGTTGTCGTGATCACATAATTAATAAAATGAACAAGCATGAAAAGATAGAATAAAATAAAAACTGGAATATGTATAAACATTATCAGAACATGGTTAATCACTTAAGAAAGCATCACTTAATATTAACAATCATGTGATAATTCAAAACTACGCATAAAGACTAAAATCCCTCAATACCATATTAAGTCAGACAAGCCTTCCGTTACCTGATTAAGGGCAAGACTCAATAAAACTATGTGTTTGACCAACCCTTGTTGGGACACTTACTTTTATAAAGGAAACCCTTATGAAAGGTTTTGGGTTGACTTAACCATATTACATCAAGAGAAGTAGCCCTTGCTAGAGTTGGTGTAATATTGGAGGCAAGAGTTGAGGAAATACAAGTCAGGATTTCAGGATTGGGGAGTCCACTCAATAGATCAAGGAACTGTAAGCTCACAGTTGGAAAAGACCTGCCTACCTAAATACCTTCAAATAGCTTGACCAACCCTTGTTGGGGTTATGCGAAGGGAAATATGGATCCTTGCCACTAGAATGTCAAAGCAATTGGACATTCCGAGTTCAATGGTGAGGGCCATTGGGACTTGATAAAATAGTGGGAGAATTAATTAATTTATTATTTCTCATAAAATGTAATCAAAAAAAAGTACTGATAAATATGCTCTTTTAATTTGTATAATCGAAATGAAAAACTCATCAACCACATTTTCTCTGTGATCAATACTGGATAAAGACAATATCCTCACTGGCAGTAACTTTCAGGAATGGTTTAGGCGCCTTCGGGTTATCCTATGACATGAATGAAAGTTTTACGTGCTGGAGTCCTCACTTCCTGATTCTCCTACCCCAGGGGCGAGTAATGAAGATTTTCTGGTCTATGATCAACATTTGAACGACGCTCTCGGCGTTCAATGTTTGATGCTATCATCGATGTATAGTGAGCTCATGAAGTCTCATGAAGACATGGATGCCTATATCATGCTCGAGCACCTCCGTGGTCTATACCAGGAGAGAGCAAGACAGGAAAGGTTTGAGATCTCCAAGGCTCTATTTCAGAGAAAGCTTGGAGAGGGTGCCCCATCCGGGCCTCATGTAGTCAAGCTCATTGGCTACATTGAGCGCTTGGAGGTTCTAGGGTTTAAACTCCCCAAAGAACTGGGTACCGATCTCATTCTTGCATCACTCCCCTAGAGCTTCTCAAACTTTGTTGTGAACTTCAATATGAACAACTTTGATAAGTCTCTATCTGATCTTCTCATCCTCATTTGCCAAGTGGACACTGACATGAAGCGTGAAAAACCTTCTGTCCTCATGGTGAATAAAAGGAAAGGAAGGGTGAAGAGCTTTAAGCCCAAAGCTTCTTTAAGGCCTTCAAAGAAAAGGAAGATCAAAGGGGAGGCAAAGGAACAGGATGCTATTTGTTTTGCATGTTGCAAGAAGGGCCACTGGAAGAAAAACTTCACCCAGCCAAGGAAGCAAGGGGAAGCTTCAGGTGCGTTTGTTATCGAATGCAATCTATCTGTTTCTACTAACTGGGTATTATATACTACTTTTGGTGCTCACATCTGTATCCAAATACAGAAACCAAGTATATTCAAGAAGATTGATCGAGGGGAGGTAGATCTACGAGCAGCCAACGGAGCCAGACTTGATGTTGTAGCTGTCGGGGACTACCACCTCACATTGCCTACGGGGATGGTCTTGGTTTTGAAAGGATGTTATTATGTACCCTCTGTAACCAAAAACATTATTTCAGTATCCAGATTATATACTGATGGATTCATCTTCAAGTTTGGAAGTGGATGTTGCTATTTTTATAAAGGTAGCATTTGTTTTGGTAGGGCACAATTATATAATGGCCTTTATGTGTTAGACTACACAAACCAAGTAATGGAAATCGATGACAAAGTTAATTCACATGACTCATACCACACCCAACTTTGGCATCACTGGCTAGGTCATGTCAATGAGAAACTTTTGACAAAATTACATCAAGATGGGTATTTAGATTCTTTCGAACTAAACCCACTTGGTGTATGTCATGCGTGTCTACAAGGAAAAATGACCAAAGCCCCATTTAGTGGGAAAGGTGAAAGAGCTAAAGAGATTCTAGAATTAGTTCACACAGATGTGTGTGGGCCATTTCCAGTTGAGGCAAGGGGTGGGTTCTCATACTTCATAACTTTTACTGATGATTTTAGTAGATATGGATATATCTACTTAATGAGGTATAAGTCAGATTCTTTTGATCGGTTCAAAGAATACAAGAATGAAGTTGAGAACCATCTTGGTAAGAAGATTAAGAAACTCTGCTCAGACAGAGGAGAATAATATCTTAATCAGGACTTTATTGATTACTTACGGGAGTTTGGGATTCTATCTCAACTCACTCCTCCTTACACGCCACAGTGGAATGGTGTAAGTGAAAGGAGGAACCGCACCCTGTTGGACATGGTGAGATCAATGATGAGTCATGCGAGTCTTCCATTATCCTTTTGGGAATATGAATTACAAACAGCAGCACATATACTAAACCAAGTACCAACTAAATTGATAAATGGTATTCCATACGAGTTATGGAGTGGACGCAAAGCCATGTTATCGAATTTACATGTGTGGGGTAGAGAAGAATTTGTTAAGGCCTCTTCAGGTAATAAACTCGCGCCCCGAGGCACAAAGTGTATCTTTATAGGATATCCCAAGGAAATAAGGGGATATTACCTATACAACCCCTCATACAAAAAGTTTACAGTGGCAAGACACGCCATATTCCTTGAGAGGGAGAACATCTCCAAAAGAGATAGTGGGAGCGAGATAGACTTTGATGAAGTTGAGGCTCAAGATACACATGAGTTGGTACAAGAACAGATTCCACAAAGCCCCGTGGAAGAATAATCTGTTGCAGAGACACAAGAACTACGTAGGAGCACAAGAGAGGTGAGAAAACCAGAACGATATGGTTTTCTTGTCACCGAGGATGGTGACTCATTATTGGTTGACAATGATGATCCTCTTACCTACAAGGAAGAAGTTGAAGGCACAGACGTTTCCAAGTGGCAAGAATCCATGAATTCTGAAATGGATTCCATGTACCAAAACCAAGTCTGGATTTTGGTAGATCCTCCAGTTGATGTAAAGCCTATTGGTAATAAATGGGTATTCAAGAAGAAACTGGACATGGAGGGGAAAGTGAGCACCTACAAGGCACGACTGGTTGAAAAGGGTTTTAGACAGCGTCAAGGAATTGACTATGATGAAACCTTTTCACCGGTTGCGATGCTGAAATCCATTAGAATCCTATTGGCCATTGCTCCTTACCATGACTATGAAATTTGGAAAATGGATGTCAAAACAGCTTTCCTTAATGGGAACCTCTAGGAAGATGTCTACATGACACAACCTTAAGGGTTTGTGACTCTAAAGGATGCCAACAAGTTATGCAAGTTGCAAAAATCCATTTATGGATTAAAGCAAGCATCAAGATCATGGAACATTCGTTTTGATGAAGCTATAATGGAATTTGGATTTGTTAAGAACGAATGTGATCCTTGTGTCTACAAGAAGTTTAGTGGGAGTGCAGTAGTTTTCCTAATAGTATATGTTGATGACATATTACTAAATCGAAACGAAGTACCTATCTTACAGTCAGTTAAGGCATGGTTGCATAAATGCTTCTCCATGAAAGACTTGGGCGAGGCGGCATATATTCTTGGGATCAAGATCCATCGTGATAGATCTAAGAGAATGCTGGTCCTGAGTCAAAGTACATACATTGACAAGATACTGAAGAGATTCAGTATAGAATAGTCCAAGAGGGGACTGTTGCCAGTGTCACATGGCATTCATCTTTCCAAGAAAATGTGTCCTCAAACACATGAGGAAATAAAGAGAATGGAAAGGATCCCTTACGCATCCGTGATTGGGTCAGTCATGTATGTTATGCTATGTACGAGGCTAGATGTTTCTTATGCATTAAGTGTGGTAGGCAGATATCAAGCTGATCCAGGAGACCGCCATTGGATGGCAGTCAAGACTATCCTTAAGTATCTGAGGCGTACTAAGGATATGTTCCTGGTTTATGGAGGAGATGAGGAACTAGTCATCAGAGGACATGTAGATGCTAGTTTTCAGACTGATCAAGATGACATGAAGTCGAAGACTGGATACATCTTCAGTTTGAATGGAGGTGCAGTGAGCTGGAAGAGATCAAAGCAAAGTGTGGTGGCAGATTCTATAGCAGAGTCTGAGTATATCACAGCTTCTGAGGCAGCTAAAGAAGTAGTATGGATGTGAAGCTTCATCCAAGAGATGGATGTAGTACCGAGCAGTAAAGATCCTATCACACTCTATTGTTATAATACCGCCACGGTGGAACTTGCAAAGGAGCCAAGGTCACATCAGTGGACAAAGAACATACTTTGGAAGTATCATCTCTTGAGGGATTTTTCTCAGAGAGGTGAAGTTGCAGTGAGCAGTATTTCCACGGAATAAAACGTGGCAAACCCATTGACTAAAGCCTTGACTCAGCAGAAACATGATCATCATGTGAGGTCTAGCGGACTGAAAGTCGTTGGCAGTTGGCTCTAGTCCAAGTGGGATTTTGTAAGGGTTGGTGTCCTCAGAACCAATTGTTTTGTACTTTGATTACATGAATGTTCACTTATTATATATTGTTCATTGTTCTGCATGACTATAATATAATAATGTCCTGGAATATTTGTTGCATTAATAAGGTCATAGCAGATCCCCGCTATGATGAGAACCTTGAAATGGTATAACAATATTCTTAAATAAAGTTCTACGGTTGGATGACATACTATGATAGGACACATAGTATACAGACCGTCATGTGCAAGTACTCGTAAGAGGATGAGACTCTCTCTCATGGAGTTCGCAATTGGTAATCTCCAAGATGGGAGATTATGAGAACATACCCACCAATAACAATTCTGCATGTCTTGGTGTCATCGGACATTGCTATCTACGAGTGTGTGTAATGGTCCTTAGACTGGAAGATTATCATTAACTCATGTCATGACTCGCGCACTTAGATTTACTGACGAAAACCGTCATGCAGACAGTTGGCGGGAAGTAGGGTATATTGGGTGCGTCATGAGTGACATGTTGTTAATGGATAAGTTGAGGAAGTATTTGTCCCTTCCATTTATGGAAGTTGATATCTCGTCCCTTTGATTGAAATAGAACTGTCGCATTAAATTCCATGGCCATGGTGTGAACGACGAGTTTATTTTAGGTAGTTAAAGAACGACGGATCAAGCATATAGGTTTATGACACTTCCATGAAACCTGCTTGATGAGATATCGAGACAAAGGGATTAAATTACACATTAACCATTCGTATGAGGTGATACGTCAATGCGGCGTCAACTTCTTTCTCTTGGGTTCCTTGACCCATTGCTAGACCGTAATCTTGGACTTTAGGCAAGCCCACCTAATGCCAACGAGAAAGAGGCCTAGAGGGTCACACACTAAGTGTATCCAAGTATCTCAAGTTGAATAAAGATTATTCCCGTACATGGTTTAATAATTATTCAAGGAAGCCTAAGTTGTTTTAAATGATGGAGGAAAAATAAAACAAGTACACGCCATGTATTATTAAATGTACACACTGTGTAGTTTTATTTTGGAAAGGAAATGAATAGATGAAAACAAGATATACACGCGGTGTACATTTAATGTACACTCCGTGTAGTTTTCAATGAAAAACAAGTACACACCGTGTATTTATTATTACACGCTGTGTAGTTTTTCCAGTCTGGATTTTGAGGATATAATATTGTTTTAAATGATATTTATTATAATCTGCATGGGATCATGTCAAGGAATTATTTATTCGACATGGGGGTTTTAAATAAGAGTCAATGAAATAAATAAAACGTGTAACGCGTTTATTTATTGTCATAACTCTATAACTCCACACACCCGATTATAAATATCCTCACAACCCCAACTCTTTTCCAACACACAATAGAATCGGTGTGCACAACATATCTGGAGAATTATTTCAAGGCCGAAAGAACCTCTTCCTCCAAGAACGCTCTCAAGACCGAGAGAGATTTTCTTCCATCGGATCAAGACGATCTAAGGCGGACAACGCAAGCAAAGGCTTCTCCACGCTAGCACCCGGAGAATCCTATGGTGACGTCCAGAGATACGAGGTACACATGTGGATCACCGCTAGAGGGAGTCTACACTTGGATTCTGCAACGCAGCGATGGATCACATCGACAACGTGATCAAGAACATCAACGAAGAAAGAACACCCAAAAGGTATTTCTTTATAATTAATTAAATTAATTATAATCAACCTGTAACAATCTTTGTTTGTGGTTCCGGGACAAACCATCTTCTTTGTCTCTTTATGTGATTCAATCCGTGGAGACTGGCGTTTATCGTCGTATTGATCCCAGATTGATCATTTCTAATGACAAAAAGCCAAGTGGGCACATCCACCCACGTGATTCCGCTGCGCCCGGAACCTTCACCAATTGCATGCCCCACATTTGATTCTTGCTTCATTCAAATGAACTAGGAGACATGAAACTACCTAAGACAATTATCATGCCATGAATTTTAAATTTATTTATCAATAAATTTGAATGAAAATTGGATAAAATAATTAATAGAGAAGAATGTGGATTATGATTTATCAAATTATGATTTAGGGGAGCATGTTGATATTGTAAATGAATTTTTTTTTTGATTTATCCATGCTTTGAATTTATGATATTTGCATTCATTAATTTAATTATTCATATGCATTGACATGAGTTGTTGTCCCAACAATTCATCTCATTCCTGAGACATACACTGAGCCAATATTTTCCATTCTTTTTATAGTATATTACTTAATAAACTTGATCGTGTTTTCATATAGAACTTTATTTGAATATTATTAAAGATATGACTGAATAGAGTCAATTTTAAAATGATTGAGGCATTATTTTTGTTAGTCCCTATTATTGGACCCACCTTGCATTAATCCTTTGTAAACCCATAGAATCCATGAACAACATTTTTAGGAAATGAGTCGTGTTATAAGATCATTTTATCCATTCCTACCTTCCTCTATATGTTTTGTATGATATTTAAAAGAATAAGTGTAGGGGGAGGAACTTTATTAGGTGTACCAGGATATACATCACTGAGGATATTTTGCTAGTGGATTTATTATAATATGGGGTGAGGACATGAATTTTTCATTATAATTCATTATTCACCTCTCTTATTAAAAAACATTTTAAAAAATGAAAAATGAAAAAATTTGGTTGTGTTTCTAGAGGATCAAAAATCACCATTTTCTATAATAATTTTCTTTTGATCATATGTGGTCAGGTGATGGATGCAAGATTTATCTTAAGAACAACTTTCAAAAAAGAAAAAAATATAAAAAAATAGAAAGAGAGGTTGATTCTATCATTGCACTTACATGTATCATGACCCCACTTTGAGATTTTTGGTGGAAGAGAGAGATGACATTTGTAAAGGGATACATTCATTGATATTATTTTATTGATATCATAAAAAACAATTTAGAGTCAAACCTCCTTTTAAGGCTCAATTTTTACATCATCTTCCTACCTAACCTAAAGCCTCAAAGTCATGTGAACCTTAATGGTGAAGCCCCCATGATTAATTTTGATTTATGTCTTTACATGATGGAGATGTTAGATGTCTTGCAAGCCTATAGTAAGTTACATGTTTTGAGGTATGTGATGAATTCTATTTGCATTCGTACCTTGATGATGAGAATAAAAATTCATGTGAGGTAAATTGAAAATGGAATGCATATTGATAATAGATTGAAAAATGAAAATGTATGAATGAAAAGGCTTGGTTATTTCAAAAGGAGAAAAGTAAAATACATTGTTGATTTTTCTTCTTTGAAAAATGATGCATTCATGAATTTTCTTGTGTGATACTCGAACATTTAATTTTTTATTTGATTAATTTATTTTTGTTGAAATTGAATTTAAATCATGGTAAGGTTAACTTCCTTTGTAGTATGTTGAGATTCTATCCTTGAGTACAAGTATGAATTCAAGTGTGGGGTATTTGATAAATGTATTTCATGCATACATTTTAGAGTGTTTTATTATATTGATTTCTATATTTAATTGATTATTCTTTCCAATTTGTGAGCAATTTAACTTGTTTTGTGATTCATGGAATGAAACAACGAATATTTGAAAAATGAATTAAGAGGAGAAATTTGGAGCTAAAAGACACTTCTCATCATAAGAGAAGTGAAGCAGCATGACACCAGATTTTTTAAGCCAAAGCGGAGATGGAAAACTGGGAACAGAATGATCACACAACGTTTAATTCAATTATACATCGTGACTTCATCAGAAGAAGTGGCACTGGTAGTACAAGTCATTAAATCATTTCATGTCGTGAAAGACAATTACACGTCATGTATTCTCATTACACTATGTGACTTTTTTGAGATAATTTTTTAATAGGAAATATGCTTAAATTCATGGCACCTAATAATTAATGGATTACACAACATGTAAACACATTACACATTGTGTAAAACATCAGTACGGGATTCAATTTTCCAGATTCATTGTATCTTCTATTTTTTAAAAAATATTTAACATTGGACCCACCTGAGACCATGCATGGACCAAATCTTAATGATCCTCATTAATACTAGATCTCATCTTGATCCTATAAATAAGAGTCCAAGGATCCACTCAATGGATTCATTCAGAGCTGCCACCATCGACATCAAGGAATTTCGCTTCCATGATGCGTCAAATAGGTTTTTTATTTTCCTACCCCCTTATGACTAGCATGAGGGGGTAGATATTGTGTTAAGTAGTTGTAATTAAGGGGGGTTGATTGTATTAAGGTATTTTATTTATTAAATGAAATTCATTTTGGGTTTTATTGCAACCCTAAATTCTTAAATTCTCTTCCTTTATTTTTCATTCATGTTCATTATGTGATTAGAGAGGGAGTGATTCTTTTAACGCATTTGACTAGATAATGATTCACACCATGACCATTGGGTGAATTTTTTGCTATGTTTAAAAAAAATTTGATTTATCTTGTCAAAAAATAACCGAAGTAACATGACCATTGTGAAAATGGAATTTTGGTGATTTTGGGGGTTGTCTACCATGATCATTAGATTACCCCTAACTCAGATTTGAAACCATATGATTGTTATGTAATTATATTGTACCATAATCAATCATGAACCCATATTTTCAATTATCGAGAATTTTTTCCATTTTATTTAAAATCTAAACCATTCTTAATCTCTTAAAATCACAATTATTTTAGGTTTATTTTATTTAATTAATATTTTCTCTAACCATATCTCTATGGGTTAGACCACGGACTTACATATCCTATATTACCATATATTTTAGTGGTCTATTTATTTCGTGTTTATAAATTTATAAATTAGGTAACCCTGAAGGAATTAACAACACATGTGGGGATATCACACTCCCTTACCCTTTCACCCATAAATTAAATGATAATGTCTCCAGTGCATGCGTATGGCCTACCATCTCTGCAAAGAAATTTGATTCATTATCCATGTTCAAAATTCATTAATGATTCTAAAGATGTATCTAATGAACATAAAATGATATTTATAACATTAATATAATTTTTTATATTATGTAACTATATCCTATATTTGAGATTTGAAACTTTCATGAAAAAACATGAATGAGAAAATAAGGAAATTAATACGTAAAATAATAGTGATAATGAAATATTATTAATGAATAGGTGATAAGATGTTATAAAAGGGATTATATATGATATTATAAATAATATTATTATTATGGTATAATTTAGTAACATTTTTAAAACCACTATACAAGAGGTTATAGAGTTCTCAACTAAATGGAAGTGTAAGGTAAGGGGTTTCTTCACTCAATTTCCATTAATTGTGTTATATGTCTATTTCATTGATTATATTGTGAAAATATTATGTGTGAAATAAATTTTTATTGATTTATGTTTTATTTACACTAAATTTTTTTGGATATACATATTTTACACATAATCTCCTCATTGATTAACTCTCACCTCAATGATATGAACTTTGTAAGGGATTTTTGTCTCAATTTTCCTTCTTTGAGACATATGTCATGTTATGCACCTATCTTCTTTTATGAGGTGTATATATAGCCCCTTTGACATGTAATATCATGAATTTATTTATTCTCATGATATTTTAAGTCTCATTTAATGTTATTATTTCATTGGTATTACAATTCAATGTTACCAAAGTAATAATTGTTTTATGGTATAATCTCATTGTTTATCAGGTTTGTTTATGTTTATGCTTTCGATGATGAAATATTATGATCCATATCTCAATAAACTCATGAATTTTCTTCTCCTATGGTTATTTTATGAGAATAAATTCTTTCCCTTTATTTTATTCTCATTGTGTACTCAAGAGTTCAAAAAAATGTTTATAAGAAAATACGAATTCATTTCTCTCTTCATTCAAAAATCTTTTTTCTTCCAAATCCATGTTTTATAAAAAAAAATTAAATAATGTTTTACTATGATTGTTTAAAGTAATTTTGAACCTATATTTTAAAAGGAATCATTCCATAATTTTCCAAATAAGGTTCTTTTTTACTTTTCTAACAAAAAATTTGAAAGGAATGTTTTTTAACATATTTAGCATGAATGGAACTCTTATGCCATCATGAACACTCAATGTTTTAAAGATTAATATTTAATTTTCAAAGTTTATTTTCAAACAAATTATTTATTTAATAATTGAGAAAGTTTTAAATAAGTGTTTTCAAAATGGAAAGGATATTTTCCTCAAGAAATTTTCAAAGTGATATTTCAAAATCATTTTCCATCTAAGATGACATCCTTTGATATTACTCAAATTGAAAAGGTTATTTTCCTTAATAATTTTTTTAATATTTTAAAAATTATTTTCATCAATAACAATAAACTTTTATGTTATGGATTTATTTTAAATTATGTATATTTATCTCACATATATACCTAGTTTATTATACCTTCCTTTGATGGGGTAATGCATGCCTTATAATCATTTCTCAAATACCTTCATTATGAAATTTTCTTTGAATTTGATATGAAGCAAGATTATGCAACCCATTTTATTTTCATGGGTAATTCTTATGTTATTCCTTATAACTAATTTCCTTTATGTGGAACACATAGATCATGAACATGTTATGATGGGTATACCCAGATAGCGCTCTAATGTATTGGGTAATGTTTTAGTCTCATAAGATGTCATGTATGGGATTAAGGAGTGAACCTAATCTATTATGGGACTCTGCCCACCATATAATGTTGTCTTGGAGGTTATCTTGGACTTATGCTTATTTCATACTTTATGTTTCGACCACATTTCCTATGATTTCATGATATTATGATACCGTGTTCTTTATTATATTATTTCATGCAATTACTCACAAGCCTTATAATTTTTGATATCATGTTATAACTTTAACTCTCATGTTATTTTTCCTTATCATGTTTATTCCCTTACTGGTCTTTTTAGCTCACCCCTTTATTTATGAATTCCTTAGGTTATCCCATGTTGTTTTATGAGCTCAAATGGTTTTTAGGATCTCACTATGGAGAATAAAATATGGATGTCATGTTTTATGTTACTTTTGATGTAATATGAACCTAGTTTTCTAAATACATTTGGCCTTTATGGTCCTTATGTTGTATTAATGGATATTTATGTTTAAGAATCATGTAATAATATGTGTAAAATAATTGGATCAACATAGTTGGTATCATAATAATGATTTATTTAACCTTTGGAAACTAGGATAAAAAATTTAGTAAGATCCCTAAGGATATGTCTATGGATGATTCAAAGTATAGGAAAATGTCCTAGAATTTTAGTAATGGATGGAGTTAGTGGTTTCTAAGAAATTACATCTCAATATGGATACTACAAGTGGATGTGGCTCTAGAATAGAGGTATCTAGGGGTAATAAATATGAAAGGGTATATTGATTTGGACTTGATCACCACCTGGTGCATGACAACGATCCTTATTGCTCACCTAGTTTGACACCCTTGGGATATATACTTTTTAAATTCACAAACTTTTTATGAACCATCATTAAGGATTTAAATATATGGGGACTATGAATGAACTAGGATTCTATAGATTAAAAAAGAATTTTTCATGATTTAGTCATCCTATAAATGATTTTTCATTATTATGTGGTTTTCCACTATGAGTATTGTTTCTCACACTATGATTTTTTGTTTTAGTTAATAATAGAAACTAGAAGGAACTAGGTTAAGTTGAATGTGATAGACAACATGTTGATGAGAAACCAAATGGGATGATGACTGTAGTGAATGATATTGTGATTATAACTAATCAGTTATCAAGATATATGATTAACAACTTGCACCTTAACCAACTTTTGGACTCACCAAAGAATAGAAGGATATATTTTATTGAGAGTTTGGGTGGTGGAGACTGTAGAAGAAAGAAGATTTATTTTCTTATAAGTCGAGAATATGGGAAGAATAACCCAAGTGAATGTCTCAAAGGAATGGGAAGATGTTTCAAGTGTGTAAAAGGACACAAATTAAGTAATTTCTAATGGAAAATGAAAATTTAAGTTAATTAAATGGATGGGAATAATTATCTCACTAAGGCATCATAGATGGTTGAATGTTTTAAATGTGGAAAGTATGGGCATTATGAAAATCTATGTCCTATGGGGAAATCTAGTAAATAAAATCAACAAGGTGGTATGATTAATGGTTGTACTGCTGGTGATGAAGAGACAATGAATGACATGTGAAAGGTATAGGTCGTTTTAACAATATTTTTTATGTTAAATGTACAAAACGTGATTAAATTGAGGTTGATGAATGTTAAGATATGATTCATATTTCATATTGTAGGAAAGAGGTATTAAGAAATAAGATTATGAATACTAGTTAATGGTTTAAGAATTGTGTATAATGATTGAAGTTCTTGTGTATGGTAATTCAAGAATTATATTATATGAAAAAATGAAATATATCAGGAATGTTTTGTAGAAGTTTTTCATTGAGGATTTACAAGAATATGTTGAATGGTACTTATGACCTAGAAAAGTGATTTAATTGCAAGGTGATATTTTATAGAAAACACATGATTAAGGAAATATATCCCTTAATATGTTCCTAATGTTGAGAAAATATTGTTTATTTTGGATAAATAGGTGATTGATATAAATAAAGAAAACTGAATAGTATTGATGACCCCAAAAGTGATTAATGATTTGTTGACAAAGTGGTATATTTTATCATTGATTGAGTTTAAAACATTTTTGTATTAGTGTAATATATTCAATAATCTATGGTTTTTAAGTAATGAGGAAGCATGTATGTTTTTATTTAGTTTTTATATTAATTTTGGTTATTACCATGCTTTATGAGAATATATGACCAAGGTATTCACATATTTGCTATGTGACCATTATGTGATACTTAATGATATTTGGGGGTTTACTTTTAAGTTGATTTTGGTAAATTTAGTGATATTCATTATAAATTTTGAATTTTGGAAGGGTTATAAGGTTAACCATTTATAGAATGGATTAAGCTAAATTTTGGATGAGGTTTTGGAGATTAATGTATTATTTCACCATATGATGATATATGCATAAATTTTTTTAACCATTTTGTTTTTGATAATAACTAAATATAGATGAAATGAATTATAATTCTTTTATAGATATTATTATCCATGGGTACTTTAGATATGAAAAATACATCTCTTAATGTAATTGATGAAGTGGAAATTGATCAAGGCATAACTAAAGGATGAGATTGTGCTTATGAAATGGAATAAAATAAATTATTTATTCTCATGAAAATTATCCAACTTTAGGAAAAGGATATTTAAATAAAATTTGATCCTATTACTATCATTTTTTATGATATCACTAACATTTTTAATACCTCTTTGGTTTATGGTTTTGTGGTTTTTTATTTTCTCATTATCATTCACTTTCTTAAGATCAATGATCTCTATCACTCTACATCATTATTTGGAAATTAAGTTTTTATTATATGTCCAAATATCCACTTACCACCTATATTATTCTATTTGGAAACCTAATATGTGTTATTCTAGATGACCTTCACACATATTTTTTCTCTTTTCAAGAGAAATTTTTATTAACCCTTTTTACAATGTGGGTTTCCTATAAAGGGACTTTCAAATGTTAAAACCTTGACTACCAAACACAATTTCAAATTGTGAGGATGCAATTTATTTAAGGGGGTATAATGTAACACCCTGAGGTTTTATTAAAAAAAATAAAATAAAATAAAAATTATAGCTTGTGTTACACGCAACACTGAGTTTAGCTTGCATTACACGTAACACGGAGGTTTAACGAAACACGACATACTGTTAAAATATTATTATTTAATATGATAGTTATAACCTAGCCATTGGAATGGTGAGTATGAATATTATTAACTAAATTATTAAAATATATTGTTTACACATGTATATTAAATGAATTATTTGGTGACCAATTAATTAGAAATGAAAATAAGAACTATTTGAAAATAAAGAAAATATTTTTCTAAAAACCCATTTTTCTGTGCACAAATGATTTTTAGCTTAATAAATTAGAAAAATAATTTGTTTTGATGATTTTAATGAAATTAATATATTATATATTCAATAAAATGTTTAACATTCATTTTATTTGTTTTTTATACAAGTGATAAGAATAAATCTAATTTTATTCTTTAAAACTGTATTTTTTCTAAAATATAGTTTTGTTGCATTTTGTGCACTTATTTTAAAATTAATTTTTTACTAATTTTATAAAATTTATTTGAAAAAATGAACTTAATTTTTTAAATCATAATTTCAGAATTATCTTCGGGTAAATATTTGATAATTTTCTAAGAAGATAAAATTTTCAGTGAATAGTGAAAAATACTAGTTTTTATTAAAAACTATCTTTTCATTCAAATAATTTATAAGATAAATTTTATTATAATATAGTTTTAAGAGTAATATTAGTTAAATTATATATATATTAATCCAAATTAGGTAATTGTAATCAATTTCATATTGAATTTTGATATAATTGTTTTAAAAACTTTTGAAAGTTTTCTCTTTGGAAAACCACTTTTTCGTCACATGTTCAGGATTAATTTTAAATTAAATTTTGTCACTTATGTGGATTTAATTAATAAAAATATATTATTTATTTTTAATAAACATAATTTATATTTTATAATATTGGAAACTTATTTTTTTATCATAATTAATAGTAAAAACAATAAAAAATTAATTATCGTGGTTAAGGTTAAAATGAGTTTACCGGGGGTTAAACTAAAAAGATAAGGGGTGAAATGATTTAAAAACTTATTTAGTGACCATTTTCTTGCCATATTTCTTCCTTATCTCTTCTAGGTTCTATAATTTCCCATTTTGGAGCCTTTTTTCATGTGAAAAACATGGGTACACCATTTTCTTTTCAAAAATTACAAGTGTGTCACTCGACTCACTTATAAAAGGTCACACACTCTACTCTCCTATTCACACATTTAAAACCCATTGGTTTAGCCAATACCTAACCAAATCACTTCCATACTTTATTCCCCTCATCCTATAATCCTTTTTTGGGTTATAAATTCAATATAATAATAATTTTGGTGAAAACCAAAAGAATTCAAGGAACCCGGGGCGCAGCAGAACTATGAAACACGCGTAATTTAAAATTTTGGGTTTAGATTAATGTTAATAAAAATGAATAAACAAAACCCATTGATTATATTTATTAATTTATCATTTTTAATTTAATTTAATAATGAACAATAAAATCAAATGAAAGCATAAATGTTACCTTATTTGTTTGAAGTCGTTGGTTTGATTCGCTCACCATTAACGTGTCGTGGATCAAAGGCACCAAGATATGAATACTTTAGATAATAAAAATATATACCAAATATATTGGATCATAAATCTATGTTTCTTGGGTTCTATTATGGTAAATATAAGAGTTTTACAACATCCCTTTGATTGTGTGAAGAACACAAACTCGATCGAGAAAGCATGATCGGTTCGACCTTATTCTTTCTTCAGATTCTCTCTTTAAGAACTTGAGAGGAGATGAGAGGATATATTATCTCAATAAATTTTTCCAAATTGTGTATCTCTATATTCACGTGGCTAAAATGAGATTTTAAACCGAGGTTATACATTCTAAAATTTCACTTTGGTCCCTAGAAAGTAATAACCTTCATTTTAAAACCTTGCACACACATATGTCTTAATAAACTTATCATAAATGTCACAAATATTTTATCACTCACTTGTAACACTATAAATTTTATGTGATAAAGTATTATCCAATAATTTCTATTATAATCTCACCAAATATTTTAACAAACCTTGAACATCATATGTTTATTCGAAAAATTATATTTTCTCATATTCACTTTTATGATCATACAACTTGTGAATAAATTGATAAATAAATTCAATCATAATTATTCTAAATTTGAATAATATAATTGAATTATTTTTACTTGAAATTGATCATATTCAAACATTTACCATCCCTCGCACATGGTCCCCACTTCATCCTAAACTTATATTCATTAGAATAGGTGGAACTTGTGGATACACTTAGTGTGAGACTCTCTATGTCCTTATCATGGTAGCAGTGAGTCCAACCCACATTCCAAGAGTAGATTCTAGCAACCCATCATTTCCCCTAAGGAGATAAGTAATTCCATAGCTTCTAATACCTTCTAAGAGCATATTCTTTGTAATATAACCTCTTTATATCGTAATATCTCATAAATCATGATGTACACTTATGTCATCATCTTTTTATGTCTTTATATATTTCATGACATAACTGGGAAGACTTACCTTCGTGTACCATGGTCATGGATTTAATGAAGGTACTACCATCTTGGTCAGCCCAGGCCCATGATATATCTCTTCCTCGACTCATAAGTGACAAATTTTATCTTGATCATTCAACCAATGTCATACCACAAATGATGAACCCAATACAAGATACATATCCATGACTTCAATTTCATGGTTTTTTCTTTGCATCAAAGTGCTTGATAAAATAGTACACATTGATAATGATCTCAAGTCCAGATACTAATACACATGTTCGTAGATAGTAATAACCAATTACACCCAAAACATGTAATGTTCCTATTAGAGGGTTTATCCTCATGATCTCATCTACTCAAGATCACCAAGTGTGAACTTCATGAGAATAAGTCTAAATGATTATGATACCCTAACACCTGATAGCCAGAAATCATCTGTATCTTATTATTATGATGTATCTAGATCATAGGAAATATATTTAAGATTACTATCATAGTATCTCGAGGTTCTCATTATAGTTGGGAACTGCTATAATTTTTTTATACGACACCTAATATAAGGACATTACCATGTAAAAATGGATGTAGAGGCAACAAAACTATTATGGTAAGAATAAACATATGTATATATAAAACTATATACAAGTAATGGTAATAAAATTATATAAAGGGGTTGGATCTAGGGCACCCACTCACAACACTCCCACTTTCACTGGAGCCAACTGCTAACAATTCTCAACCCACTAACTCTCAAATCAGTATCATGCTTCTGTTGAGATATGGATTTAGTTAGGGGTTTGCCACATTATCCTATGTAGCAACTTTTTTAACAGTTACTTCACCTCTCTGAGTAAAATCTCTCAAGAGATGAAACTTCTAAAGTATATGGTTTGTCCTTTGGTGTGACCTGGGATACTTGGGAAGCACCACTATTAGATTATTATCACAATATACTATAACAAGTTATGCACTTCTAGGTACAACACCGAGCTCAAAACAAATTTGTTTATCTAAACTACTTCCTTAGTTGCATTGTAAGCTACTATATACTTGGAATATATTATAGAATCAGTAACCACATACTTCTTCGAGCTCCTCCAACTCAGTGCACCACTATTCATGAAAAATACATCACCCAACTCTAATTTTAGATCATCATGATCTATCTAGAATCTAACATCAATGTATCCCCTCACAGCTAGTTGGTTATCTCCTCCATACACCAAGAACATATCCTTTGTACATCACAGGTACTTTAGGATAGTTTTTACAGTTTTCCAATCCATCTCTCCTAGATTATATTGATATCTTCCCACAATGATTAAATAAAATGAAACATAAAACCTAGTATATAGCATGAAATATAGAATATATACCACTAATTAAGCATAAGTAATTCTACTCATTATTTCAATATCCTTATATTTTTGTGGACACATCTTCTTGGAGAGATTAATGTCATGTGATACTAGCAACAATCCTCTCCTGGATTGTTTTGTATTGTACCTTTTTTAGTACCTTGTCAATATATGTGCTTTGACTTAACCTAATAATCCTATAAGATCTATATCAATAAATCTTGATCCCTAGAATATGGGTTGCTTCACCTAATTCTTTCATGGAGAAGCATTTATTTAACCAAGTCTTCACTGATTGTAATAATTTTACTTAATTTATCATTAATAATATGTCATCAACACATAATACTAGGAAAATGATGACACTTCCACTAACATTATTATAAACACATGGATTACTTTAATTCTTAATGATACCACACCCAATAGGTTTTACATCTATTTGTGGGTCTAAAAAAATCCAAACTTGGTTTTTGTACATGGATTTGATTTTAGAATGCATGGATTCTTTCCATTTAGTAGAATCCTTGTCATCTACTACTTTTTTATAGGTCATAGGTTCATCATTCTCTAAGAGTAATGTGTCACCTGACTCAGTGATAAGAAAATCATATCTACTTCTCAATGTCTCTTATAGAGATTATTCTTGTACCAAATTTTGTACATTTGGAGAATCAAATTCATCAAATTCAATCTTACTTCCTCTATTTCCATTGGAAATGTGTTTCATTTCTAGAAATGTATCATGTATTTCTACAACCACTTTTCTATCTGGAGGTTTATATAGTCAATATCATTTAGTCTCCTTAAGATAACCTATAAAGATTCATTTTGTGCTCTGTGATGCTAATTTTTCACTAGGTATAGTCTTGAAAAAACCACTTATCCCCATACATGTATATGTGTCAAACTAGATTTATTTATATACTAACACTTGTATGGAATATCATATTCTACTTTATTTGGTACTTGATTTAGTGTATATGCCATAGTTTGTAGTGAATATCCCCAAAAGGATAACAGTATAGTTTCATGACTCATCATCGATCTGACCATGCCAAGTAGGGTTTGATTCCTCCTTTCACTAACACCATTCCACTATGGTTTAAAAGGATGTGTGAGTTGATAAAATATCCCACACTCATTTAAATGAACGATGAAATCTTGGTTAAGATATTATCCACCACGGTCTCAGTGAAGTTTCTTAATCTTATTACAAATCTTATTCTCTATTTCATTATGATATTCCTTAAACATGTTAAAGGAGTCTGACTTATAACTCATTAAGTATATATATCCATATCTACTATGGTCATTGTTAAAAGTAATTAAGTAAGAAAAAACACATCTTTCCTCTATTGAAAATGAAGCACAAACATCATTATGAACCAATTTCAATGGTTCTTCAGCTCTTTCTCTATTTACACTAAAAGATTATTTGGTTATTTTACCTTGTAAACAAGTGTGACATATATTCAGGGGTTTTAACTCTAGTAAGTCAAAATACTCTTCTTGATGTAGTTTTCATAAACACTTCTTATTTACATAGACTAGCCTGAAGTGTCATAGGCAATTAGGATATGAGTCATTCTCACTAGATTTTTCATTGATTGTCAAAATTGTACTTTCTAGTTCAAGTATATACAACCTGTTATTAATATGTTTCATACCATAACATATGTTATCATTATACATAAGACAACATTTATTTCCCAACCTGAAATAAAATCCCATAGTGTCTAAAATTGATACTGATATTATGTTTATAGTAACAGATGGTGCATAATAACAATTATTTAGTATAAGAACCATCCCAATGGGCAAAGTTAGATGAAATCTTCCACTGCTAATACCGCTAGTCTCATAATATTTGCTGCTCATAGATCTACTTCATCTTTTTCAATTTTCTTAAATCTACTTTATTCCTGTATTTGAATAAAAATTTGTGATCCACATGAAGTATCCAATACCCAATATTTAGAAATAGATATATTGCATTCAATAAAAAATATACTTGAAGAAGAAACATCAACTTGCTTCTTCTTTACAACTATGTAATTATTCTTCTAGTGACCTTTCTTGCCACATGCAAAGAAGACTACCCCATTATCATGGATCTCCCTCTATATAATTGTCTTCTTGAAAGGTTGATGTATCAGTGTCTTTGACTTAGACTTAAACCTTGATGCTTTAGCCTTTCATTTCCTCCTCTTGTTCACTATAAGAACTGAAGAATTGGAATTCTTTATATCCTTATCCTATTAGTGAACTAAATCCAAAAAATATATAGTAGTGACTTATTCATGTTATACATATTATAATTAACAATGAAATTTGAGAATATATGCAATAAAGAGGTAGGAATGAGATCAGTTGCTAGATATTGGTTCAGTTTGAACCCAGGGGACTCAAGGCTCTCAATGTACCTAATCATCTTGAGTAAATCATGTCCTACTTTATTTCCTTCTACTAGACTACATCTTTACATAACACTTGATATCTCATATCTTTCTTATCAAGATCTCTCCCAGTATAACTCTTGGAGATAAGATCACATTTGGAAAGTATCTTTTTTCTCATGAATTTTTTGTAACTCGTTGAACATAGATGACAACATAAAACACTAAACATATAGTTTATCATCCATATGCTTCTTGTATTTATCTTTATCCACCTTACTTTCTCTCATAGGGGGCTCAGTAGGAATTAAGGATTCTAACACATAAATCTTCCTCTCTCGGTGCAGTACTATGGACAAGTGCTTGTACCATTACAAGAAGTTATGGTCAGTAGAGATATTCTCTTTATCCAATATTGATTGCAGTGAAATTGAATTGGTGGTGGTTTCCAATTTTATCTATAATAAATAATCTTAGAAGATTACCACTTTATCTTGATTACCAGTAGACATTTTCAAATTATAATTTTTTTAATGTCTCCCACTATTTTATCAAATCCTATTAGCCCTCAACTAATATATTCAGAATACCCAGTCTCTTGAGTATTCTAGTGGTAAGGATCCTTGACACCTCTCCTTGTAGTCTACAAGTTATGGTTATTCCACTACTCATAGAATTTCATGTTAGGTGTTTGACTGGACAACCATATTAAATCACTACTCCTTTATTGTCAAATTTAGTTAAGTCAACCCACTTCTCTTATAATAACTTCCCGGTAGTAAGAGGTACTGTCAAATATGGTTGATGAACACCTTAAACAATTGGTTGTGTCCAAATTCATGCGATGGAATGCATTTAATTACTTAATATTTTCTTTGAGGGATTTTTAAATTTATCTTGGATAATGAAATCCTTTTCTATTTCACATTCTTATTCTATGTGACCATGCTCACAACATAACCATGCTTTAAATAAAAAACATTCACTACACATGTTCATTTTATCTTTACATGCTTTTTTATTATTATACTATGTAAACGCGCATGATAAATACACATTCACAAAATAATAAACCATGCACGTGATAAAATAAATAAATAATGATATGATCATGAGACGTTAACTATTGGTTAATCCATCTAGTCAATAATGGATTTATCAAGACCTTAGGGGGATTCCTTACATAAATACCTAATATGGATTTTAGCACCCGTAACTCCCATGCATTTCACTTGTTTGTTCTACACTGACTCTCAACTTGAACCCCTTTTCCACAAACTCCTCTAATCTTTATAATATATACTCACAGGAAATTGAGGGGAACTTGGGGTGAGAAATTACATTTTATCACTTAAATGTGGAAATATAGACCCTTATACAAATTAAATATAGAGGGACGATACACAGAACATCAAAATAAAATAATTATTACATTTTTAAAAACTTAAATACAATAATTAAATTAAATAAATAATAAACCAAACATACACGAGTTAGTCTCGACGCATGATCAGTCAACATGAAATTATATTGCATAAGTAAAATTAAATTTTCTAAAATTAAACTTGAGGATATTTTTAATATGTTGATTTTCATTAAAGTAATTTTAATTAATTATCAATACATCCCACAACACTCAAAATAATTTTATTAAATATCAGATAAATAAATTTAATTTATGGATTTTTTTCAAAAAAAATTGGGTCTGTTTGAACCTAAAACGGATACTTAAAAATTAATTTAAGGCTTGTAATAGGTTAAATGGGTTGGTCCGGTCGAACCTAAACCAAATTGGTCCAGCCTATGATGGGATGACCTTTTAAGGATATATATACACACACACACAAAAGTCAAAACATGTCATATTTTTTCAATTTGTTTTTTTATATAGGCTTCTCATGGAAGCTTTGTGTAAGCTTTCCATTAAAGATTTGGGTAAGATTTAAATGATAGATTTGGATAAGATTTACATGGAATCTTTTAATAATATTCCCATAGAATATTTGGGTAAGATTCCCATGGAAGCTTTGGGTTCCCTTTTTTTATTTTTTTTATTTTTGGAAAGTAAATCAAGCTTATACAGTAAGTTTGTATTACCAACAGACTACCCCAACCAGATTCTGATATATTCATATAACATGAAACATAATCACATCCCGCTCCGACTAAAAATCTATCATACTATTATCCATTAAAGTGAATCAAAAAATAAAACTTTAATTTTCATCATAATTTTTTACGCAAAACTCATCGATCTTCGATCTGCCATATCTTGGCGATAAAAACTCAGATCGACGTGCTATTAGTTGTTTTGGGGCAATATCAAAACCATATTTCTGAATCATATAAAATTTAATTGAAATTTAAAAGTTTTTTACTTAAATAACTACATGCTCGCTCTGATACCAATTGAAGGAACCTGGGGCGCAGTGGAAGTGTGAAACACATGCAATTTAAAATTTTGGGTTTGGATTCATGTTCAAAACACTAAATCCACAAAACCCCTTTCCCATATTTATTAAATGATAGCATGTAATTAAATTTAAGTATTAAAATTAAAATCAAAGTAAAGTGTAAATAGTGCCTTTTTGTTTGAAGTCTCCAGTTTGATTCACTCACTATCGACATGTTGTGGCTCAAAGGTGCCAAGCTAGGCATCCTCTAGATCATCTACACCCAAACCATGGGTCCTAGATAATCAATCTACATTTCTCAGGTTCTATAATGAGAAATATAAGAGCTTTATTATATCTCTTTGATCACATGAAGAACACGAACTTGGTCGAGAAAGGAAGATTGATCCCACCTTATTCTTCCTTCGGATTCTCTCTATAAGAACATGAGAGGAGAGGAGAGCAGATATTATCTCACTAAATTCATCCAAATTGTGGAGATATATATTCAATAAGATAAAATGATATTTTATACCTATTTTATACTTCCCAAAATTACACTTTGGTCTCTAGAAATAAATAACATTCATTTTAGACCTTTATGCACACATATGAATTAATAAACTTGTCATAAATGTTAAAAATATTTTATCATTCAGTTGTAACACTATAAAATGTTACATTATAAAATATGAACCATTAAATCATCCCATAATCTCCCCAAATAATTTAAAGAACTATGAACATCCCATGTTCGTTCGAAAAATAAAATTTTCTCATATTCACTTTTATGATCAAACAACTTGTGAATAACTTGAGAAATAAATCCAATCATCATTATTATAAACTTTAATAATTTAATTAATTTTAATTGTGATCAATCATACTCAGATGTTCACCATCCCTCACACGTGGGGCCCACTTCATGTTAAACTTTTGTTCATTGGAATAGGTGGAACTTGTGGATACACTTAGTGTGTGACCCTCTAGGTCCTTATCTTGATAGAAGTGAGTCCAACCCACAGACCAAAGTCTAGAAACCCATCATGTCCCCTAAAGAGATAAGGAATTTCATAGCTATGAAAACCTCCTATGAAAACATTCTGTGCAATATAATATCTTTGTCTCGCGATATCTCATAATGCAAGATGCACACTTGTGTCATCGTCCTTTTATTTATTTATAAATTTCATGGCCTTACTTGATAGACTTACCTTCTTATACCATGGACATAGATTTAATAAAGGTATTATCATCCTGGTAAACCTTATACCATGATATATCTCTTCCTTCACTCGGAAGCGACAAATTATATCTTGATCATTCAACCAATGTCATACCACCAATGACACACCCAACAAAAGCCACCTCGCCACAACTTTAATGTCATGTTTTTTTCCTTGCATCAAACTACATGATAAAATGGTACACATTGATAATGATATCAAGTCTGGAGACCAATACACATGTCTGTATATGGGAACAACCAATGACACATAAAACATATGATGTTCCTATTAGCGGGTATGTCCTCATAATCTCATCTACTCGAGATCACCAAGTGAAAACTTCATGAGAATAAGTCTCAATGCTTATCAGCCCCCAACACCTAATATCCAAAAATCATCTATGTCTTATTAGTATGATGTATCTAGACCATAGGATGTATATTTAATATTACTACCATAGTATCTTGAGGCACTCATTATTTCTAGTTATAACCTTTTGATATGACATGTAATCTAAGTAAATTACCATATAAACAGTGGATGAAAAAGTATCAACACTATTATAGTAATAATAAAAACATGTATATATCAAACTATTTATATGTAATGGTAATCAAAGTACATAAAGGAGTTGGTTCTAGGGCACCCACTCACAATAATAATTTGTTCAAAGAAGAGGTAACACCCTAAACCGATTGCTTTATTTTATTTCTTTCTCCAACTCCTCCAAATCTTATCAAAAATTGTAGATATAATAACCCCACTATCTTCTATATACTTAGATGTTGTTGTGTTAATGTAATGACCTACAACCATCTCCTACTCCTTGAGAAACAAAACCATTGATCGTATGTATTAAAGTCTACCACCTCACAAACCGACATAATTCATTTTCCATCACCACTTATCATGGCTATATATAATGATTATATGTGATATTTATGATATAATTATACTTCTAGAATTAAAATATCACATATACCTTCTTACTTTCCATTTCGTAAAGAATACGATAATGTTGTTCATGTTCATGAGAGACTACCGCCTCGCGAAGCGATATTATTTGTTTTTCACTAATGCTTTACATGGAATACAATTCAATGTGACAACTTTGTAAGGTGATAAAATACCACACAAATGGTTGTATTTCCTTTAAGAGTTTTTGGGAGTCCTATAATGAAATCCATGGTTATGTTTTACCATTTCTATAAAGGATAAATTTAATGAATATATGTGATATATATGACATGATATTGATTCTGCAAAAATATATACAATCTAATTCCTTACCCTTTTACCCATTAAGAAAATGATAATGTCACTTGTGAGTTCGTACAACCTACCATCTCTGTAAAGCGATGTGATTCATTCTCCATGTTCAAAATTTAATAATGATTCTAAAGATTTATCTAATGAAAAAAATGATATCTATAATATTAATATCATTCTAGAGATGATGGAACTGTATCTTATGTTTGAGATCTGAAACTTTCATAAAAAAACATGTATGACAAAACATGACAATTAAAACCCAAAACAGTATTGATAATGAAATATTGTTAACAAAAAGGTGATAAGATGTTATAAAATGGATTATATATGATATTATAAATAATAATATGATTATATTATAAGATAATAACATGTTTAAAACCACTCTACAAGAGGTTAAAGAGTTCTCAACTAAAGGGAAGTGCGAGGTAAGAGGTTTCTTAACTCAATTTTCATTCATTGGGTTATATGTCTACTTTGTTGATTATATTGTGTCAAAATTATGTGTGAAATGAATTTTGATTTCTTTATGTTGTATTTTTGATGTATTTGTATGGATCCAAATTTGTTACACATAATCACCTCATCTATTAACTCTCACCTCAATGATATGAACTTTTTAAGAGATCATTGTCTTGGTTTTCCTTCTTTGATACATGTCATGTTATGCACCTATATTCTTTTATGAGGTGTATATACAACCCATTTAACATGTAATATCATGAATTTGTTTATTATCATGATATTTTAAGTTTCATTTAATGTTATTCTTTTGTGGGGCTTATGATTCAATGTTACCAAAGTAGTAATGGTTTCATGGTACAATCTCATCGTTTATCAGGATTGTTTATGTTTATGCTTATGATGATGAAATATTATGATTCGTATCTCAATAAACTCATAAATTTTCTTCTCCTTTGGTTATGTCATGAGAATATATGTTTTCCCTTCATTTTACTCTCATTATGTACTCAAGAGTTCAAAAAAATATTCTTAAGAAAATCTGACTTCATTTCTCTCTTTCGTAGAAAATCCTTTTTCTTCCAAATCCTTGTTTTCTAAAAATGTTTTACTATGTTTGTTTAAATTCATCTTTAGCCTTAATTGGATTTAAAAAATAAATAAAAGGAATCTTCCCATCGTTTTCCAAACAGGGTACTTTTTTACTTTTCTTACAAAAAATTGAAAGGGATCTTTGTTTTATTAACGTATTCAGCATGAATGAAACTCTTTTTCCATCATAACCACTTAATGTTTTAAAGTTTACTCTTTAAGTTTCAAAGGTTATTTTCACAAAATAATTTCTATAATGTTTGAGAAAGTTTTAAATAAGTGTTTTCAAAATAGTAATGATATTTTCCTTAAGAAATGTTCGAAGTGATATTTAAAAATCATTTTATATCTAATATGACATCATTTTATGTTACTCAAAGTGAAAATTTTATTTCACTCAATAATTTTTTTAATATTTTTAAAAATATTTTTATCAACGACAAAAACTTTTGATGTTATGGATTTCTTCTAAATAATGTATATATATCTCACATATATACCTAGTTTATTCTCCATTCCTTTAACGGGGTACTACGTGTCTTATGATCATTTCTCATATGCCTTCATTATGAATTTTTTTTGAATATTATATGAAACAAGATTATGTAACTCATTTTCCTTCAATGGTAAATTCTTATGTTATGCCTTATGATTTATTTCCTTTATGTAGCACACATATATCATACACATGTTATGATGGGTGCACCTGGATAGAGCTCCAGTGCATTGGATAATGTTTTAGTCTTAGGAGACGTCATGTATGAGATTAGAGAGTGAACCTAATCCATTATTTGACTCTTTCCACCATGTGATGTTGTCTTAGAAATTAGCCTTGACTTATTCTTATGTCATGTTTTAAGTTGTTGTCACATTTCCTATGATATCATGATCTTATGATACCATGTTTTTTATTATATGCTTGAAAGGTTTTGGGGCCCACAGTGGAAGCCGGTGGGTTGGGGATTTTGAATTTTTCATTGGTGGGATGATGGGACTTGTCATTGCCAACGATATGAGCCCCGATAAGGCCCGAGTATCTCACGTAAATCATTAAGAGCACAAAACATAAACAGAATACATACCATTCCAAATCTGAAGGCGCGCTCGACTGCAACTTGTCACTGGCGATCGCTGCTTGAAGAATCCATAGCAGGATCCCTCTAGATCATCCACACATGCTTTAATAACCACTAGAACATCAATCGTTGAACTATGGGTGCTAGAGCGGCGATCCAAAAATGCTTTCGATTTCCTGACGATCACCTCATCGAGATGCCTTCGATGCTTGAGGAAGATCTTGACCTGAACTCTTGGATCAACAGCTTCTCTCTCTAGAAAGCGGGATGAGAGAGGGGCTCTCAATTTTTCATTCCATTAATGAAATGAATAGTGGAATGGCCACACATGAGATAGATCCCTCCCTTGTATTTATAGTGATGTTGAGAAATACCTGGTAGGGTTCCCCGACCCCCTTTATTTCAATGTACACTAAATAAATAATTTTGAGGAACTAAACTATGCCAAAACAATTTATTATCTTATCACATACTTGTAATATATATATAATATATTACGTGATAAAACTGATCCATTTAAATCGACTTGTTGTCCCACTTTATATTAAATGAACCTTGAATATTAAAATAGTATTCGTTCGATTAATATTTTTTCATATTTAGTAAACTTGTAAATACATTAAATAAATTAAATCCCAAATATTCATAACTTTAATATTAATGAATTTATTTAATTATTTTGGTGATCAAAAACTTGGACAACACTTGGACCCCTATGGTGGGGCCCACCATGTCCATATACTTATTCGACTGAATAAGGCGGATTCTTGAATACGCTATTGTGTGTGATCCTTTAGGCCCTTATCTCGATAGTAGTGAATAAATCCACAGACCAAGAGCATAGTCTAGCAACTCATCATAGCCCCTAAAGAGATAAGGATATTCATAGAAATGACTACCATCCTAAAAACACTGATTGTGTACTATAATCTCTTTGTCATTAAATATCTCATAAAATAGGATGCACACTTGTGTCATCGTCCTTTTCTTTATTTATTATTTGTTGATCTAACCGGATGGAATTACCTTTATACTACTTTGGACAAAGATTTATGAAGGCGACACCATCCTGATCAACCAGGCCTAAGATATACAACTTCCTAGACTTATAAGTGACAAATCCTTTATTGACCATTCAACCAATGTCATACCACCAACGACACACCCAACACAAGCTACTTCACCACGATTTCAATACCATAGTTTTCGTCTTGCATCAAAGTACATAATCAAATTATATACATTGGTAATGGTCTCAAGTTAGGGGACCAATACACATGTCTATAGATTGTAATGACCAATGAAACCCAAAACATGTGGTGTTCCTATTGGAAGGTTTGTCTGCATGATCTCAATACTAGAGATCACCAAGTATGAATTTCATGAGAAGAAGTCTCAATGATTATGAGCCCCCATCACCTGATAGTCAGGCATCTACTGTGTCTAGTCAGTAAGATGTATCTAGACTATAGAACATATATTTAAGATTAATGTCATAGTATCTCGAGGTTCTCATTATAGCATGGGATCTACTATAACATCTCGATACAACAATTAATCTTTGGAAATTACCATTATAATAGTGGACACAGAAAAGTCTACACTATAATGGTAAGATGACATCATGCATAACTAACAGTACACATGATATGGTAATCAAAACTATTGAATAGTTGGGTCTAGGGCACCCACTATTTCAACGCTCTCAATTGCACTAGATCCAACTTGCTAACCAAACTTTTTAGCTACTCACATGATGAAAATCGTGTTTCTACTGAGTAATTGATTTAACTACTGGGTCTGCCATGTTTTTGCCACGTGGCATATCTATTGTATGCGACCTCATCTCCTTGAGTAAAACTTCTCAAGATAAGTTATCCCTGAGTATATCACTTTTGTCCATTGTCATAACTTGACAACTTGGCTAGTGATAATATCATAATTTCCATTATGATAATAATTTTCTCACTAGGTGCAATTCTAATAACTAGAACAAATCGTTGCATTTAAATACTTCTTAGCTACCTTAAAAGCTGCAACGTACTCGGTATTTGTAGGTATGACTACCACTAGATTTTATGAGCTTGAGTCGCTCATCAACTTTTCCTAATTGTGATACTAGATCAAATTGATCAAAGGATTACTAGTATGTGTCCCACTATTACTAGTATACCTTCTTCTCCTCACACCAGGTATATATCATTTGTACTCGCCAAAGTACAAGATAATAGCTCTGACTGCATCACTTGCAGTGCTCCTGGAAATAATTGATATCTTCCTACTATAAAGTATATCCTAGAAATATCAATTATTATACATAACATGGAATATGTGATTGATCCATCGCTGAAGCATATGGTATCAATTCAAAACTTTAATCTCTTCCCATATTCTGAACATGTTAACCTGGAGAGATTAAGCCATGTGACATTGGAAAAAATTATGAACTTGAATTGTCCCAACTTGTAATTTTCAATACAATTTCACTATATGTATGATTGACTTGGTACAAGTAACCATTAGATCTACTTTAGTAGATCCTGTTACCTAGAACATAGGTTTCTTCTTTAAGTCAGTCATTGGAGAATTTCTTTTAACCTGGTCTTATCTAACTGTAAGACCAAGATTTGTTTTCCATATGTTGCCGAACATATTTCACTTGGAAAACTTTGGCGCTCCCACTAACCTTTGGTAGACACAAGGTAAAGATTCATTTATAATGAATGCTCTAAGATCTTTTTGCTTACTTTAATCCAGAACTGAATTTCAGTAACTTTCAACCTTCATTGGAATCATATGATGTCTTCGTCCTTTTCTGGTTGCGTCGTATAGACACCATCCACGAAAGATGATCTTGACATCCAATGACCAATTTAAAGATCTTAGAAGTTATCTATGACAAGTAAAAATTCTAATGGATTTAGGCATACCGACTTTGTATAACCAATCAAGCCTTATTTGTAACAGGCTTGTACCATCCATGTATCATTTCATTTGAATACCCACTGCATTATTCAATTTATAATCCCCTTTGCAATTTGATACATGGAATCCATTATTGAATTTTAAATTAGTCTTGTAAATCATAGTTAATTGCCATATACTGCTTACTTGTAGGTTTTATTATTCTTAATGAATAATATATCACCAGCCGTGGTGAATATAAAACCATCACCATGGTTTCATCCTTCCTATATAGTATGTGTTACTAGAACATTCCTCTTCCATATGAACTTGTGAAACTTGTTCCTATGCCAACCATTTGTGTGTCTCGATCATTGACTAAGTCCAAGTCAATTCATCTCCCACTATCTATAATAGAGGTGTGTACCCTTACATACAAAATCTAGTCTAATACTTGACTACAACTTTTATATCTTAGGGATTTATGTAATATCCTAAGAAACGGTTAGTATAATTACTTAGATACACCATGTGTTTAGCTTGATGCATGTTTGTTTATATCTTAATAAACTCTTTGCATCCTAACACATGTCCTATGACGTAATGGATTTTCATCATACTATGACTCGTATGATATCCATTTTTCATTTGAGTTGGCATATTGGTTATGGGTTTACGCTGTTATTTGCAAAGTACATTTTTGAAATATGATGGAAGTTATTATAAGTTGTAACATTGATACAACTTACATCATAACTTTGATGTGTAACATATGATTTTATGAATTGCTACACGCTACATTTTTGTTGATCAATGTTAATATGTAAGACTCATCATCGATCCTCTTTATGAACATCAATGTCGTGATGTAGATAAGGTAACATGCATTTAAGAATTACTCCACGCTACATTATCATGATCGATGATTTCATAGTCAAGATATTCTTAGGAATGTCGATCCAAAGCAACTCACATCTTATGACCATGCATACACTTCACTATTACATTTTTTAATAACTTAAAGGAATCTTATGAAGCATCTTTACCACTAGCTTTCCTTTGTATAGTTCACACTCTCTTGTTGAACTAACCTTGGATGCTTTGTGGTATACCTTTATTTCTAAAGGTTTATTTGTCTAAACTAAGAATTTCAATAATACCAAAGGTGTTTAGATGTGCTGAGACTAAATACCATACTGGGTATATTCTTGACATCCATTTTTAGTTTTACTTGACAAAAAACTATATTGCCACAACTGGGCAGGTCTTACATTTTATATTCATCATGTATTGCCTCTGATTCAAGTAGCAGTGAACTATTTGTTGAGTATGTTACCACAAACAACATTCATTCCAAAACATGGAATAATGTCTCATCATTTCCAAAATGGTACTTGAGATAAATTATTTGGTTATACTCAACAACTTGTTCAATTTGAATCAATCACTTGGAAAATAGAAGTTATGTGTTTCTCATCGTTGACCTAGGAATCACCCTTTCTCAATTGTTTGGAGAAGACACCTTACTCCTGGTAATGTTTCTCTGCTTACTTGGTTACTGTATTTCAATACATATATGTGAAAAGCATGTTGTATTTTAATACCCAAGAAGTATGTGAGAAAACAATATTTGATGAATATTAACTAAACGAGAAGCAGGTACTTGCTCCTAGTATTTCAGTCTATTACATTTTTAAACTTCCATAAATTTATTTCTAATATGTGATGAAAATAACCTCCTGTTAAGTAACCAACCACTTTTCTTTGAAGGACATGATGAAGGTTCATTTGGCGTAACTTGTCATAGGCCTTTCCGCCTTGTCTTTCAATATATTCTCTATAAGAACAAAAGGTTGTGTTACCTTTAATATTCTTATTACTTGGAAAATTTTACCTTAAAGGTAATGAAGTGCTTACTCTATACCATTCGTTTGTATCCTTAAACGAAGCTAGAGTAATTGGGTGTAAAAAGGTATAAGAATGGGATGATTGTGAACTGTCTTTCATTTTACACAAAGCAAGTGCAATCATCACATTCAAATCTCGCTTCACTTTCTCCTTGGAAACTTCTTGGAGATGAGACTACATGTAACATCATCCATGTCATGATGTAGTGATCACGACTAACATTAGATGTTGATGATTGCATTATGACATAACCATCTTATGCTTGATTCATGAGTCTCATGTAAGCAGTTTTACACCCTCACTTACAGAGGTGGCTTAACAGGTTGGGACACAAGCACCTTGAATTTCTGATATAGTTGTAATGTGTGCGAGGGTCTAACTACATTTTGAAAATTCATGCTTGTTTGAATATTAACTTTGTCCATTATTTATCACAGTTTTTATGTGGTATTACTTTTCATTCTCTACAAATAAACTTTAGTAGGTTAGTACCTTTAATATTGATTACTAAATGTGACATTAGTGCTTAATTTAATCATTAAATGTCTCCCGTTATTTTTTTTCGAATTCTAGGAACCCTTTGTACTAGAATCGGAATACTCTTGAGTATTCTAGTGGAAAGGATCTCTGAACCTCTCTCATAATCTACAAGTTATGGCTACACCACTACTCAGAGGGTCCAAAGTAGGCTTTTGGCTGACCAACCGCATTAACTCACGGTTCCTTGATCTGTTGAGTGAAGTCCCAACTTCAAAAATCATTTCTTGATTTACTCAACACTTGCCTCTAAAATTGCAACAAGCTAACTATAACTATTTCTTTGCTGCAATTTTAGTTAAGTCAACCCACCACCCTAATAAGAACTCCCCGGTAGTAAGAGGCACCCTCAGCTATGGCATGACCGGCACCCCAAACACCCGATTTTGTTGAAACTTGAATGAAGGAAGGTCGTAATGACTTAATATTACTTTGAGGGTTTTGTGTTTTTCTCTCTCGACGAATGCAATCCATTTCTATTAAACTCGTTCATCTATGTTGTCGCGCTCACAACTGAACATTAATAGAAAAACATGCGTCACTTCTTTATGCATTTTATTATTTTAAATAAATACATACAGGTAAACTACTACCCGACTGGTCTTGAGCATCTAAACGGCCTTAGGGTGTCGTACCCAAGTCGAATCTTGACTCATAATGCAGCTAGCCCTTGCTCTGTATGTTTGTCTCTTCTGCAACATCGCCTTGTCTTAGCGAGGTTCACGTCACATCTTGGAGTACCGCCTCATCCTGGCAGGATCCACGTGTCACCTTACATCGTCTTGATCAAGGTGCATTGTCTCATCTTGGCAGGGTCCACGTCGTTCGCCGTCTTCTTCTGAAGTACAATAATACTCACGCGCAGGCGAGGGGGACTAGTGGGATAAATGTACATCAGGTAAAAATTGGGCGCGCATGCCCCTATACATTTTAACCGAAAAAGAAAGATGATGCACAGACCGTCATTTAATTAATTACAAGTATCACATGCAGTTAAATAATTAATTAAATAAAAGGCAACATACATGGGTCGGTGCTCAAAACCAGTGGACGGGTAAATAATGCGCGATAAAATAAAAATGCATTAAATAAGTACAGGGTTATCTAAATTAAATTAAATGAATTAAATAATTCAAATAATTTAATTAATTATCAGTCCTTTAATTAATTTAATTTTTATACCAAGATTAAATTAATTAATTTATTAATTTAATTTCTTTTTGAAAAAATAAATTAAATTTATATCCCAGGTATTAAAATAATTAACCAAAATTAATTTTAATTAATTTAATTTATATACTAAAATTAAATTAATTAAATTAATTGTTTTTTATTAGTTTAATTGGTCGGTCATCCGAAACACCATTGCATGGCCTGTGCGGGTCGCGCCAAACCCGCGCAGGGTCATGTTAGGCCGTGTAGGGCCAATATGGACCGGGCCGATCCGCCCAAACCCATTCCGGGTTGGGCAGGTTCACCCAGACTGTTTTGGGGTCAATTTTGCACTGCAGAAAGACTTGCAGACAAATGTTGCCTCCGGGGGTGCTGGACCGTGCGGCGGCGGTCTAGCCGAAGCACGACATTCCGCTGCGGGTTTCAGGCGGTTTGTCGGTTAGCAGCGGCGGAGGCCGGGACCTGGCCTGGAGGGCGGCGCGCCGGCGAGCAAGGCCACGGTGGGGCTCCATCGGACTGGGAGGAGTTCGTCTCGGTCGACTATGGATCGGGATGCTGCGGTGGAGAGGCTTGTGCCTGCTGCGGGTGCGCGACAGTAGGGAGACACCGGGACCGTACGGGGGCGCGACACGAGCTGGGCAGCACGTAGGGGGGCTGGGGAGCGGCGACCAGGCCGCGTGCGGGCCGCCTGGAGTAGAGCGGTGGCCTTGCGAGGGTGCACTAATATTTGGAAAGGTTGGGGCCTGTTGGGAGAGGGGGAGCAGCAACAAGGGATCCCGGTGGGGGCTGCCGCGGATAGGAGGGAGAAGCCGGGGAGGAGGAGGCGGCGGGGAAGACCGGTGCGGTGCGGCGCGCTCTGCGTGTGGGGTGCCCTCCAGAGGCCTACCCAGGAAGTCGGGACGGTGGGGCTCCTGCGCAGCGGCAGGCTTGGTCGGCTGGTTTCGGCTTGGGCAGGGGGCGGCGGACAGCCGGGAGGCTGCGCCGAGATCGAGTGGTGTGGGGTGGCAGGTCAAGAGGAGCGACCAAGTGCCGCGGCGGCCTTGAGCGGAGGAGCCGACTCTGGAGGCGACGGCCTGGAAGAGGCAGCGACCTACTGCGCGCGGGGCGAGGGCACCGGGACGGCCGGACCTGCTGGGGTTTGACAGCTTGTTGTGTGCGTCGCGTTGTTCTGTAGAGGGGAGGAAGACCGAACGATAGGGGGTCCGCGCGGACCACCTTTTTTTGCCCCCGTTTTTTGCTTTTGCCTTTCCATCCCACCTTTTTTAATTTACTTTTATGACTTATTTTCAAGTCTTATTCAACCCCATTTTTTTATATTTTAAATTCAAGTCTCCTCTAAAAATCTAAAGGCTAAATATTAGCCTTTAATAATAATAATTATTATTATTATAATAATTATAAAACAATTATTATCATTATTAATTTATGATGATAGTTATTGTCATTAAATAATAATAATTATCATCCTTGTTTGGGTTTTAGGCAAAACCAAAACAAAAATGATGATCGGAAACGATTGAAAAAAAAAATAATACTCGTGATCAAACGCAAAAATGATCCAATTCAAAAAAATTCAAATGGTCGTAACTTGGCCGTTCAAGATCGGATCGACGCGCGGTTTAAACTGCTGGGACTGTTTTTGAACCCTCTACTTAGTTTTATGTAAATTAATTTTATTTGGCTTAGAAAATTTTATGTGATCGCTCTGATACCACTGAAAGGTTCTGGGGCTCGCAGCAGAAGCCGGTGGGTCGGGGATTTTAAATTTTTCATCGGCGGGACGACGAGACTTGTCGTCGCCAACAATCTGAGCCTCGGTAAGGCTTGGGGATCTCATGTAAATCATTGAGAGCACAAAACATAAACAGAATACATAGTGTTCCAAATCCGAAGGCACACTCGACTGCAACTTGTCGCTGGCGATCGCTGCTTGAAGAATCCATAGCAGGATCCCTCTAGATCATTCACACGTGCTTCAATAACCACTAGAACGTCGATCGTCGAACTCCGGGTGCTAGCGTGATAATCCAACGATGCTTTCGATGTCTTGATGATCACCGCATCGAGATGTCTTCGATGCTTGAGGAAGATCTTGATCCGAACTCTTGGATCGACGACTTCTCTCTCTAGGAAGCAGGAGGAGAGAGAGGCTCTCAATTTTTCAATCCATGAATGAAATGAATAGTGGAATGGTCACACGTGAGAGAGAGCCCTCCCTTGTATTTATAGTGACGTTGAGAAATACCCGGTAGGGTTCCCCGGCCCCCATTTATTTCAACGTCCACTGAATAAATAATTTTGACGAACTAAACTGTGCCAAAACTATTTGTTATTTTATCACATACTTGTAATATATATAAAATATATTACATGATAAAACCGAGCCATATAACTCGACTCGTTGCCCCGCTTTATATTAAACAAACCTTTAATATTAAAATAATATTCGTTCAATTAATATTTTTTCGTATTTAATAAACTTGTAAATACATTAAATAAATTCAATCCCAAATATTCATAACTTCAATATTAATGAATTTATTTAATTATTTTGGTGATCGAAAACTTGGACAAAACTCGGACCCTCCATGGTGGGGCCCACCATGCCTATATACCTATTCAGCTGAATAGGGCGGATTCTTGAATATGCTATTGTGTATGACCCTCTAGGCCCTTATCTCGATAGTAGTGAATAAATTCACAGACCAAGAGCGGAGTCTAGCAGCCCATCATGACCCCTAAAGAGATAAGGACAGTCATAGCAACAACTATCATCCTACGAATATTGACTGTGTACTATAATCTATTTGTCATTAAATATCTCATAAAGCAGGACGCACACTTGTGTCGTCGTCCTTTTCTTGCTTTATTATTTGTTGATCTAACCAGATGGATTTACCTTTGTACTTCTTTGGGCAAAGACTTATGAAGGCAACATCATCCTGATCAGTCAGGCTTGAGATATACAACTTTCTAAACTTGGAAGCGACAAATCATTTCTTGACCATTCAAGAAATGTCATACCATCAATGACGCACCCAACACAAGCTACCTCACCACAATTTCAATACCATGGTTTTCACCTTGCATCAAAGTACATAATCAAATGATATACGTTGGTAGTAGTCTCAAATCAGGACACCAATACACATGTCTGTAGATAGGAACGACCAATGACACCCAAAACATGTGGTGTTCCTATTGGCGGGTCTGTCCTCACGATCTCACTACTATAGATCACCAAGTGCGAACTTCTTGAGGAGAAGTATCAATACTTATTAGCCCCCATCACCTGATAGTCAGACATCTATTGTATCTAGTCAGTAAGATGTACTTAGACTGTGGAACATATATTTAAGATTAATGTCATAGTATCTCAAAGTTCTCATTATAGTCTGAGATCTGCTATAACCTCTCAATACGACAATTAATCTTTGGACATTACCATTATAATAGTGGACGCAAAAAAGTCTACACTATAATGGTAAGATGACATCATGCATAACTAACTGTACAATGATATGACAACCAAAAGTACTGCATAGTTGGGTCTAGGACACCCACTATTTCAACAATGCTTTCATGCAATTACTCACGAGCTTTCTCTTTTATAACATCAAGTTATGTTTCTTTATCATGTTTATTTCCTTACTGAGCTTTTTAACTCACCTCATTTTTCATGTATTCCCCAAGTTATCTCATCCAGTTTTAAGAGCTCAGATGGATTTTAGAAGTTCACCATGATGAATAGAATAAGGATATCTTGTTTTAAGTTCCTTTGGATGTAACATGAACTTAGTTTTTCAAAGACACTAGGCCTTTATGATCTTTGTATTGTATTCATGAATATTTATGTTTAAGAATCATGTAATAATATGTGTAAAAGATTTGGATCGTCATAGACCTTCAGGGCATCTATAATTTCGCAAATTCACTCACGACATGTCACCAACTTCCATGGCATGAACAACAAACTAGCTTTAATCAATCTGAAGCCCAACTTTCACGAGGTCCCCTTCACGACGTGAGCCACTCCTCATGAAACCAACCTCTGGTATAGATTATTCTGGCACAACCTGCTCATGATGGGACATAAGATGTCACATCGTGATTCATGCCCTGCGTACAAAACTGCTACATGCAAACAAAATTGTTATAGTTCACAGCTCATTTCAAAACTCCTTCAAACTTCTTAATGACTTTGATTCTTGGATTTTCAATGAACCAAACTCAAAAATAGTTCAAAAGGTTTTTTTTATAACATCATTTAAATTTCATTTTCAACTTTTATCTCTTAGAAACATTCAACAAATAACCCCTATTCAATAAGATGGGATGGATCTTGTTCTAGAAGCCCTGGGTGCGCTAAAATACAGTATGGGAATATATAATAACATTAATGACGCCCACATCCTGGCATGCGAGGAAAATGGGGATAGGGTGAACGAAAAACGCAGGAAGCGCCGCAGTTGGGTGGCCGCCTCCGGCATTCCGCGTCGTCTACGTCGGTTTCCTCGTCAACCAACTGCAACCCAGGGTAAGGTACGACTGAATGGTCTTTCACTTTCACCGGCTAAATCCCGGAGGCATCGAAGCCGACAGCCCATCCTCCATTTCTCGGGAGTCCGGGATCTCCTCTCTCTCTCTGGCTCCCCCCTCTCCCAGCGACCCCTGCAGCGATGCTTCCTTCTCGGTTTGCCACACTGCTTTTTGTTTGCACGGTTCTGATTTGCAGCTCCCGGAGCTGCGATGGGGCCCAGGCGTTCGGGTTCGACGTTCACCACTTGTTTTCCGACCCCGTGAGGGCGCTCCTCGCCGCCGATGGATTCCCGGAGCCAGGGAGCCTCGAGTATTATGTCTCGATGGCCCGTCGCGATCGGGCGTTTCGACGCCGTCATCTCGCCGAAGCTAGCGATCGGGCGCCCCTCACTTTCCTCGGGGGGAACACGACCTTTCGAGCTGACTTATTGGGACAGTACGTTTTCTCTGCTCCTTCTCGTTTACCCTCTTTTGGCGAGTTCTTTATTCATTCGTGCAATGTTTTCTCTCGATTTCAGCTTGCACTATGTGAATATGTCCATGGGAACTCCGAGTAAATCGTTTATCGTAGCTCTCGACACCGGCAGTGACCTATTATGGTTGCCATGTGATTGTGTTAGTTGTGTACGCTCCTTGAGTTTGTCGCCTGGAGAGGTATTGCTTTAGATGATCTCTCCTCGCTTTGTTGATTTCCACTTCGCCTTTTTGTTTCTTTGCTCCTTCTAGTCTTTTTGTACCGGAAAGCTTTGGAAAAAGGGGCAAATTTGAGATGCTAACGTTATAAAAAAGTATTTCGTTTTTCAAATCAACTGGTCTATTGCTGTGACAAAACTGCCATTGAAGTCCCCTGAGATGTAGATACCGTTCTTTTGTAATATAAAGTTCCTAGCACTCAGATGATCAGAAAACATGTTTTCCTTGTGAATTTCTGGCCATGAAAACCAAGAAAACATGTTATTTTCAATGTTGACCAATAAATGGCTCGGTGTACAGTATGGACCGGATCAAATCAAGCTCCACAGGCACCTCAACTCCACAAAACTGACTTATTTTCAATGTTGGCCAATTGATGTGTTTTTAAAATTTTCACTGATTTACATTTAAAGTTGATCATTAGCATGCTTTTTCTCATGCATTGACTACCTTATGACTTCTTCTGTTTCTTCTTCTCTCTCTTGTATTTTTTTTTGGTGGGGCTTTAGTCAAGGTCAACTTGTCTGTAGTTTTTTCGTTTGTGTGTGCATATTCCTCAAATTAATCTGATTTGATAACATTTAAAAGATGGTTGATTTGCTTTGTTTTTACAAATTGGATATAGTCATCTTTATTGAAGACATTCCCCAAGTTTGTTTTTGGTACTGGTTTGAGCATAGCTGAAATGTTGTGTATATTTTCCTTTCATTAGTGTTTTTATCTATTGAACTACCTGCCATGATGATATATCATAATCTAATTGGATGGTGTTTCTGCTTGTTTTTTTTCTTTTTTACAGGAGATAAAATTTAATATATATAGGCCTGCTGCATCGTCAAGTAGTTCAGCTGTTCAGTGCAGAAGTCCTTTGTGTATAGAAAAGCAATGCTCTGGTACAAATGATACTTGCCCTTATCATGTTGCTTATCTTTCTAATGGCACATCATCTGCCGGCACCTTGGTGGAAGATATTCTGCACTTAGTTTCAGAGGATGTTCAAGCAAGTGCTGTTGATGCACGTGTCACATTTGGGTAGATTAAATTTCATTTCATTAAGCTTTTAAGATATTGACACCCTGCATTGGAGATACTTTGTGCAATTCCTTTTTTATTGCTGTTTTACTGCCTTTTTCAGGGTTTGTTTGATAACACTTATTGAAAAAAAAAAGTTGTATTTATTCTTTTTCTGAAAAAATGCTATTTAAATTTCAGAAGAAAACCACTTAAATAAGCGGCTGAATAACACTTTTTTCAATAAGCAATCTGGAAACACTTATCATGAGTGACATCAACAAGTGTTTTCAAGCATAGCCATGATAGGTTATTGCCTTTTGTGATCATGGGATTTTGTTTATTCATTTTTTTTTAATACCCCCTCCCCTTAAAATGACTAAAGGATGTAAAATCTCCGGAGTGCCAAAATAACATTTTGAACCTGGCATTTTTTCCAGTATATGCAGTCACTTTATTAATGATTAAAATTTTCACAGATTGCATAGTTTTTGGATCCCTTTTGGCCAGCTCTTTAATCGTATCCTCTTTGGTGAATGCGTAACAGAATTTTCCATTTTTGTGAATACTTCACGATTGATATGGTAGGATACTATTTTTTTGCAGTTGTGGTCAAATTCAGACTGGTAGTTTTCTACAGGGCGCAGCTCTCAATGGTCTATTTGGGCTTGGCATGAAAAATATATCTGTTCCCAGCATTTTAGCAAACAATGGGCTTGTGTCAAATTCATTTTCAATGTGTTTTGGTTTCGATGGTGTCGGTAGAATCACTTTTGGTGATGAAGGAAGCTTTGACCAAGGAGAAACGCCGTTCAACTTTTATGATTTACAGTGAGTTTTGTTGCCTTGATAGAATTTCTTCGACCAAAATACTGTTTGGATTGTTAATCCTAAGTTTTGTTTGGATGATTGCCAGTCCGACTTACAATGTCAGCATCACCCAGATGACCGTGGGGGAAAACACCACTGATGTTGGGTTCACTTCAATCTTTGACACTGGTACTTCATATGCATACCTAAATGACCCGGCATACACACTCATCTCAGAGAGCGTAAGTATTGAGTTGCTATCACAAGGTTGTGTAGGGGTGGCAATTCGGATTCACGGGTTGGGTTTGTATCAGGTTGACCGGCCTGTGAACCCATTTAAGCTCAACCATAACCCAACCCATTTAATTAAGTGGGTTGACCCAACTCGATCCATTTAGGAAGGGGTCAACCCTAACTCGACCCTTGTATAATTTGGATTGTATCATGACATGTCCAACTAGTTAATATCATACTGACCTAACTAAAATGAATTATCCCATTTGGATTAAAAATAATTTTATTAATATTTAATATATATTATCCTTGTTCCAACTCATCCATCTTAATGCATTTAAAATAAATAATGTGTTATAAATATGTTGAATTATTTCAAATTAAGACAATTATAAGAATAAAATGTATTATAAAAATGTATTATTATTATATTTTTATTATTTTATGTTATCACTATATTTTTAATCTGGTTACATCGGTTAGGCAGGACAGTAAAAGTCAATCCTAACCCAACCCGAATATTAATTGTGTTAGATTACTCGGTCCGATTACAGCCAAACTGATTCATGCCTTTCCCAAACCCCTTTAACTCGTGTCATGTAATGTCGCGGTATTGTGTCGGGTTCAAAATTGTCACCTCTAAGATCATGTTTGTTTGGCAGATTTGTACTCTCCTCAGGATGTTTTTCTGTTGCATTACAGTTTAACTCTCAAGCTGAGGGGGAGAGGATTAAACTTGATCCAGATGAACCTTTCAATTATTGTTACGCATTGCGGTGAGTTTAACCGGCTTCTTTTTGGAATTCTCATGGCATGTTCTTCATTATTATTGTCATCATTATTTTGCAGCCTAGGACAGACCAAGTTCACCGTTCCCAATGTTACTTTAACCATGAAAGGTGGCAAGCTATTCCACATAATCCAGCCAATTGTGCTGATTGGTTCTCCGGTATGGTCTCATGTTTTATGTCCCTTCTCCTTTCTCCCATGGAGTGCTCACTAACGTGTGTTTTTCACGGTATTCAGGGCCGACTTCTTTATTGTTTCGGAGTTTCCAAAAGCGAAGATGTGAACATTATTGGACGTAAGTAGCTGATCAAATTATTTTTAAGCTTCGGGGCAGTTTCATGTTTTTTGGGACTGTTTCCATGCATGTATGAGATCGATATAAACACATGCACACATGCACACATGCACACATGCACGCATGCACGCATGCACGCATGGAGAGTCTGTTGTGGGGATGATCATAACTGTTTTGTTTTGTTCACAGAAAACTTCATGACAGGATACCGTGTTGTTTTTGATCGTAGAAGGATGATTTTGGGCTGGAAGGAATCCAATTGTAAGGAGTTTTGCCGCTTTGGACTAGTTTGTAGTCTTGTTCTTCATCCTCTGCTATTAATTTGAGAAAACTTTCATTCCCAGGTTCTGAAAGTGTAAGCACCAACATGGTGCCTGTGAATCGGCGAAATTCAACTGCCCACCCGCCTGCTGTCACGTTTGTCCCGGAAGCCACTTCTGGGATGCCGAACAGTTCGCAAGGCTCCGGGGGTGACTCGGCTCTCGCCAGCGGTTCTCTCATGTTTTCTTGTGCACTCGTGAGTTTGGTTTTCTCATGTTTTCTTGTGCACTTGTGAGTTTCATTCCATTCATATCCGTTGGTCATCTTTTTGTCATGTAAAGATTTCTTGGTTTGTATGGTGTATATGTATATGTACTATTGATTTAGGCATAGGAGAGATGCTTATCATGGGCCATTGATGCTTTTTTTGGGTGTTAAATATGTAATACACACAATGTCATTTTGTATATTGGTAAAATACCTTTGAATGCATTTTCATGGAACACATGTTGCTTCCACCTTTCATGGAAATAAAATTATTGGGCAAGGATTGCTCATGCTTGGTAAAAATGAGGAACGAAACTCAAACAAAAATAAACCCGCTCCCTCTTGTTTTTAGACACACCCTCTTCACTACCACAAAACGGATTTTTATTAGACCTAAAAAATGCCTTTATTAGTGTTATTTTTAGTGGTGATAAAGAACTTTTTATTTGCGCTTTTATGCGTTGATAAAGACTCCACTTTATCAGCGCTACTCAAAACGCTGATAAAGTCCACATTTATTAGTGATTCAACTAGCGTTGATAAAGGTTTCTCTCTTTGGGCGTGTTGTTTATATAACACCACATCCAACAACCTACACAAACCATCAAATAATCAAATAAAATAAACATCAGACCAAGCAACCTGCAAATAAAATAAACACTCGACCAAAATAATCAAACCAACAAAAATAAACTGCACAAACCAGCAAAAACTAGTATATATATACAAAAGAACCACATACACGATGCAAATGATGAAAAAACACACACAAAAGTTTGACAAACAATGCTATATACATTTAATTGACATCATGAATACAAAAAATATTCACTCATCATATATACCAAAAAAGCACTTCTATAAACATTTTGAACAATGTTTAATAAAATTACATTTACAAATATCCAACAAATAGTTAAAAATATTAACGTTTTTTCTTTTGACGTATGTGGTTCCCCCTAAAAAATGTCCTCTGATGGTAATAGTCGCTGAACAAATCATCCCAACTCAAGAAAAAGATTTCACTTATATAAGAAAACAAATATTGCGTTAGTAATATTATAAAGAAATAAATAAAACATTAATATGAGGAATACATTAAAAAAATATCAATTTTTAATAAAAATGACACATTTGGACTCATATCGGTGACACCGTGCGTCGGATTGAGGTGATGTTGATTTCTACACGTCACAAATGGCTGACGTATCGTTGTCCTAAAGTATCAAAACAACCGGAATGCATTTCCTTGGTTTTCAGTATGTTGTGTTTTTTTACTAAAATGTCATTTCAAACCGAAAACATGCAATTTGAGTCACATCAGTCGCATCGTGCGTCAGTTTGACGTGAGACTGCTTCATACACGTCATAAAGGACTTATGAATAGCTGTCCTTAATTTGGAAGGCAATCAGAGCGCGTTTGCTTGGTTTTCAGTGAGTGACACGTTTTGAGTTAAAATGTCAATTTTAAACTGATAGCGGACACTTTTAGTCACACCGGTCGCACCGATCACAACGTTCGTCAGATTGAGGTGGGGTTGATTCCTACACATCACAACTGACTCAGGGATCGTTGTCCTAAAGTATCAAAACAATCTGAATACGTTTACTCGGTTTTCAGTATGTCACTTGTGTTTTTTTACTTGAATTAATGTCAATTTTAAATAACAAGACACATTTGGAGTCATATCGGTGACACCGTGCGTCAGATTGAGGTGTGGTTGATTCCTACACGTCACAAATGACTGATGGATCGTTGTCCTAAAGTATCAAAACAATCAGAATGCATTTCCTCGGTTTCCAGTATATTTGTTGTGTTTTTTTTACTAAAATGTCATTTCAAACCGAAAACATGCAATTTGAGTCATACCGGTCGTATCATGCGCCGGTTTGACGTGAGAATGCTTCATACACGTCACAAATGACTTACGATTCACTGTTCTTAATTTGGAAGACAATCAAAGCGTGTTTGCTTGGTTTTCAATGAGTGACAGGTTTTGAGTTAAAATGTCAATTTTAAACTGATATCAGACACTTTTAGTCACACCGATCACACCGTTCGTCGGATTGAGGTGGAGTTGATTCCTACACGTCACAACCGACTCATGGATTGTTGTCCTAAAGTATCAAAACAATTCGAATGCGTTTGCTCGGTTTTCAGTATGTCAGTTGTGTTTTTTTACTTGAATTAATGTCAATTTTTAATAAAAATGACACATTTGGAGTCATACCGGTGACACCGTATGTCAGATTGAGGTGCGGTTGATTCCTACACGTCACAAATGACTGTCGAATTGTTTTCCTAAAGTATCAAAACAATCGGAATACATTTCCTCTGTTTTCAGTATGTTTGTTGTATTTTTTTACTAAAATGTCATTTCAAATCGAAAACATGCAATTTGAGTCATACCGGTCGCATCGTGCGTCAGTTTGACGTGAGACTGCTTCATTCACGTCACATAACAATTACGAATGACTGTCCTTAATTTGGAAGACAATCAGAGCGCATTTGCAAGGTTTTCAGTGAGTGACACGTTTTGAGTTAAAATGTCAATTTTAAATTGATAACGGACACTTTTAGTCACACCGGTTATACCGTTCGTCGGATTGAGGTGGAGTTGATTCCTACACGTCACAACTAACTCATGGATTGTTGTCCTAAAGTATTAACACAATCCGAATGCGTTTGCTTGGTTTTCAGTATGTCAGTTGTGTTTTTTTACTTGAATTAATGTCAATTTTAAATAACAAGACACATTTGGAGTCATACCGATGACACAATGCGTCAGATTGAGGTGTGGTTGATTCCTACACGTCACAAATGACTGATGGATCGTTGTCCTAGAGTATCAAAACAATCTGAATGCATTTCCTCGGTTTTCAGTATGTTTGTTGTGTTTTTTACTAAAATGTCATTTCAAACTGAAAACATGCAATTTGAGTCATACTGGTTGCATCATGCATCGGTTTGACGTGAGACTGCTTCATACACGTCATAAAGGACTTACGAATCACTGTCCTTAATTTGGAAGACAATCGGAGCGCATTTGCTTGGTTTTCAGTGAGTGACATGTTTTGAGTTAAAATGTCAATTTTAAACTGATAGCGGACACTTTTAGTCACACCGGTCGCACCGGTCACACCGTTCGCCGGATTGAGGTGGGGTTGATTCATACACGCCACAACTGACTCATGGATTGTTTTCTTAAAGTATCAAAACAATCCGAATGCGTTTGCTCAGTTTTTAGTATGTCAGTTGTGTTTTTTACTTGAATTAATGTCAATTTTTAATAAAAATGACACATTTGGAGTCATACCAGTGACACCATGCGTCATATTGAGGTGCAATTGATTCCTACATGTCACAAATGACTGATGAATCATTGTCATAAAGTATCAAAACAATTGGAATGCATTTCCTCGGTTTTCAGTATGTTAGTTGTGTTTTTTCACTAAATGAATTGCATGTTGATTGGTTTTTTAAAAGAAATTGGTGCTCCTCATTTACAAGGTATGTGTGTTGTTGATAGACCATAAAAGATAACGAGTATCTAGAAGGAGTTTCCCCATCCCTTGAGTTAGTTGTGACATCTTTGATCCCTGTACGATTGACATGGAATAACATCCTCCTTCTGCAGCATAGTTTTAGTCAACCCAGTGAAGAACCAACTGTCATATATTTAGGACCTCTGAATGAATATATGACAGTTGGTTTTTTACCGGGCCGACTAAGGAGTGGAGTAAACTCCTGTGCCCGTTATGTCTCAAGATGTCACAAAAAACTCATGGGATGAGGAAACCCCTTCTGGATACTCGTTATCTTTTGTGGTCTATCAACAACACACATACCCTGTAAATGAGGACCACTAATTTCTTTTAAAAAACCAATCAACATGCAATTCATTTAGTGCACAAATAAGTACCACCAATGGCCATGATTTTCAGCGGGGTGTTTAGCCCGTACAAATCACAACATTACCATCAAACAAAGAGAAAGATAAGACAAACACGATTATTAAAGTCAAAATTATTTGAGAAGTTTACCATCTTCATTTTATATTTGTACATTCTTCCATCAGGTGTGCTGCCCATTTGTTTCTAAGAATATCTATATCATCTTGTGAATATGACTGTTTTTGGTAGTCATGGTAGTACTGGAAAAATATAAATACACAAAGGATTAATAAGTATTTTAAATGAAATAACAATTATCCTAAAAAATACCTCTTCAGGGATGCGGGTTTGTTTATGGAATACGATCTCTTTCATAAATTTACAAACATAATAACCACAGTCTTTACCGTTTTTTTCGAGCACTGCAGAAACATTGAGAAAAATAAGTAATCTTTTTATGTGTTTGGATAGTGAAATCTTATTATATATACCCTGATTTGTATCCAATCATAGTACTTGTCAGGTTTCTTGTCCTTTTCCCCTAACATCATTCCATGATGTAGACGATATTCACACACCGCCCTATCATAATAGAATCCTCATTAAAAGATAATATAAATTATACAACTGGATATTTAGTTCTAAAATGTTGGATGTAGTGTATTACAAATTGACAAACACCATTATTTGTGGTCAGTTTGTTGGATATCCAAGCATTGAATCCAGAAAATAAATCTTTGGAGTATTCAAATTGACCGCAATGAGCATCCAATACCGCCTAAGAACACAAAAAAGAATAAGCAATGAAAGAAATTAAAATATATTTGATATGATTAAATTGTAGAGTTTTATCCCCGCATCGTTGGTATTAAGAAGAGTCTGTCATCTGTAATTTTTCTGTTAAACGATTTGAGCAGTCCTGCCACTATTTCACCATGTTTTGCGGAAGTTATGTCTTCTTGTTTTGTAGAGGTGACGTGAGGACTAATGAGTCTAAATTTTTTTTCATGGGGAAATCCCTTCAATTTTTTTTCATATATACGCCTGTGAAAAATACGAAATGTATTTAGTCAAAATTATCATAGTATATCATCTTTTGGAAAATCAAATCATGAAGACATACCCCATGTAAACATTTACAACTGAGCCACCTAACCAATCATAGTCGAGGACTTCAGTTTCACTCTCAACACCAATGAAGTCTGAATCTTCCCCTCCGTACATATTTGCTTCAAAATCAATTATGTGATTACCACCATCTTTCAGCTTCGTATCCACATGAACCTTCAATGACAATAAATGTGGATATAGAATTGGGGGGGGGGGGGGTAAAGGTGCTTTGGGTAGATCATTTTGATTGGTTGGTTGATCCTTGAGATGGTTTTGAACCGGTCTTTCATTTCACCCCTTCCCTTTGTCCGCCTGTAATAAGTGCATCAGTTCAGATCTTTTTTCATTAAATGTTTAAGGGTTATCTTGAAAATTAAATTGGAAATGAATACCTCATTGTCGACATATTTTTTTACAAGATGTGACGACCATGCAATGAATGTTCCTAGAGCTTGTTCGACCGTATGAATATCTACATCATCAATTGGAACAGGTAGCTCGACACTCAGCTCTAGGGCTACAATAATTGACACTCTGACATGATTTGTTGGAAGTGGTCTGTTGTGTAACACGTCATTCTGGATATTAAACACTGTAGCCCTCGCTATAAGGCGATGAGTGAGTGTTGATAAATATAAATCATAGTCATTTTCACCATGTAAAATATCAATACAGGAAAGGTATTAGTGTCTAGTGTCTATCTGATTAACATTTCACAGAAACAATTATTAGAAAATTGACTACCTAGTTAAGAATTGTTTTTTAGGGGAAAGACTCGCCTCAAAATTGGTGGGGGGTGGGGTGGGATCTTCATGCGTGGGTTGTTCTTGAGTTGTTTCTTCTCTTTGCTTCCCCCATCAAACTTTCTATCAGCTCTCTCTGGTATTGTAATTCCTCTTGAAACATAACTAATGTTTCTATCATCTTTTTCATTTCCGCAGTTTGATCCTTTGTTTTTTTTCCTCAAAATATGTTCGGGGTGTCACCACAAAATTTGCACCTCTGATGTGATCATACTTTTCTGGCTACTTCAAGGCCACTGAAAGTATGTCTGCATCTATTGTGAGTGTTATTGATTCTTGTGACTACGTCAGATAGAAAATATAGGAAAATAAGTAATCGTTGTTATGTAATAGCGATTTAAAGCAAAACAAATTTTTATTATGTCATACTTACACATGTTTCCCACACTTTTTGTGTGTTTTCATCTATTAGTTTTTCATCTTTAGTTACACACGCCTCCTTTCATAGCACATGGTGTGGGATGGAAGTGGCTGTGGATTTGGACTCTTCAAGCTGCATATAAACAAAAGAACACAGTTATTGTGTTGTTTTATGTCACATAAAAGTATTATGGTATATTTAAAATACAAACTATTTTTTTTTTCAAGTGATGCATACCCCATCCTTGCTTTATGGTAGGGGTACACTGGTTTTGATGCCCGTTGTTTATTTTCAGCACTCAGTTGTTGTTTCATAAATAAAACACTGTCAATCAAAGTGATGAATACACGTACCATCAAACAATGTATTACCAGACATAATGTACCTGAAAAGATTGCTTCGCACGGCGGCTAGTAAACGCATCCCATGATGCTTGGGTTATCAGGTGTGCATAAATAAGAGGTGGATGTGGTTTTATTTTCCCTCCAACATCTTTAAGATGATATTTTGTTAAAAGTGTGTGAAAACCCCTGTGAATCCTTCCATCAACCCTTAAGACATAATATTTGTGCGAGCCATCTACTATAAATTTACTCTGCAAGAGATGATGAAGTGTAAGTCAATGTTTCATTATTTAATTTTTAGTAAATTAAAAAAATGATATCATAATGTTACCGTAATATCTCCCCACATCAGTGTCTTAATCTCAACCACAAAATGGTGCCATGGAGTTACATCAATCACCACACCTTGCTGAGTGACGATTCCAATGTAACTACTGAACATATCCTTGTTGGGGTTAACATGTTGACCTCACTTATTCCATCCAATCTTGTATTTGATGCCTTTCTCTTTAACCTTAATGATTTTTGCTAATACCGTCAAACTATGACGCTCCTATTTTTTCTGCGTCGTCGGTGTTTCGTCACCTTTCATTTCATCAGATCCACCATCATCAATATGTTCCTCTGGCTTCAGAGGGATAACATCGACATGTGCAGATGGTGGTTGTACCTCTGCACTGGGAGCAACAACAGGTTGAGAAACATGTTGTTCGTCTGCACTACGAGCAGCAACAGGTTGAGAAACCTGTTGTGCCTGGGGATGGGGAGCATCATCACATATAGAAGTCATTATCTACAAAATTTATTTGAAATTTAATTTAGATAACATAAAAGCAACAACGAATATATATTAACATAAGACAACAGGTTGAGAAACCTGTTGTTCGTTTGCACTGCGAGCAACAGCAGGTTGAGAAACCTGTTGTGCATGGGGATTGAGAGCATCATCACGTGCACAAGTCATTATCCGCAAAATTGGTTTAACATTTAATTTAGATAACATAAAAACAGCAACAAACAAACATTTACATAAGGCAACAAGTTGAGAAACCTGTTGTTCGTCTGCACTGTGAGCAACAATAGGTTGATAAACCTGTTGTGCTTGGGGATTGGGAACATCATCACGTGTAGAAGTCATTATCTGCAAAATTGGTTTAACATTTAATTTAGATAACATAAAAGCATCAACAAAGAGACATTAACATAAGGCAACACGATGTATATTAGAAAAAATATAACTTGATTATTGAACTCTTTTTTTAAAGGTTGAAGGGATTTGACCCCTCTATCGATTATCCAAATCCCTTCATTGTGGTCTCCTATGACATAAAAAATGCCATCTACACTGGGACCGCTGTGAAATGATTGTGACGTCCCAATGAAAGGGTCATATTCTGTTGAATTTTCATTTGACTCTTCAGTGGTTTTGGTCGATAATAAAACAATTGACCAGTTTTGGTTTGCAGGATCTAGAACATAAAATACTCGCACTGCATGTGATTCCATTATAAATGGTTCATTTTTGTACCCTTCCTTACTAAAATCAACTTTCACAAATCCCAATTCATCTATTTTAACAGCACTTCTATTATCAACCCACTTGCATTGAAAAATCGGCACTCAGAATGTCGTATAATCCAACTCCCATATTTTTTTGATGATGCCAAAATATGACATATTCGCATAAATTGGATTTCTATCCTTAACACCAGAAATATGCATTACTTCAGCCATAAGTGTAACTCCACTATTTATCCGGTACTATCTTTATCATGTTCATTAGTATAAAATGTATAACCATTAATTACATAAGCATTGTAAGATAATATGTACACACTTGGTCCTCCAGTTAGCCATCAAAGTCGTTCTAAAATTGAGTTTGGATTTTCATTTGACTCCTTAAAAATAATGTACTAAAACCATCCTATAAACTGTTGATTATGTTTATTTAATATCCATTTTTGGACCTTTATGGATTCTAATGCCTAAGAATTTCTTTGTGGGTTTCAACATATGGGTCAATGTCCAAACTGTTATGAAAAACGTAAAGGTGGGCTTGCTTCCGATCTGCAATATTGATTGTGACGACCTCCTTTCCATAAATTCCTTCACCCACAAGTTGGCTAGTGTGATGAGATTTCGTTAGACTAATGCTTTGCACACCAGACAAGTATTCAGTACATAATTCAATGGCTTCTTCAATAATATATCGCTTCGCAATACAACCCTCTGACCGACTTCGATTTTTGACACACCCTTTCAAAATCTTCATATACCATTCAATGAGGTACATCTATCTATAGTGCATAGGACCACATAGATGAATCTCTCTCACCAAGTTAACCATCAAATGAACCATTATATCAAAGAATGTCGATAGAAAAAACATTTCCAATTCACATAATATGACGACAATTTCTCTTTCCATAGTCGACAATTTTATCTGGTCTATAACTTTTCTACATATAGATTTGAAGAATAAAGAGAGTTTTGTTAATGTATGACAGACATTCTTGAAAAAAATGCAACGTAAAACTATAGGAATTAGATCTTGCAACAAAACATGATAGTCATGTGATTTCATACCTTTTAAATTTAAATCGTGTATTGACACGATGTTCTTGATATTCGATGAATACCCCTATGGAACCTTTACATCATTCAAGAAGTTGTAAAACTGATATCTCTCCTTCCTGGAAAGAGTGTAAGTAGTAGGAGGAAGAAATGTTCATTTTTCACCCTTCATTGATGCCAACTTTTATCGTATTCCCATGCCAACCATGTCCAACCTAGCCTTAATTTCATCCTTTGTTTTATTGGGTGCATTTAGCAACGTGCCGATGATACTACCACATACAATTTTTTTCAACATGTATAACATCAAGAAAATTTCTGACGTACAGAAAATTCTAGTATGGTAATTAAAAAAAAACTGATTTCTTTTTCCAACTGGTTTTTGTAAGGTTTTTCAAAAATGGTTTACCAAAAGTAGTGTCCACATCTTTAACTTTCTCAAATAATTGATCACCTATTAGTGGAGTTGGTGCTGTACATTATTCTAAACTTCCATCGAATGATGTTGTCCAATATCGGTACTTATGTCATCGGGGTAGAAATCTACGATGTCCTAGAAACACCATTTTCGATGAATATTTCAACCTAATTGATTGTGTACCTTGTTTGTAGACATGACACCCAAGAGTTCCTTTAATGCTATATCCCAAAAAATTTCCATAAGTAGAAAAGTTATTTATCATCTCATACAACATGGATCTCAACATGAAATCTTCATTTCTGTAAGAATCATACATCGTAACACCTGAATCCCACAATAATTTCAAATCCTCAATCAATGGATCCAAATAAACATCAATATTATTACCTGGTTGTTTTGGTATTGATATAAGCATAGATAACATGATGTGTTTTCGTTTCATGCATAACCACGGTAGCAAGTTATAATTTACCAATATAGCCGTCCATGTACTATGAGTGCTGCTTTGAAAACCAAAAGGATTCAATCCATCTATAGATAATGCAAGACGAAGGTTTCTCGGCTCATTTCCAAAGTCAGGATACTCATGATCAATTCTCTTCCACTGAGGAGAGTCTACCAGATTCCATAGTTTTCCATATTTATTTCTTCTATCTGCATGCCACGTCAATTGCTCTGTAGTATCCTCACTTTCATATAGGCGCCTAAACCTTAGAATGATTGGAAAGTACCATGCAACTTTCGTAGGACCGGATTCATCTTTCTTGTATCGAGAAGCACCACACTTTGGGAATTCTATAAGTGATTTTTGGTCCTTGAAAAATAGTATACAATCATTCGGGCAAGCGTTTATTCTTTCAGAGATCATACCCATCGAGCGTAACATTCATTTGGCATCATATGTTCATCTTGAGAGCTCATTATCTTTTGGGAGCATGTCATTAAAGAGAGCAAGTAATTTCGTAAAACTGATGTCACTCCATCTGTGGCCTGATTTCAAATTATACAGCTTCAGTACAGCTGGTAATGTTGTATATTTAGTGCAACCATCATACAATGACGTCTTTTCACAAATCTTTAACTGCTCAAACAATTTTGGGAAATCAAGAAGTTCATCTTCAACTGTCCTTGTCATTTACTTAATACGATCTTCATCATCATGCACATATGTAATCATGTCATTGATACGATCTTCTTCACTGTCCATGCTTGTAATCATATCAAATGATACACACAATGCAGTGTTATCCCAGTCACTAGCTACATTCGCTTTTTCCCTGTGTTTATTCCAACATTTATAACTTCGATCTATTCTGTGACAGATCAAGTGTTATTCCAACTCATCTGGACTAACTTGTCTTGAATAACAACAACGTAAACACGGAAAAAGGATTTGAGAAGGATCATATGCATGATCTTTTTCAAACTTGATGAACTCTTTCACTCCATCTTCATACTTTTTTGTCAGACGGTTGGCATCCATCCATTCTTTATTCATATCCATCCTATTTGATTCGGTGATATTAATATTTAACAAAATAAATACACAAAACGTTGATATAAAAATTAACCAAGGATAAAAAAGTTATAGACTTTAAATCTCATTTGAAAACTATTTATAATATCATCGTTGAAATCCCATTAAAAAACCAACCATTTACACAAATTCCTCTTTAAAATAACAAACTTTTTTTAAAATAAACCAATTAGCTAATGTCCCCTGGTTAAGTTCATGAATAGGTTATAGGATTGACACTTTTTGAGGCTAATGGAGGGAAATTGGGATCTATGTCAGCATGAATACATTCTAAGTCAGTGGATAGTTTCAATAGTGAAGTCCTTAGTTATTCCAATAGCCTCGAGATTTTTATACCGTGTTGTGTTTTACTTTGTGATGTGGTTTACTTTATGTTTAAATTTACCTTGTTATATATATTAATATGTATCTTTTATAATGATTCTCATTCACTTTATTATTTTGTTTATCTTTAAAAGCATTATGGTTTTCAAAGTAAATGAAATATGATTAGTTTTTCCTCATGAAAAATATAGAAAATATATTTTCTAAATGGTATTTCAGACTAGAATTTTGAGTTTGGATTATAAAATAAATTAAATAGATTCAAAATATGTAAATGATTCACTATATTCCTAATGAAAAAAACATTTAATTTATATTTAAAACCAATTAGGTTCATAATAATTAATGAAAATCATTTCGTTTCCAAACAAACATATATATACCATTTTTCTATTTTTGGTCAGAACATTGAAACAATTTTCTAATTCTATAATAGGATCTACCTTGAACCTATACAAGGATGGATTCAGTCCATTTTCTCTATAACGGCTATAAGGGTGTTCATTATTCCTCTCAGTAACACTTAAATGTCATTTCCTATAATTAATGTTGATGTATACATCGCTCTTCTATTGAGGGATGGCCATGGGTTTCCCTTTGGAATCCTTGAAGCACTCCTCAACATTTGTAGAGACTAAGTTCTCATTTATTCGCTTAGTTCATAAATCCATGCTTATCATTTTATGGTTATATGACTACAAATCCTTGAGGGTGGATCTCACCTCACTTACTCACTAATGGGGGTGGATCTCACCTCACTTACTCAATTGTGTATCACCAAATAGTAATATCATTAGTATCTAATATATATCAAGGTAGGTACCACTGGATATCACATCTACCATAGGGTAATATCATTAAATACCTATTTCTATACTAAGTATAATATCACTTTACCAGTTGGGGGTGGTGAAAAACAATCTCCATTATTGGAAATTCTCTAGATGATAAGGGTGTGTCTTTGAGATTGATTGGAATCTACAACTCTGAAATATATGGTGTAGGAATAATAAATCATTTCAATGACATCTAGTATAAGGGTCTATCAAGAGAGTACAAAAATTTCACTCCAAAATACACCTATTGATGCCTAACCATGGCCATCCATCACACATATATTTCCCCATCTTTAAATGAAAATACTTTATGCTTGATAAGAACTAACTAAAGGTAGTGATTATGGGAGTGGATCAATGCATCGTTCATCTCCAACTACTCTTGCACCATTGAAACTTCCACTGAACAACTCCCTAGTTGGAAATTAGGCCTATAATAGGTGGGTATATAATATCGATGTTATCTTCTAGTTGGAGGTCTATCCATGGAACCACTATAGTTGTATTTAGTTGAAATAATAACCGACTCCCATATAAAGGGTGCATCTTCACTAAGAATACTCAACTCTCGATGCTCACTTGGGGGAAAACATCATAGTATTTTTTGCATGAAAACACAACCATTACTTGAAATAACTTCCTTCAATGTCTCCACCCAAACCATTGAGCTTGAAAAATTCCACATTAAAACACGACCAGTGAATACCTTTCTAGGTCTATGGGCCTCTATGCATACTCATACACGATCAAGATTCCTTATAAAGGGTCCATCATCCTTAGATAAATCACCATCCGGAACAAGGGATCAAAATCAAACCACAATAATGTAGTCATATCATGAGTTTTAGTAAAACATCATCCACTAATGGATCACTGTTTTATGTAGGGATCTTAATGCAAAAAAATGGTAGCTGGTGAGTGAGAGTTAAAATAGATGAAAGAAAAATTCATAGACTCTAACCAAACCTCTTTTTCCTAAGGATCAAGCTTTCCTTAAAAACCCATGATACCTCTATTGGTGGTGCTCATAAAATATATCTAGCATATGGGTAGTCTTATCCAACTCAACAGGATATAGCATCTGCTCTATAAGAAAATCTATACTAATAACAGAGGGGATAAGAAGTAATTCAGATTGTGGGTCAAAAAGATATCTCAAATGAGTCTCAAAAACCCCTCATCGCTCACTAATTTTTAGCAAGAGGTCCAAATATAAGAGTAGGATCATCATGGATCTATCTTTGCACATAATCTATCTATCAATATGTATCACACTTTATTTGATAGGATAAACTCATGAGGATTAGAGTATATCTATATAAGAATAAATAGGAAGGATAAGGAAGATCATAACTGATCACTATATGACACATTTACCAACTTTATTTTACCTTGTAATAAATGTATTAGAGATATGGGCTAACTAACATGTTACCATATTCCTAGAGAAATGATATGTCAGCTACCACACCTATGTTGGTCTCCTTGGTCTAATAACCAAACTCAAAACCTCCAAAACATTATTTCCATAAATTCACAAACCACTATTCATGTGATTAAAAACTCCAAACTCAACCCCTAGTAATAAATAGCTATGATATTACTCTAAAATTACCCAACCCACTCAGGACCCATCCAGGCCAGAATTAAGCTGAATGTTCTGCCCCAATCCCACCTCTAATAGGCCAGGGGCTGGTGGCTTTCACCGAGTAGGCATATCACACAATATAAGAGACCATAGCCAATATCAACCTATAAAAAACACATGTCTCCAATGAATAAAATAATCAGAAACATAATCTATGTGTATATATATATAATAAACAAAATTCTGCCTACAACACAATCATGATACATCACATAGTGAGTACATCACCACATAGGGAAAACACCATAAGTACTACACATCTTTCAAGGTCATAGAACCCAATGAACATGGAACAAGTGATAGATCCTCTATAATAAAAGGACCCCTAGATTATCCTAAAACTATAATATTAATCACCACCACTATGGACCAACAAGCTCTACTAGGTACCATCAACCTTTATCTCCGAACAAGTTATACAATCTCCATGTCCACTAAGACCACCTTCAAACCCTATTTTTTCCTGCATGGACACAACACATGTGAGAATAAATCCTATGTAGGGTCGATTATAAACATACTCAGTATAATGCCATAAAACCATAAAGTAAAGATAACAAACAAGTCAAATCAACCCCCGGTGTATGAAAATGATCAAGAGGAAGACATGGAAATATTGATACATTCTCTACCACTATAAGACTCATTGATGTGAATAAGACTCAGTCATCTTGAAACTAATCCATGAAGGTTGTATCTCATGAGAAACAATAGATTCTCAATGTATTTAAAAATCCATGAAGTTTGAAGTTGATATCCCAGTTGTAAGTCACATCTCTAAGGAAAACAAGGGGTACCTTAGGAGTCACAAGTCTTAAAGTAACTAATATGTTCAACCTTTATTCTAAAACACTCCCAAAATCTATTAAGGGGAACCCACTACTTATTGAGGTATTCACATAAATCAGGGGAGTACTATACCTTGTTTCCCACCATTATCACATCACTTTTCTAAAAACCTATAGGGGAATCCATGCCTTAACTAATGACATATCTTGATCAAAGGAGTATTAAAACCTACTATCATAATTACCCAATTATGATCAAACCCACATCACCTATAAAAATATATAGAAAGGGACCAACACCTCGGTGAAGTATATACATTGGTCAAGGGAGTTTCAATCCCTAATAGAGGACCATCGCCACATCAAGGAGTGTTCTTTATAAGATGGAGTATCAAACTCTATGGATATGTGGGGGTGTACTGAACTTTATTAGCTATGTGTGGGGGATCAATACCTCATCAGTGTTGAGGGATTACCTACCCCATGCTCGATTTGGGAGACTTGGGATCTATGTGTGTGGGGGGAGTTCCAAACTTCATGAATAATATGGGGTACCTACACCCTACCATCAACCCATAACCATGGGAAAACCCTACCCCGTGAATGCTTTGATCAATATACACAATCCCCACCTTCATTCCTATGAAACTAAGATGATTAAATTGAATGAATCACCTCACATCCCACCTATGATGTTGAAGAGAATATCACCACTACATTATATATAGAAAATGAACATGATGTATTCATGCACCTAAATCCGGGTCATGAACTAGGTGATACAAAAACCCATGAAGGTTAGAAAAAGAACATGACATGTATTGTAAGGGTACATATTGTATATCCCCTCAAAAATAGTATTGTCATGTATTACCTCTTCACATGGAATGTGAAGTCAATTTACATAGCTTTCACTGTGATGTGTAGAAATTATGAGACCAATAGGTACTTGAAATGTATCCCAAATACATAGATCCATGTCATCTCGGGGTACATGGCATTTTTGAGGTGATACACAATGTATGATTCCCACGTGAGTACTTAGTGTGTACTATTACCTGAGTCATGTCATGTAGGTATACATGTAATGTACTCAAACTACACTTAATGTGGCTAGTTATGTACTCATCCTACTAACTTAATCTCATGCACGTGGAAGTTAATTTTATATAGACTACATGGTGTGTGAATCCATACCGTATGTTGTGTGATAATTATAATTTCTTAAAACCCTATCAACACATCTAAGGAGATACATAGAACGTGTTCCTTTGAATTTCACATTGTGGAGTCATGTTCTTCACCCATATTCATATATTCATCCACGGTTCAAGCCGTTTACAACTTAAATCACCAAAAATAACATCATAGTTCACCTCATTGCTATCCAGGACCCTTGAGGGTCTTTCCCGCTAATCTAATATTCCTAGTCACACCCCCTAATAGTTTATTTCTCATCCCTTGATCAAATCCATGCCAAATATCCACTCTAAAATCACCTTTTGTGCATTGACCATTATCCTACTTGCCTAACCATAAAAGAATCATTGAGAATGCGTGTGGTTGTGCAATAAATGATTCACCGCATGAAGAATACAAATTCATAAAGTTCATTTAAAAAATATGAATTATGAGGTACAAATAAAAATAAAATCCATACCACAATACGAATTCGGTTCACAGTGGCAGAGGAGTCGACGACTAAGGAAGAGGAGGAGGCAAGAGAGGAGGGGGGAGAGGAGGGAGGAGAGGAGGTGGTGGCGGCAGCAGCAACAGTGGAGACAACAGAGGTAGCAGAGACAACAACAACATAGGAGGAGGGACAGGAGGGATAGGAGGGAGGAGAGGAGGGAGGAGAGGAGGCGACGATAGTAGAGACAACAATAGTGGAGATAGCGGCGACGATAGGGATCGACTTCTGTGAGAGCTTGAGGGTGTGAGGAAAGAGGAGAAAGTTAGGGTTAATTTATAAAACCCGGCGACACTTTTATCAGCGCTAGATAAAAAGCGTTGATAAAAGTATGTTTTATCAATGCTAAAATTGAAAGCGCTGATAAAGGCCGATCCTTATTAGTGCTAAAAAAGCGCTGATAAATAGACGTTTTATCTGCTCTTTTTAGTTAGCGCTGATAAAACATACCATTTATTCATAATTATAAAATTACAATCAATATATTTATTACATTTATAATTTTATAAATATATATAATTAATATATTCAAAAGGTATTCATAAATATATATTTATCATTTTAAAAAAATATTTTGTAATTTTATAATTACTTAAAGATATTTATATTTAATTAGTTATATATAATTATAATTATATATAATATATTTAAAAAGTAAATCATTATGTATAACTAAATATTTATATTTTTAAATATAATAAATACATTTATTGTTTATTTAAACATATTTATCATGATTTTAAGTATTTATGAGAAGATAAAGCTTCATATATATAGGAAATGAATGGATACACCAAGTATATATAGTACTATAATATATATGGCCAACATTAGGGTAAAAAATGAACATATATTCATGAGAAGAACATACACATTAATTGACACATTCTTTGGAAACATAAATTTATTTATATATATATATATATAAAATAAGTAGTATATATATTAAAAAGTATTTATATATAATATTTTAAACATATGGTATAATAAATTTATAATAAAGATATAACTAACATAATAAAAATAAATAAAACATAAACATAATAAACATAATAAACATGCATTTTTTATTTAATTTATAAATTAATAATATTTTCTATTAAAAAGTTTTATCAGTGATATTATTAGTGGTGATAAAGGATCCTTTTTATCAGTGCTTTTTGTTAGCGTTGATAAAGAGGGGACTTTATCAGCGCTAATATTAGCACTGATAAAGGGTAGATTTATCAGTTCTTTTTTCTAGCGCTGATAAATGTCCCCCTTTTATCAGTGCTTTTTAATTAGTGCTGATAAAACCCTAGTGCTTCCCTTGCCCGCATTTGTGGTAGTGCCCCCTGGGTTCTCCTTATCCCCACTCTTCTTTAAGCTCCCATATCATTGTTTTTCGCTAGATCAACACCTCGTCTACAACAGTGGAATCCTAGGAGGGATACTAATGCAATCTCCATGATTCTTTGCACCCATTTGGCATGACCAACTCATATTTTTGTATAATTCGAGATATACACAATGAAAACGTCATGAAAAATGGAATTAATTCAAGAAATATTTGACATGAACATTAAAACCATAAGATAAGGATCATCATATGTAATTCATAATTAATTTACAAGCTGATCTAGAAATACCTGAACTTGTAATTATTTATTTGTTGATGATCTGATTGACTCGATCTCATTGTGTCATTGTTCCATTGTAGGATTTAAGCACATAATCTCTCTATCGGCGATCCACACGTGCGCCAAAATATCTAAATGTCGTTGTAGAATCGTTGGGTACTAGTACAATCAATCTAATCAATTGCATCATTTGTGGTTAATCTCAACAGAATTCCCCTCGAGGATGAAGAATTATTGGTTTTCTCTCGATGTCTTAAGAGAGGAGGAGAAGAGAGAACTTTCTAGATCTCTAAAACTCTCTCTATGGTTTTAGAGATCTTCTTTCTATCTGTTGTGCACAATAAATCTCACTTAGGAAAGAGATATAACTAGATATATATTAAGGAAAGTTTAGGGTTTCCTATTTGCATATAACCCCCTTAACAATTTCTTAATTCTTAGTGAACCTCATGTCTTAATAATAATATAATTATTATTCACTTGATATGTGCATCATCAAGAATAAATAAATATCATTTATATCATTTTTAATCAGTCCATTAAACTTTTTCTTCTTATCCTCCTCAGCATTTACCGAACCCTAGATAATGACTATTTATTTAATAAATAATTATCACTTCATTATTCATCAATAGATGTAATAAATAATATATTTTCCAAACCTTGAAAATAAATATTTATTATTATTATTATTATTATTTAACTCACTTATTCCATTAAATAACTTGTGATTAAATCTTGGAGATCAACCAAACCTAAATAAATATTAATCCAAAAAAAAAGAATAATATTTATTCTTACATGTTTAATTCATCATAAAATTTAAGATAGATTTTGGATACACTTAGTGTGTGACCTTTTAGAACCATTTCTCAACGGCACTAGACAGAATCGTCTAAATTACAAGGTTAGAATCTAGAAACATGCTAAGATTCCCATAGAGAAGGAATTTAATATCATAACGACATAAAACATCCTATGAATGCCAACTGTGTAATATAATCCCTTTATCATGGTATATTTAGTCAAGTTATTGCATACTCGTGTCATCAATCTATGTGCTTAATGTCTCTTTCTTTGAATTTTTGGAATTGAACTTGCCCACAAAACACCATGACTATGGATTTATTTAGAAAATTACCTTCCTATCAAAGAACTTGAGATATGAACTTCTGTCAAGGGACAAAAGGGATAAATACTTTCTCGCATTATCAATTAATGCAATATCACTTGTGACACACCCAACGTATCCTACTTCACAATAAGCATATGTCATTACAGTTTTTATCAATACATCAAAACATGTGACTTGTGATACTCATTAATAATAATTTTAAAGTCTAATAATCAATAAATAAATCAACTGATATAAACATCCAATGACACATAAATGTGGATTTTCTACCGACGGGTCTCATTTTCATAATCTCATACTTTGGAAATTACCAAGGGCACACACCATGAAATAGTATCTCAAAGTACTCTAAGTATCCACCCCTGATAGACTGTATCATTTGTATCTCATCAAATTATATCATCAGATTACGAAACATATATATTCAAGAATACTATCATGGTGCCTTTAGATTCTCATCATAGCGAGGAACTGCTATGACTTTTCAGCGTGACAGATATTCTTTTGGTATTATAAAATACTATATCATGAAGATAAACAATCATAATGTGAAAAAAACTTCATTAATATTCAATAAAATGAACACATGTAATCACCAAATACTTAAAAGTTGGTTTTAAGATGTCAACTCCAACAGACTCCTACTTGCACTAGAGCCAACTGTTAACAACCTTTAGTCCACCAGCTCTCACACGATACTCATGCCTCTACAGAGATAGATTCTTCATCAAGGATCCTTATATGTTTTCCTCTACAGATACTCTACTCTCCACAACTTCACTGTAGCATCCCATGTTTTTGGACCAGATGAAATTCCAAAGGAATTTGAATTTTGACATTTGGTGGACAATTCGTTTTGTAAACCGAGATTCAGAATGGAATTCTGTGAGTTGGAACACTTAAAAGTATAGTTTTTAGACTTGGTTAAAGGACTAAGGGGTCCTTTGGGTGTTCTGTCAAGTTTTGAGAGCACCAAACTCTAAAAACTCAAAACCAGGAAGAACTGGTCTTGGCACACTGTTTGTCTAAAACTATGCTGGCAATCTAGTGGACCTGGAGGTCTCACACAATTTGGTCTAACCATGTGAGAGGAGTCGCACGACCATGTTCCTTGCTACAAATATTGTACAATAGATCCAAACACTATTTGCACACGGTTTCCCAAACAATGCACATGAACCATGCGACCTCCCACCTTAGGCCGTAGCTCGAGCACGGTTGGCGCGCAGTTTGAAAAACTATGTAGCCAAACCGTGTAGCTCATCAAAGAGGGTAAAATTACTCTTTATCCCTATTTTCTTTAATCATTATCTCCTATTTCTTTTCTAGCTATGTGCATCCCCCCCTCTCCCATGGAGCTCCTCCTCTCATCTCCTAGGCATGTGGAGATCTCCCTTGTTCGTTGTCAGAATCGACCGTCGTTGGTCTTGTTGGATGTGTATCAGTAAGTTTTTCATTAATCTAGCTCCTTTTCTTTCTTATTTTTCATTGTTTATGCTATCTTCGTGTGGGCCAATTCACTATATTTTCAGGGTGTTTGTCAAATCATCCATTTTCTCTCGAATCGGACCAAATCAAGCCTCAATATTGGATGTGTGGGTTGTCCATGATATATGGTAGGTGGTATATAGATTTTCCCTTAAAGTATTAGTGTTTTATAAGTTGTGTCATTGTGTCACATGCTAGTATACCCACACGATGCCCTAAAATGCAATGGTTAATTCATAGAATCTATCAGCTAATTTTTAGTATCCATTGGACATTAATTTAACACCGTTTTCAGTCATGGAACTCATGATTGAAAAATTCTTAGAGGTGTGACCTTGAATGACCTAAATTAAATAATGTTTTTTTTCTAATAAAACCCTTCGTTGAGGTGCACTGGCTTCTAAAATATAATGGGTGAATTAATTAGAATGTGGATGATGTAATAACCATCTAGGCTACCCCTTGGCAACCAAACCATCTTCTAAGTGGTTTTGGACCAATTTGTATAGAATGAGCTTGATGAATTTTTTGTATGGAATGTTTGTTAGCTTAGTCTATTTAATACCTCTTGTATGTATGGTGTTTCTACCACAGGAAGTTCACTAGGACCCCTTTACTTTTATTTGCTTCTCAATATTCCTTGTAATGAAAAGAACCACTTTTTTAATTAAGATGAATGGTAGGCCATGGGTTAGGCCCTTAGGCCTTATGATACATGCCTTATGCATATGACTTGATGATTGTTGCTTATGCTGTATTCCTTATTCCATGTGCTTCATGATTTTGTACTTATTACCTTACGCCATGTATGTTTATCTTGGATAAAATGCTTGGATAGCTTTCTTAACCTATTTCACATGAAATGCCTTGTTTATGATATGTAACCTTGGTTGCTATGCCTTACATGCTAGCAGGCTGGGAGAGAACATGGGTCCTAAATTTAGGATGTCATGGATGGACTCATCGTGCTCAGTTTCGATATACCTGATGCACTAGGAGTGACCCTTGTATTTCCTTGGATGGGATCTTTGGGAAATTTATTATACCCATAGGTGACACTGGTTCCCTAGGGGAGAAACTGTGGACAAGCTTGTTGGCAAGATGGTTATACCATGATCTGTTGGATTGGTGTAGCCCAATCCTCTTTGGATGTTTTTCGGATGAATTCTTGCAGCCCATATTGTGCACCATGACACAAATTCGTGGGTTGAGATCCGAAGTGAGCTCTTTGGGGGTTGTAGGGGGAAAGGTGCACTTGCTTCAGGGGTCCGAGAGCCGAAGGACCCCTTTCCAAATTTTGGGACACTGTAGCAACTCTAACCAATTATAGAAAAGCTGACTGACCGACACCAATAGAGTACTATAGCATTGCGAACTTTGGAATGACTACTGTAGCTATGAGGACTTCCATTCACTGACCACTGTAGCACTTTGGACTTGGGTGGTCGCGACATTGTAGCGATGTGTACTTCTATCAACATTTCACTGCAGCACAACATAATTTTTGTGCAGTTGGTGGAATAATGATTTATCTTTTTTATTATCCCATTTTGGGATAGGGTTTATACGTGTTGGAAACTCTGAGATACTCCCTATAATTATGCTCCCGAAACTAGTGAAATTTCCACCTCTCTGTGGACGTTGGGATCATTTCCCAAACCACATAAATATCTGCGTGCTATGTGATTCTTTCTTCTATCTTTTCTTCATATGAAAACCTATTATTTCATTGTGACTCCCAGTGTTTTTCCCTGAAAGATTCCCCAGGTGATACTCGCCCCCCTATGTGAGATATCTAGGATGAGCTCAGTGGTTATGCTTAAACCATGTCGAGAGTGATACGAGCGATGCCTTGGATAGGCTCTGTGGTATTGGGTATTTTGAGAGCTCCTACAAAGACCCTTGGGATTCCATTATAGATCGCCTTGTATGGGCTCAGGATGCCATACTGTATTTGAAGGTTGCTTTTCCTGGTTTTTATGTTATGCCTTCTATTTAAATTATGAGTATGTTTAGCTGTAATCCAGGGGTACGTTTTCTATTCCAAATCACATGCCTAGGCATGGTCATTTCTTGATACTTATTTCATGATATCCCATATCATATTTTCATAGGTTCACTTATGTTCAAAGGAATTCCATATTAGGTCAAAATAGGTATGGCCAACCAGGTGTTTTTGAGGAACCTGAGCTGTCTTGTTATGTTTATTTATCTATTTATTTCCCGTATTTTCATTTTATCAGCACTCTGTCATACTTTATATACACATACTAGATTATGATTTAAACACCATTTATGGAGGCCTACTGAGTATATCTCACACCCTTCTTGGGCCTCCATAGAACCAGGGTACCCAAGAAAATCTTCACGTTCGCAAGTCCTTGGTTTATTGCTTGTACTATGCGGTGTACATGGGAGCTTAGGAGCATAGGACTGAGATAATAATCAGGATGCTCATGGAGATTTACCTAAGAGATTTTATTCTTTTCTTTATTCTTTTATTGTCTGTTGTAGTTTTAATACCTTAGATATGTATATATATTGGACATTCATGTATAGTTGCATATCCAGCATTGGACATTGTTTATCTACTTATTATTTTTATCTTCCATTGCTTGTCATCTATTGTTACTGCTTACACTGTTGTCTATTGTGTCCTTATTATTATAATGCTATGCTACTCTGATCATGAGGTTATATTATCCCCACCATACCACCACGAGACCCTCGCTGCTAGTCAGCAGTCTCTGGCATATGGGAGGCGTGCTTGAGGCCATGTGGCGACCAGTCCGACTATTGGTTCCATATTTAGTTAGTATGGGATGTTAAAAAGTGGTATCAAAACTCTTTTTTCCTTTTTATTACTATTTGGGATTGATATACAGGAGACTGTGAATGTTTTGATGCTTGGTAAATTGCTTGGGAGTGATCAACCCACGTACAGGGAAAAGTCCAAGTTGTTAGGGATAAGATTGTTGTTCGTGCTGTTCATTATTATAGTTGATTATGATTTCACCTTGAGTGATTGGATTACTTTCCACTAGTTTCTGATTTATGATAATAATAGCATTTTACTCTTGGACTGATATGGTAAGGAAGTATCATTACATTCATCATTATAGGCACATAGAGATTCACAAGCCATGCATATGTCATGCCATGTAGATTGCATTGCTAGGATATTTAAAAAATTTATTGATGTGATGTGTGTGTTATTTATCATTCCATTTATATGCCATGTTAGGAATTTTAATAATCAGAACCATCCCTGGAGATATTATTGCTCAAGATCATTATTGAAATTGTTTCCCTTAATTAAAAAAAATGCTATAGTAAAATGGTGGGGTTTTTACCCCTCACAGTGTATTTCTTGGCCCTTGGGGAATGTTTCCCTAGACTTAGGGATTATGAGGATTTCCCCAGGTCTGACCATGTTAATAATATGCTTAGTTTTGTGTCTGCTTGGGTGATTTATTTTCATGCTTATTGTGAAACATAATGTGTGACTTATTTAGTATGTTTTCCTATACAACATGCCTTATGATTTTATTTAGCATGACTAATTTCTTACCATGTTTAGGTGATTAATTAGTATGCTTTTCTTATATTCCATGATTCTATGCCTATCTAGTCTATTTAATTTTATTTACAACTTGTGATAGCATGCTGTTGAAATTGTAATGTAAAGGTGAGTTAAATAAAATTCTAGCATCAATATAAGTGGTGTTTACTACATAGATTGATGATGAAATTCTATTTGAAAAACCAATCATGACATGTTTGAGCCACGAACCATTGGTTGCATGGGCTGAAACATATTGGTTTCGATTACATGGAAGCCAATATGTAATTTATAAAGTGTATGAATGCTTTATAAATTGGGATTTGGTGACCCACATAATCAAACCATTATGTATATAAATTTAAAATACTCCAAAGTTGTTGTAAATATAAATTTTGATTATATTTTTCCTTAAAATGAATTGGTTTCTTTTATAAAGACTTGTAATTTTATTACTTGGGCATCATGAACCATATGAATAAAATTTTAAATGCAGAACTGTACCCAAGTAAGTTAGTTGGGGAATGGTCTCTATGATATAAACTTGACTTGACCCATGTAGGTCGGTCATGGTGCTTGTGCTTATGATATAAACCCATTAATGGGGATTTAAAAATCTTATTGGTTGAAATTAAATGGGGTTGTATATAGATGGACCCATAATGATTTAATGGGACCCTCATAGATCACCTTATCTTTTTATGAATTAGTATTTAACCCATGGAGGAATGTTTATACTATATAAAGATGGTTATTTAAAGTGTCCAAAACCATTTATATGAGTTTTCATATAAGTGTATGGTGGAATCTTACCCGATCTATCCTTTTTAATTAATAAAACACTCGTTGTCTACTGTTGAACTTTATTATTACATGAGGCCTTAATTAAAATTTCAATTTCAATCTAAAGGGTGTTTTCCTCTATAGATTGTAATTGAAATTTTCTTTAACTAAGAAAATTGAAAAAGATTGTGAATAAACAAATGATTTTTAAAATGAGGGTTTATGTAATCTATCACCTAATTATGGAAAGATTTCAGTTAAATAATAAATGTTTAAAAGGAAGTTTGATCAAACTTTCCTATGTGTCTAGTGGATTTTTCTAAATAAAGTGCCTTGTATAAATGTTTTTCCTAATTGATACTTGATGTTAGTCCATGATTTTAAAATACTTAAAGAAAAAAATGTAAATTAAGGAAATGACTAAGATGAAACATGTGGAGGTATCTTAGCTTGACCCACGTGTAAGGGTAACTAGAGGTTGTTTTGGGTAGTTTCCTTGACACTAGAATGTGAGAATTACCTATGGAACCTTTCCTCTATAGCTCAAACTATAATGATAGTCCCTTAAGCATAATGACCTTCTAGGCATGACTCCCTTGTAGATTCGATGCTTCTTGTTTTGATAAGGGGATAACCTGAGGTAGTTAGCACCCTTAAATCCTTAAAAACCTCACTAGATGCTTGTGAACATTTTTCTGATGCATGGTACTATTCGGGTGTCATTGTCCTTGTAGGACTCTTAGTTTCCAAAATAACACCCTTGTTTTTATGGGTGGTCGTGTATTGTTTTGACCTTTTCTATTGGTGTAAGAATCACGAAATACCTAGTTTTAGTGGGCTAGAAATTCCAAGGGCATGGTCGGCTACTTAGTAGGTCACGTTACCCTTCCTCTTCTTAAGTAGTGGATGACTAGATACATAGTCTACTAGATAATAGTTGTATAGAGTAATACAACTCTGGGCTAGTTCTTTTTACACGCCATTGATATTGGGATGCATAAGGATGATAAAACTATGGATAGTATCAAGGATGTTTTGTTTTTATTGTGGAACCTCAGGGTAGAATGCATTGATACACGTGATACTTGTCAAGTTGTTAAATTGGTATGTTGAACCATTTGAGTTTGGTGTTAATCATTAAACCTTTATCTATTACACTTTGACCATTGGTCATCTCTAGAGTAGAGTGACCTGGGCGTTAAAGGAAAGAAAACTCATCCCAATACTTAGGATGAAGTCATAAAGGGGATCAGATGTTTTGAAATGCTGGTTAGGTTGGTCTTGGCTTTCACGCCTAAAGCTATGGCGCATATGGACGTAACTCGGGAGGAGTGTCATGTGGGTGTATAGAGAAATTATGGTCTGGCCCACTTTTAAGCGTCTATTCTACCCCCTCTCTTGGTTAAATGCTTGCTAAAGCATGCCAACCCTTCTAGGACCAACAATTAGTGGTCAAGGGATCACGTTCCTTGGGATGGGTTCCTTTTTATGTAAATCTGACAATAATGACACTCCTATGGTGGGGAGCATCATGTTAATTCTAGTTAAATGTGTCCTTCCAAGTAGAAGGATCACAATCAAGAGGACCATTTAGAAATGGTCAGTGCTAATCTTAAGTTCCCTTGAGGTCGGTGAGCTTTCTTTAAGTCAATGCTTGCAAGAGAGCATGATGACGTTGTGCTTGGTTGTATGACATTGAAGGCACTATTAGCCAGGGATGCGACACGGTGGTTGTGCAATACCCCAATATTTCATAGTATGTTATCTTATTAAAGTAATTTAATAGCTTGCGCTACATGCAACACCGAGTTCGAGCACACCACAACTTACCACACTAACCATTCAAAAAGCGGTTATGAAGAGTATTTACTACATTTTGAATCTTATATACTCTATATAATTTTAACATTCATATTATGTGTTTCTTATATATAATATAAGAACAAATTCATTTTTTCAGATAAAAGAATTATTTTTCAAGAAATGCAATTTTACCGCTTTTTAATGGTGATTTTTTTAAAACCAATATTTGAAACTTTTATATATTCAATTTAATGAAATTAAATTATTATTTAGAAGCAGGACATAAAAATTTAGTTTGGATAAATTTTTGGTACCTTTCTGATAACTTTCTTATTTTGATGAATAATGAAAAATACTATATTTTAATTGAAAACAACTTTTTTAATCGAAATAATTTATAGTGTTAAATTATGAATTTGAATGATTTTGAACTATAATTAGATTATATTTTTATCATTTAATACAATTTAGGTCATTATAAGTAATTTCACATTTAAATTTGACATAAACACATGTCAATATTTTGATAGTTTTTACTTTAAAAAAAACCGCTTTTTGGTTTTGACAATGAGAATTGATTTTAAATTAATAAATTCAACTTATATTTTTTAAATTTAGTAAAATAGACTTCATTTTTGAATTCTTAATATCAAAATTATCTTAGGGTGAATTTTGGGAATTTTTCTGAAAACTTTCAATTTTTGATGAATAGTGAAAAACACTGTGTTATTATTTAAAACCGACTTTTTATTTAAATAATTATTTATTTTATTTAAATTTACTCTAAATATATATTTATAATACCTATATAATTTAAATTCAATTCATTGGAGTCATTTTATAATAAAATTAGATATATAAAATTTTATTGAACTTTTTAACCTATTTTACCCACCTCCTAGGAGCATTTGCAAATTTGCATAAAACATAATTTTTCCGCTTCTGTGAGTTGAATTTCAAAAATTTTAGAGACACAGTTAATATTGGTAAGTAAAATGTGGTTCAATAAGATGAAAATAATTTTTGGTGAATAATAATATTTGAATTTTATTTACCACGGTTAAAAGTAAATAGGGTAATTAAGGGTAAAAATGATATCATAATTACCATAACACATGTCCTAATTCTATTGGATAAGTATAATTATACCAAAAACAACCTTAGGAATAAAATATTATCATATTTGGTCTACTTGGATTAGATTAGGACATTTATTATTATTTTATTTAAAGAAGAGTTAAAAGAGTTAAATTCAAAGTTTAATAACTAAAACATTTTTAATATAGAGTTATACATAATATAAATTCTACTATAAATATTCATTATAAAGATAAAAATATTTCATACATAATTATATTTTATTTATAATTTTTATACATTAAATAATTTAATTTATTTATGACACAATGATGACGCAATAATTACCTTAATAATGAAATATTAAAATAATTGATATTATAAATGTCCAAATAAATTTAATTTGATACTTTTTATGAATTAAAATAATTTTCTAGGTTAATATGACATGTTAGTATTGAAAATATTAATTTATTTCTAAGTAATAACGTTGTTAGGACTTTAAAAAAATCATATATTAAATAATGTCAAAATTGACATAATTGAGTTTTTAAAACAAATACTATATTATTGGTTGATATAATATTCCTAAAAATCTAAGGTTTGGAAAAAGGGACTTAATAATATTATATATGTAATTAAAGAACCTATTGGGGTTATTTTGGAAGTTTAGAGTAAGTTTATTAACCATATAGTGTAAGAATACAAGAAGATACAGTAAAAGTTAAACTATTTAACTAAGAGTTAAATATAGAAGATAAGGTTAAAATGGTAACCTAAACTTGTCTAAAACCTATTTTTTGAGAGGTTTTAGACCCATACCCACCTTAGACTCTAAATATATCATTTTTGAGCCATTATGAACTGAAAATGATTTTATTATAAAATAATATTTCAAGCTTTTCCTAAAGTGACCCTCACCTCTCTTATAAAAGGGCACTTCCCCTTATATTAATTTTACACCTCCAAAGACTTTTGGATCGGCCAAAACCTACCCAAATATCCTCCCAACTTTCCTCCCTTAATCTTATAGGCCTTATTTTTTCCATAAAACCAACCTAAGGATCCCTTTTGATCAAATCAAAAGGAATAACCCGAAGAAGAGGTAAATATTTCATCACCTCTTTCAAGTTCTTTTCTTATTCTACTTCCTCTTTCTTTGTTGTTTCCATTATAAAATAATAAATCCAGTACCTTATATATACTATGATGTTATTATAAAAATGGTACAACCATATTCATTATTCTATCCATCCTATAAATGACAAATTCACCATACGTGCGTACGTAAGGATTACCGTCTCCACGTCATGGTGTGGTTTGTTATTCAAACACTTCATTATTTGGATGGGTATAATAATGAGTATAACTGATGTAAATAATAAATATAACATGTTAATTATTCTGTATATATGATATACCATCCAATTACATACGATTTCTCTATCAATATAATGATATTGTCGCTCGTGCGTACGTACGGATTACCGTCTCCACGACGCGATGATATTCATTTCCACATTCACCATTCAACGATGATTATAAAATATATATCATTAATAAGTATGTAATATATGACATAATAATTCTACTATATATACATATATATATATATATATTTATGTACTTACATATATTTTATTCACTTAGTTCCGTTCAATACGATATGAAAACGGAAACAACGTTTATGCGTACGTACGACCTACCGTCTCCATAAACGGTGTTTTCCATTTCATATATATGTCTATTATACATATTTATATTATAAATATATATGATATATAAATCATTTTTTATATTATGGAATTATTTAAATCACGATCTAAGTGATACAATCAAGAGTAACAAGTTAAAACACTTACAATAAAGAAAGGGATTATTACCCAAAATGTTAATTTAACATGGAAATTATTATTAAATGGGTAGTATAAAGTCATAAATGAATCATGTATGATATAATAAATATTAATATGGTTCTGGTATGATTTAATAACATACTAAAGTCTTTATAACTGAGGTTAAACGTACCCTCAACTAAAGGAATGTACAAGGTAAGGGTTAATTTCACAATCTCTTTTTTATCTGAGGTTGTTTTTACGTAAGTATATACTGGGAAATATTTATTATCCATGTCCATGTTTCATAAAATAGTTTTCAAAGGGATTATTTTTAAGGTACTTTTTACTAAAACATCATTTTAAATGTTTTATAGATTTATTTTTCTAAAACCTTTCTCATTAATGTCCATGTTTTCAAAATAGTTTTAAGGATTTATTTATATGAACATGAATGTTTTAAAATGTTAATTACTTTCAAAAGTTTCAAAGTGGTATGGGAAAATTTGATTAAAAACTATATTTCAAATGAATTCCTTTATAAATTATGTTATTTTTAAATGATTTCATGAAAAAGGGGTATTTCTCTCAAAGATTTTTACTGATCATTTTCAACTATGTCAACATCCTTTACGGGATATTATTCTTAATCGAGGTTGATTTATTATGGCACAAATCTTCCATATTGTATTGAAGGTTTTGTGATATGTTTGATTGTGGATGTTTTATTTTTATACCATTCATGGTTTATGGATAAAGTATTGACATTTCATATGCCAGTTTTAATATGAATGTTTAGGTTATGTTTAAACCTTTTCATATTAGTAATGCATTGGACTTAGTAAGTGACGGGTGGAGCCCGCTATAGCTCCTCGATACATCGGTAGGTATCATGAGACAAACTGGTGTCTTGGCACAAGGCCTTGACAAAATCTTATTTGTAGCCTTGGCACAAGGCCTTGACTATGTGGGTATGAAGTCTGACATTATGCATTCCATCATTATGAAAGTGGCTATATATTGCATGTGATTATTCGACTAGTAGAATATCCATGCGAATAAGTAAATGGAATTATTTGATTTTATCTTTTCCATATTATGTTGATGTTTAAGTTTAAAAGGCTTTTGTTTTAGTCTAATACATTTCCTTAAATGTTTATGCTTATTTATGAAAGTTTCTACTATATTGTTATCCTTACTGAGCATCTGAGCTCACCCCTTTCTATGTTTTATTTTTCTCAGGATGTGAAAAAGTATTTTATGACTGATAAGAAGGGTTAATCTAAGAGATTAATGGAATTCTCAAAGGATCATTTATGTTGTGTTTTATTTTCTAACGTATAATGTAATGTTCATGTATGTAATCTATTTTCCAAGACTGCTAAACTAATCGGTCTTTAGGGACTTGATTCCTTGTAATCATGTCAATGTATTAAAATAATGAACTGACTCTCATAACTGGGGTCGGGGCATTACAGGTTGTGTTTGAGTGATCACAAAATGCATCTGGTGGTAAGGGATTGTGATCAATTAATGGTGATTGTTTCTTAGTTCCATGAAACATGTGTTCTAGTTTTAAGAATCACTATTTCTAGGTAGTTTCCATTGGATTTATTTATGGAACCAGAAAATCCTAACAGTTCTTTATCTAAATGGGACCTGCTTTCCAAAGGAAGGTGTTCGTTAAGTTTGAACTTTATGATACTTAAGAACGTGCATTGGTCGAGAGGATGAGAGGTCAGACTCATCACACCCTTTTGGGGGGAATTATTGTCTACTCCGGGACTCTCTTTGTAAATTTAAGATATTTTCATGAATCCTTATTAATTAACCAATTATATCATAAGTATCCCTTGGAATTTAAAATCACTTATTAACATGTGTGAAATTTAGAATCATCAGTATGCATTCAAGGTTCTTCATTAATGGAAATATCCATATGTATTCGATGTTTTCCATCAATGGTATCCTCTAATATACCAATTAAAGATTCTTTTAATCATCGTTGTGATGATACTGGGTTTTCAGCCACTCAGTGGGGCACTCTAGAATTTATTTTCATCTAGGGAGATGAAGGTTTATTTCGATCTTGGGATCATGATCATAAAATGATCTACCTATGTATCCTTGTGAAAGGAATCAGAACCCTCGTAGTTCAGTGCCGCTTAATAGGACACATCATACCTTTTAAGGTCATGTGATAAGGACCTCTAAGATAAAGGTACTTAGTAAAAACTTAGTGTGGGACTTATGTTGAAGCATCCCAAGGAACTTTGGAAAGGATATAGGTTTCCAAGTAGAATCAGACCCTATTGAGAATATATCCTAAGGAGAACATGGTTGATTTGAAATTTTGGGTTTGAACCTCAAGGAGGCTTCCTACGTATCCCATATTAATGGAAATCAAATCCCACGTAGTTAGATGTTTCTTAATAGGACACATCATACCTTTTAAGGTCATGTGATAAGGACCTCTAAGAAAAAGGTTCTTAGTCAAAACTTAGTGTGGAACTTACGCTGAAGAAGCCCGAGGAACTTGGAAAGGATATGAGCTTCCAAGTAGGATCAGACCTTATTGGGAATATGGACCAAGGAGAACAAGGTTTATTTGAAATGTTGGGTTTTAATATCAAGGAGGATTCCTACGTATCCCATATTAATGGGAATCAAATCCCATGTAGTTTGATAAATTTCATAGGAGAGTATGGTCCTCTGAAAAAGATGAGTTTGGACTTACTTCTTGAAAAAGATGCCTTGATTATTTGAAGATTTAATTTGGGGCTTATTTCCTAAGGAGTATGCCCAGTGAGTTTGGGTATTGAGACGACTTCCTATGTATCCTGAATAGGAATCCGAGTTCTCGTAGTTCCTCTTAATGAGTGTTTTTGTACATATTATAACCATCACATATCTCTAATCCCACATGAGTCATGCTCGGTGTGAGAAACAAGATGATGTGAAAGATTCAATAATGAAACTTCACACTTTTCCTTCTCCGCTGATGGAAGAGGGTGCGTCGACTATAGAAGAGGACGAGGCAGCGAGCCTTCCCTCTATTATATTTACATTGGACAAGGGTCCAATGTAAGGAGGAAGGGATGAAGGTGAGGGGATTACACCAGGATTGTTGCCCATTTGAGATTGGTTGGGGCTTACTCTTAAAGGAGGATGCAAATTTGAGGTTCAACCTGGAAAAGAAGTCAGGTTATGTGGTTTGAGGAGTTTCTTGAGGAGTGTATCGACTCAAGGTACTCGAGGAATCCATAAGGAGAGTCCAGACTCATAACATGTAAAAGGAACCAAAAGGAGTAATTCAACTCAAGGAACTTCATTGAGTGTGATGGAGTGTCTCAGATCATGGTATTCCAAGTTTGGAAGTTGGGCCATATAAAGGGCACAATGGAAAATGTCATCGACCAGATCTGAAAAGTTCGCGGTGCGACTCTCCATTTTTCATGGGGTCAGTGACGAGAGCAAAGGGACTAGCCCAGGTGGGGGCACAGCCCTCACGGTATGGACTAGTGGGGTTGGACAGGTGCTCCGCCAAGGTGCCTAGTGTAGGTGTTTTGCGTAGGTCCTCTGCGTAGGTGCCTCACGTAGGTGCTCCGTGCAGGTGCCTCACACAGGTGCTCCGCCAAGGTGTGGCACACAGGTACTCCATGCAGGTTCATATGTTCTAGACCCAGATGGGACTTTGAACCAATTTTACCCCTTTAATTCTCTCTTCTCTCATGTTTTAGAGAGCTACCTAAGAAAAATTGGGGGATCTTGGTGAAAGAGCTACGAAATGGGAGCTTTGGGACGTCTTCCAACTTTTTTCGTCCGAAATGGGGAGCCTAAGGGTCCTATTTATAGGCAAGGAGGGGACCTGGTCGAAGGAATGTTTTCCGCGCAGGTCCTTTGTATAGGTCCTTCATGTAGGTCCTCCATGTAGGGGTGTATAAATTATTCTTCCGCGTAGTTCCTTCGCGTTGGTATTCCGCGTATGGGTGTAAAAAATTTATTTTCCGCATAGGTCCTCTACGTAGGTCCCTTTGTAAAATTTATCCGTCTTTCGAGTGGCATAACTTTTGATCTGTATGTCCGTTTGGGTTCTGCGACCAGTAAAATCAACGGTCTTGAAGAGATCTACACTTCTTGAGATTATAAATACACCATGTATTCTCAAAAAAAACTTAGAAATTGAATTTAATTTGTTGACACCTTTTCGTCATCGATCTTGGAAATCCACTGCCTACTCTTGGATGGGGAAATAATTCCACTTATCCATCAGGTATGGAGTAGTATTTTGGAACATAGAAATCTAGAAGTGTCTTAGATCCTTTTTAGATATTTTTTAAATCCTCTTAGTGTACCCTTATTTTAGAGATGATCATGTCTTCTATCTTAACATAATCTAGGTACACTGAAAGAGTACCGATTATACGCCATGATAAATTTAAAATCCATTGGGATTGATAAGTGATCTCTATCAGTGTTGTGTGCTATAATCATGGTTGTTATTGAGGCATGGTTAGTCATGAGTGATACTTGGGTTACCAAGTGGGAATGCCTTGGATGGACCCATGGACGCCAGCTAGACCTTTTTCCTAACTGCCCAGTGGATACCGCTTTGTACTTAGTTAGTGTTCTTGATGAGTGGACATTGTGGCTATGTACCAACGTATCGCTTGTAAATGTTTGTTTATGGTTTACCTTAGATGAGCTCCTTGGTTCCTAGTGCATAATTATGAGGTTACCCCAGGCTTCTGTCGGTCTCGGATGGATGTGTTAAAGGGTAACAATCCAATCATGATGGATCAGGTATGAACCCATGTTTGTGCTAAGGCATGACAACTTAGAGGGATAATTTTGGATATAGACGTCATCAAAATTTAGTTACGGGCTTTGGTGGGCATGCTCAGAGCAATCTTGATGTGCCTTCATCTAAAGCCACCAGGTTTGGATTTCTAAATGCACTATCCATCTAAGCCAAGTTTTTTGTGGATAGTCGACCATAGATGGTTCGATTTGATATATATATCTCTCTTTTCCTACATGGTTGGTGAGGAACTACTTTTGGCACGTCATCAGGTTGTGGCGAGTGCAGTGTGGGTTGACCGAGGCTTTTATGAAGAGACATCTTGACCTAGCTAAATGAGGCCGATTGTGATTCAACCATGCATTCAATCTAAGAATCATGCTGTGGTCATTGTTAGAACACCATGATCATGCTTAAATAGGAAATTCTGATGGTGGTGATACCGTGACTCAAAATTAAAATTTTTAAATGCTAGAGCCTATGGTGGGGAGTTCCATAGGCCGAGTGGTTGATGATATGATGATGTGATCATGTCTTGGGTTAGACAAGATTAAGTAAGCACCGTCCCAATGTTTCAGTTTAGAGAACGGGCATTGTATTGGGTTTTAATGACTTATGTACTGTATGTTTAAGTGAATCTTGGAGGTGCGTTGGGAATTTGGAAATGCAATGTGACCATTTTAATGGGTCTTCATGATTCATGTAGGTTGGGTGTTGTATTATTGGTTTCCCCAAGTATTCCTGGGGATGATAAGTTATAATGTGGGGAGATTACAGTGTCTCATATTTTTGGACCGGGTGAAATTCCAAAGGACTTTAAATTTTGACATTTATTGGATGGTCCTTTTTGTAGAATGAGCTTTGGAATGGAATTACGTGAGTTATAACAATTAAAAGTGTATTTTTTAGACTTGTTTAAAGTCCCAAGGGGTCCCTCGAGTGTTCTGTAGAGTTTCGGGAGCACCGGGCTCCAAAAACTAAAATTTAGGAAGAATTGCTCAGGGAGTACAGTTTATCTAAAACCGTATGGTCAACCAGAGAAAATCGTGCGACCAATATAGTGGACCTGGAGGTCTCACACGATTTGGTATAACCATGCGAGAGGATCCTCATGGCTGTGATCCTTACTATAGATCTTGGACAGTGGAGACACACATAGTTTGTGCACAATTTGGGAAACCGTGTGCATGAACTGTGCAACCTCCCACCTCAAGCTGCAGTTCGAGCACAGTTACTGAACAGATTGACCAACCATGCAGCCAAACTGTGTGCCTCATTAAAGGGGGTAAAATTAACCTTTCTCCCTTTTTTCTTTAAATATTATCCCCTCTTTCTTTTATAGCCACGTTCAGTGCCTCTCCTCTCCCGCGGAGCTCCTCCTCTCATCTCTTAGGTATGGGGAGATCCCCCTAGCCCGTTGTCAGAATCGACCGCCCTTAGTCTCATTGGATGAATATCGGTAGGCTCTTCATTCCTCTAGATCCTTTCATAGTTTTTATTCTCCTCATCTGCGCTATCTTTGTATAAGATAATTCACCCTATTTCTAGAGCGTTTTTCAAATTTTATATTTTCTCTCAAAATAGACCGAATTAAGCCTTGATTTTGGACATGTGGGTCATCCATGGTATATGGAAGGTGGTATATATCTTTCCCCTTAAAGTAATAGTATTTTATAATTTGCATCGTTGTGCCACACACCAGTATACCTGTGCGATTCCCCTAAAATGTGATGTTTAATTCATAAAATCTCTCACCTAATTTTTAGTATCCCTTATACATTAATTTAGAATCATTTTTAATCATAGAACTCATGATTAGAATGCCCTTATAGGTGTTCCCTTAAATTCCCTAAATTAAATAATGGGTTTTTAATAAAACCCCTCATTGAGGTGCACTATATTCTAAAATATGACGGGTGAATTAATTAGATTGTGGCCCTCTAGTGGTAACCAAACTATCTTCTAAGTGGTTTTGGCCAAATTATTATAGAACGATATTGATGTTTTTTTGCATGGAATGTCTGTTAGATTAGTCTATTTAATAAATCTTGCATGTATGGTATTTCTTCCATGGGTAGTTCACCTGGACACCTTTACTTTTATTTGATGTTTAGTATTCCTTGTAATGAAAAGGACCACTTGTTGAATTAAGATGAATGGTGGGACATGGGTTAGGCCCTTAGGCCTTATGCTTCATGCCTTATGTGTATGCCTTGATGCTTGTTGCTTATTCCATATACCTTATACCACATCCTTTATGATTTAGTTCTTCTTGACTTATTCCAAGGATGTTTGTCTTGGATAAAATAATTGGATAGATTTCTTACCCAGTTGGAAATGAAATGCCTTGTTTATGATATGCGACCTTGGTTGTTGTGCCTTACCTGCTAGCAATCCAAGAGCGAACAAGGGTCCCAAATTAAGGATGTCGTGGATGGACTCACACTACTAGAAAACTGGGCTATAGCCACCGACCTATAGCCAAATTTTTCCAAAAATGTGGCTATATGTTTTTATACCAAGTTTATAGCCAAGGTTTTACATAAAACTATGGATATAGGATATATTTTCAAAGGATATAGCCACGGTTTCACTAAACCATGGCTATAGGGTTTTTTGAGAGTTATAGCCACAGTTTGGGTAAACCATGGATATAGGTTCGTTTTACCAGGGCTATAGCCATGGTTTGGGTAAAATAGTGGCTATAGGGTTTTTTTCCAAGGTCTATAGCCATGGTTTTGGTAAACCGTGGCTATAGGGTTTTTTTTCAAGGTCTATAGCCATAGTTTTGGTAAAACCATGGATATAGAGTATTTTTTTCATGTTCTATATACACATTTTGTTTAAAACTATGTCTATAGATATTTTTTTTTCATTTTATATAGCCACAGTTCCTAAAAAATGTGGCTATAGGTCTCCTACCCTTGCACGGGAAAAATATTAACCCGTGAAAAAATGGCGGGAAGGGTTATAACCACAGTTTATATGCTATAGCCTCAATTTTAATAATATATATAAATATAAATATATATATATATCCAATGGTATCTGTGGTGTAGTGGAAAGGTGGATGGTGCACATAGAGGAGGTACATAGATCAAATTTGGGCGGGCACACATTATTTTTGGGCTATAGCCATGGTGAAAACTGTGGCTATTGCCCAACTGCATGGTGGACAGCTATGGAAGCTATAGCCACAATTTTCAATCATGTCTATAGCCTAATAAAACCGTGTCTATAACTTTTATCTATAGCCATGAAAATAGGTCCCACGACTAGATGGAACCGTGGCTATAGCTTATAGCCACAGTTTTAACCCCTATATACATGTTTGTTGACTATGGATATAGCCCAATTTTCCAGTAGTGTCACTGCACTCGGTTTGGATCTACTGGATGCATTGGGAGAAACCCTTGGCTTGCATTGAATGGGATCTTCGGATGATTTATTATTCCCATGAGTGATAGTGGTTCCCTAGGGGAGAAAACATGGACGAGCTCATTGGAAATATGGTTATACCATGCCTCAGGTGATACTCGGTCCCTTATATGAGATACCTCGGATGGAATCAGTGGTTATTCTTACACCATGTCGAGAGTGATATGAGGGATTCCTTTTATGGGTCGCCTTGGATGGGCTTTGCAGTATTGGGTATTTCAAGAGTTCCTAAAATGACCCTTGGGATTCCATTATATATCACCTTGTACGGGCTCAAGTTTCCATACTATATTTGATGGTTTCTTTTCCTGGTTTTTATGTGATGACTTATCTTGAAATTATGAGCATGTTTAGTTGTAATTCAGGGATGAGTTCACCATGAAAAATCACATGCTTGGGCATAGTCATTTATTGCTACTCATTTCATGATATCCCATCTCATATTTTCACAAGTTCACTTATGTCTAGAGGCATTTTGTCTTAGACCGAAGCAGGTATGACCGACCAGGTGTCCTTGAGGAACCTGAGTTTCCTTATTATGTTTATTTATTTATTTATTTCCTATCTTTTCATTTTATGTACACACTGTCATACTTTATATACACATACTGGATTATGATTTAGATACTATTGGTGGTGGCCTACTAATTATATCTCACACCCTACTTGGGCCACCATTGCACTGGGGTACTCGAGAAGATCTTTATGTTCACAATTCCTTGGTTTATTTCTTGTGCTATGTGCTATACATGGGAGTTTAGGATCACATGATTGAGCTAATACTCAGGATGCTCATGGAGATCTCCCTTGGGGATTTTATTCTTTTCTTTATGGTTGTGTTTTTTTTTACTTTTATTGCCTTAGATATGTAGATATCTTTTATATACATGTATAATTGTATATCCAATGTTGGTCATTTTTTATCCAGTTATTATTTTTATCTTACATTTATTGTCATCTATTATTACTACTTTTACTATTGTTTGTTATTTAATTATTATTATACCACTATACTACTCTGATCATGAGGGTATAGTCTCCCTACCATACCACTATGATACCCTCGCTACTAGTCAACATCCTTTGGCATACAGGGAGGCGTGCTTGTGGCCATGTGGTGACCAGTCTGGCAACTAGTTCTGTAGTCTGTTGGGCCGAAATGTTACATTCACCTCATTGAAAAAAATCTATCAAGATATGAAACTTCTGAAGTATATGATTTTTCCTTTGACGTGACCTTGACTCTTTGGAAAGACCCACCTCTGTAGTTTTATCATAGTAAATTGTGTCAGAGTCTTGAATGAAAGGAACCACGTTAATCTCTTTGACAAAGTTGGAAATCCAAACCGCTTCCTTGGATGTATCATATGCTGCAATATACTCAGACTCCACTATATAATATATGGAAACTGTATGCTTTGAAATCTTATATCTCACAAATCCTCTATTGAGACAAAAGACATATCCTAATCATGAATTCATATCATCCTGATCTATCTACAATCTAGCATCTGTATAACCCCTAAAGACTAGCTCTTTATATCCTCTATATACTAGAAACAATCCTTAATTCACTTAGATACTTAAGGATAGCCATAACAATAGTCCAATTCTGTTCACCTGGATTAGCTTGATATATGTATATCATGCTCAAAACATATGTAACATCAAGCCTCATGCATAACATGACATACATGATAGATCATATCGAAGAAGTGTATGAGATCTTACTCATTCTCTTTCTTTCCTATTGTGTCTAAGGACACATCTTCTTAGAAAGACGTATACCATGTGACACTAGAACCAGTACCCTCTTAGATTGTTCCATATAGATTATCTTCGGTATTTGGTCAATATATTCACTTAACTTAGTCCAATCATCCCCTTTTATCTATCACACATGATCTTGATCCCTATAATGTAGGTCGTTTTACCTAAGTCCTTCATAGATAAGCAACTACTCAACCATGACTTAACCTTTTATAAGGATATTATCATATTTCCAATTAGTAATATGTCATCAATATATAATACTATAAAAATGAACGAACTCCCATTAAACCACTTATAAACATTACTCACATTCATTCTTAATGAAACCAAATTATTTTATAGTTTTTTTAAAACAAATTTTCCATGACCTAGATGCTTGATTTAATCTATAAATGAATTTATACAACTTTCATACATTTTTGGCATCAACCAAAGTCACAAACCCTTATAGTTGTGTCATATACACATCTTTCTAAAGGTTCCCATTAAGTAAAACAATTTTAACATCCATCTTTCTAATCTCATAGTCATGGAAAACTACTATAGCAAGTAGAATTCTGATGGAGTTAAACATTGAAATTGAAGAAATAGTTTCATCGTAGTCAATGCATTGATGTTGTTTAAACCCTTTATTCACCAACCATTATTTGTAGGTATTTATTTTACCTTCCATATCTAATTTTATCTTGAATACCCATTTACACTCAACAAGATTTACATCAACTCACATATCGACCAGAAACAAAACTTGGTTATAATACATGGAATCCATCTTATAATTCATGGATTCTTTCTATTTTTCTGTTTATGATATCTCTACCACCTATTTATAGGATATTGGTTCATTATTGTTAATAAATAATTATACACCATCATCGATGACTATAAAATCATATCTTTTTGGTTCTCTTACCTCTTTGGTGCTCCTACACAATACCTGTGTTTCAGGAACAACTTCTCCTACGAGGACCTGTGGAATTTGTTCCTATACCAACTATTTTGTATCTTGAGCATCAAATTCATCAAATTTAATATTTCTTCTATTATCATTCTTGAGGATGTGCTCCACCTCAAGAAATATGACATGTATTCTGATGATTAATTTCTTATCTGAAGGGTTGTATAGATAGTATCCTATTTTTCCTTAGGATACCCTATAATGATACACTTCATGCCTTAGGGTGCCAGTTTGTTTCTAGAGATGGAATTAACAAAATCTTCAAAACCCCATGCACAAATATGTGACAAAACAAGTTTATTTCCACTCCATAAGTCATTTGGAATACTATTCACTGCTTTAGTTGGTACTCAGTTTAGTATGTTTACTGCTATGTGTAATGCATATCTCCAAAAGGATAATGGAATGATTGTGTGACTCATCATCGACCTTACCATGTAAAAAAAGGTATAATTACTCCTTTCACAAAAACCATTCCACTATGGTGTATAAGGAAGAGTGGATTGAGATAAAATCCCATACTCCTATAGAAAGTTGATAAACTCTTGGTTAAGATTTTCACCACCTCGATCCGATTGAAGTTTCTTTATCTTGTTACCGAGATGATTCTCAAATTTATTATGGAACTCCTTAAAATTCTTAAAGGATTCATAATTATACCTCATCAAGCAAACATAATCATACCTACTCAAGTAACTAGTAAAATTCATAAAGTATGAGAATCAAACTCTAGATTCTATTTGAAAAGGTTTACACACATAATTGTACACCATTTTTAAAAGATCTATGACCCTTTATCCTTGACCAAAAAATGGTGGTTTGATTATATTTTATTAAAAACAAGCATGAAATCTCTCAAGAGGTTTAATCTTAAAAGAGTCTAATTAACCATCTTGATAGAACTTCGTTAAACACTTCTCATTTACAGGACCATGACTATGATGCCACAACTAATTATGGAATGAGTCACATGAATTTTATTCGATATCAATTACCAATATTTGGTTTTTATTTTTTAATACATAAATAACATTATTCAAAAGTTCAATACCATAACATATGATATATTTATAAAAGTACCAACTCTTATTTCTAAAGTTGAAAATAGATCCATCCATGCCTAAATAAGAAACAAAAATTATGTTCTTAATAAAACCAAGAACATAATAAAAGTTCTTTAAAACTAAAATTATTCATGTTAGCAATGTGAGGTGGTAGTATCCAATGGCTAGAGCAACCAACCTCACCCCATTGGTAGCTTGTAAATTCACCTCACCTCTGGAATCCTTCCAAAATATTCTTGGTTCCTATATTTGGATATAAATGTGAGCACCACATACAATATATAATAACTAAATTATAGATATAGAAATATTACACTCAATAACGAATTCACATGTAGCTTCCCCTTGCTTCTTTGGCTGGGCGTCGTTCCTATTCTAGTGTCCTTACTTGCCACATGTAAAACACACCATATTTTCTCATTTTCTTACCGCTATATCTTCTTCTTTTTAGAAGGATGATGCTCTAGATCCTTATACTCTGAATGATTATTCATACCCTTTTCCATGTTCTTAATTTTCTTAATAACCATAATAACCTTGAGTTTTTCAAGTCCCATGTATTTATAAACCTGGAAAATAAGAGTAAAAAGTTCTGAAAGAGTCTTCTCACTATTGCTTATATTATATTTCACAAAGAAACCATAGAATGTTTGAGGTAGTGAGGAAAAAAATGAGATCTGTACGCAACTCATCAAGGATATTAAACCCCAAGATTTCTAAGAATTTTATATATCCAATAATCTTAACTACATGAGTCCTAGTTGATGCTAACTCTCCATGATTTCTCATGAACAATGTGTTGGAGATCTCATATCTATGTTGTCTCACCTTATCCCGATAGAGACCACAAAGGTGATATATGATTCTATATGAATCTATATGCTCATATTGATTTAGAACATCACTAGACATGGAGGATAACATGAAACATTGTACATCCATTATTTTTTCCACATGTTTTAGGCAGATAGATACTTCTTCCTCACTAGCCTCTTTAGCAAGCGACTCAGGAAGTTGGGTTTCCAACATGTATAATTTTCATTCATAACTTAGTATAATGAGTAAGTAACTATACCATTCCTAGAAATTCATGTTGGTGAGAAGGTTATCCTTCTTTAGTATGGATTAAAGTGATATGGTTGAATTCATGTGGTTTTCCATTTCAAAAAAAATTAAGAAATATTATTAGTACTTATTGATTACCAAATTCAGTTAATAAATTTAAATTTTATTAATCTCCCACTATTTGGTCAAAACCTAATAACCCTCACCATTAGTTTTAGAATATCCTATTGCATAGATATTCTAGTGACAATGACCCATATTTCCCTTCTCATAACCTAGACTTGGGACTAACAATTAATTTAAAGGGTTTTAGGTAGAAATAACTTGACAAATACACTAAATCAAAGTTCCTTAATATGTTGAGTGGACCCCCCAATCCTAAAATCCTATATAAAGATGTACTAAAACCTTTCCTCTTAGTTACACCAATTTTTTCTTGGTAAATTAACTCTTGATGTGAACTAAGTTAATTCAACACAAAACTTCAATCTAAAAGTTCCCCAATAATTGAGAACACCACAACTTGGTCCAATCAAGCACTTTAAACTATGATCTTGACTCTAACTTAAGTAATATAAGTCTATAACAAATTAATATTTTATTTTAGGTATTTTATCCTCATCTGTAAAAAAAGTTTTATTTTATCACATGCCTTGTTAATATAAAGCGGATTTTACTTAAGTGATTAACCATGTGTGTTAAAATTTACACATAATCTGATCTTATTTTATTCCATCTTGCATTCTTGTTAATTATTTTTTTAAGTGATCACATAGAATCTACATACATAAATAATCAACCCTGAAACTAATAGAAATAAAATATAAGTTGCATGGTCATTGATGTAGCTTTTATTTCACACTATTTTTCACATATTTTTATTAAAATTTGGTAGTTTAATAAATAAAATATGGTTTAAATGTTAAATAATTGAATTGTAGTAACTTTGGTGATGAAATTATTAATTTATCATTTTTTTGTTCTAATTTTTATTTTTACTTATAAATTATTATTTTTTGCCTAGTTTTTTCTTTTCTTTTTCTTTTTTCTTTTTTTAATATTAATTTTAAGTGTAACTATTTTAATTATGGTGTTTAGTAATTTAAACTTTTATTTTTATGATTATTTTATTATTTAATTAATGGAAATTATTTTAAATTTAAAATAATTTATTTTTTTATTTTAATTTATTTGAATTTAAATTTTAAATTTTAATGAATTGGTTTTCAATTTTTAACTAATGGAAATTGAATTAATTTTTAAACTTTTATTTAGTTGGTTTAACATTTTTTATTTTTAATTTATAATTTTCATATTAAATAATTAATTGATTTTGTTATTTATTTTTAATCTTAATTTATTTTTTTCATTCTCAAATTGAATTTTCATTGGTTTTGAAATCCATGTGTATGAGAAATCACATACCATTCACATATCAAAATTATTAAAATTAGTCTAGTATTCAATTTTCTCAGATTCCATGTAGGGATTTTCTGAGGAGGAGCATCATGTAACCAATTCTCTATGTAGCCATTTTTATAAAGGGAAACTACCTAGCCAATATTTTCCACATCCACATAAGGTAATTAAGAAAGTATCTATGTTACCAATTTTTTAGGAGGGTCATGTATTCATTTTTTTGATACATACCCGATTTTATCTTAATGAGAAGAATTGAGGTTCTGAGTTCAAAATTATCAGAGCAGCTCAACTTTGATCATTTTGAAGCCAATGACTGTGCTGGGCTATTGAATCAGATATTTCAAGCTGGGAGTCGTGCTTGTTGATGAAGATGAATTCGTTCTTCCATGATTCAATATTAGGGGGTGATTATGAGTCTGAATTCGTATGGTGATGTTGATCGGTGATGAGTTTTTGCTGTGTGGTTGGAGTCAAACCTGAACAAACTCACCGTCGAAGGATGAAGATGAACACAAGTTTGAAACTTTGGAGAATGTGAAGATTCATGCATGTTGATTAATCTGGTTATTGAATGTGAAGATTTTTTTGCATTGGTTTTTTTCCTATTGTAGGATTGGATTTGATACGATGACTGGACACAAATTCCTCCAGTGATGTGGAATCAAGTGCTCATGTTAGCACTTCTGAGATGTTTGATCAAATAAACCAATGAAGTTTCAATCAAGAATGGATTAAGTCATGCGTGGGAGTTTCATGTTTCAGGCTTTTGCTTTTCCAGATTGATTTAATGATGGGTTTTGATTCTTTTTATATGGACACACATCTGGGATTTCATGCATGAGAGATGGAGAAAAGTTGAGTGAGATACTGTCGAGGAAGGCTGAGTACTGAACACATGTTATTAGATGAATTCTAATTTTCAATAATCCAATCATTTAAAAAGGGGGTATTTTTGGAAATTGAAAGTTTTAGTTAGTTAAATTCATTTAAAGAGAAATAGGGAGGAGAATTTTTAGACCTTATGAAAATTGATTCTGATGAGAGAAAAAGACACTTCTGTTGAATACTTTAGAGAAGAGATTGGATAGAAAGTAGTAGGTAGAGCTGGATCTTAATATAGATTAGATGATCAAGGAAAAACTTCTCATCTTCTTTTTTCTTCCTTTGTCATTGAATTTATTATTCTGTAACATTTTTTTTGTAATTCATAGATTTTTTTCTGGATAAATAATGAGTAGGGAAATTAGATTGTTATAGTTCATATTTTCTAACCATCATTTCTGTGATCGTTTTCAAATTGAAATTAACTTGTTGATTTTAATAATTAAATGAGTTTTGTTCATGAAAAACTACAAAATAATCTGATTGTTTTTCAATTTACTCGATCGAGACCTGAATTAATGTTTTATATTGTTGATTTTGATTATATTTTCACAATCAAGGAATTAATTTAACTAGAAAATCAAACTTTTCCTCAAATTTTGTTCTTGATAATATCCTACTCATCTGTTTTCATTCACTATTTTTTGCATCATCTTTTCAAATTATCTTCTTATTCCTTTCATCTTTGTTTCTAAAAAAAACTTGTCATTGTTTTTTTCATGTTTGTTTTTTTGTTTAGATTTTTATTTTCTTTCTTTGACTGCATCCACCACAACCTTACTTGAGGATTAAATACCATATATCACTACTTTCTAGTAGTTTTTAGGCTTTAAATTTATGTTATTCAATAAAAATCATCAAATTTTGGCACCATTTACAGGGAGATCTTCCTGCATTAAAAATAATAATAATAAACTGAAACAAAAACATAATTTTTTTTAAAAATCAATCAAAAATCTGTTCAAAGAAAAAATTTGAATATGTTTGTACTACTATAAATATCTGTTTATTTCTTCAGTGCATGCATACATGATAAATGTCTCAGGATATAGATCTTGAATACCTTGAAATTGAAAAATAGTTGAGATATATAAAATAGAAAACAAAATTGAAATGGAAAATAAGAGAAATAAATCTTATTGAAAATGAACAGAACTATGAAGCAGTAATCATCTAGGACAACCTTGAATGACATAGGATGAAGGAGTATCAACTCCCTCACGTGTCAAGCTTCTGTCATCAATTAGATTGACCACCATATACCTTAACTATGAGTTGAAAAAATCTCATAATTCAAGGATTCCTATATTTAATATAATTCTCAATAAAGAATTTTTTCTTTCATTAGAGACTTCTATAATACAGTGCAGTAGATTCCACTGCAAAGACTCAATGAGGATGAGATCAGGATGAGGGTGTTTCTCTTTTTTCTTAAAGGGAATTCAAATAAATATGTTTTAATAATAGTTGAAAACATGTTTGAAACTTGAGAACATGTTTATAACTCATTCATCATGAAATTATACCCAAGTCGATTAAAAGGATAAATCGGAAATTAGATCATAAGTTTTTATCAATATGACAGAGAAACATTTCATGAGGATTGGGACCAGTTTATGTATTTTTTTGGTAGTTCCCTCACCATCAGTTCTCTTCCCATGTCTGTATGGATATCTTCTATGAAGGATTTTACTATTCTAGTAAAAAATTAGTGGAACAGTCATCCATTAGAAATTATAATGACAAAAATGATGAGGATTTGAGAATTTTTTTAATAACCTTACCTTGAATTCACAACATAAAAATTCTAGAAGAAGAATAGCGAATAGAGGTAGAAACAATTCTATTTCAGTAATAACAATGAATTTATAAATTTAGATAGTACTACTAAAACTCAAGTAAATCAAACTATTTAATTTCAAAAACTTGAAGAAAAATATTCTAAAATGAAATATAATAAAGAGAAAGAAAAGACTGTAGAATAAATTGGGTAAATTTCTTATGTTATTATAAATTTTCCCCATTAATCCCTTTACCTCAATGGTTGAAATCCAAAATAATAAACATTAATTGTTTCAATTCCTTGTGATTTTTAATGAGATCTATGTGAATATTCCTTTTATCCAAACTTTTATTTATATTCCTTCATATCTAAAATCTCTTAAGAAAATTGTTACAAAAAAGAAAACACTGGAAGAATTTTACACTTACAACCTCACTGAAGAGTGAAGCACTGTTCTAAAAAAAAAAATCCCCTAAAGGCTTAAAGATCCAGAGAGTTTTGTCGTTCTCTGCACCTTTGGGAATAATCTTCAATTAAACTATATTTCTGACCTTTGTGTAAGAATAAATTTTCTTGCTTTCTCATTATTTCAATAGTTGGGATTAGGAGAGTTGAAACCTTCCACCGCTGTCTTACAATTGTTCGACTAATCTTTTACACATCCCATATGAAGAGTTGATGAACTACTTGCAGGAGTTGGTAAGATATACTTACCAACTGACTTTCTTCTCCTAGAAATGGAGTGTGACCAAGATGTATCTATGATTATTAGTATACCGTTCTTATCCACTGATGGAGATATTATCAATGTGGAAAAGTGTAGTATGATTTTTAAGTTCAATGAACATTAAGAAGAGTTTCATGTGTTTAAGAATGTGAAAGAACCAACATTTTTTGAGAACTGTTCAATATTTGAAATTTTATAAGTTTAGAACTCATTAGACTATTAAGAAGAGTTTGTTAAATAATTTGTAGCTGAATATACTCAAGTGGATGATGAGAATAATCTTTCACAACATTTTGAAGGTGTTAAAAATGAAAATCTCGGAAATCTTTCAGATCTGGACAACATCACTTTTTCAGATTTAGAGAGATTTCAAGAAGATAATTTTTTTGAAGAACTTAGGAAATTTCTATGAGAGCTTTAGGTTTACTTCCCTACTTTAAAAAAAGTTTAGGAACATTTTGATGCATGAGAGAGAGAGATTTTTCAAAACTTTGACGAATTTTCTAATAAATTTATTTTAAACCAAATTTGGGCATTGAGTGCAATGAGTTATCCACTTTGGACAACAGTGAGAAAATTGTGTTTATGATCTTGAAAATTATAATCAAATAAATTTACACACTCACTTTAAGAAATATGTTGAAGACCTGGGACCTCTTAGGCCCAAGAGTCTACCATCCAATGAAGTGGCACCACAACTTGACCTTAAACCTTTTCCATCACACCTAAAATATACATTTTTGAGTGAGAAATATTAACTATTAATCATAATTTATAATTAAATTGATAAACAACAATAGGAAAAATTATTATTTATGTTTAATAAGTATAAAAATTCCATAGGATCGACTATTTATGATATCAAAGGTATTAGTCCTTCATTTTGTATGATAATATCCATATGGAATTTGATCATAAACTGAGGGTTGATATTCAAATAAGGCTAAATACAAACATTAAATAGGATATGAGATGAGAGGTAATCAATATTCTTGATGTAGGGATCATTTATCCTATATTATATAGTGCTTGGGCTAGTCTGGTCTAAGTAATTCTGAAGAAGGGAGGTTTCACTATTGTTACTAATGAGAAAAATGAGAAAATTCTAGTTAGAAAATCTACCAAATGGAGAGTCTACATTGATTATAGAAATCTGAATTCTATAATTAGAAAATATCATTTTCCCATTCCATTTTTAGATCAAATTCTTGAGAGGCTAGCTGATTTTTTTTTTCTATTTTATGGATGGCTATTCTAGGTACAACCAAATTTATGTATTCCTATAATATTAGAATAAGATCACTTTCACATACCCCTTTGGGACATTCTTTTACTAGAGAATTCCCTTCAGATTATGTGGTGTGCTGAATACCTTTCAAATATGTATGATGACAATATCTTTAGATATGATTGATATGATCATTGAGGTTTTCATGGATGACTTATCCATTGATGGGAGAACTTTTGAGAGTTATTTAGAAATTCTAGAATTGGTCTTAGAAAGGTTCCAAGAAACAAATATTGTTCTTAATTGGGAAAAGTGTCAGTTTATGGTTATCAAAGGTATTTTTCCTGGTTACAAAGTTTCTAGGAAAGGTATATAGGTAATAATGCTAAGATTGATTTCATTCAAAAGTTTACCCCTCCTGTAAATGTAGATAGGGTTAGAATCTTTCTAGGATATGCTGATTTTTATCGGAGATTCATAAAATATTTTTCTAAAATCATTAGGCCTCTTTAATCACTATTATAGAAAGATATACCATTCTTGTTTGATGAAAAATGTATTGAATATTTTAATATTCTTAAGTGGAAACTCACTTCTTCACCTATCATCACTACACCTGATTGAAAAATACCATTTGAACTTATGTGGGATGCTAGTGATGTAGCTGTTGGAACTATTTTAGGATATAGGAAAGATAATAAATTGCTTGTGGTGTACTATGATAGGTGGTTTCTAAAAAACACTTAAGAAGATTAAACTACAACAAAGAAGGAGTTACTGGCTGTTGTGTTTTCTCTAAAAAAACTTAGGTAGTACCTAATAGGTTCGAAATTCATAATTTTTATAAACCAGTCTACCTTGAAATACTTGCTTCCCAAAAAGCAGGAAAAACCTAGGCTTATTAGATGGACACTTTTTCCACGAAAATTTAATTTAAAGATCAAAGATAAGAATGTAGATGAAAATTTAGTGGTCGATATTTTTTTGGGTTGTCTATTACTCAAACTAACGATCATAGGGAGATAAATTTTGATTTTCTGAATGAAACATTACTCATTGTTTTTTTCAAGAAATTTTCTTGGTATGCAGATTTTATGAACTTTTTAGTTGCGGTGTCATTCCCAAAGATTTTTCATATAACTAAAGGAATAAATTCATTTTTAAACTTAAGTACTGTTTCTGGTATGAAATTTTTCTATTTAGGTGTTGTACTAATGGTATTTTAAGGAGTTTGTTTCATAAGAAGAGATACTATCCATTTTAGAGAGCTATCACTCCTCACCTTAGGGAGGACATCATGGAGTAGAAATGATAACACAAAAAATATTAACATATGGATTTTTACTGGCCTTTTTTCAAGGATGTTATGAGATTAGTTGTTGGTTTTGGTAAGTGTCAAAGATCATGGAATATTGGTAGGAAGCAGGAGCGACCTCAAAAGGTGATATTAGAAGTTGAGATTTTTTATATTTTGGGTTTGGAATTTATGGGACCATTTCCATATTCTTATGGGAATGAGTACATCTTAGTATCCATAAAATATGTTTCCAAGTGGGTTAAATCTACGTCACTTCCTAATAATCAAGATAATAGTGTGATCAAATTCATTAAGAAAAACATATTTTTAAGATTTAAGGTTACAAAATATATTACCACTGATAATGAAAATCACTTTAAAAATTTTAAATTCAAATATTTTATGGAGAAATATGGATTTATTCACAGAATTGGAACTGCTTATCATCCAAAATCTATTGAAAAAGTTTTAATTTAAAATAGGGAGTTGAATTTTTTTTAGAGAAAACTATGTATAGTTCCAGGAATGACCAGTATTTAAAGCTTGATGAGGCTTTGTGGGCTTATATAACTATACTAAAAACCCCCATAGGAATGTCTCCATATATAATTCTTTTTGAGAAATCTTTACACCTACCTATAGAGCTTCAAAAAAAAAAAAATCTTTTTGGGAAGTGAAGTCCCTAAATTTTTTACTTTAAAACTACTGGTGATAGGATATTTCTTAAGTTAAATGAAATTGATGAGACTACAAGAGAGTCCTATGAAAATTATAGGATTTACATGGAAAGGAATAAATATTTTCATGATTATTTCATCCAAAATAGATATTTTAAGGCTGAAAATAAAAGATTCTTTTCTATGAATCAAGATTTAGAATTTTTATTTGGAAGCTCAAATCTAGGTGGGATAGACCTTTCACCATCCTTAGAGTGTTGTTAAATGGATATGTTGAGTTTTTTAGAGAATATAATCAGCCTTTCTTGGTAAATTCCCAAATAATAGAACATTACTTTGAGGGGAATCCAAAGGAATTTCCTTCCATATCTTTCTTTTATGATCGAGAAAGCACTGATTCCAGATAAAAACTATATATTTAGTGCCTCATGGGATGAAACTCATGGTTTTTTGGTAATTTTCTTATGTTTTCAATAATAAAAAAAATATTCTTGTGTTTATTATTTGGTTTTATTTTTTCTATATTGTTCTAGGGAAGGAAAAAACTATTGTAAAAGTACCTCATGGGTATAAATTTTGCACACTTGGAGTAGAATTTCTATAATTTTCATTTTCAAGAAGAGATACTAGTTGGATATTTCAGGATTAAACTTATATGAACTTTTTCTCTAGTTATTATATTTATTGAACTCTAAATTTTTGAATCTTATGTGCATCTTTTCATTCTGTTAGTGCTTTAATTTGTTGACCATAGAGCTCTACTCAAATCTTTAAAGGGGTGTGTTTTCATGAATTCAAGGGAATTAAGATTCCTTATCAGGGGAGTATTATTTTTTATTGTTCTTTAAATAATTTTTGTTTTAAATTCTCCTGTATAATTCACTGATAGTTTTATCTTGTTAAAATTTTCTCATTTTTTGGAATAAAGTGTGGGGTAATTTCCCCTCTTGTTAGACTTGTTTAGAATGTTTTGGTGTTGCAAGTCATGGGTATTAATTATGGATTTATTATTTCTCATCGGAAATCCTTATAAACATAATTTTAAACCAAGTTTTGAAACCTTTAACTTTATAATGTTTTCTTGAATAAATATTTAACATGTTTAATTTCTGAGAATAACTGAACAATCGTGTGTTTGTGAAAATAAAAATTTTATGTTCATTTTAATTTTTTTTGGGAAAGGTTCTGTAAATTATAGTATTATGTGTTTGAACTAGGTTGTATCCCTAAAACATGATCCCACTTTATGTTAAATATTGGGGATAATTTTTGGTTTTAAGTGTGGGGGAGGGGGTATTTATTATGATAAGATGTATTGAATATTGTACATGACAAAACCCTTATTTTTTTTTTCAAATTGGTTGTTTGTAAATATTTTAACTTCATTTTCAGTGGGTCAAAATTTTTCTTGATTTTTAAGATTGTGATGCTTCTTTGAGGTGGTTAATCTCTATTACTACATGTATTTAATTGAGCACATCATTTTTATTTCCCCTTTGACATAACTTTTCATCAGTATTTTCTTTGAATGTTATACAACTATCATTGGCTTTGAACTTTATGGTTTGAATTAAACTCATATGATATGCATCTACATGGTCTATGAAATGAAAACCCTAATTAGAGTTGGGCCTCTATTCTTTCATTATTTAATTTTTTTAGCTTTTAGATGAGTTATTTATGCTTATTTGTAATTATTAATTTTTACCATCCAAATAGAGTTTCTAATTATTATTCCTATTAATTATGTATGTTGATTCACCTAGAGTTAAAGATAAGTTTGGAATTTCTAGTTTAATTAAAATTTAAGTGTGCTCAAATATTTTCAAGACTTTCAATTTCAACATTTTTTGTAAAATAGAAAACTAACTTTTTTCTAAAATCAATTAATTCTAAGGGGTAATCACATTTTTAACTTGAGATTCCATGGGGGAAAATATTTTTAAAGACTAATTATCTACGGAATTTTGGTTTTTCTCTTAGGATTTAGTATTTTCCACTGAAATTGATTAAGTAATTTCTTGAGGACAAGAAAGATTTATGTTTGTGGGAACTTGATGTGTCTTTTATTTCACACAAATTTCTATATATATTTATTAATATTTTGATGGTTTAATTAAAAAAATATGATTTAAATCTTAAAAAATTGAATTGTAGTAACTTTGGTGTTGAAATTATTAATTTATCATTTTCTTTGTTTTAATTTTTATTTTTCACATAAAAAATATTACTTTTATTTTCCTATTTTTTATTTTATTTCATATTTTCTTTTTTTAATGTTAATTTTAATTGTAACTATTTTAATCATGGTGTTTAATAATTTAAACTTTTATTTTTATGATTATGTTATTATTTAATTAATGGAACTTATTTTAAATTTAAAATATTTTATTTTCTTATTTTAATTTATTTGAATTTGAATTTTAAATTTTATTGAATTGGTTTTCAAATTTTCACTAATGGAAATTGATTTTTTTTAAATTTTTTATTTAATTGATTTAATATTTAATATTTTTTATTTATAATGTGCTTATTAAATAATTAATTGATTTTGTTGTTAATTTTTTATCTTAAGTTATTTTTCTCATTCCTGAATTGATTCTATCACATTGGATTTCAAATCTGTGTGCATGAGAAATCACATATCATCTACATATCCAAATGATTAAAATCAGTCATGTATTCAATTTTATCATATTTCACATAGGGATTTACCAAGGAGGATCATCACATACCCAACTCCCTATATATCCATTTTTACAAAGGGAAACCATGTAGCCACTTTTTCCTACATCCACGTAAGCAAATTGAGGAAGCATCCACGTTACCAATTTTTTTTGAAGAGGTTACATATCCATTTTTTTAGATACATACTTGTTTTTATACAAATGAGAATAACTGAGGTGCCAAGTTCTAAATTATCAGAGGAGATCAACTTGGATCATTTTGAAGTTGTCTAATATTCTTGGACATTAAACCATAATTTTAAATTAGGGAGTCATGATCACCGATAAAGATGAATTTTTTTACATTATTCAAGATTAAGGGGTGATTATGAGTCTGAATTCACATAGTGAGCCTGACCATTGATGGGTCTATGCTATGTAGTTAGATTCAAACCTAGCCAAACTCACCATTAAAGGAATAAGATGAACACAGGTTTGTGAATTTTGAGAAAATGAAGATTTGTGTGTGTTGATGAAGCCCATTAATATTGAAAGATTTTATTGAATGTGAAGATTTGTGTTGCACTAGTTTTTTTTTCTTGTTATAGGATTAGATTAGAGATGATGATGATACTCAAAGTTTACCAATTCTAAAACATCAAATGTTCATGTTGGTTATTCTTATATGTTTGATCAAATGACCCACTTAAGTTTCAATTAGGAAAGGATGAAGTCATACATGGGAGTTTTGTTTTTTAAGATTGTGATTTTTCATATTGATTTAATGATGGGATTTGATTCTATTAATATAGAATCATGTCTGGGATTCCACACATGAGAATTAGAGAAAATTTGAGTGAGATAATTTTGAGGAAGGTGGAGTACTAACCACATGTTAGCAAAATAATGGTGATTTTCAAGAAGTTAATCATTACAAAAAGGGTTATTTTTTGAAATTGAAAGTTTTAGTAGGTTAAATTCATTTAAATAGAAATAGGGAGCATAATTTTTGAAATTTTTGAAAATTGATTCTAAGGAGAGAAGCAAACACTTCTTCCAGAGTCTTCAGATCAGAGCTAGGGTAGAGAGTAGCAGGCAGAGAAGGAGCTCAATCTAGAGAAGAATATTAAGAGAAGACTTCTCATCTTATTTTTCTTACTTCTTCATTGAATTTATTATTCTGTAACACTTTTTTTGAAATTCATAGAATGTTTTCTAGATTAATATTGATCCAGGAAATTAGATTGTCACGTTTCATATTTTACAACCTTCATATGTGTGATATTTTTCAAATTGAAATTAACTTATTTATTTTGAGAATTAAATGATTTTGGTTCATGAATAATTGTAAAATCATCTATTTTTGTTTAATTTACTTGAATTAGATTGGAATTCATATTTTTTATCATCAATTTCAATTATATTTTCACAAATAGGAAAATAATTTAATTAGACTATCAAAATTTCCCTCGCATTTCATTCTTGTTCATATCATACTCATCTATTTTCATTTACTATTTTCACATCCTATTTCAAAATCATAATATTCTTCATTTCATCTTTGTTTCTAAAAAATATCGATCCCTATTATTTTCATGTTCATGTGTTTTTATTTAGTTTTTTTGGACTACATCCACCACTGACTTCATAGAGGATTCAATACCCTATATCACTACTTTCTAGTACTTTTTATGTTTTAAATTTGTAATAGTCAATGACATATCATAAATCATGAAATTATCCAATAGTTAGTTTATCTAGAGGATGGTAAAATTACCCTCAAACCTATGGAAAACACCTTTAACTGTAGCATGGTTTGTGTTACAACATTTCACCTTGGAATCTATGTATCGCCTTGATTGGTTTCACCTTGAGTTCGGGCCTCGATTGGTTTCATCCATAAGATCCATACTTACATAATCTTTTACTCATGTGTAGGTGATGGGATCTAATAGATTGTATAATGGGTGTTTATATAAAATAAACTGCATGAAAACAAACCCTTACATTATAAGTATAGGGGGACGACTTGAAGACCATCATTTTAATTTAATGATAATAAATTAAAAGGAAAAAATAATACACATAGGTCTGATATAAGCTCATGATCATCTAAACAACATGAAATGAACATACATTTTCAATATATCCATCAATTACATCAATTCGTTCTTTAATTAAGATAAAATTCCATGAATTAATCCAATTAATTAAAGTTATCTTAATACATTTTGAGAATCCTTAAAATTCCATCATTAATAATTTTAAAAAATTTAAATAAATACAATTTATTTAACATTAATAAAGCATACAAGTGATATTGGAGGTATCGATATGTACTCATCCAAACTACCCGACACGATCCTTGTGCTTGTGCATTCTCTTGGCATCCAATAATAATTGTGTGATAGGTAATTAAATAGAATGTATTTTTAAATAAATGACACATAAAATTCATGTGAATTACATTCCATGTGATGCTCTTGACTTTGTCAGAGCACACTATAATCAAATCCCATACACAACTTTTAGTTTTAGAATTTAACATGGAAATTAATTTAATATATAATCAATAATCCTATTATATGGCATGTAATGTAAAATAAATGACCCAAAAAACACATGTAAATAGGTTTAATTATATAATTAATTCTTCTCTCCACATCAAATTAAGTACATTGTTTACAGTAGAATATACGACCTGTTTTAGTTTACACGGTGTATTCTCTCTTCTTTTTATGTCCACAATATACACCCATGGAATGAGAATGTTTCCCTACCATGGATGTGTATAATGTACATGGTGTGTAATATTCCTACTCAACATGTGGCCTAGAAGCTTCATGATTTGTTATTACCCATTTTGTGTAATAGATACACAACATTTTTGGACCCTAATGTTCTCCACCACAAGAACACAATGACTACACATCATGTACATGAGTTACATGGTGTGCAGTTCTTCAAACTAGATGCCTTATAGTCCAGATCTGCATAGATCCTATTTTATTGGATCTAATCTGATATCATCAACTTGATCTAATAAGAATATGAGATACATGACCGATACATAGTTATATGATGTGAAACTAAGTATACAACATGTAGTCTTATGATATCTAACAATAATTCTTGGCATCTTCAGATGACATTTTGTGATGTTTCTACATTTTAATTCAACCTATTTATTTGTTATGTGAGAAATAATGACGAAAGGGAAGATAAAATGATGTGTAGATTCTAATAATGAATATATCTAAACTAATAGAAATCATAAACACATACCATTCAATCAATGATTAATAAATAATTATAAATTAACCATGTGACCATTCTAATACCACTTATAGGTTTCAGGCATAGTGGAAGCACCTATTGGGAATGAAAAACTAATTATTTTGACATAATGTTTAAATAATATGAAGAATACACAATAAAAATATCATTACCAATAGAATTAATTAAAATAATAATTGAAAATATCATCATAATCAAAAGAGGAGGATCATCACATGTAATTTATAATTAATTTATAAACAGACCTAGAATTAATTGAACTTGTAATTATTTATTTTTAGATGATCTAATTTATTTGATCTCATCATAACTTCACTGCGTTGTAGGATCCAAGTGCAGAATCCATCTAGTAGTGATCAACATGTACACCAAAATATATAAACGTTTCCATATAATCACCAGGTACTAGCTTGGTTGATTTGAATACTTGTGTCATTCATGGTTGACATAACGAAATTATCTTTAAGTAAAAATAATTATTGGTGTTTTATTTATGGTATGAGAGAGGATTAGGAGAAAGAATTCTATATATCTCTATAAATCTATATAGGGTTATAGATAAATTCTAGTTATTCATTGTGCACAACGAATCTCACTTAGGAAAGATATATAACTAGATATATACTAAGGAAAGTTTATGTTTTCCTATTTTTATATAATACCCCTTACCAATTACTTAATTCTCAGTGAAACCCATGTCTTAATAATAATAATAATTATTCAGTTGACATATAAATAATATAGGAATAAATAAATTTCATTTATATCATTTCCAATTAGACCATTAAAATCAGTCTTCTTATACTCCTCAACATTTAACGAACCTTGAATAAAAAATATTTATTTAATAATGAAATATCACTTCATTATTCATCAATAGATATAATAAATATTATATTTTCCAAAATTTTAAAATAAATAAATAATAATATTATTTAACTCACTTATTTATTTGAATAAATTTTGATTAAATCTTAGAGATCAACCAAAACTGAATAAATATTAAACCAAAAAGGGATAATATTTATTCTTACATGCCATAATAGAATTTAATCAAGATTTTGGATGTGCTTAGTGTGTGACCTTCTAGGCCTCTTTCTCAGTGAAGTTTGATAGAACTACCTAAATTACAAGGTTAGTGTCTTAAAGCATGAAAATGAACTTATAGAGAAAGAAGTTAATGTCACAATGACATACAAACTCCTATGAATAATGACTATATAATATAATCCTTTTATTGAAATATATCTAATAAAGTAGGCTACATACTGGTGTCACCAACCTATGTTCTTAATTTCTATTTCTTTAACTTTTTAGAAATGAACATTCCCACAGAATTCCATGACCATGGATTTATTAAAGTAGTTCTATTCCTATCAAAGGTCCTGAGATATATAATTCTATCAAGGGACTAAAGGGACAAATACTTTATCACATTATCCATTTATGCAATATCAATTGTGATGCACCCAACGTATCACACTTTACTTCAAGAATATGTCATAATGATTTTTTTTTCAATACATCAAAGTACGTGACTTGTGATATTCATTAATAATAATATTAACGTCTAAGGATCGATACACACGTATAAAAATAGGAATATCCAATGACACATATAATTATGAATTTCCCACTAGAGGCTCTCATTCTCATAATATCATGATCTAGAAATTACCAAGGGTGAACACCATGAGAGTGTGCCTAAAATACCTATGAGTCTCCACACCTGATAGATTATATCATTTGTGTCTTATCAAATGATATCATCCTGCTACAGAACATATATATTCGAGAATACCATGACGAAACCTCTAGGTTCTCATTATAATAGGGAACTGTTATGACCTTTTAATGTGAAAAATATTCTTAGGGAATTATAACATACTAATTCATATAAAGGAACAATGCTAATGTGATAAGAAAATTAATTAATATTCAAGATAATGAATACATGTAATCATCAAGTACTTAAAAGTTGGTTCTAGGGAACCAACTCCAACACATGTATCATTTTGAGAGGGAAAATCCTTTCAAGTCTTGGTGTTTCATAGTGAGAGAGTTCATTTGGATTTGTTTGGTGGGTGGTTAGGTGTTGATGATCATTTTCTTTAGGAACCATTAGAGTGTGAAATAGAAAATGTGATAATTAGTTTGTGAGATCCCTTTTTAGAAAGGTTTGATGGGTATTATGATGTGGGTAATTAGGTTATGTTAAGGATGTATTAGTGGGTATGGGATGGTACTCAATCTAGGGGTGGATTGAGGGGTTGGTTTGGTAATATTTTCTAATTTTTTTAAGTGTGTTTATTATTTTTGGAATGGTCTAGGGGTATCATAGCCACTATAGTGAGTGGTTGAAAAAAATTGTGATTTAGAATGTAAAGCTTGAGTCGAACTATTGAGAATAAATTGGGTATAACCTAATGGTTCATAATCACCTCTAGGGTAATAGAAATGAGTTGATATTAATACCTAAGAACCTAATTTATTTTTAGGGAATCAAGTTATGTGGTTTCCATTATGTAATATAGGCTAGTTAATGGGTGCAACTTATCATAGTTTATAAACCTTGGCATAGTATGATAGGGGTAGCTTATATAGATTAGTGAGGGAAATGTCTCATTGTGGATAAACAATAGTTGTGAATAGTGTTCCATAGCACATATCACAATGCCTTAGATGTTTGTGCCATTCCATAACCTTGGAGTGGAAAAAATGGCTTGACACATGCCATGTCATCATTGGTGATGGTGTTAGAGAAATATATCACACACCCTTTTTGTTTTGATCTATTTTTTAAGCTTACCCAACCAAATGACCCCAATACACAACGTATCTCCTTGGAATGACCATGCTACTAAGGAAAAGCCCCACATGGACTTAAGTGTACTCCCCGATCACTAGAGGATAGCGACTAGTCCTAAGGGTCTAAAGCTATTTATTGGGGAGAAATTCAACCTATAATGCTCCATCATATTAAGAATAATAAAATAAATATTTTAATAATAATAATTAGTGTAAATGAAATAGTATAAATCTCAATAAAGTCAAGTTAATACCCTAAAAATTCACTTATGAGTCATTATTGCCTTAGGCGTTCACACCCTCATTTTTTTTGGTTGCAAACCCACTTTCCAATTATGGGAATTCATTAGAATAAACTAAAAACTCTTCAAATCATGCATCGAAGTTGAGAGAATGAGAGGTCATTATCTCATCCCATGGAGGGTCTTATTCCCTAGTTCGAGACTCTCTTATAGATTTAAGACATATTCATGAAATCCTTCGAATTAATAATATTGGTTACCCTTATCACAAAAGTGATCAATTGATACCATTAATTTGTCGGACTGAGTAAATATAGGAAGAGGTGGGGGTAGAGTAAATTGTATTTAAAAAAAATTATATATTAAAATTAAAATAGATTTATTTAAAATGATTAAAGTTATAAACTAAAATATAAGAGTTAAGGGAAACATAAAAAAAATTTAAAGGACAATGTACAAGACTTTGATAAATGAGTTTGAAGACAATACAAAAAGGAAACAATACACTTGATTTTCAATATAGAAAGAAAGAAACCAAAAACACATGTTTTTAATGGATGTATCAAGAAACCTATACTTCCTAACTTTAATGGTAGTGATAATTGAAGTTACTCACTTTAATGGTAGTGAGAACCCAATAAGAAGAAGAAGAAAGAAGAGGTTTTTTTTAAACACAAGCCCTTTATAATAACACTCTCTTTTCTCAGCATGAATAAGATGAGAAAATATGAGAAAGATAGAAAAATAGAAAGAGGGGACTTGATTATAATAATTAAGCACTAAATGTAATATTAAGAGAGGGATAAATGATAGAAACTTGGTATCATTTTATGTTTATTCCTTTAAGGTAGTGTATATATAGCCTCCTAAGGTCACTTGATGCTCTTGGGGGGTATTTGGAGTAAATAGGAGTCATTGAGATGTGAGATAGATTGATGGGAATAATTACAAATTACTAATTTGAATTTCTCTATGGGGACCACCAGGTAACCAATGGGTGTCACTAGATAGCTGGTGTAACCTAAACAAAACATGTGTTCTATCTAGATCACACAGTATAGCCAGTGTAGTCCATTGGATAGCCAGTGGAATCCCGATAGAAATTTTTTTATATCCAGCACCTACCCACTTTCCAATGCCATCCTACTGGACAACAACTGGTTCAATATTTATTGGGATTTTAATTGAGGGCTTCACGTGCCTCTTGATTCCTCTGTTTAGTCCAACAACTTCTTAGAATGATTCCTCAACATAAAATATTAAAAACCATGAAATTAAAAGATCAAAAACCAAAATGGTGTTTTTGATCATTAAAAACACATGAGAGTGAATTAAAATATTATTACATTTTTTGATGATAAAAAACACACAATAAATTAATAAATATGAAGATCATGCATTTATTATGAATATAACTAAAAATAATTTTAATATTTCATAATAAAATTCAAATACTTAAAAATAATTTTCATACAACTAAATCAATATCCCCCTTTTAAAACCTTTTCCTCCCATTTTAAAATAAATGTACATTTAATTCCATCACTAAAATCTTTTCCCCATTTGTGATGATCAAATATCCATAACATCTTAAAATCACAATATCTTTGAAATCACTTTCAAGGTAAAGGGATTAAAACACTTTGATTTCAATTTTTTTTGAAAATACTAATTAAATATATCCTTAAAACAAGAACATTTTAACTTCTCCCCTAATTAACTTATCAAAAATAAATACCATCAAGGTCCTCTCACCCTTTGATATTTTCAACAAGATAATAAACAAGTGTTAGAGAGACAAGGGGTAAATTTATTCATTCTAAAAAAAATAGAATGAGAGAACCAAAGAATAATTTGAAAATTTTTTATAGACCATAATTTATGTTCTTAAAATATAGATAAAAAACATTAAGTTTTTTAAATATATAAATCCAAGATTTTCACCTCAATATACTTTGAAAACAATATTAAAAACTTAAAAATATTTCAGCTTTTCAATCTATTTTTTGAAATCCAAAAATTGCATACCACTTGTGTAAATATATAAATAAAGATATAAATTTTAATCCCAAATGGATTTTATACCTAAAGGATAATTTTAAAATTATAACACTTGAAAAAAATTGAAACTTAAGGGCTCTCATATTTCAAAAAAGTGTACATCAGCCATGCCTAAAGTATCAAAAAACTGAAAATATTTGAAACTTGAAGGGTAAACATGATATTTGAAGAATAAAAAATATTTTCCATAATATTAGGTTTGATCAATGTTTTATTTTAAAATAAAGTATACATGATCGAGAATAAAATAAAAAAAGTTTAAACATTCTTGAATTTAATAATATTGTATCCCCCTCAATAACTAAAAATATAAAAATTAATAAGGGGATAAAAAAATTTAAATCAAGAGTGAAATTAAAAGAAAAAAATACACCTAAGAGAGTTATATAAATCTATTAACCACTTCAAGATTTAAATAAAAAGATAATATGAATATCAATAAGTTCAACATTTAAGTTAAAATGTGTATCAACACTATTCAAGATAAAAAAAGAGAATATGAATAAATGAATGTAAATCAAGGGATAAATATAAGATACATCAATGGATTCAATTGATAAAATTATATTAATATAATAAAAGAGATAAATTTATTAATAACCTCAAAAGAAATAAGTTGATCATTGATTTCAAGATAAATCAATACAATTTAATATTTAAAACAAAGAATATAATTCAATAAATCTCAAGGTAAAAGTTTTAAAAATAGAGTAAAATACTCATTAAAAAAATAATCACACACAAACCATTTTTAACCCCTTAATAAAATAGAGATTTTCTCAAGAAATGGGTTTTAGAAATGAAAAACATTGAATGATGGAAATAAAAAACTCTATTTAAAATTTTTTTATTGAAAATAATTTAGGTTTCAAGGATCCAGTTAGTAAATAATATTTAATTTAAATATTTAAAGAGGTGATAAATAACTTAATTAATTTAATAATAAAATATAAATAGATTAATGAATTCAGTGGTTAAGGGGAAATATACCTTGATCTAATTGACTTTACTCCTTTATGATTATAAAAACTTCATAAGAAAGTGTTAGATAAAATATGAAGGCATATATAAAGAAACATACATGAATAAAATAGTCATATAAATCCATTTATCACATAATGTTAAATACATCCCAAAAAAAAGATCAATCAAAAAACAAATCTTATTATCTATGGGTAGGATGAGAGCAGCGATCATGTAGAGAAGCAACATGATCAAGGGATAAAACTATATCCAGGGTCTCCTTGGACATTTTCTCCATCTACTCATGATGTGAGGAGGTGGTATGATCCATCTCATTGAGATGCCTATCAGAGGTTGTCTCAAGAGTGGTGAGATAGTGTATGATTCTAATACATAAGTGTCTCATCTCATAAATTAAATAGGTTCAGCTAGGTTGTAGTTCCTCATCAATATTAGTCCCATCTTATAGAGGCTTTTCCACAACCCCGATATCCAAATCATCTTATCCTTCTCTTTCAACTTCATCTTCTTCCTCATCCTATCAATCTTTTTCTTATTCTTCTTGGTCCTCATCCACATTAAGAGGATAGCCCTGAGTGATCATAGGAGGCATAACAATGTCAAGGACTTCATTCTTGGTTAAAGGAGAATAATTTTTAAAAAGACCGAGACAGTCATAAACACACTCTTAATGCCAAGGATGCCAAAAAATAAACATGTGTTGAACCATTAAATGGTTCAAAATTATATCCTTAGAAGGATTCTTAAATGAAATTTCATCGATCCCAATACAAATGTAGTAGAAAATACATGTGAGGAAATGACCAAAAGGTATATACTTGGACTTTTGAGGGTGAGAAGTAATATAAAAAATGGTTCGAAAGACTAAAAAAATGATATTGAAGTGTATATCCCTTAGAATGAAATATAGAACATAAATATCAATGTACTTGATGATATCATGACCACCAAGACAAGGATAAATGGATGTTTGGATAAAACACTCAAGAATTTGGTTTTATAGTAAAAGTTTAGAAATATTGACCAAAAAAGACATATCTTGTCTGAAGAGAAAATAGAGAGAACCTTGTTTTTCAAAGTTTGAGCCATGTTGAGTGTCACCTTGGATAAAGGAATAAGGAACCAAGTGTGTAATTCCCATGAAATCAATTATATCAAGGGAAGTAACCTTAAAATATATTCCATTTATATTAGAAGTTATGGAACCAAAATAATATTCATTGTAAAAAATAATATGTTCATAGAATTATTTGATCAAGGATGAGTGAAAAACATCTATAAAGGGTGTTTTAAAGAAGTAATTACACCCTTTTAAATCAATAAAACTTTTTAAATCCAGATTAGAATTTTTAATCCAATGAGGATCAATTATCCTACCTAACATAATGATTTTTTCATACTAAATGGGATTGAGCTTCTCAATTGGAGGATAATCCGCTGATTCTATGCCATTTCCATTTCCCTTTGAAGAAGAAGGTTCTTCAAGTGTTCATAATTTAAATGAAAAAATGTTCGAGAAAGGGTTTGGGGAATAAATAAAAAGTTCAAAATCAGAAGAAAACATGGAAAAATTAATGAACAAGATTTTGAAAATTCAATAACTTTACAAAGAAATTAAAATCTAGAGGATAGTAGGAGATAAGGCTTGAGAGAAGAGACGAGGGATGGTGAGGAGAAAAATTTGAGTGGAACTCAAGTGAAAGGCGGGGGGTGTCTTAAAATACCCTCCCTTATCAAGTCTAAATAGTCCTAAGCTAACACCACCGCCTAACTGGTGAGTGGAACAAACTAGAGGGTGGGTGAATTCTAGAACCAAGGTTATATAATGCACCACCGGCTACCTAGTGAGGTAGCACCAACTAGTCGATGGATTCTTGGGAAGCTCAAATAGAAATTTTAAAATCAAAACAACAATCAACAAGGATTTTGATATAAAATACACTCAATAAAATGATTAAAAAGATATGTCAATGAATTCAAATAATTTCATATGAAAATATCAATCTAAGTAGACATCATGAAATCTAGAAAGATCTATAAATAAAATTCTTATTCCAAAATTCATTAAATAAATTTTTATATCCTTCATATTTAGAAAATGTATAAAAAATTAAAAGATAAATTTTGAAACTTAAATTTTCTTTTCAAAATAAATAAATGAAAAAATTAAACATATAATTTTCTAAATTAAATTTAAAAATAATATAAATAATAAATAAATTAATAAATCATATTATTTTTTAATTTAAATTTCATATGATAGTTATTCCTAGCTCACATTTAATAATATGAAAACATTCTTCTACAAGGGGTTTAAAAATTTTGAAATTAAAATTCTCTAGAAAATTAGAAACAATTGAATTTAAAATTAATTTGAATAATTAAAGACATTTTAAATTTTATCACACAAATATATTGAGTACCCACCATCCATATATAATATAGTTCATTGGTAATTTCTATTGAGACATTTTTTCAACAAAAAAATAATAAGCTAGAGATTTTGGTGCCCAAAATTTAGGTCATTTTTTTTAATAAATACTTTGGAACCCACATTTTCTTATGATATGAATTTTTATAAGAAATGTTAGATTTTATATACAAAATATTTGAAGATAGGTGAATAGATTTGGGCCTACCATAATAGGAATTTTTTTAATCACACTCATAAATCAAGTGCTTGAATTTTCTACATTAATTAAATATTTTATATTGAGATATATATTTAAAAAACGTGTTCTTTTCAGAGGTACTTGATTGATTTGAAAAACCAATCCCAAAATGATTTATTTCATGTAATTGGGAACCCAACATTTTATTTAAGTTTTTTTTAACTTGTGTTAACTTAGTAAGATAATTTTTAAGTTCTTTAATAGTATATTCTAATCATGAACATTATATTTTTATTTTAATTTCTTATTTTACTTTTAATGCATTTATATTCACATTTAGACATATATTATAATAAAAATAAAATTTTATCTCTAAATATTCATCATTTTTTGAAAAAAAATCTTTGGTATTTTGATTGTATTCTCTTAGTATATTATTTTCATCTAATAGTTGATCATTTTCATCAATAACTTGACTCAATTTCCTTTTAATTTCTTCAAATTTTTAGGTATTTTCACAAAAAACTTATTTTAATTATTTAATATAATACTTAATATCATCAATATTTAAATGGATATATAAATAAGAATAAGAGGAAGAATTTTACTCTTGACTCACATAAATTTAGACCATGATACATTTGGTACTTCCATCGCTTGAAGAAGTTGAGGAGCGACAATCATCACTAGCACTCCATGTTGATACCTTGAATGACTTCTTGCTTTCTCTATTCTCTATTAATATCTTTTTGAGAGATATGCACTCCATTTTGATTTGACCCTTCTTATTACATTCATAATACCTTACCTATGTTTCACATTGTTTCTTCTCTTTTTTTCACAATGGAATGCATTATTTCTCTTAAATAATTTTTTCATCTTCTTAGAAATATGATAAATCTCCACACCACTCGTAGATAAATCATTGTTGTTTTTCATGAAAGAAATGGTCTTCTTTTCCTTTATTTCCTTAGATACATTCTCCACTTTCCTATTAATTATAATTTCATAGGTCATGAGTGACTCGGCAAGACCCAAAGGATCTTATTTACAAGAATCCTAGATAAAATCATATCACGTAAATTCATACTTCCATTAAAAATACTAGTGAAACAAGTAAAAATTTCAGTTATAAAATCATTAGGATGCATACTAAAGCTTTCAAAATATTTCAAATACACATCAAGCCTAGTATCCATTACTTTATTGGTACCTTAATGTGTAACTTCTAAAAATTTCCAAATTTAATAGGAAATTTTACACATATAAATTTTATTAAATTCATTAATATCTCAACTTAAATGTAGAGCATTCATGGATTTGGAATCAATCTTTAAATACACTATGTCATATGAAGTCCATTTTTCCTCTGTTTCCTTTATAGGGGTATATCCATGCAATATAATTTTCCAAACCAGATATCCTATACTTATAAGAAATATAGATATTATAGTTTTACAATAACCATAGTATGATCCATTAAAGTATGTATCTCTACCCATTGAGAATCCTTTAGGTTCACCTTGGATATTTGAGGTAGATTATATCTTTAAATGATCATTCCTTAAAGTTGGTTAATGTTTTTAAATCAATTTTTTCTTTGATACCAATTATTAGTCTGAGTAAAGATAAAAAGAGTGGGGGGGGGGGGTGAATTGAATTTTAAACACTTTTTAGAAATTAAAACCAAAATATATGTAATTAAAGAAATGCAGTGATTAAGTAAAATATAAGAGTTAAGGGTAGTGAAAATATAAATTTAAAGGGAAATGCATACGACGTTGATAAAGGAGTTCAAAAATAATCCACAAAGTGATCCCTATATCTCCTCCCCTCAAGATCCTTGATATGTTTTGGATTAACCCCTTGAATTTAAAATATCCAAGAAACTCGAGAAGAAATAATACACTTACTTTACAATGGAAAATCCAAGAAACCCCCAAACACTTACTTTTTAGTGGGTGTAGCAAGAAACCCACACTTACTCACTTTAATAGTAGCGGGCACCCAAGTTCCTCACTTTGATGGTAGTGAGAAGCTAAGAATAAGAAGAAGAATAAAGAGGAGGGTTTTTTAGAAACAAACCCTTTAAAATCATACTATCTTTTATCAATAAGAATAATATAAGAAAATATGATAAAGAGAGAAAATAGAAAGAATGATCATGATTACAACAATAAAGCACTAAATGTATGCTCAAGAGAGGTCTAAATGAGAGAAAATTGGTATAATTTTATGTATAAGGATTCAAGGGGGTGTATATATAGTCTCCATAGGTCCCTTGATGCTCTTTGAGGTCTTTGGAGTCAATTGGAGTCGTTGGGAGGTGAGATATCTTGAGGGAAAAAAGTAAAAATAACTCGTTTGACTTTTTGTCTAGGGATCATCGGGTAGCTGGTGGGTGTCACCGACCAGTTGGTGGAACCTGGATGAAATATGTGTTCTATCTAGATCAGACCAGCTAGTTGATATGGTTCACCAGCCAGTTGGTAGTATCTTGATAGAATTGTTATTATTTCCTGCACCTACCTACTCACTGGTTCCATCCTACCAGCCATCTGTAGGTTCCAAACTTCTTGAGACTTTAAGTGAGGCCTTTATGTGCCTCTTGATCCCTTTGTCTGGTCAAAAAATGTAACTTCCCATGTTTTAGGAGTCATTATTATTATTATTATTAATTTTATTATTAATTATATCTATAATTATAAAGAAAGTTTCTCTATTATTTCAATAGAATTAGTACTCGATTAGTGATTGGGACACACAAGATATGAACCAAGATAACGAAAATTTATTCAATTATAATCGAACATTTAAATTAAGGTATATAAAACTATGTATCATATAAAATGGATCATTAAACATCATGGATGATTACATCCATTAAAAATGGGACAATAAATTAAAAATAATAATATATTTATAACTAGTATCTCCCATGAACTACCATTTCCTTTAAGAATCCCAATTAGTATAATAAAACCTACAATTATAAATAATACCATGAAAGTACAAAGCATGTTGTCAAATATAAAATGAAGACTATGGAAATGAGAAGTGTTAATGGAATAAGTTTAGTGAGTCTGTATGTTGGAATGAAATATAGTCATTGCAATTATGACCGTTTCAAATATGGTCATTGCAATTATGGTCGTTGGTCATATATACTATAGATATAATGAATTTAGGTATTTTTAATTGGTAAATTTAAAATTATATAACTCAAAATGAAATAAACACATGCTATTAAAATATTATATATATATATATAGGCATTACGTATAAATATTATTATTATTATTATTAAAATATGATATATTGTATATATAAAGTTCAAATAAATATTTAAATATCAATGGAGTAGTAAAAATCAATTTTTAGAAAATAATTAATTAATTAATGGTATCTGTTAAAGCTTATTTAGTAAAAAATTAATATTTATTTTCAAAGAACCGTTTTATTAAGTATTATATATTTTGTCATAATAAACTAAATTCACAACTTAAAATATTATTACATATGAACTAATATATTAACACCACTTAAATTAAAAGTCAATATGAAACAATATTAAGAACACATAATGTTTAAAAATCCCATTTCCAATAATAGTAGTTTTATTTATAAATTATATATTTTAAAAAAAGATAAATATATAAATCTTAGAATTTTAATTTTATAAAATAAAATTCACATTTTACTTAATTATATCAATATTATACTAAGATGAATTTTTTATATTTTTCTGAAATAATCGATTTTTAGGTGATTAGTAAAAATACCAACTTTTACTACAAACTATCACTTTTATAATAAAAGAATGAATTAAAATATTAATAAAAAATTTTTATAAAAAAAATTATATTTAATAATTAATATAAATCATTTAAAAATACTCTATTTAATTTTTAAAATGCATGTTTAACATTTTTGAAACTCAAGTAATATTTCCCACCAAAAACAGTTTTTACATGCTTATAATAAACATTAGACTTTATCACATTTAGAAATTAAATATAAAAAATGTATTTTTTATTTTGGTTTTATATTTCAATATTAGATAAATTGTTCAATTTTATTTTTGGTCACAAATATAATATGAGTAATATTAGTGTTAATTACCGCGATAATGGTAAAACTGTTTTTAAAATAATTGTTTTTTTAAAATCGTGTAATTTTTATTTAATCAATAATTTAATATAATCTAAATTATGAATCAAATATTATTTTTAAACCTATATAAAACTATATTAATAATTAATTAATTGGTAATAAATAATAAATAAGATTAAGATTCAATAATGGTCAAAATATGACTTTTCCACTAAAATAATTTTTATACACATTACTTGTTTTAATTTAAAATTTAATTTTATAATATTTAGAAGTTTAATTGGATTAAATAGTGGTTAAATTTAGTTCTATAATACCCAAATTTATTTATATTAGTTATTTTATATTTTTAATAAAACATAAAATCACTTTGTTAAAAACTAGCTACCTAGTTTAAAAGTAAAAGAGTAAAATGTAAAAACTTAATAGTAAAAACCCAATGACATGTTTATAAATCCTATTTTGAGTATTTTTATACCCAAATAAACCCAAAATTACTTTATTTTGAAAATTTGGTGCCATTGAACTTGGAATAGTGTCATGACATTATTAAAATGCAATGGGTGTTTCCAAAAGTGCCCTTTTCCTCTCTTATATAGGGGGTCATTTACACCCTTTCAAATATACATCTCCCATTATAATTTTCCTTGAAAATATTACCAAATATCCTCTCATATAAGTATCTCACATGTTCTTAATCCCATGGTCACATTAAGTAAGCCTAAGACTTTAAATTCCAAGGAAAGATCAAGTCTCTAACGTAAGTATTATCTCATTCTTAAGTTTTTTCTTAATCTTTCCCTTAAAAATATCTTATATCCATAAAAAAATAATTATATAAGTATCATTATTATACTAATATATTATTATATTAATGTCATAATGATAGCCCTGTGGGTGTATTTATTTTCCCAAGGGTTATCAAATTTAGAAATTTATAACATGAATCAAACAAACCAGTAAAATTCATGGTAGTATAATAATTGCAAGTCCAAGGTCAAAACAAAGTTTGAGAAAATATTAATTTAATAAAACAAGCATAAAATATTTTTGATTTTTAGAAATTAAATCTAAACTACTGATTATTTGATTGGTGAAGAATACAGGAGAATAAAATAGAAAAAGGGTGCCAGACATCAATGAATCCAAGTTCATGGTATGACAATTTATAATAAAATTAATTAAAACCCATGAAGTTGTAAAAATTTGGTCTTAGTGAGTCCAATGGTCATGGTAAACACCCTTAATCCTAATTTATCCTTTTCTCATGGTCAGGTACTTCAGATTACAAAGAAAGGGTAACTCAAAACCTTATTTAAACATAGGGTAGAGACAAACCCAATGGTTATGGTGGAAGTCTAAACCCTAGACCTCAGATTAAAAAAAGGTATTATCAACTCAGTAAATGTTCATGATCAAATAAAGAAATTAATTAAACCCTTTTCCTAACCCTTCTCATAATGATCATACAAGAATAATCAAGAAAGAGAAAGAAGTTAAGAACAAACATGAAATCCCAACATAAATTTAAATAAAAAATAAAAAAAATCATAAAATAAATCCTCATTCATCACACATTCCACAACACTAGGAAATAAACCCATCATTCTAGACATGATAGGGTAAAAAAAATAATAAAGAAAATCCTATAGAGAAGCGGTAACAGGGCTTTGTAGTAGGTGCATTCTGGTCCAGCAAGCATTCATTTGTGATGATCCCTCTGAGATGTCTCCAATGGAATGACTAAGGGGTGATTTTATTAGGGTTTTCCATCAAAACCTAAGTCTCATCATATATCAAAAATCTTATTTTTTTTCCATTTCTTGAATTTTTCATGATGTATAAGTTTACATGATGCATAATTTGCATCAATAACAAATTTTCCGTATCTTAAACTATCCCAATATTTCACATCATGTAAAGTGTACATGACGTGTAATGAATTTTTATAGCATGTAATCTTTCACAAATTTCAATGGGTGGTGATGGATTCTCATGATGAAATCACTTCATGTAATGAAATACACAAAATATAAATGTCCTACTCCAGTTCCGTAGCTCCATTGTATCCACATTTTTCTAGTGTTTCACCGCTTCACTTAACTCATGGAATGAAGTTTCCTTTATCTCATATATTCATTTATTCTTTTTTTTAAATATTCATTGTATGCTGCTATAAAACATAAAACAAATCGAATCATTCAAAAATTGTAAATAATATTATTTAAATTACAGAAAAAATGACATTTAAATACCCTAAAATACATGTATAAAATACACATATCAAATATCTATTAGTTATTCCTCTCCATCCGCTAAGAAAAAAAAACTACCATTAGTGCGTTGTGTGGACTACCATCTCCACAAAATGACATCTTTCTTTTTTCATCACTTATATTCATGTATGATCAAAAGGATTTAATGGATGAATAAATTCTTTATCTATAATATAAAAATTATTCTAAAATTTCAAAATTATCATCTACCTTCTTTCCCTATCATTTATTGAGAAATGGAAACATTAATCATGCGCACGTGTGAACTATCACCTCCATGAGCAATGAGTTTCATTTATCATAACCACACATCATGTTTAGAAATAAAAATATATTTAATATATAACAATTACTTCCATAACAGTATTAATATTCTAGATATTATGAAACTATTTTATAATGCTTTATACCATGGTCAACATATATAATGATATATAAAGAAAACGATTGAAAAACTTCAAGTAACCGATGAAGGAAATAAAATTTCATTATAAATAAATAACATATGATAGTTAAAGGACCTTGGAGTATGAAATATATATGAATAATATTCTTGAATATATATCTAATGAAATTAATTTTATTATTCAGGAAGTTAAGTGCAAGTGAAGAGTGGTTTCAGACACGAGGTAAGTGTTCCTTCTCAATTAACTTTCATTGAGGTTTGATTTGATACACAAAAATTTTCTTTTTTATGGTATATATACTTCCCCAAAAACTTATAATATCATATATTATTATTTAAATTGTAAACGTTACTTACATTCATGATTTTCCTTATTGTGGGGTATGATATATGTCTTTTCTAAAATATAAGGATATATTATAAATCAATCTGATTTTCTTGAGTTATAATGTTTCTACTTAATTTTATTATTTCATTTCATATGGTATACCCTATTTTGATTTTGGTAGATCACTTTGATTAAAATCTTATTTACTAGTGATTTATAATCCTTTTTGAAAATGAAACCATGTTAAGAATAATTCCCATCCATTTAAACGATGGTTTCCCCTCTTTGTCCATAATTTCCCTTCCCACATATATTATCCTTTTTAATTGGAAACATAATTTGGTATTATTTAAAGTGAAATTTATATTTATATTCACCTATTTTAAAAATGAAGTTTTTTTCATATTTTTTACAATGTGGTATTTTCAAAAAAGGTGTTTTAAAACATAATCACGAATCTTCCAGACCTCCTTTGTGACTTTCTGGTTACACATTTTGTTCCCTTTTTATACCTTTTATGAAATTTTATTCTCTTGTAGATCTTATATTTTTGTCTATATTTATATTAAATACATTTACCTAGTTAAATATTATTTTAATTACTAGGGTTATACATGTTTTGGTTCCCGTTAAAATTTCTACTTTTAAGTAAACCCAGTTTAAGGGAACTTTATTATTTCTTATCTCATGTTGAGCATCACCCCATCAAATGTTTTTAAATTATGAATTGATTATAAAAACCCTAATTATTTTATGGATAACCCTATTGGTTAAATTCGTGTTTTATGTAAAATAACAACATCATCCCTTATTTAAAAATACCCTTTACTTATTTCAAAAAGCATTACCCAAGTGGTTCATTTTTATTCTTTATTCTCCTAGTTAATTCTCATGAATTTTATACATTGGATATCCATGTTAAAGATCAATGTAAACTATTCAATTATTAAATTTTAAATGACTTAATTCCTTCTTCTCTTGGGAATCCTTATGAATTATCCTTTTTTTATGGATTGATTCAAAATTATAAAAACTAATTCCTTATCATGGGTATGATCATGCTTATAATTTATTTATGGTTTATTTTCCTCATGTAAAATGAATATATATGATTTTCATTAATGTGAAATGTGATCCTAGAATTATATATATCTATAATTAATTTATTAAATCTTTATATATCATGAGATGTTATTAAGGGATTAGGGAGTGAACCTAACCCACCATGGGATTTTGCCTATTTTATGATGATGGTATTGGGAGTGACTATAGACTTATGTTTATGATATAATGTTTTATATTTTTACCACATGTTTATGATTATATTTTCTTATGATAACATTTCATTATTCCATATTTATATTCTTATGATCACCCTATTTATGATATCATGTTATGCCTTTTGACTCTCATGTTATGCTTTATTTCCATGTTTATTCCCTCACTAGGCATTCTATCTCATCCTTTTCTTTATGTATTTTCCATAAGATATACTATGTAGTTTTAGAATATCTTTGAGAGTTATAATCACTATGTGGAGTTTTAAATAAAGATGAAGTTTTTATTTTTAAGATAATGTATTTGTATGTATAATCTTCCAAAGATACTTGACCTCTAGATCCTTAGCATGTATTGTTGGGAAAGTATGTTATAAATCATGAAATAAAGTGTGTTTAAGTATTTTATCACTAAATTTGGTATCAAAGAAAGGTATATTTATTTTTAGATATTAATATGACAAAACATTATTAAGAACCTTAGGGAGAAGTCTATGGTATGAGTCTAAGTATAATATAACATCCTAGAATTTTGGTAATGTATAGAGTGTGTTGTTTTCCTAGAAACAAATCCTTATCTAGATACTACTATTGGGTGTAGGATTTGGAAAATATTTACCTAGTGTACATAACCCTAAAATAGTATACTGGGTATTAAATAGATAATCACCTGGTTCCTGAAAAAGAGGCCCAATTACACACCTGATTTGACACTCACTAGGGATATCTTTAATTGTTCATAAGCTCTTTAAAAACCATTATAAAGGATTGATTTCCTAGTTACTTTGAGGGAAAAGGTTGAGAATTTTAATATATCCCAACTTGAATTAACCTAGGATAATCCAAGATTGATATAGGTTTAGCTAAAGTAATTATGAGCTAACATGATGATAAAAAAGGGTACAAGGTTTTAATGTTGAATCCCATTTATGCGATTGATTATTATAATATCCCTATGATGTTAAATGTTCATCACTCATATTAACCCTTTTGGTTTTAGTGATGGCTAAAACCAGAAATAACTCTATTAACATTAGGTATGAATGGTAATACGATGATTAACTCAACGATCAACCCATTAGAATGGGATATGGATTGGGAAATCTAGTGATTATGTCCAAAAAACTATTGAAAAATATGATAAAAAATATAACCATAGTTAAAAACCCAAGTTTTATAATAAAGAGAAGGATGGAGGGTCATTAAAATTAAGAAAATGAATATGATGAAAGAAATAAGACTCAATTTCCTTTATTTCAAAAATGTGGTAAAAAGCACTTAAAAAATTGCTTTAAGGGGACTCAAAAAGGCTTTAATTAGGGAATATGGGTCATTGAGAATCAAACTACTATATTAATATGGAGAGGCTGGATATAATAATGGGAGTGGAGAGAACACATCTAAAAGTAACACTAATGGTCCAATGCCTTAAGTGTGGAAAACCTTCAAATTACCCAAATTAGTTTCATAAAGCCAAGGGCGATAAGAATAATATGCATGAAAAACCACCATAATCATGAGAAAAAGGTGAATCCTATTCAATGTATACTAATGAGGTGAATGGTGATAACTAAATCCCCCTTCAGAATTGTGAAGTATGGGTATTTTAGATAGATTTTATGCGATTTTAGTAATGGATTAACTATTTTAATATAGAATCCCTATTCACTGATCATGGTTATATTACCCATAACATCCACCTTATTAGAATAAATGGATGGGGGTAGAGACAAAAACTAGTAGCTACGACAGAGAGATCTTAATATCACTATAATAATAGATAAAAATAATAGACCATCTTCATCATCATCCATCAATGCACCACTGCTACATGTATGCCTTGATGTTTTAAGAGAGGTTGAAAGAACCATACTAATGGTGGATATATAATACAACTATATACCACCACCACTAGTGAAATAGGACATGGTGGTTAGGCTAAAAAGGGGGAGGCCACTTTGTGGCCTCAAGTATGAGAGTAGTTTGAGAATCAAGTTTGATACCCCATAGCACATGAGCCTATATAGCATGTGTGGGAAACAATTTTGGTCATGGAAGGACCTATTTGGCCACATGAAGAGCCACCCATATCAGACATAGTAGGGAATCCATCCCCCACCATCCTTTATCTAGGAGGGATTTATGAAGTGGGAAATGTGGGGATTGGTGAAACAAGCAGGTGAGGAGATGAGTGGTAATATATTGAGGCTGGTGACACAGGTGATGGATAAACTACAGAGGGTGCATGAAAATGCATTGTAGGAAACTACTCCATAATGGGACAAAATTTGTCTGAACATGGATCTTAATGAGCCTTATAAGGACGTGGAACATTCTTTGTCTAATTATTTATTTGTACTTAACTTTTTGTTGGCACTGTCCAGTTTAATAATCATGAGGGATAAGAGATAGGTTTGTCTGGTTTATATATTATAAAAACATGGAAATAAATTTCATAAAGTTGAATGATTTAAGATAACCTATCATTGTAGAACTCAAGGAAAAATAAAATAGGTCTTAACACCAAACCCTGAGAGGTATTTAACTCAAATATTTATGAAGAAACATAATATATGGATTATTCTTATTATAAGTGAATAGATGTGATTGATACCTATGTAGAAAATTAAATATTGAGTCACCTTATATAAATCATTAGTAAGTAATAATTTAAATCATGAGGATGTAATTTATAAGGGGGGATTTAATTCCCAAGGTTTTAAGAGCCATTATTATTATTAATTATATCTATAATTATAAAGAATGTTTCTCTATTCTTTAAAAAAATTAATACTTGATTAGAGATTGGGACACACAAGATATGAACTAAGATAATGAAACTTTATTCAATTATAACGGAACATTAAAATGAAGGTATACGAAACCATGTATCACATAAAATTGATCATTAAACATCATGAATGATTAAATCCATTAAATTTTCAACAATTAAAAAGGAAAAATAAATTTAAAAGAATAATATCTTTAGAACTAGAAAGTCCCATGAAAGGAGAAAGAATATTGTCAGATCATAAATGAAAACTATGGAAATGGGAATTGTGAATTGAATAAGTTTAGCGAGTTTTTATATAGGAGTGAAATCTAGTTGTTGCAATTATAACCATTGAAAATAAGGTCATTGCAATTATGGTCGTTAGTCATATATATTATAAGTATACTGAATTTGTTCATTGTTAAGTGGTAAATTTAAAATAAAAGAACACATAATGAAATAAAAATATGATATTAAAATATTAAAATATATAAATATATATTTAGGCATTATGTATAAATATTATTATTATTATTATTATTATTAATATATGATATGTTGAATATAAAAATTAAAATAAATATTTCAATATCAATGGAGTTGTAAAATGTAAATTTTAGAATATAAATAATTAATTAACTATATTTATTAAAGTGTGTTTAATATAAAAGTAATATTTATTTTCAAAGAACTCTTTTATTAAATATTGTATATATTTTTATAATAAAATAAATTTAAACCATAAAATATTATTATATATTAAATAATATATAAAAATCAATTAAATTATAAATTGATATGAAATAATATTAAGAACACATAATGTTTTAAAACACAATTTTTTAATAAAAGTGGTTTTATCTATAATTTATATATATTTTTTAAAATATAAATATCTAAATTTTAGAATTTTAATTTTATAAAATGAAATTGATTTTTTAATTCATTATATCAATATTATCCTAAGATTAATTTGTAATATTATTTTAAAATAATTTATTTTTAGATTAATAGTAAAAATACCAACTTTAATTAAAAACTATCACTTTTTTAATACAAGAATGACTTAAAAGATTATGAATTTTTTTTTGATATAAAAATATATATTTAATAAGTAATATAAATTATTTAAAAATACTATGTTGAATTTATAAAATAAATGTTTAACATTTTTGTACCTCAAGTAATATTTTACACTGAAAACTCTTTTTACACGCTTATAATAAAACTTAGAATTTATCAAATTTAGAAATTAAATATAAAAAATTTATTTCCTATTTGAGTTTAAAATTTAAATATTATATAACAAGTTCAATTTTATTATTATTCATAAAGATAATATTGGTAAGATTAGTGTTAATTACCACGATAAGGTAAAACAATTTTTTAAAATAATTATTTTATTAAAATCATGTAATTTTTATTTAATCCATAAAGTTGATATAATTTAAAATATTGCTCTAATATTATGTTTAAACCTATGTAAAACTATATTAACACTCATTTAATTGGTAATAAATACTAAATAACATTAATAATCAATAATGGTCAAAGTGTGTTTTTTCTAGTAAAACAATTTTTCTACACATTACCAATTTTTATTTAAAAGTTAATTTTATAATATTTTGAAATTTATTTGGATTAAATAGAGGTTAAATTTAGTTCCATGAAATCCAAATTTAGTTTTATGGTCTATTTTATATTTTTAATAAAACATAAAATCACTTAGTTAAAAACTGGTTACCTAGTTTAAAAGTAAATGATTAAAATGTAAAAAATTAATGATAAAAACCCTATAACATGTTTAAAAAATGTGTGAAAATCTTTGGTTGAGTCTTTATAGACCCAAATAAACCAAAAAAAATATATATTTTTTTTAAATTTGGATTCATTGAACTTAGAATAGTTTAATGGAATTATTAAAATATAATGGGTGTTTCCAAAAGCGCAATTTTCCTCTCTTAGAAAAGGGGGTCACTTACAACATTCCAAAAATACACTTAAAATTATAAATTTATTTGAAAATATACCAAAATATACTCTCTTATAATTCCATCACATGTTCTTAATCCCCTATTCACACTAAGTTATCTTAATCCCTTTAATTTCAAGGATTTTTCGAAGGAAATATCAAGTCTCTAACATAAGTATTATCTCCTATTATGTTTTTCTTCTTAATATTTCTCTTACCTGAAATGAAAGTTACTTTTTTATTTTGAAAAACACTTTTAAGGAATAGTGAGAACCCAATACAGTACAAACACAAAGCTTCAAACATTATAAGAGATAGATGAGCCATTGAAATCTAATTTAATTCTATTAGATGCGGTATTCCTAAGTAATTTACAAAGAAAACTATTTAACTCTAAATATAGATAATCCTTGATAAGGTCTTCGAACCAGTAAGCCAAATTATCCCATGCTTGAATGAGCTCTTCCATGGTTAACTTCCCTTCGTTGAATCCTCTTACCAAAATACAATATTGCTTATTGATCCATATCGTCTGCACCTCATTAGTGTCCACTCATAGAAATCTCCCAGTCATCTTATCACCATTATCTTTTTAGGAGTTGATCGGAAGTGATTCCTCCAACATTTCTTCCTCAGATTGAATAATGATTTCCCACAACTCCCCTTCAGCAACAACCTCAACCCAATCATTGTTAAAATCATTGGAAGAAAGGTTTGACACCATGGAAGCCTCCAATAGGACTCCTCCCTACTCCTTGGCCTTTTATTTTTTAGAGAATATTATATCCATTGGTTAGGGTAATTAGGAATATTCCTTGCTCCCTTTTTAATCCTGTCCTTTAATCAGGGTACAACTCCCTGCTTCCCAGTTTCCTCTATGACCCTTCCTTCTCCTCGGTCTAAGTAGCCCTCTGCCCTTGAATTCATCTGTATAATCTTATAAAAGATGACAATAATAGTCCTCACTATATTAATAATAATAAAAATATCTTATATCCATAACAATATAATGTCATAAGTATCACTATTATAATTATTTTTAATTTTATTAATTTAATAAACATTATTTATTCCTCTCCATCTACTAAGAAAAACAAAAACAATATTAGTGTGTTATATGGACTACCATCTCCACAAAGTGATGTTTTCCATTCTTTATCACTTCCATTAATTCTCACTACCCATCCCCCGAGGCCCATGCCGTGACTACCCCAAGCCTGCCTTCCATAGGCCAGGGGCTAGCGACTAGCACCGAATGATGTATTCCATAAAACAGTAAGGAATTACCTTTTTAACCTATACAAACACACAGTCTGAGAACACAATAAGAAAAAACTGTGAAGTAAACTACTGTAGTAGAAGAGTGTTGAAAGAAAAGTGTCTGGAATACAAGCCCAATGGGAAAAGTACAAGTACAACTGAAAAGTACAAAATAGCTGAAAAGGTGAAAAGCAGCTCCTGGATCGTCCACCATGGATCCTACCTGAAGGGTAGGTACAACTCACAATCAGTAGTCCCTGCATCACATCATGACAAATGGTCCACCTCCGAGCACCGTCTAGTCCTGGCTCCCTCAGCCTCAATCAATGTCGTACGTCATCTGCACAAGGCACAACAAGGTGCGGGTGGAGCCCGTGCATGGTTGAGTATAACGATAATCTGTAGGGACCTCGAGACCCCGTAGGTCTCCTAAAGTTCCACAAAAGAAAAACCACAAAGCAAGACATCAAATCTACTTAGGTATATGCCCATACATATACCTAAGTTATTGAGATATACTCATCTCATACATGAGGGAAGTATACCACAAAGTTAACACCATGAAGGTAGAAGTACCACACAGGTAAAAGTATCACACAGGTTTTACCACGAAGATAGTACCATGAAGATAAAAGTACCACACAGGTATCACCATGAAGATAAAGGACTCAGATCACACCAGGCATCACTTTAGGTCAAGGATAGACGAATCATCAAATCATCGAACTCCTCGGCTGATGGAGAACTCCTCCTCTATCAAGTACAGTGGGCCTTCCGAGTCACACAGAGCCGCTACCCACTAACCTTGAATTGCTGTGGTACTCATCCCTAATGGGTACCATGGGCATGTCGGGTCACACATAGCCGCTTCCCACTGTGGGCCTACCAGGTCACATAGAGCTGCTTCCCACCTTGGATGAACTGAGGTACTCCTCCTATCGAGTACCATGGGTATGTTGAGTCACACAGATCCACTCCCCACCATGGGCCTACTAGGTCACATAGAGCCGCTTCCCACTAGGCCATCATCAAGCAGTCTTTAGGTCTCAGCCAATCGCAGGGTTCTGTACGTAGTCTGCTTGGGAGAACTACTCCTCAGGCCACTCACTGCATCTTTTTATCCATGTAAGTCACCAAAAATTATTCCAAAAGATCCGTCTCCTCAATAGAGTCCCAAATCTGCAAACAACTCGTCAATCAGATGCACGATTTGCAAGATACACGTGTTTTAGTGTCGAGGGCCCGGTTGGATTCGTGTTCGATCCAACCTAGCCATACCCCAACTTTCTCCGAAACTCAAGTGGAGTATCTCAAAAGGTCCACCTTGTCCTAAGTATCCCAACACCGCAGACGATTCATTAAACAGACGTCTGATTCTCATGACATGAACCTTTAAGTGTTTCTGGGCCCGGTTTGGCCCGGGTTCGGTCCGACCCAGCCGGACCGACCAGGCTCGCAAGGGGGTGGCCCGCAAAGGCGGCCTAGACCGCAAAGGGGTGGAACACAAAGGATTCCCACAAGGGGTGGCCTGTAAAGGGTTGCCCGATCTGTATGGGGCATGGCCCGGTATGGGGTCCACCCTAGCCAGCACGGGGGGTGTGACCCACTGGTCTCCTGAACTCCTGAACGGCCCGGAGTCCATTCAGTTTACAAAGAAGCGACACCGCATAGGCACCACTCGGTCACCGCAGAACCCATTTGAGGCATGGGTTTGGCTTCTGTGGCGACTTCGACTGTGACTTCTTGTCCACCGGCGGTGCGCTGGTCGCGCTGCCTCCTACTTGCTGGCGACACATTGGTGTGCCACCCCTCCTTTTGTGGCTGGCTGAAGCACCGAACGCCTCCTCCATCTGCTAAAGTTGACGAGATGCGCCCCTCTACTCACCAACGGCGAGCTATTCCTCCTCTGTGGCCAGACGGTGCTGACCGATCCGATGACTGCCACAACTTTGTGCCATAGCCTCCTCTTGCAGCGTGCGTTAGTTCATGCCTTCTTCGTAGCCGGTTAGTGTCGCCGAACTGGCGGTCTTCTATGGAGGCACAAGGATAGCAAGATATCAAAGGGTTCAGGCTAGGTTCATTAGGCCCGTGCCCTCCGCGTTAGCTTGTAAACATGAGGGGGATTAAGGGCTTAACAATCAATTTAATTATATAACAATCAAAACCCTACAAAGATACCCCGAAATAACCTCCTGCAAACATGAATGAATTGAAGATCAACATGTTAGTTATTTGGTCCATGTTCTTCATATTATTCAAGAACGGGGATGGGGAAAACATTTAAAATGCATAAAATAATAAACCCCCAACCTCGTAAACCCATTGGAGAACGTCCGTGCTTGAAGGTGGGTCATGTTCTTCATTCCTGAAAAAGGTTCCCAATGATGCCGATCGTACATCCCCCTTCAGTTCGTGGTTCGGTGTCACCCGTCACCTCCCTCTAGGATCAGCTCCGTCCTCTAAGGGCCCGACATCGCGATGCTCCTTCAACAGTTCGTTGCTGGGAGAAGCTATGCCGGTACTTCCCCCCAAGCTCTATATATATAAGAGAGAGGGAGGGTAAGTAACGACGTTTGGGATTAATGGGGATCATTAATTAGGAAGCTTCCTAATTTTCCCAACGTTTTTGTTACTTAAATTGTAGGGTCAAGCCATTTAATGTCTTGACACACCGTTGGCCCCACACACCACTTATTCGTTGGAGGTTATGAAAGAAAATAAAATTATAAAATTATTTTATTTCATTTCTTTTAAAAAGTCACAAAACCTAATTTTTTCTCCAGACCTACTACATTCAAAGTAAAGTCTTCCTTAAGAGAATACTGGTGCTGCAAATTCAACGGTGCCCTCAGATTTTTAATCCGATTATCGGTTCAAAATTTAGAAAATTCCGCTCACATGTTTACTAAACATACCTTAAAAAAGTTTAATAAATTAATTATGTTCACCCTCAACCTATGCTGGTTGAGTTTAGGATATGCCTAAGGAGAATACACCCCAACGAACTCAACGGTACTCTCATATTTTCAATCCGAGTTACCATTTAGATGTTATGTATTTTAAAATAAAATAATTGTCATTTAATTCTTTTATTTATGGCCAAAAACTAACTTTCAATGGTGGCCTTTGCCGGTTAATGTTAGTATTAGCCTAAGGAAATCATACCCTCATGAGTTCAGCAGTGGTCTCAGATTTTCAATCAGAGTTACTGTTTGTGATTTATAAGCATTTGAAAAATAAAATAATTTTATTTAATATTTTTATTTATGGTTATTCCATTTTTGGGTTTTCTCACAGGAGGCCCGCACTGACTAAACTTAAGTCACTCCTAGGGTAAACCCACAATCCTGAACGCAACTATTCCCTAAGATTTATGATCCGGGAAACCGTTTAATAGTTATTCCACTTTTCCAGGAAAACTACTTACGCACACTAATTAAAGCTCAAAAAAACTTTTTCGGATCATTCTAGGCCTCAGAATCGTGTGCCATCAGATTTTTCGGTCTTGAAATAATTTCATATAATTAAAAAAAAAATTATATTGAAATTCCGGGACATTGAATTCTCTTCACCTTAGGGATTTACGTTCTCAAAAGCCAAAACAAAGGTAGATAAATCAATTGGGGGGTACTGAGAACGAATCTGAGCCTCCCGCTCCCATGGGATCTCCTAAAGGTTCTCGTGCTGCCAACGAATGCGCACCAGAGGTATCGACTGCCCATGAAGGACTCGCTCCCATCGAACCTCAATCTTCATTGGGAACTCTGTAAAAGTCACCCCATCGTCAAAGTTCAACTCGCCCTAGTCGATGACGTGCGATGGATCATGCACACATCTCCTCAGCTGTGACACATGGAAAACATTATGCACCTGGTGCATCTGTGGGGAAAGAGATAGATAGTACGCCACCTCACCCACTCTACTGAGAATCTAGATAGGTCCGATGAACCTCAGAGATAGCTTTCCGCCCTGGCCAAACCTCTGTAATCCTCATCGGGGCAAGACCCGTAGGAGGACATGGTATCCCTCCTCGAGCTCCAAGGATCTCCGTCTCCTGTCGGCATCAGACTTCTTCCAGCTCTGTGCAGTCCTCACTTGCTGACAAGTGATTCATCGTGATATAAACTCTTCCACTGATTCCCTCATCCCTATCCACTAGTACAGGCACTGGAGGTCCTGGTACATCTTCACCACTCCAGGATGTACCGTTAAATGGGATGTATGGATCTCCCTTAACACCTCCTACCAAAGAATCAATGGTACCATGGTTCATACTCTGAAGAGGATGATGTGCTCCCCACCTTCAAAAAATTCATCAGGAGCCTGTCCTAAGGATATCTGAGCTCGTCGGGCTTCGCAGTCAACGTCCCAAGCTATGCATCCTAAATTCGTTGAGGAATTGGGGGAGTGACAGTCATAGACTAGAGGTAAGCTGTTCCATATTTATCCACAAAGTATATCCGAAGTGCAACTAGCTGCTCTGATTCCTCACTCAGCAGCTGTAGACTAGACCTTCTTCTGAGTGCATCTTCCATCACGTTCCCCTTCCCAGGAGTATAGACTATCTCAAAGTCATAGTCCTAGAGTAACTCTAGCCATCACCACTATTTCAGGTTCATGTCCTTCTGTGAGAAGATATACCTGAGACTCTTGTGATCATAGTAAATAGTAAACCATTCACCCATCAAGTAGTGCCACCACATCTTCAGTGAAAAGACCACTACTGCTAACTCTAGGTCATGGGTAGCATGTTTCTAATCGTCAGTCTCTATCTCAGCTCCTGAAAGATCTATTGAAACTTCTCCCTCTATAGGAATGACTCCCCCCTCTTCGTTAAAGCTGACAAGGGTGCCGTTACCCTAGAGAAGTATGGTTCAAAACTCCAGTAGTACCCAGCCAAAGCAGAAGTCCCTCTCCCTTCGGGGAGATAAAACTGGAAACATATTTTTAAAGGATGTCCCCAAACTCTTCCACTACTGTTGGGAACTTAAAACTGAAAACTCCTACTGCCATGAGGGTAAGGCTGGCCGACTCAAGAGTGATCAGATGCACCCTCCTATGCATGAGTTTATCCTATGCTTCTTGAGTTTCCTTTTTTTTTTCCAAAAAAGGAAAACCCCATTCCAACATTGTAGATAAACCACAACCTTTTTGCCTAATACAGTCAATTTGAGTATGAACTGTGGATGTCTATTCCATACCCAAACTAATTTTGTAAGGCCTTGACGCTGCCACTAAGAGGTTCCAACCCAAAATCTCACCTCAAGGGTCATATCACACCATCAAAAAGTTCAATTTTCAAGTCTCCTCACAAATATATCTCCATACGTAAGGGTAAATTCAATAGTTTAACTAGAAACTCTAGGTCTTGAACAAGATTCATGGAAAGAAGGAATGATTAGTTCCAATGTCTATTAATACGACAACTAGTAGTAGACACATCCATAACTTTAATCATTTCTGGAGCCCTTGGGTCACACTCCTTGACCACTTACAGCTACTCCCTTACCCTGTCCTCCAGCTCCCTGAGCTTGGTGGGGACTACATTAGGGTGGTGGTTGTAACATGTCGAAAATTATACCACCTCATGCTGCTCTCCAAGCTCCACTTCCATGTATGCTGACCTAAAAATTTTATCCGTCCCTATTAATTCCTCTTCCCAAAAAATTTCACACTCCTAGGTCTCTAAGACTGACGTCAGTTTCCCGCTTTCCCGCTTTCCCACTGTTAACATTCACTGGCTGCATCCACTCATCCAAAGAGCTTTCAACCACAAAGGTTCTCTCTAACACCCTAACATAAGTAGGAATGCAGAGAGGAATAGTGATGGCTCAGATTTCCCTAAACACATATCGCTCAGAGGTCTGATCCTTGAAGTAATGATCGTATTGTATTCAATGAGTACTTGGGATGGTCAATACGCCTCGATGAATACTCAGCTACTTAAATGTTATCCTGCCAAAGCTATAGAAGCTCTAGGGAACACCCATCCCTTAGCTATTTATGGCAAGAGACCCCCTTCTCCAAGGAAGGTTCTCAAGCTTGTCCACAAAAAAAGTTACCTCTTCGCAAGATCAGGGTAATATAAACCCTATCATCATCTTGATGAGCCACGTAGAAGGTTCTCTACTAGGACCACCATCTGATCGAATGGTGCCCTGGCTAGATGGAAACTCGACCACCTTCTCAAGCCAGTCCTTAGATGCCTGTGAGTCAAGCTCACCTCAGAACCTGATGGGTATCTGATGCTAAAACACATGTAAATCACTAATCCTACATGTGTCCTCTACCAGTACTGCCGGCTATAACTACTGACCAACATGTAGTGTTATAGCTATAACACTACCCAAAGGTACCATCTCGAGAAACAATACATGTACCGAAGCCTCATCACCATGCAGACCATCCTAATGGTCACACACTGATAAATACTAGCAGCTAGGATCACCGTCTGATCTGCTGGTGTCCCAGCTAGGCGGAAAACTCTAGCCACAACCTCCAGCCAATCCTTAGCTATCTGGGGATCTGTCTCACCTCATAACCCCAGAACTCTATGTTGCTGAAACTCGTGCAACACTCTTAGTCGACATGCACCCTATACTAGTGGGGCTGGTGGAATCTACTTCCCAATGGATGGTGTGAAGGTTCTGGGTGCAGCGAAAGTGCATGGGTAGATGTTCCAACTTGGCTTTTTTTCATTTATAGTGATCAATCCGGGATCAATATGATGATAAACGCCAGTCTCCATGGATCGAATCACAAAAAAGGACAAAGAAAGGAAAATTCCCGGAACCAAAAGGTAGGATCGTTACAAGTTTATTATAATTAATTTAATCAATTGAAAATAAATACCTTTTGGGTGTTCTTTCTTCATTGATGTTCTTGATCACGTTCTGATATGATTCGTCGTTGCGTCGTAGAAGCCAAGTGTAGACTTCCTCTAGCGGTGATCCACACGTGTACCTCGTATCTCAGGACGTCGCCAAAGGAGTCTCTGGGTGCTAGCGTGGAGAAACCTTTTCTTGCATTTTCCACCTTATACCATCTTGATCCGATGGAAGAGGATGTCTCTCGGTCTTGAGAGCGTTCTTAGAGGAAGAGGTTCTTTCGGCCTTGAAATAATTCTCCATAATTGTTGTGTGTGGTGTTGGAAAAGAGTTGGGGTTGTGAGGATATTTATAATCAAGTTTGAGGTTGTAGAGTTATGACAATAAATGAACGCATTACGCATTTTATTTATTTCATTGACTCTTATTTAAAACCCCCATGTTGAATAATTAATTCCTTGACATGCGCCCACGCTGATTATAATAAATATCATTTAAAACAATATTATATCCTCAAAATCCTGACTGGAAAAACTACACGGCGTGTATTAATAAATATACGGCGTGTACTTGTATTTCATTGAAAACTACATGGCGTGTACATTCAATGTACATGGTGTATATATCTTGTTTTCATTTATTCATTTCCTTTCCATAAAGAAAACTACATGGCGTGTAATTATTAATACACGGCGTGTACTTGTTTTCCATGAAAAACTACACAGCATGTAATCTTTAATACACGACATGTATATCTTGTTTTTCACTTCCTTCTTCCTATATCATTAAAAGGACTTAGGATTACTTGAATAATTATTAAACCACGTACAGGAATAATCTTTATTCTACTTGAGATACTTGAATACACTTAGTGTGTGACCCTCTAGGCCTCTTTCTCGTTAGCATTAGGCAAGCTTGCCTAAAGTCCAAGATTACTGTCCAGCAACGGGTCAAGGCACCCAAGAGAAAGAAGTTGACACCGCATTGACGTATCACCTCATACGAATGCTTACTGTGTAATTTAATCCCTTTGTCTCGATATCTCACCAAGCAGGTTTCATGGCAGTGTCATAAACCTATATGCTTGATCCGTCGTTCTTTGACTACCTGAAATAAACTCGTCATTTACACCATGGCCCTGGAATTTAATGTGACAGTTCTATTTCAATCAAAGGGCTGAGATATCAACTTCCATAAATGGAAGGGACAAATCCTTCCTCGACTTATCCATTAACAACATGTCACTCGTGATGCACCCAACGTACCCTACTTCCCACCAACTATCTGCGTGATGGTTTTCGTCAGTAAATCTAAGTGCAAGAGTCATGACATGAGTTAATGATAATATTTCAGTCTAAGGACCATTACACATTCTCATAGATAGAAATATCCAATGACACTAATACATGAGGAATTGCTACTGGCGGGTCTGTTCTCATAATCTCCCTTCTTGGATATTACCAAGTGAGAACTCCATGAGAGAGAGTCTCGTCATCTTACGAGTACTCACACATGACGGTCTGTATATTATGTGTCCTATAATAGTATGTCATGCAACCGTAGAACTTTATTTAAGAATATTGTTATAGCATTTCAAGGTTCTCATCATAGCGGGGATCTTCCATGACCTTATCAATGCAAAAAATATTCCAGGACATTATTATATTATAGTCATGCGGAATAATGAACAATATATAATAAGTGAACATTCATGTAATCAAAGTACAAAACAGTTGGTTCTCAGGACACCAACCCTTACAAACTCCCACTTGGACTAGAACCAACTGTCTACGACTTTTAGTCCGCTAGGCCTCACATGATGATCGTGTTTCTGCTGAGTCAAGGATTTAGTCAAGGGGTACACCACGTTGTCTTCCATGGAAATACTGCTCACTGCAACTTCACCTCTCTGAGAAAAATCCCTCAAGAGATGATACTTCCAAAGTATGTGCTTTGTCCGCTGATGTGACCTTGGCTCTTTTGCAAGTGCCGCCGCTGCAGTATTATCACAATAGAGTGTGATAGGATATTTATTGCTCGGTACTACATCTATCTCTTGGACAAAGCTTCCCATCCATACTGCTTCTTTAGCTACCTCAGAAGCTGCGATATACTCGGACTCCACTGTAGAATCTTCCACCACACTTTGCTTTGAGCTCTTCCAGCTCACTGCACCTCCATTCAAACTGAAGATGTATCCAGTCTACGACTTCATGTCATCTTGATCAGTCTGGAAACTAGCATCTACATGTCCTCTGATGACTAGTTCCTTACCTCCTCCATAAACCAGGAACATATCCTTAGTATGCCTCAGATACTTAAGGATAGTCTTGACTGCCATCTAATGACGGTCTCCTAGATCAGCTTGATATTTGCCTACTGCACTTAATGCGTAAGAAATATCTAGCCACGTACATAGCATAGAATACATGACTGACCCAATCACAGATGCGTAAGGGATCCTTTCCATTCTCTTTCTTTCCTTATGTGCCTGAGGACACATTTTCTTGGAAAGATGAATGCCATGTGACACTGGCAACAATCCCCTCTTGGACTGTTCCACACTAAATCTCTTTAGTATATTTTCAATGTATGTACTTTGACTCAGGCCCAACATTCTCTTGGATCTATCATGATGGATCTTGATCCCAAGAATATATGCTGCCTTGCCCAAGTATTTCATGGAAAATAATTTATGAAACCATGCCTTAACTGACTGAAAGACAGGCACTTCATTTCCAATTAGTTATATGTCATCAACATATACTATTAAGAAAACAACTGCACTTCCACTAAAACTTTTGTAGACACAAGGCTCACATTCGTTCTTAACAAAGACAAACTCCATTACGACTTTATCAAAACGAATGTTCCATGACCTTGATGGTTTCTTTAATCCATAAATGGATTTCTGCAACTTGCATACCTTATTGGCATCCTTTGGAGTCACAAACCCTTCAGGTTGTGTCATGTAGACATCTTCCTGGAGGTTCCCATTAAGGAAATCTGTTTTGACATCCATTTTACAAATTTCATAGTCATGGTAAGCGACAATGGAAAATAAGATTCTGATGGATTTCAGCAATGCAACCGGTGAAAAGGTTTCATCATATTCAATTCCTTGACACTGTCTAAAACCTTTTGTAACCAGTCGTGCCTTGTAGGTGCTGACTTTCCCCTCCATGTCCAGTTTCTTCTTGAATACCCATTTATTACCAATAGGCTTTACATCAACTGGAGGATCTACCAAAATCCATACTTGGTTTTTGGTACATGGAATCCATTTCAGAATTCATGGCTTCTTTCCACTTGGCAACATCTATGCCTTCAACTGCTTCCTTGTAGGTAAGAGGATCATCATTGTCAACCAATAATGAGTCACCATCCTCGGTGACAAGAAAACCATATCGTTCTGGTTTTCTCACCTCTCTCGTGCTCCTATGCAGTTCTTGTGTCTCTGGAACAGATTGTTCTTCCATGAGGCTTTGTGGAACCTGTTCTTGTACCAACTCCTATGTATCTTGATCCTTGACTTCATCGAAGTCTATCTCGCTCCCACTATCTCTTTTGGAGATGTGATCCCTCTCAAGGAATATGGCATGTCTTTCCATTGTAACCTTTTTGTATGAGGGGTTGTATAGGTAATGTCCCCTTGTTTCCTTGGGATATCCTATAAAGATACACTTTGTACCTTAGGGTGCAAGTTTGTTACCTGAAGAGGCCTTAAAAAATGCTTCGCTACCCCACACATGTAAATTAGATAACATGGCTTTGCATCCACTCCATAACTTGTATGGAATACCATTTATCGATTTAGTTGGTACTTGGTTTAGTATGTGTGCTGTTGTTTGTAATGCATATCCCCAAAAGGATAATGGAAGACTCGCATGACTCATCATTGATCTCACCATGTACAACAGGGTGCGGTTCCTCCTTTCGCTTACACCATTCCACTATGGCGTGTAAGGAGGAGTGAGTTGAGATAGAATCCCAAACTCCCGTAAGAAATCAATGAAGTCCTGATTAAGATATTCTCTTTCTCTGTCTGAGTGGAGTTTCTTAATCTTCTTACCAAGATGGTTCTCAAATTCATTCTTGTATTCTTTGAACCGATCAAAAGAATCTTACTTATACCTCATTAAGTATATATATCCATATCAATTAAATCATCAGTAAAAGTTATGAAGTATGAGAACCCACCCCTTGCCTCAACTGGAAATGGCCCACACACATCTGTGTGAACTAATTCTAGAAGCACTTTAGCTCTTTCACCTTTCCCACTAAATGGGGCTTTGGTCATTTTTACTTGTAGACACGCATGACATACACCAAGTGGTTTTAGTTCGAAATAATCTAAATACCCATCTTGATGTAATTTTGTCAAATGTTTCTCATTGACATGACCTAGCCGGTGATGCCAAAGTTGGGTGTGGTATGAGTCATGTGAATTAAATCTGTCATCGATTTCAATTACTTGGTTTGTGTATTCTAACACATAAAGGCCGTTATATAAATGTGCCCTACCAAAACAAATGATATCTTTATAAAAGTAGCAACATTCATTTCCAAACTTGAATATGAATCCATCAGTATATAATCTGGATACTGAATTAATGTTTTTAGTAACAGAAGGCACATAATAACAACCCTTTAATACCAAGATCATCCCAGTAGGCAATGTGAGGTGGTAGTCTCCGACAGCTACAACAGCGATTCTGGCTCCGTTGGCTGCTCGTAGATCTACCTCCCCTCGATCAATCTTCTTGAATCTACTTGGTTCCTGTGTTTGGATACAGATGTGAGAACCACAAGCAGTATCTAATACCCAATTAGTAGAAATACATAGATTTCATTCAATAACAAATGCACCTGAAGCTTCCCCTTGCTTCCTTGGATGAGTGCATTTTTTCTTCCAGTGGCCCTTCTTGCCACATGCAAAACAAACAACATCCTGTTCCTTTGCCTCCCCTTTGATCTTCCTTTTCTTGGAAGGCCTTGAAGAAGCTTTGGGATTAAAGATCTTATCCTTCCCTTTCCTTTTATTCACTATGAGGATAAAAGGCTTTTCACGCTTCATGTCATTGTCCACTTGGCGAATCAGGATAAGAAGATCAGATAGAGACTTCTCAATGTTGTTCATGTTGAAGTTCACAACAAAGTTTGAGAAGATCTGGGGGAGTGATGCAAGAATGAGATCGGTACCCAGTTCTTCAGGGAGTTTAAACCCGAGAACCTCCAAGCGCTCAATGTAGCTAATGAGCTTGACTACATGAGGCCCGGCTGGGGCACCCTCTCCAAGCTTGCTCTGAAATAGAGCCTTGGAGATCTCAAACCTTTCCTGTCTTTCTCTCTCCTGGTATAGACCACATAGGTGCTCGAGCATGCTATATGAATCCATGTCTTCATGAGACTTCATGAGCTCACTAGACATCAATGATAGCATCAAACATTGAACGTCGAGAGCATCGTTCAAATGTTGATCATAGAATAATAAATCTTCATAACTCGCCCCTGGGGTAGGAGAATCAGGAAGTGAGGACTCCAGCACGTAAAAATTTCGTTCATGGCGTAGGATAACCCGAAGGTGCCTAAACCATTCCTGAAAGTTACTACCGGTGAGGATATTGTCTTTATCTAGTATTAATCGCAGAGAAAATGTGGTTGATGAGTTTGTCATTTCGATTCTAAAAATTAAAAGAGCAGATTTATCAGTACTTTCTTGATTACATTTTTATGAGAAATAATAAATAAATTAATTAATTCTCCCACTATTTTATCAAGTCCCAATGGCCCTCACCATTGAACTCATAATGTCCAGTTTCTTTGACATTCTAGTGGCAAGGATCCATATTCCCCTTTGCATAACCCCAACAAGGGTTGGTCAAGCTATTTAAAGGTATTTAGGTAGGCAGGTCTTTGCCAACTATGAGCTTACAGTTCCTTGATTTGTTGAGTGGACTCCCTAATCCTGAAATCCTGACTTGGATTTACTCAACTCTTTCCTCCAATATTACATCAAGTCTAGAAAGGGATACTCCTCTTGATGTAATATGGTTAAGTCAACCCGAAACCTTTCATAAGGGCTTCCTTTATAAAAGTAAGTGTCCCAACAAGGGTTGGTCAAACACATAGTTTTATTGAGTCTTTCCCTTAATCAAGTAACGAAAGGCTTGGTCTGACTTAATATGGTATTGAGGGATTTTAATCTTTTATGCATATTTTCGCATTATCACATGCTTGTTAATAATAAGTGATTCTTTCTTAAGTGATTAACCATGTTCTGATAATGTTTACGCATAGTCTGGTTTTTATTTTATTCCATCTTTGCATGCTTGTTTATTTCATTAATTATGTGATCGCGACAACACATACATAATAAATAAACCATGCAATCAGACAGAAATAAAATAAGATGGCATGATCATGAGCTTCTATTGGTTAGCTTATCTAACAGTTTTGATAAGCTAACCATGACCCAGGGAAAACACCTTGAACCTGATGGTTTGTGTTTTTCAGCTCCCACCTGTCCACCTTTGAATCTTCCTGTGTTGGTTTCACCTCTGCATCAGATTTTGAACCATCTCCTCCGGCTTGGGAGATCCTCCATTACATGGGTTTACATTAAAGAAACCATGGGCATACATGCCCTACATTTTATTGGAAGAAGGCTCGCAGGCCAAAAAATTTAAATTTAAACAAATTTAAATGAAACCATACACATATAAAAAGGGTCTTTGGTCTATCTCATGATCATCCATAGCATGCAACGACATTTACGCATATTTAGAATTCAAATATTTTAATCATTCTTTAATTTAAGATAAGTCGCACTCGAATTCAATTAACTATGATCTTATAATTAATCAATTCTTTGTCTTAAATTACTTTCTGAATTTCCTTGAGATTCTTCTTATCCATATTCCTTGTACGATGTCTTTGTACATTTAGAGGAAACCTGGTGAAATTTATGGAAAGTACACGGCGTGTAGTTTATATTTACACGACGTGTATTTCTTTTCACCATTTATCCAAAGTACACACCAGGGCTTTGGCGTGTTTTCTCTACTTTGGAAATTTTGGAGTACACGACGTGTAGATGAATCATACATGGTGTGTACTTCCTTGTTGTGTGGTAACTGGCTTGGAAATCCTGTGTACGCGGAACATGGCTTCTCATTGTACACAGTTTCACCTGGACCGAATCAGACTACACGACATGTTGCTTCAACATACACGCCGTGTATTATGGTTTCCACGCGCTGTTCAATTATGGTCAACATGGTGTGATTAATACTTAGTCATAATCAATTCACATGGCATGGTTTGGCAGACCAGTGCCGGTTCGTTGAACCCAAGTACAGGGTGTGTAGTTTTAATTACACACTGTGTATTTCCGTGTTGTACAGACAGAAAGAGCGGATCCTCCGGATGAGATCCTCATTTTTATTTTAATCAAAAATTAAAATTAAAAGGTTGTTTCTGTGATATGAATCGAGAAATGAAGGAGGAAGAACAGATCTTGTTTATTCAGATTTATAGAACGATTTATTTTGAATTGAATCAAATATAAATGCATAAATTATCAATGAAAATTAAATAACTATAATCAATGTTGTAACCTCGCTTTGATACCATTTGAAGGTTTCAGGCGTAGCAGAAGCGCGTGGGTGGATGTTCCCACTTGGATTTTTGTCATTAACAATGATCAATCCGGGATTAATACGACGATAAATTCCAGTCTCCACAGATCGAATCACAGAAAAGGACAAAGAAAGGAAAAGTCCTGGAACCAAAAGGTAGGATCATTACAAGTTGATTATAATTAATTTAATCAATTGAAAATAAATACCTTTTGTGTGTTCTTTCTTAGTTGATGTTCTTGATCACATTCTGATGTGATTCTTCGTTGTGTCACAGAATCCAAGTGTAGACTTCCTCTAGCGGTGATCCACACGTGTACCTCGTATCTCGGGACGTCGCCAAAAGAGTCTCCGGGTGCTAGCATGGAGAAACCTTTGCTTGCGTTGTCCACCTTAGATCGTCTTGATCCGATGGAAGAGGATGTCTCTCGGTCTTGAGAGCGTTCTTGGAGGAAGAGGTTCTTTCAGCCTTGAAAGAATTCTCCAGAATTGTTGTGTGTGGGGTTGGAAAAGAGTTGGGGTTATGAGGATATTTATAATCAGGTTTGATGTTGTAGAGTTATGACAATAAATAAACGCGTTACGCATTTTATTTATTTCATTGACTCTTATTTAAAATACCCACGTCGAATAATTAATTCCTTGACATGCGCCCATGCTGATTATAATAAATATCATTTAAAACAATATTATATCCTCAAAATCCCGACTGGAAAAACTACATGGCGTGTATTAATAAATACACGGCATGTACTTGTCTTTCATTGAAAAATACACGGTGTGTACATTCAATGTACACGATGTGTATATCTTGTTTTCATTTATTCATTTCCTTTCCATAAAGAAAACTACATGGCATGTAATTGTTAATACATGGCGTGTACTTGTTTTCCATGAAAAACTACACGGAGTGTAATCTTTAATACACGGTGTGTATATCTTGTTTTTCACTTCCTTCTTCCTCAATAATTAAAATGACTTAGGATTCCTTGAATAATTATTAAATCACGTACGAGAATAATCTTTATTCTACTTGAGATACTTGAATACACTTAGTGTGTGACCCTCTAGGCCTCTTTCTCATTGACATTAGGAGAGCTTGCCTAAAGTCCAAGATTACTGTCTAGAAATGGGTCAAGGAACCCAAGAGAAATAAGTTGACGCCGGATTGACGTATCACCTCATACGAACGCTTACTGTGTAATTTAATCCCTTTGTCTCGATATCTCACCAAGCAGGTTTCATGGCAGTGTCATAAACCTATATGCTTGATCCTTCGTTCTTTGACTACCTGAAATAAACTCGTTGTTTACACCATGGCCATGGAATTTAATGCAAAAGTTCTATTTCAATCAAAGGGCCGAGATATCAACTTCCATAAATGGAAGGAACAAATCCTTCCTCGAATTATCCATTAACAACATGTCACTCGTGACGCACCCAACATACCCTACTTCCCGCCAACTGTTTGCATGACAGTTTTTGTCAGTAAATATAAGTGCGCGATTCATGACATGAGTTAATGATAATCTTTCAATCTAAGGACCATTAGACACGCTCATAGATAGCAATATCCAATGACACCAAGACATGCAGAATTGCTACTGGCGGGTCTGTTCTCATAATTTCCAATCTTAGAGATTACCAAGTGAGAACTCCATGAGAGAGAGTCTCGTCATCTTACGAGTACTCGTAAATGACGGTCTGTATACTATTTGTCCTATCATAGTATGTCATCCAACCATAGAACTTTATTTAAGAATATTGTTATAGAATTTCAAGGTTCTCATCATAGCAGGGATCTTCCATGACCTTATCAATGCAACAAATATTCCAGGACATTATTATATTATAGTCATACAGAATAATGAAGAATATATAATAAGTGAACATTCATGTAATCAAAGTACAAAATAGTTGGTTCTCAGGACACCAACCCTTACATGGTGGTGATACTGGTGCACCACCCAAAGGTGCTAACACCGTAAGAGGGCCCTGCACCGAAGCCTCATCACTGGTAGGTTGTCATCACGTACTCTCTTGGGAATCCTAGATGGATATCTATGAGGTGAAATCCTGATAAGTAATAGGTGTTCCATGGTCATTAAGTTATACCTGGTGAGCTTACTCAATAAAATCATAAGAAAAACGTTTCAAAAACACACACAATTAGTGTTTTCATGCGCTGAGTCGAAAATCAGAATTCAGGGTCCTGGTGTATAGATACGTCGACTGCCGCACCAACACTAGATTCCTCAAACTAAAAACCACAATCATAACACTAACACTATTTACACACTAAAAAGATCAGAGTCCTAGTTCTTCGGTAGAACCAAACTTTTCTGATACCACTTTTTCACGACCTGTCCCCCGGGGCCCATGCCGTGACTACCCCAAGCCCACCTTCCATAGGCCAGGGGCTGGCGACTAGCATCTAATGGCATATTCCCTAAAATGGGAAGGCATTTCCTTTTTAACCTGTAAAAATACACGGTCCGAGAACACAATAAGAAGCAACTGCGAAGTAAACTGCTGTAGTAAAAGAGTGTTGAAAGAAAAGGGGCCAGAATGAAAGACCAACTAGAAAAGTACAAGTACAACTGAAAAGTACAAAAAAACTGAAAAGGTGAAAAACAGCTCATGGATCGTCCACCACGTTCCTACCTAAAGGTTAGGTACAATTCATGATCAGTAGTCCCTGCGTCACATCATACCAAATGGTCCACCTCTGAGCACCGTCCATTCTTGGCTCCCTCAGCCTCGATCAATGTCATACGTCATCTACACAAGACACTACAAGGTGTGGGTGGAGCCCATGCAGGGGTGAGTATAAATATACTCAGTAGGGACCTCAAGACCCCGTATGTATCCTAAAGTTCCACAAAGGAAAAAACACAAAGCAAGACATCAACTCTACTTAGGTATATTCCCATACATATACCTAAATTATCGAGATATACTCATCTCATACATGAGGGAAGTATACCACAAAGGTAACACCACAAAGGTAGAAGTACCACACAGGTAAAAGTACCACATTGGTAAAAGTACCACACAGGTATTACCACAAAGATAGTACCACAAAGGTAAAAGCACCACACAGGTATCACCACGAAGATAAAGGACTCATCTCACACTAGGTATCACTTTAGGCCAAGGATAGAAGAATCATCAAATCTTCAAACTCCTCGACTACTGGATAAATCCTCCTCTATCGAGTATAGTGGGCCTGCTGAGACACATAGAGCCGCTTCCCACTAACCTTGAACTGCTATGGTACTCATCCATGATGGGTCCCGTGGGCATGCTAGGTCACACAGAGCTACTTCCCACAGTGGGCCTGCTGGGTCACACAGAGCTGCTTCCCACCTTGGCCGAACTGAGGTACTCCTACTATCGAGTACCATGGGTCTTCTGGGTCACACAAATCCACTCCCCACTATGGGACTTCTGGGTCACACAGAGCCGCTTCCCACTGGGCCATCGTCAAGTAGTCTTCAGGTCTCAACCAACCGCAGGGTTCCGTACGTAGTCTGCTTGGGAGAACCAATCCTCAAGCCACTCTTCACATATTTTTATCCATGTAAGTCACAAAAAAGTATTTCAAAAGATCTGTATCTTCAAGAGAGTCCCAAATCTGCAAATGTCCCATCAATCAGATGCACAGTTTACAAGATACGAGCGTTTGAGTGTCGAGGGCTTAGTTGGATTCGTGTTCGATCCAACCCAGAAATACCCCAAATTTCTCCAAAACTCAAGTAGAGTATCTAAAAAGGACCTCCTTGTTCTAAGGATCCCGACGCCATAGACGGTTCATCAAACGAACGTCCGGTTATCAAGATATGGCCCTTTAAGTGTTTCTAGGCTCGGTTGGGCCCGGGTCCGGTCTGACCCGGCCCGACTTAGTCTGGGCTAGGCCGCGGCTGGCTCTTCCTGGCCCGCAAGGGGGAATCCCACAAATCCATCCCATAAGGGGTGGCCCACAAAGGGGCGGCCTGCAAAGGGACGACCCACAAAGGGGCGACCTGGTCCGTATGGGGTGCGACCCGCAAGGGGGCGGCCCGGTAGAGCGGCGACCCAGTAGGGAGGTAGCCCGGTATGGGGTCGACCCGAGCCGGCATGGGGGGTGTGACCCCCCGGTCTCCCAAAATCCCAAATGGACCAAAGGCCGTTCGGTTTTTAAAGAAGAGGCGCCGCGTGGGCGCCGCTTGGTCGCCGCATAACCCGTCAGAGGCGCGGGTTCAGCCTCCGCCCCGACTTCGGCTGCGACTTCTTGTCCACCGGCAGCATGCTAGTCATGCTACCTTCTGCTCACCAGTGGCATGTTTGTCATGAATCCCCTCCTTCCACGACCGACTGAAGCACTGACCACCTCCTCCGTCCGCCACGACTGACGAGTCGCGACCCTCTGCTCACTGGGGCGTGCGACGGCACGCCGCGCCTCCTCCATGGATAGCCTGTGCTGGCCACTCTGATGACTACCGCGGATTTGTGCCACAGACTCCTCTTATGGAATGCATCGACACACCCCTTTTTCGTAGCCAGTCGGTATTTCCACGCTGGCGGTCTTCCGTGGAGGCGCAAGGATAACAAGATAGCAGAGGGTTCAGCCCGGGTTCGTTAGGCCCACACCCTATGCGTTAGATCGTACACATGAGGGGGATTAAGGGTTTAATAATCAATTGAATTAAACAACAATCAAAACCCTACAAAGATACCCCACAACAACCTCCTGCAAAAATGAATGAATCACAGATCAACCCGTTAGTCGGTTGGTCCGCGTTCTTCGTATTATTCAAAAACGAGGATGAGGAAAACATTTAAAATGCGTAAACGAATAAACCCCCTACCTCATAAACCTGTTGGATAATGTCTGCAGTTGAAGGTGATTTGTTTTCTTCGTTCCCGCAACAGGTTCCCAACGACGCCACTTGTACGTCGCCCTTCAGTTCATGGTTCGGTGTCACCCATCACCTCCTGCTGGGATCAGCTCTATCCTCTAAGGGTCCGGCGTCGCGACACTCCTTTAGCACTTCGTTTCTTGGAAAAGCTTTGCCGGTACCTCCCCCTAAGCTCCATATATATAGGAGAGGGAATGGGTAAGTAACAACATTGGGGATTAATGAGGCTCATTAATCAGGGTGCTTTCTAATTTTTCCAACGTTTTTGTTACTTAGATTGTAAGGTCAATCCATTTAATGGCTTGATACACTTCTGGCTCCATACACTGCTTATTCATTAGAGGTTATGAAAGAAAATAAAATAGTAAAATAATTTTATTTCATTTCTTTAAAAAAGTCACAAAACTTAAATTTTTCTCCAGACCTACCGTGATCAAATTAAATTCTCCCTTAAGTGAATCCCGGCAATGCAGATTCAACGGAGCTCTCAGATTTTTAATCCGAGCATCGGTTCAAAAGTTAGAAAATGTTGTTCACGCGTTTTATGAACGTACCTTAAAAAATGTTCAATAAATTAATTATGTTCACCCTCGATCCACACCGGTAGAGTTTAGGCTCACCTAAGGAGAATACACCCCAACGAACTCAATGATACTCTTGTATTTCCAATCCGAGTTTCTGTTTAGAAGTTATGGATTTTACAATAAAATAATTTTCACTTAATTATTTTATTTACGGCCAAAAACTAACTTTCACTGGTGGCCCACGCTGGCCAATGCTAGTATAAGACTAAGGAAAGAATACCCTCACTAGTTCAATGGTGGTCTCAAATTTGAATCTGAGTTACCATTCATGAGTTATAAGCATTTGAAAAGTAAAATAATTTTATTTACGGTTATTCCATTTTTGGGTTTTCTCACAGGAGGCCCACGCCGACTGAACTTAAGTTGTGCCTAAGGTAAACCCACCATCCTGAAGGCAACAATGCCCTCAAATTTCTGATATGGGCAATCGTTTAAGAGTTATTCCACTTTTTCAGGAAAGCTGCTTACGCGCACTAATTAAAGATCAACAAAACTTCAACGGATCATTCTGGGCACTCTGGGCCTCAGAATCGTGTGCTATCAGATTTCATAGTCTCAAAATAATTCTATATAATTAAAAAAAAATTATACGGAAATTATAGAACATTACAAATTTATGGTCGAAAGGATGTAATTTATGAATAAATATGATATATATAATATAAATATGATTCATAAATGTAAAAATTATCATTTACCTTCTTTTACTCTCATTCATTGAGAAATGAAAACATTAATCGTGCATATGTGTGAACTATCACCTCCACAAGCAATGAGTTCCATTTTTCATCAACACTCGTCATGATTGGACATAAAAATATATTTAATATATAAAAATTATGTTCATACAACTATTAATCTTATGGATATTAAGAAACTATTTTATAATTATTTCTACCATGGTCAACATACATAAGGAGATAAAAGAAATTGACCGAACAACCTCAATTAACCAACACATGAAAAAAATATATATTATAAATAAATAACATATGGTAATCAAAGGAACTTGTAATATGAAATATATATGAATAAGGTTCTTAGGTATATATCTAATGAACTTAATTTAATTATTCAATAAGTTTAGTTCAAGTGAAAATCCCTTTTGGACATGAGGTATAGGTTCCGTATCAATCACTATTTATTGAGGCATGATTTGATATTATGAAGAAATATTATTTTATATGGTGTATGTACTACCCCCATGACTTTTAATACCATAAATTATTATTTATCTTGTAAAATTAACTTCCATTCATGATATTCCTTGTTATGGTATTCTATTGATGCCTTCTCTAAAATATAAGGGTATTTTATACTTAAATCTGATTTATTGTGTTATAATGTTTCTCCTTGGTTCTTATTTCATTTCATATGGTATACCCTATTTATATTTTTGGAGATAATTTTAATTAAAATATTCTTTTCTGATAATTTATAATCCTTTTTGAAAATTTAACTATGTTGAGATTAATTCCCATCCATTTAAATGATGGTTCCCATATTTATCCATAATTACCCTTCTAATGTTTTGTTTTTTAATTAGGAACATAATTAGGTATTATATCATGTGGAATTTTTTTACCTTCTAATATTTTAAAAATAAAGTTTTATTATATTTTTTAATATGTGTGATTTTCAACAAAGGTGTTTTAAAACATAGTAACAGATATTTCAGACCTCTTTCATGACTTATTGGTTATACATTCTCTTTATTTTTCTCCCACTTATGAAATGTTATTCTCATGTACCTCTTCTATTTTTATATGTTTCCCTCATATATATATATACCTAGTTAAATAAAATTTTCATTTTTTGAGTTATACATGTTTTAGTTCCCTTGAAATTCCCCACTTTTTGGTTAATCTAGTTTAAGGGAACTTTCCTATTTTTTATCTCATATTTAGCATCAATCCATTAAATTTTTTTAAATCATGAATAGTTTCTGAAAAACCTCATAATTTTATGGATAACTTTCTTGTTTTAATTATTATTTTATAAAAAACAATAAGTCCACTCCTTCTATAGAAATATTCTTTACTTATTTCACAATGCTCCATCCTAGTGGTTCATTTTTATTCTTTCTTCTCCTAGATCCTTCAAATGAATTTTCTACATTAGATATCCATTTCCAAGACCTATATCACTTATTAAATTATAAAATTTAAAATTATTTAATTGATTTTTCTCTTGGGAATCATTATGATTTATCCTTCAGTTATGCCTTGATTCAAAATTATGAAACCCACTTTCTTATCATGGGGCTGATCATGATTATGATTTATATATGGTTTATTTTCCTCATGTGGAATGAATATGTATGATTTAATTTATGTGACATGTTAGATCAGAATTATATATCCTTAAAATTCATTAGGTAAATATTTATATATCATGAGATGTTATGTTAGGAATTTGGGAGTAAACCTAATCCCCCATGGGACTTTATCCACTTTATGAAGATGGTATTGGGAGTGACCTTTGAATTATGATTATGATATCATGTTTTATGTTGTTTCCACTTGTTTTTTATTTCATGATATTATGATATAATTTCATTATTCCATGTTTCTATGTTTATTACCATAATCTTTATAAAATCATGTTATGATTTGTTACTCTCATGCAATGTTTTATTATCATGTTTATTCCCTTACCGGGCTTTCTAGATTATCCGTTTCCTTATATATTTTCCCTAGGTTATCCTATATAGTTTTATAAGTCCTTTGGGAGTTAGTATAAACATGTGTAGTTTTAAATAAATATATTGTTTTTATGTTTAAGATAATGTATTTGTATTTATAACCTTTCAAGGACACTAGACCTCTAGATCCTTATCATGTATTATTGGGAATGTATGCTATAAATCATGAAATAATTTATGTTTAAGGAATCAGTCACTATAAGAATCTTCTCAAAATGATGTATCATTATAACATACTAAAAACTATGAAATTTAAAGATTAAAAACTGAAAATATTTTTGTGATCATTAAAATCACCTAAGAGAGTGAGGTACAATAACATATACGTTAACACCTATATGCATGAGAGGTCATCCATCCATATATACATGAGAGGTTCTAAATATCCCCCCTCATTAGTTGGTTACACCCTATTTTAAATCCATACAACTAGGTTCTATGAATTTATCACCATCTAGGGAAGCGGTAGGTGTGGAGGATTTGGGATTACACCCATGAGAATGTACACCTATGTGTCCTTGTAAAGGGAATCAAAACCCATGTAGTTCAGTTCCTTTTAATGAGACATGTCATACCTTTTAGAATCATGTAACAAAGACCATTGTGGTTCCTTTTAAGTTCATGAAACCATTGAAGGAGATATACCTTAAATCCATTGTGTATATGATGCACTTAGACTATATAATATGAGGACATATAGGTATATCTTAGGGATTGTTATAACATAAAAAAGATATCACCTTAATCTAATAACAGGGTATGATTGAATTATATTGTTGGCTATAACATATCACAACTACTGCCTTTATATGTTGTCCAAATGTTAGTATGTTAATGTTTGAGTCACTTTCACCTACTATCATTAAACAATCTATTTCATAACATAAAACACATGGGAGAAGTATTGTATTTATATGATGAATGAATGAAAAATCCTAAAATTAACTTATACATTATGAAACTTATGAATTAATGTATGAATATTGTCTTATACACATATAAGGATCTGATTTCCATATGATGGGTGTATGAGAGATTTCCCAAGCCATGGATGAAACTCTCATACTCAAAGATCTATACCTAATATTTTCTTTACACCTTAAAATACTATCATATCATGATAGAGAGAATGGTACTACCCATGAAATGGATAATTTGGTTTTAACTCGTGGATACACCATTGAGGAGGGATGTCTTTAGGCTTCCACTTGGCGATATTTATGAAGCATGGATATAGATGGATGAAATAACATCTCAACACTATAATGTACACATACACAATATTCTTCATTTTATATACAACCTGATTTCATTATTCATTCATGATGATCCTGGTTTATTAGTTAATTTTACTTCCGATGTGTTTAATGAGTATCATTAAATCCTAAGAAATCTAGCAGCGATATTATAACTTCACTATGCATTTTTAACCATGAAATATTCATTTAAAATGAAGTGTTATTATTTCTAAAAAAACAAAGTAGTGTGTCATCATTATAATATATTACATATCATATTAGACAACATCCAATCATTGGGGGTGATTTCACTACATACAATTAGTTAATAATATTCTATATTAATCATAAAAAGTTCTTTATTTAATGATATATAAGAGCTAAATTTTGTTTATGATGGATACCACACATTAAAAGTTAATCACATGTAACCTTTAAAGTGAAAGATTAATCTCATGTGAGTTATTTATATACAGTTCAGTGTTGATTCAATCTTATGTGTTCCACTTAGTTAATCCTACACAGGACCTAGGATTTTATTCTTATTCTAGAATATGATATATGACTATTCATACACTACAGGACATAAAATATAACTTAAAATAAAAATTTGTATTTTTCAAAAATTAAATTATAAATTGTGATAATCCCATTGGACTGGTGCAGACACCTAGGGGGCGTGAATTGGGTGTCACTATACTTTTTACCAAATACCAAAATCTCTTTTAATCTTGAACCACTATTGGTATTTGAGAACATATTCCTAGTTAAATCAATAATTGATCTGTTTAGATTACCCTTATCACATTAACCACATGAAATACAAGTAAAATAGTAAAGTATAACACATGTGTTTTTATAATATTCATAATAAATGTAGAAAACCTACTCTTTACTATGATTAGGTTTTCACCAAGTCAAAAATTCTCTATTACAAATATTTTCATCAAAGTATATTTGATTCTAGGTAGTTTTCATCTTTCTCTAGGTTTACCATATTACATATGTGACCATTCAAAATATTACACATGTGAATGAAAGATAGATCCTATAGATTATTTATTTTGGAATCCCACTAATTGTTCTGAACTTATAGAATATTGAAAAAGATGAATAATACATCTTGGGATGTAATTGAATCAAACCAACTGATCTGCTTCCTATCAGCAGATTATTTGAATGATTTTGACTATTCAAGAATGATTCATATTTCCCAGTCTCTGTTTTCTGAACAACATCAAATTTTTAGTGAGAAAATGTTTATTGAGAACTCCCAACTCAATTTAAAAGGTCTCAAATAGATAGTATATATTCAGTAGGAACTCTTTCATGTTATCCTTTCTCACCACTATTTAATAAATACAACCCTAAAAATTTTCTTAGCAAGTAAACATTGAAATTATATAGTATGTTCTTTCTCACTTCATGAAACTCTTTAAGGGATTATTCTTCTTATTAATCCTTATCAAACTTCTACAATGTTGTGTGTAGTAGGAATTGATATGTGAAACATTCTTCTTCTTTTTTATTCTTCTCTTCTTCGATACATAGATGGTTTATATCTTCAACATAGGCTCAAAAACTATTCTTCTTCTTCCTAAATATGACTTTATCTCTCTCTACACACATTTCCTAGACATATAAGAATATATTACTTCTATTTGGTTTTATTAAATATCTTTGTTACATAGATTTATAGGTGTTCTCACTTTTCTTGTAGTCATTTTCACATTCCCATAAATGTAAATATTTTAGAAATTCCATGCAAGAAAATAAGTTGCATTCATTGGACGCACCCCATTTTTCTTATCCCATGATCTCCATATATTTTCTTCTCAACTTATTTTTACATGGGTGTCTCCAAGATATTATGAAAATACCACTATTTAATTTCTTTCATTTCATTCACATTTTAACTTTTTTTTCTACAACTTGAGTTTGTAGTCTCAAATAGCATCCAATCCAAAATTTTATTTTATTTATATTGAATCATAAATAATTTGTGATATTCAATCCCACTAAATTACAACACCAATACCTTCATATTTTCATTTACATATTTAATTAATCTAGGAAAATTAAATTTATAGCATTACATATCATTTAAATTTCCTTATCACTCAAATAGACTTGGATCACAATTTATTTTGTGATATCTTAAACAATTAAGTCCAACTCTATGTATAATCTGATTTCATTTCAGTTTATGATCACCAAAATTGATTTTAAAATATTCTTATATGAAAATCCTAGATAAATAGCACAACAATACTCTTATCTTTTTATCCCTTCAATTTTCTTCAACCTAATATTTAATCATGCCTAATCATAGATTCATGATGTTTAGAATAATAAATAATTGATTCAACATCATCCCAAGTAATTTCTACATTAGAATATTCAATTATAGAATATCATTAATACTTTTATAATATTTTTTGTACCTTTAGTTTTCATATGGTTAGCTGAACCTTATGAATCATACCTTACACATAGGACCAATACCTTATTAATACTATCATTCCTATGAAGTATTACCCTTCCACATAAAATTTTTAAAATATGGTATTGTTCCATGGTAAGGTATAACCTTCCAAAATTTACCTTATTAAAATGAGGTAGGATATAAAATTACAAAATTTTATTTAATTTTCATAAATACCAGGTACCCTTTTTAAATAAGGTGTACCTTTTTTGAAATATGGTTTACCCCTCTGAAATAGGGTTTACCCTTCTGAAATCTTACTCGGCCATTTTCCATCTTCAAAAAAATCTAAGATTATACAAATAATCATATAATTTTTTTAATCCATTTAGAGTATTATAAAATAACTTCAAATCACTTTAAATGAATTCAAATAATATTAGGAATTATCATAATAATTCCAAAATCTTCCAACATGATTCCAAAGTGTTTTAACATATTAAGTACTAGAGATAGAGTATTACAATCATCTCACTTCCCTTTCCATTTCATTATTAAAATAAGACTTTATAAAACTTTATCTAAGTGATATTCATCACTAATTTTAGAATCCAATAGTCTAGATAACAATAATATTGTTTCTCTATCATTTCAAGTAGCTGTATTCCTTGAATAATTACTCTTCAATATCCCTATAAACTGGATTATTCCAATCACTTTCCAAATTTTTATTAATAAAACTTTTTACTTTTGTAATTACCTTTTATATGAGGACCAACACTACAATCACCAGGTTTGAGGTATTCTAATATTGTAGTTAACTCTTTTAAATTAATTTTCCAACATGATACACTTTCACTTAAAAACAATGCTAACTTCTCACTACTTTATCCATCAATTTATGGGAAATAACTTCACATACATATTGACATGGTTTATTTATAATAAATACAATGAAAATACAATGAAAATATAATGGGAACTTAAATACCAACATTTAAATTTGTTTTAAAAACTTGAAACCTCAAAATAAAATAGAAATATGTCAATATTTATTTAAAAATTCACTTTTCCTCTCCCCCTTATTAACAATAAATACAGAGGAGAGAATGATCTCTCCATGGGAAAACTTTTCCCCCTCTTAATATTCTAATTTTAAGAAAAACATATACTCTCCACTTGTTCATCCTCATATATTTAGACTCAGTTAATTCCATAAGAGAAGGATGATTCCACATATTATATTAAAAACATGCCATCAATAAGTAAACTATAAGTCCACTTGGTCTAACTTAGCATAGAAAAATGACTGATCAATTTAGAAATTTTTTTCCCATATATATACCATAATGTGATACCATCTCAAACATTCAATTATTTTTGGTTTCCCAAATATATTTTCAATAATTTCATAAACATTCACACAATATGAATAAAATCATCAAAAAATTTCAAGTGTAAGGTATGTTATTTAATTTTTTAGATATCCTGTAACACCCCAGGTAAATAAAGAATATAAAATTTTCATATTTACCCATATTTGTGAATAAAATATTGATATGACTTTAAAGGGGACGCTATGCTCGATGGCGTACCCAACACGCAACAACGAGTTTCTTGGGAATCTTACGTTGCACTCTAATAATAAAATAATATTATTTTAAATGGTAGTTAACATGTAGCCGTTGTATTGGCAGGAATGGATAGAAATAACTAAAATATGATTATATATGTTTTTAAATGTTTTTACTTTTATCCAATAAAAGCTAAAGGCTTAAAATACGGAAAGAATTCAATTTTAGGCGTATATGCCTTAGTTTTCACTAAAGGTTCACTTATCGCCTTTTAATGGAGATCTGTCATTAAATATAGTTTTGATCACTCTTATACATTCTTTTGGACCAAATAAAACTCTTATTAAGAATCAGGACATCAAATTTTACTTTGTGTAATTTTTTGGTATTTTTTCGATAAAGTTCATTTTTTAATGAATAGTGTAAAATGTTGTGTTTTAATTCAAAACCTCTTTTTAATATAATTTATTTATATGATTAGATAATATTTTGAATTTGTTTTAAATTTAAATTAGAAAATATTTTTACCATTAAATTCAATAGTGGTCGTTGGAATTAATTTCACTTTGAAATCAGACTTAAACTAATGTCAATCTTTTGATACTTATTGTTTTATAAAAACACGCTATTTGCTCTGACAGCGGGAATTAATTATTAAATTAATTAATGTGATTAATATGTTTTGAATTTTATAAAACGGACTTCATTTTTGAATTCGGAATATCAAATATAGCTTATGGTGAATTTTTGGGATTTTTCTGAAAAACTTCAATTTTTGATGAATAGTGAAACCACTAAGTGGTACTTATAAAAACTAATTTTTCCGTTTAAATTAAATTTTGCCATCTTTGTGTTTTGAATTTCAAAAATCCGACATACATGGTTGTCATTAAGAAGTAAAATGTGGTTCAATGGGATAAAAATAATTTTTTGGTGAATAGTAACTTATTAAGTTTTTAATCGCGATTAGTGGTAATTAGTGTAGTTTAAGGTAAAAATAATGCTTTAATAAAATAAGATGAGCTTGACACATGTCCTACCCTCATTGGTTGTGTCATGGCCGACCAAGACAAGCCATGGGTCAACTTGGGGACCCCATGGATCCACTTTGTTTGGGAAATGACATAAATAACTTTTTATTTAATGTAAAAGTAAAAATGACACAAACATGATATGTTTTACTAAAAAATTTTTTAAGTGGGGTTATACAAGTCATATTTTTTATTATAAATAGTCATTGGAAATCTACAAAGATTTACTACATCATAGTATTTTTTTATAATTTTTAGACATTAAATAAATTAAATTATTTATGACATAATAATGATGCATCGATGACATCATTATTTGACGATTAAAATAAAATGGAAAGATAATGTAAAATCTATGAACTACACATGTACAAAACTTATTGTATGGGTGGATTTCGAAGCCTTATAACCTTATCCACGAATTATATCAATGTGGGACCTTTTGAAAACGAAACACATTTTCAAATAAAGTAATATTTCTTACTTTCCAAAAGTGCCCCTCCTCTCCTCTTATAAAAGGCCCCCACCTCTACAACCTTACACACAATCCTCAAGCCTTTGGCTCGGCCAACCCCTGCCCATTTACTCTCTCCACATCCCTTTACTCATCCTAGAGGATTCCCTTTGGGCAGAATCCTTTCAAAGGAAGCCTTTAGGCTCAAATCAAAAGGAGTTACACTTTTAAAGGTAATTCATTCTCTCATGTTCATTTGTTTTATTTTGCTTCTCAAACCCCCTAAATTTTTTTTATTTACTTCTTTTGTAACAACAACAGTATATTCAATATACTAGGATGTTGTTATAAGATTTATTTGAGCTACACTCTCACACAACTACATCAAATGGTTAAAGAACATACGGTTTCCGTGGATGGTGAAATTCTGCCTCCCGAAACGATGATTGTTCAATACTCATTTAACACCTTCAAAGGTGGCCATTATGATGTCACTATTTTTATATATGATATATAATATGTTTATGTTTTACTTATGCTTCTGTATTTTTCATTTTTGTCTTACCTTTATGGCTTCCATTATGGGTATATGCGATATCTTCATTTAAGGAAGTGCGGACTACCGCCCCCTCAAAGTGATTTGATTCGTTAAATACCATATGTGGGATGTATAAAGGATGGAAATATGATATTATATATGATATTATACTGGAATTATAATATAACTTTATATAATTATTATTCCATTCTATAAAATATGAAATAGAAATCAAAGTAGCGTTCATGCGTACGTACGGCTTACCGTCTCCATGAACGGTGCATTTCATTTCTTACCTCTAAATGATTATGTAATGTTATAAATGCATGCATGTACTGGATATATATGACATATATGATATCTACATCATTAATACAATTCTGTATATAATAAAAATTTGGCCACACGAACAACATGTAATTGTAAGAAGTCCACCTTCGACTTAAGAACCAAATATCGACAAAACAATCATTATTAACTTAATGATTACATAATGTTTATGACATGGTAATAAGTGATATAAAAGGAATAATGAACTTGAAAAAGGTTCTTAAGGAAGTATAAATTAACTCAAGTTTATTATTCAGGAGATTAAAGAACGGTCGGGTCGAGTCGGATACGAGGTAAGGGATCTTACTCCTCTCTTTCTTTTTAAGTACACACTTTTATGTCATTCCTTTTAAATATCATCCTTATTGTTATTGAGATGATATTTTATATTAAACTTACTGTAATTTTTATGTTCATGTTATGAGATACCCTATTCTCTCTCATCAATCCATTTTGGAAGTTTTGAGTGGCGCCGTTAGGCTGCCGAACTTTCTTAAGAGATCTAACCTCTCTATTTCTTTTTAAGTACTCTCCTTTATGTCATTTCTTTTAAGCTCATCTTTGTAATGTTGGGGGATGTTATTTTATATTCCTATTGCTTTAAATTTTATTGTAATGTGATGAGATACCCTATTTGATCTCATCAATCCATATTTGGAAGTTTTATGTGGCGCCGTTAGGCTGCTGAGTTTTCGTAAGGGATTTTTCATCTCACTTTTATTCACTTGAGATTTATGCTACATTTGCCACAAATTCCATTGAGTGGTGTATGTACTGCCAATTATTCTACTCTTTTTGTAATATACTTTCGTTTATGAGTATTTACATCAATGATCTATTGTATTTCTTTGATGGGGTGTATGTTTTGAAAGATACCCAAGTCGGTAAGGGAACCTTTCACCCTCCTCTTTTTTTAAAAAGAATTCTTTTGTTGGGTATTTTAATTTACATATTGTTATGTTGGGATATGTTCTCATATATCCTTATTGATGTCAATTTTATGTCCAACTTATGAGATACACTTTTTATCTCTCATCAACTCATTTTGATGTGATGCCGTTAGGCTGTCAAGGGAACTTTTTAACTCAATTTCGATTTCTTTGGGTTCAATATGTAGTCATTGAATATGTCATCCATTGAATATGTGTGAATGTCCTTTTATTGTTTTACACTTAATATCCACTTATATTGGGTGTATTTATATTTTTCACACATATTTTTTGAGATTGATTTGTCCTTAATTTAAGGATACCTTCTTTATAAGGGATTTCATCACATTTGACATTTCTATTGAGGGTTCATTGTTGTTATGCACCAATTCACTCTTCTATGGTGTATATACTTTCCTTTGGAGTATTATATCATGAATCCATTTATTCTCCTGATATTATAAAGTTCTGACTAAATGTTATTCCTCAATTATTGTATTCAAGTGTCTCTAATTTTGGTAAAACCCCTTTTAACCAAAATATCATTTTAAATGTTTTAATTATTTGTTCTTATTAATATCCATGTTTTCAAAATGGTTTTAAGGATTTATTTATATGGATATTAATGGTTTAACATTTTAAAATCTTCAAGGTGGTATGGGACACTTTGATTCAAAAATCTCTTTATTAAATGTTTTAAATGGTTTTGGAAATGGTTTCTTTTTGAATGGATTTATTATTTCAATATACTAAAATGTTATATTGTGATTGAAATGTGGAAATGTTATGTTTCCTTTATGCATGTTTTATGTGATACATTTATGTTATGGTTCTTGGGCATTGTTATGAAAACGGGTGGTTCCGTGATAAACTAAGGGCGGGTGAGCCCGATATAGCTCTCCAATGCATTGGGTAACACGAAGGAGTGAAACGTTGAGGTTTCTCCGAAGAGATTTAGGGAATATACTGTGATGGGTATTCCAAAACGTAACCAAGAGGGTTACTCCCTACGTAAGAATTTTATGAATGCCTCAAGTTACCTTTATGTCTTATGATTTCTATGATTTATTCATGGTTTGAGGAGGTATGTTAAAGTGCCTTTGTTTTATGGGTAAAGTATGATTTCATTCTTATGTATACATGTACTCATGATTCCTTTCCATATTTTTATATCCCTTACTGAGCTTTTTATGCTCATCCCAAGTTTTTGAAATGTTTTTCACAGGTCAATGGAAGGGTACATGATGTGATGAAAGTGTCAAGGATGTGTCAAGAAAGAATCCATGTTTTATTTTAAATATGTTTCCGTTGATGGGAAGAATGAATACTGTCTTTCATGTAACCACTTTGTCTAAATATGGAATGTAATGCAAGTTTCATGATCTAATTCTCTAAAACTCTAAACCTGAAAAGATCCTCAATGTGTAATCTTGTAATAACTCAATATTTACTAATGTTTAAGGCTGGGGCCTTATAGTTGGTATCAAAGGCCGGTTTAGATAACTTTAGAGGTTAGGGTATGCTTTAAGCATAAGTGACATTACCATAATGGTTAGGATTTCAGAAAGAGTCCTAGTTTTAGATAAAGTGAATGAGTAAGTATATCTTAGTGTTTACCTTCCTCGTTAGTACATGATGGTTTTTTTGATATACTCACACTAAACTTTTTGGTTTTAATAAATGGCTGGATCTAGCAGGCACCAAAGTGACAATGGGTTTGAAGGAAACTGTGGTGGTTCTCTGATTAAGATACTGGATGAGATGGGGGATTCAATGAGGAATCTCATGGTTTTTCTAAACCAACTATCAAGGAGTCATGATCAACCACTTTAACCTTGGTGAGTTCTCTAATGCATCATGTACGATATGGACAACTCGATGTGGAAATTCAGGTAATAATTATTAAGGTAACCATTAGGGTTTATATATTCCTTACTTTTGAGGTAATTATGGGTTATTATATGATATGATGGAAAATGAAGGGCATGAGATAAACTTGAGGTTAAAATATGTTATGATTATTCTTGAAGATTTTATCTCATTTTGGGGAATGTTTTAAGAATTATATAGTTTTGGAAAAAGGACAACACGCAGACCGTGTGACATCCCGTCACGTCGGACAAAGCTGTGGGAATCGAACCCACAACCAAAGTGCGACTGGTATTTATCGCCTACCACTGGACTACGTGAAGTACCTGGTTAGTTTGACCGATTATTTCTAGTTATATGATTTTATGAATTAAGAGTAAGTTGATTTTGGGTTATTTATGAAAATGATTAACCTATCATGGAGGATATGTGATTAGGTTAATTACTTTTCAATACAAGACTTTAGGAGCAACTGATGTTGTTTGTAGATAAATGTTACGATTTAACTTGGAAGACTATGTGACTAAATCCTTAAAATATTTAGGTTTCAATCTTAGTTTGGTTTACTTTGAAGAATTTTATGGACAAATTGATTATAGAACGGTCCTCGTTGAACTTTGGGTTTTGTTGGACAAATTTTGGAGGTTAAGAATAGATTTTATTTTTATAATGGGTTGTCCTTTTCTGGATTATCTGACCTTATACTAACCTTTTTGGTTTTGGTTTTGGTTAAAGCCTAAAGACATGGGATGTATATAGTTCTATTTTGTGGATTAGGTGATTCTCTAGAAGTTGATTATAGTACTCTTAATGTGAACAAGTCTTCCTAAATACTCGCCTTTTGGAGAAAATATGAGTTTGTGTAAGGAATCTAATAAAAGTTGAGAGTCAACATGATAAGTGATTATGTTTCCTTATGAATAAATTCCTCAATAAAAAGTAACTTAAAACAAAAATGTTGTATATTAACTTTTCCTACTGGGGAATCGAATACCGTTTAACCCATCACAAGTTTGTGATTTTCTCATGGTTAACATTCTCCTAAACATGTTTTCTATCACTCTCCATCAGAACATGACCCTATGTTTTCTCCTCCATGTCCATGTTTTCATACTTGGAATCCTAGTATGGGTTAACTCGGGTGACCTTTGTACTTATCTTTCTTTATTTTAAAGTGATTGTTTTACCGACTCTTCTCTGATGTGGGACGTTCAAGGATGTTTCCAAGCCCAATTTTAAAAATTGCGAGGACGCAATTCCCAAAAGGGGGGAAGGATGTAACACTCCAGGTAAATAAAGAATATGAAATTTTCATATTTACCCATATTTGTGAATAAAATATTGATATGACTTTAAAGGGGACGCTATGCTCGATGGCGTACCCAACACGCAACAACGAGTTTCTTGGGAATCTTACGTTGCACTCTAATAATAAAATAATATTATTTTAAATGGTAGTTAACATGTAGCCGTTGTATTGGAAGGAATGGATAGAAATAACTAAAATATGATTATATATGTTTTTAAATGTTTTTACTTTTATCCAATAAAAGCTAAAGGCTTAAAATACGGAAAGAATTCAATTTTAGGCGTATATGCCCTAGTTTTCACTAAAGGTTCACTTATCGCCTTTTAATGGAGAACTGTCATTAAATATAGTTTTGATCACTCTTATACATTCTTTTGGACCAAATAAAACTCTTATTAAGAATCAGGACATCAAATTTTACTTTGTGTAATTTTTTGGTATTTTTTCGATAAAGTTCATTTTTTAATGAATAATGTAAAATGTTGTGTTTTAATTCAAAAACACTTTTTAATATAATTTATTTATATGATTAGATAATATTTTGAATTTTTTTTAAAGTAAAATTAGAAAATATTTTTACCATTAAATCCAATAGTGGTCGTTGGAATTAATTTCACTTTGAAATCTGACTTAAACTAATGTCAATCTTTTGATACTTATTGTTTTATAAAAACACGCTATTTGCTCTGACAGCGGGAATTAATTATTAAATTAATTAATGTGATTAATATGTTTTGAATTTTGTAAAACAGACTTCATTTTTGAATTCGGAATATCAAATATAGCTTATGGTGAATTTTTGGGATTTTTCTGAAAAACTTCAATTTTTGATGAATAGTGAAACCACTAAGTGGTACTTATAAAAACTGATTTTTCCGTTTAAATTAAATTTTTCCATCTTTGTGTTTTGAATTTCAAAAATCCGACATACATGGTTTTCATTAAGAAGTAAAATGTGGTTCAATGGGATAAAAATAATTTTTTGGTGAATAGTAACTTATTAAGTTTTTAATCGCGATTAGTGGTAATTAGTGTAGTTTAAGGTAAAAATAATGCTTTAATAAAATAAGATGAGCTTTACACATGTCCTACCCTCATTGGTTGTGTCATGGACGACCAAGACAAGCCATGGGTCAACTTGGGTACCCCATGGATCCACTTTGGTTGGGAAATGAGATAAATAACTTTTTATTTAATGTAAAAGTAAAAATGACACAAACATGATATGTTTTAATAAAACAATTTTTAAGTGGGGTTATTCAAGTCATATTTTTTATTATAAATAGTCATTGGAAATCTACAAATATTTCCTACATCATAGTATTTTTTTTATAATTTTTAGACATTAAATAAATTAAATTATTTATGACATAATAATGATGCATCGATGACATCATTATTTGACGATTAAAATAAAATGGAAAGATAATGTAAAATCTATGAACTACACATGTCCAAAACTTATTGGATGGGTGGATTTCGAAGCCTTATAACCTTATCCACGAATTATATCAATGTGGGATCTTTTGAAACCGAAACACATTTTCAAATAAAGTAATATTTCTTACTTTCCAAAAGTGCCCCTCCTCTCCTCTTATAAAAGGCCCCCATCTCTACCACCTTTCACACACTCCTCAAGCCTTTGACTTGGCCAACCCCTGCCCATTTACTCTCTCCACATCCCTTTACTCATCCTAGAGGATTCCCTTTGGGCAGAATCCTTTCAAAGGAAGCCTTTAGGCTCAAATCAAAAGGAGTTACACTTTTAATGGTAATTCATTCTCTCATGTTCATTTGTTTTATTTTGCTTCTCCAACCCCCTAAACTCTTTTTATTTACTTATTTTGTAACAACACCAGTATCTTCAATATACTAGGATGTTTTTATAAGATTTATTCGAGCTACACTCTCACACAACTACATCAAATGGTTAAAGAACATACGGTTTCCGTGGATGGTGAAATTCTGCCTCTCGAAACGATGATTGTTCAATACTCATTTAACACCTTCAAAGGTGGCCATTATGATGTCACTATTTTTATATATGATATATAATATGTTTATTTTTTACTTATGCTTCTGTATTTTTCATTTTTGTCTTACCTTTATGGCTTCCATTATGGGTATACGCGATATCTTCATTTAAGGAAGTGCGGACTACCGCCCCCTCAAAGTGATTTGATTCGTTAAATACCATATGTGGGACGTATAAAGGATGGAAATATGATATTATATATGATATTATACTGGAATTATAATATACCTTTATATCATTATTATTCCATTCTATAAAATACGAAATAGAAATCAAAGTAGCGTTCATGCGTACGTACGGCTTACCGTCCATGAACGGTGCATTTCATTTCTTAGATCTAAATGATTATGTAATGTTATAAATGCATGAATGTACTGGATATATATGAAATATATGATATCTACATCATGAATACAATTCTGTATATAATAAACATTTGTCCACACGAACAACATGTAATTGTAAGAAGTCCACCTTCGACTTAAGAACCAAATATCGACAAAAAAATCATTATTAACTTAATGATTACATAATGTTTATGACATGGTAATAAGTGATATAAAAGGAATAATGAACTTGAAAAAGGTTCTTAAGGAAGTAGAAATTAACTCAAGTTTATTATTCAGGAGATTAAAGAACGGTCGGGTCGAGTCGGATACGAGGTAAGGGATCTTACTCCTCTCTTTCTTTTTAAGTACACACTTTTATGTCATTCCTTTTAAATCTCATCCTTATTGTTATTGAGATGATCTTTTATATTAAACTTACTGTAATTTTTATGTTCATGTGATGAGAGACCCTATTCTCTCTCATCAATCCATTTTGGAAGTTTTGAGTGGCGCCGTTAGGCTGCCGAACTTTCGTAAGAGATCTAACCTCTCTCTTTCTTTTTAAGTACTCTCCTTTATGTCATTTCTTTTAATCTCCTCTTTGTAATGTTGGGGGATGTTATTTTATATTCCTCTTGCTTTACATTTTATTGTAATGTGATGAGATACCCTATTTGATCTCATCAATCCATATTTGGAAGTTTTATGTGGCACCGTTAGGCTGCCGAGTTTTCGTAAGGGATTTTTCATCTCACTTTTATTCACTTGAGATTTATGCTACATTTGCCACAAATTACATTGAGTGGTGTATGTACTGCAAATTATTCTACTCTTTTTGTAATATACTTTCGTTTATGAGTATTTACATCAATGATCTATTGTTTTTCTTTGATGGGGTGTATGTTTTGAAAGATACCCAAGTCGGTAAGGGAACCTTTCACCCTCCTCTTTTTTTAAAAAGACTTCTTTTGTTGGGTATTTTAATTTACATATTGTTATGTTGGGATATGTTATCATATATCCTTATTGATTTCAATTTTATGTCCAACTGATGAGATACACTTTTTATCTCTCATCAACTCATTTTGATGTGATGCCGTTAGGCTGTCAAGGGAACTTTTTAACTCAATTTCGATTTCTTTGGGTTCAACATGTAGTCATTGAATATGTCATCCATTGAATATGTGTGAATGTCCTTTTATTGTTTTACACTTAATATCCACTTATATTGGGTGTATTTATATTTTTCACACATATTTTTTGAGATTGATTTGTCCTTAATTTAATGATACCTTCTTTATAAGGGATTTCATCACATTTGACATTTCTATTGAGGGTTCATTGTTGTTATGCACCAATTCACTCTTCTATGGTGTATATACTTTCCTTTGGAGTATTATATCATGAATCCATTTATTCTCATGATATTATAAAGTTCTGACTAAATGTTATTCCTCAATTATTGTATTCAAGTGTCTCTAATTTTGGTAAAACCCCTTTTAACCAAAATATCGTTTTAAATGTTTTAATTATTTGTTCTTATTAATATCCATGTTTTCAAAATGGTTTTAAGGATTTATTTATATGGATATTAATGGTTTAACATTTTAAAATCTTCAAGGTGGTATGGGACACTTTGATTCAAAAATCTCTTTATTAAATGTTTTAAATGGTTTTGGAAATGGTTTCTTTTTGAATGGATTTATTATTTCAATATACTAAAATGTTATATTGTGATTGAAATGTGGAAATGTTATGTTTCCTTTATGCATGTTTTATGTGATACATTTATGTTATGGTTCTTGGGAATTGTTATGAAAACGGGTGGTTCCGTGATAAACTAAGGGCGGGTGAGCCCGATATAGCTCTCCAATGCATTGGGTAACACGAAGGAGTGAAACGTTGAGGTTTCTCCGAAGAGATTTAGGGAATATACTGTGATGGGTATTCCAAAACGTAACCAAGAGGGTTACTCCCTACGTAAGAATGTTATGAATGCCTCAAGTTACCTTTATGTCTTATGATTTCTATGATTTATTCATGGTTTGAGGAGGTATGTTAAAGTGCCTTTGTTTTATGGGTAAAGTATGATTTCATTCTTATGTATACATGTACTCATGATTCCTTTCCATATTTTTATATCCATTACTGAGCTTTTTATGCTCATCCCATGTTTTTGAAATGTTTTTCACAGGTCAAGGGAAGGGTACATGATGTGATGACAGTGTCAAGGATGTGTCAAGAAAGAATCCATGTTTTATTTTAAATATGTTTCCGTTGATGGGAAGAATGAATGCTGTCTTTCATGTAACCACTTTGTCTAAATATGGAATGTAATGCAAGTTTCATGATCTAATTCTCTAAAACTCTAAACCTGAAAAGATCCTCAATGTGTAATCTTGTAATAACTCAATATTAAGTAAGGTTTAAGGCTGGGGCCTTATATATCCAATCTCCCTTGATAATTATAATTAATATGAGTTAAAATAGTGACAAGATAATGAAAATTATACCTCAACTTTAGATCTTTATATGGGTTGTCTAGATTTATAGATTTAAAAATAAATGATTCATGTCTGCAAGATTTATCTTCTAATATAGATCCCACTCAAGGGATTCTACCTATATTTTTTCATAATAATTTTCTTCTAGAAATAAGCTCTAATCATTTTTGATACTAGTTGATGTCTACTACTAATTGAAATATGTCAAGTGATGTGTTGCAAGGTGAAAACTTGTTATCAATTTTGAATGAACATGATGGAGTATTATTTTATAATATTTTATACCTAAAAATATTCAAAATTTATCCTTTAACCATGTTTCAACTTCAATTCCCTCTTCCATAATTAAAAACCACCATAATATGAGAATAAGTTGGATTTACATCAGCTTTTTAATGTAAGAAATAGTGTTGAGACTTTTATTTAACCCAGGAACTCCTTTACTTGTAGCTATAAAATGTTTGGGTCTCTTCATGATTGTAATTTATTTACTTTTATAAATATTAACCTCTTCTAGTATCATGGGATTATTATATTTTTTACTTCTCTTTCTTTTTGGAATGATCTTCTTTACTTGTTCTAGTAAAGAAAATTCATCCTTTTCAGTTTTTTACAACTTCTTAGACTCTTCCAATTAATCCGACTTTATGATTAAAAAGTGTTTAGGAACAAGATTATAATTATTATTTTATATAAAATCATTATTTACAATAGATTTATTTATACTAGGACTTATTATTGTTTTCCCTTTATCGATTTTATACTCTTTTTGACTAGAAAACCATGTCTTAAATATGGAAACACTATGACCAACATATTTGTGCCTATAAAATTCTTTAAGAACCATTGGGTTGTCATTATTTTGATAACCTCTAATGAAATTTGTATTCTTCATCAAGAGTGTCAATAACCATTATAATTCTTCTATCTCTTTCTTGAATTGACCCTTTCCTTATTGATTTTATATCCCTCCCTTCATTCTTAATTTTCATGTCCATCTTACAATGGTCCTTGATGTGTCTTCTTTTACCAAAATAGAAACATATTATTCTATATGGTGTGATATTCTTATAATATTTATTCCTTAAAAACTTGGGAGTATTTGAATAAGAATTCTTCTTTTATGGTTTACTCTTCAAGGAAGTCTTACGTTTCTTTTTTTATATCTTTTTCTATTGCGGCCATCTCCTTTCATCAACATAAGAGTTGTGTTCCGATGGTATATAATAGAAATATTCATATTAGTGGAAAATTATATTACAATAATCATATAGAGTATCCAAATTTTAAAATCTATTACTCATAGAAATATTCTTCCCATTCCATGAAAAATGCTTCTGCACAAAACGTTTCTTTTGAGTTTCAACTTTTCTCTCCTGAGTTCAAGCTTTTATCACTTCCACATATTGACATATTATGACAACACCCTATATCCTTATGTTTGAAACTTTTATAGAACCAATAATGGTATTAAAATCTAATTAGTTTTTTTTAGTTGATGCAGTCTATCCAAATTTATATACTTTCCAGGTTTGGACTGGAACACCACCTTTTTGGGATCCATTGGGGAGATTCTATTTTTAGGCATGCCTATATTCATCCTTTATGATGCAGTGATTTTTTTATAAATTTTATTCCTCCACATATGTAATTTTTTTAATTTTTTTTCACTATTTTTAAAATAATTTAGTGCTAATAAAATGAACTTGATCATGGGTGTAACACCCTATGATTTTAATATGTATTTTCTTTTAGAATAAATTTAATGTGTTCAATAGCTTGTAGTGTACAGAAAATTGAAATAAAAAGACTAATGATTTATATAATAAAAAAAATAAAATATTAAAATATATTTATTCAAAGCATAATTATAAAAATAAATTATTATTTTATAGTTAAAATATTCTAATTGACTTAGGAAATCTAATTGATTTTAGAGAAACTATTTTTTAAATTGTAAATTTTTGTTATAATTACTAATTTTAAAAAATTATATCAATAAAATGTATTGATAAAATTCATGGAATGATTAGTAAAATCAATTATTAACATCCATGAAATAATTAAGTAATTATAATAAATACTACTTTAATTATTCATGGTTAAATAAAAATAGTTTTTCTAAAAACATTGTTTTTTTACATATTAATATGTTTTATTTAAAGGATAAATTTATAAATTTTAGAATTTTAATTTTATAAAATGAAATATATTTTTTGATTCAATATATAAAAATTATCTTAGGTTGAATTTCTAATATTTTCTTGAAATGGTTGATTTTTAGGTTAATAGTGAAAAATATCATTTTTACCAATACTATAACTTTTATGACATCATCATAGTATAAAAATGACTTAAAATTTTGTTAAACCTTTGGATTGACAAAATATGTACATAATGGGTAAATAATTTAAAAATATTATGTTAAATTTAGAAACCTACGTTTTTATTTTTGGAACTTAAGTTATATTTTATTCTAATATTTTTTTGATACTTTTCCTTTAGTTAAGTTTTTAAATAATCCATCAATTTTTGGATTAATTTGAAGGTAATAAAAATATTCTTTTTTTAATCATAAAATTGTAAATTTCATATAAATCAACACTATACATGATTTTGGTGTAAATTCATTTTTATGATTAAAAAGTTTTATCCTGAAAGGTCTGTAATAAGACTTAAGATGGGGATGAATTGAGTTTGTTTAATTTTATTTTCTTAGAAAACCTCCCTATTTTGGGTATTAATAACTTATAATATTTTATCAAACAAAATTAGAAGTGGAAATAAAAGCACATAAAATAAAATAATCTCTCCCAAAGATTTAAAGTGGTTTGGGGAATAGAAATACCCTAGTCTATTTCCCTAACACTCTTCTCCATGAGTTTATAAATTTACAATAGATTAGTCCTTTTTTGTGTATACCAATCCTTTTTCTAGGGACTTCATAACTAAGTGAAATCATTTGAAACTTGGTAAAGAGATTTAAACCAAGCTCCAACAAGGATTTACAAACAAAAACCCTTAGTTTACAAAAAAAGAGATGATAAATAGGTTGTTTACATGTGCCACTCACAATTGTAAAATAAAACTGAAAGAAGAAAGAAATATTTAATATAGAATATAAAAATATAATACAGCTCAAGGAGATTCCTCTAAAACAACAACAAATATGATAGATATAACACAACTGAATATCACAAAGTTTCTTCTTCTTCTCGAGTAAAATAGATCAGTGTTGAAGAGATTCTAGATAGATATAGAGAGATATATTCTTCAAATTTATTCAAGAACTTCTATTATTCTTAATAATATCCTTATTCTTCATTTTAGACTTATATTAAAATAAATGTAAAATATTCACTTTAAAAATGAAAAACATAGCTCTATAAAATACAAATCTCTCAATTTAAAAATGCACACCATTTTCTTAGAAATACCTCGACAATAGTAAAGAAAAATAAATTATCCTTTTACTTGTTTCCTTTATTGTTACTTTTATCTTACTATAATATTTTTTACCATAAAAAGGTAATCTAACATTTAAATATTTCATGAAAACATTAAAAACTAACTAAAGTGATTTAACGGTAATAAATACAGGTTTCATCATGATGTAATCGATTACAAATTATCATATAGCTTAATTCTACATATGAATTCACATAATCGAATTTCCTCACATATCCAATTTTCCACATATCCAAATTGAACACATCCAAATTGATTCACATAGGTTTTTTACTCACATAACCAAAACTAACATAGTTAATTGGAACCACATAGCTAATTTTACCACATACCTAATTCACGCACCTGATTAATCCATGTAACCTATTCACATAACTAGTTGATCTATGTAGATAATTGATCATGTAGCTATTTTAATGATGTAGGTGAATTTCACATAGGATATTTCATTATGTAGTCAATTTATGTAAGTGAATCCTTTATGTAAACAATTTATGTAGCTGAATGATCACATAGTCATCTATCCACGCAACCAAATTCCTTATGTAGATGATTTTTCTAGACATAGGAAAATTTTATCCAAAGCATCTAAAATTACTAACTTAAGGGTTTTAATATCCAAAACACTTAAAACAAGATAAAACTTGATGAACACACTTAAAAACAGAATCATCAGTAAATATAAAATGGTATTTGAGATCATCAAAACTTAAAGTATATGGGATATATTGGAACAACATTAATAGTCCAAAAATATCCCCCTTTTTGATGATAAAACCCCCTAAGTTATTAAACATGAAAATTTGAAAAGGTTTAATAGGATTTTTCAAAAAAATATAATATATATAGATCTTTTAAAATTTAGTGCTTCTACCCCTTAGTTATACACTTCTCCTTTTTGTATTAATATTGGAGTTATCCCCATTTGATTAACCTTAGGGAAAATGTTTCAAACTTCTCACCCATTTTTGTGTCAATAAAAAGGAAGGGTTATGAGAAAAACACCATTAATGTAGAACTTAGAGTAATGAACCATTTGATTATTATGCAAGAACTGAGTATGGAATTATAGAAAGAATGAAATTTAGTTAAAAAAATAAAGAGATTAAAAAAATTAAATGAAAAAATCATTAAAATAATAATAATAAATAAATGAAATCTAATGAAACAATAACTAAGAGAAATATTAGAAAAGAATAATGATTTCTTTCATTTATGGTAAAAGAGTATAAAACATTATATCCACTCAACACCCACAAAAAATAAAATATATCCGTCAGAAGCCCCAAGATTATAGATGGGTTCTAACTAAGCAGGTGGTTTGAGTGGAGGTATCTTGAAGTTAGGTTCGGTTTGGGATGTAGTTGGAGGGTCCCTTGGAGAAAGTGATATAACCTTTCTAAGCTCTAAAAAAGTTCATTCTTTACTGCCAATAGATGATTTGACTTTCAACCTTTAAACATAGGTGTTGAGAACTCCTTCTATATTCCCTTTAACTATACTAAAATCATAGGTTCATGTAGCATGAAAAGACACTTTCTTGATAGGTTCATAGGATGATGATACTTCTCTATATCACTCAATAGCTATAACATTATCCAATTTAGATTTCTCTTTTTGATAGATTAGACCTAGATCATAAACTATTTTGATCATCCATCTAGTAAATTTGAAAGTATCAGGAGTATCAGGGCCAAGATTCATTCTTCATCTCAGATAAAACAAGGATTCAACATATATATCAATACTAGGAAAAATTTATGACTTAAATAATTCAAGAAGAATAGCTTAGTCTTATTTGTGAATTTGGGAAATAGAGGATAAACCATTTATTAGTATACATTTAAAGGATTCTAACTGATCAGATGAAAAACTAGGCGGAGCACTGACAATAGAAGAACCGAGAAAAGGAGAAATGTCAAAAGTAGATTGGATTGATGAAATATACAATAAAATATTCTTTAGAATATGCTTGACTAAACTCTATATACTAATCTTTCTTCCATTCACAGACTGTATCTTTTTATCCATACTTTCCACTTACTCTAATAGAATATTAACAACTTCCTTAACAACACTGATAGATGATTCTTGAATTTTTGAACTACTAGAATAATTATTTGATTCTACTTGAAAATATATATTAAGATTAGGATAAATAGGCTGCATTAAAGAAATAAACCCTAGAGGTCTATAGACAACCAACTCTTTACCTATAGAAGTATCTGGATCAACTGAAATTTTAGAATATTTTGAACTTGATTCCTCTTCTATAGAACTAGTTTTTAGTATTTAAATACTTATATAGACTTTTTTTAATAAATACAATAAATGTGGATGGTTCATGGAAATTTGACTGAGTGACCTAAAAACCATACCTTGAGTATCTTTATAGACTTTTAAAATCTCTTTCAAATTCACATTAGATTCATCATAAAATTTCACCACTTAATTTAAGGATATATTAGTCCCTATACCAAGATTCCTAATAGATTATTTGGTATCTTGTAACTCTCTAATAATATCTTTATTTAATTATTACATCATAACTGGTGTAACTAGATTACATTTAAGACACTGGAGTTGAGAAGACACAGAGTTCAATTCTGATAGGATCTGATCAACTCCACTATGAAAATCTTGAATTACTAAAGGTTATGAGGTTGTAGTTATAGAGGGATTTAACTTATTGATGAATTTAAACTAGATAAAAAACACTCCATAAAGTGTGAAAGGTTTCTTTCATTTATATCCTAAAATACTTAATTACAATAAGGACTTCTTGAGACACGTCAGATTACACCATTGGAATATCGTAGAGGGAATATCTTTGAGATGAAACCATAATAAAAAGTTCATAAAACTTTTGTTTGATATAAAAAACGTATTTCAATCCTCTTACAAGATATTTCATATCCTAAAGCTCTTTCGAGTTTTCTTCAGAACTAGATTTCTGTATAGGAGCGACAGACTGAATATTCTTAATTAGCTTAGTTTGGGTTTCTATTAACCAAACCAATTTTTCAAAATCAACCTTATAAATAGTGTACTCATTGAGTTAAGTAATATCATCCTGAGATGATTTAATATCCTATTTAAAATAAACATATATTTTTTAGATTTTCAAACTCAACTATTACAACAACAGTAGTAAAAGAATTCATTTCTGAACTATTTAAGCTTTTACTAACCAAAGGTGCTTCCTCATGCACAACTGGTGGTATAGATGGTGTAGGTGGTGTGTGAGAATTCTCAAAAGTATCTATAGCCACAATATCAAATCTAGCACCATAAATAGATGATCTATAAAGATACAGATCAGTTATCTGATTCTCTAAGTCAACTTCATCTCAGGATTCAACACTGAATTCACTAGGCACAATCTCAACTGTTCTCTATTCAGGTACAATAATAATTATCTCAACAATAGGATATATATACTAACTAACTTCAGAAGATTCAATAACACTAATATCTTGACTCTGAAAAACTTCTACTTCATTAATTTTAACCAGTTCAACTACAATAGGACTGATAACTAGCACTGAAGACTCGGATCTGATAGCCACTATCTCCCACACCTCACGAGCAGGCACCATCTCAGCAGGTGCTACATAACTACGTGGTGAGGTCTGATATGGATCCCTATTATACACACCTTCCTAACTAATAGGTTTCAAGTAATTTTAAATAGGGTCCTAGAAATATACAATTTTTTTCAACAACACTGCAGATAGGTTATTACTCTTGTGACATTTTACTACATCTCCCTCATTAAGATCCACTTATTTTCTATTTAGAACTAGGGATAACAGCCTACCATAATTATAATAGTTTAACTTACATTTTCCTTTGTAGCATTTATTCATATAGTATATCATGTACCTTGACTGATTAAGTCACAAATTTTTGATATGAATATAAAACAAGTACATGTCCTGAAACAAAACATTCTTCATCTCACCAGCTCTCAGGGATATCCCAGTTTGAACAAACTTGAAAAGGACCTTCCACTCTATTGGTAAATACTTTATAAATTTATTCTAAAATGAAGAGGTTGAAAATAAGAAATTGAATAATTATGTCAGTATAACTAATCTTTTTCCAAAAAGAGTCTTACTAAAATTGATCTCATCCTTATAGTGACAATAAATAAACTCAACCAACTCAACAGATATAAACAACACACTCTTACTTTTTATGTTATAAGAGATAAAATCCTCTCTTTGATTGAAGTGGAAATCAATGTTCCCCATAAAATCATTTACCTCTTCCTTGAATAGGAAACCATATCTCTTCTCAATAAAGATAAAATCCCAACCTTGAAACTAAATAACCTTCTACAAAAACATCTCTTTCTATTTTATCCATTCCATATCAATGGCCTTACCAATAAGGACTCTATACAGCGTGCTACCTCTGGATTTCATTGAAGAACCAGAAATTCCCTCATCACCATTATTTAACTTTCCCATGGAAGACACGTCAATTGGAGCTTGAATAAGGATTGAAAGGTTAGAGGTTATGGTTCATATTTTTGGAGAAGATATATACGTGAATAGAAAAAGGGTCACAGAATGATATTTTTTCCATGTACCTAATTCCCAAAATTATTACATATCCAATTTTTTTTGGGTCAATTCAAACTAAAAATAAATAAAATAGAATAAAATCTAAAAGAAAGAAATTTTATTTTATAAAACTTCAACATTTAAACAGTAAAAAATAATAAATTAATTTAAAAAACATAAATAAATAAATAAATAGTTCATAAATGAAATTAAAAAATAAAAATAAAAAATTATCAAAATAAAATAAATTAATTTCACTTAAAATTAAATAAACTAAATTCTATCTTAATAAAAATAAAAGGTTCAAATGTAAGGGGTTTGATGAAAATATATACTATTTAATTCTTAGTAGAGATAAACTTGAGTAATATCACCTTTTTGAGCACAGTCTCTCAAGAAATGATGCCTTAGGTCTATATTATTTGTTCTAAAATGATTTATTGGATTCCTTAAAATGATGATAGCACTAGTGTTATCAAATTTAATTGAGACATTATTATAATTGAATCTAAAATCTATCAAGGTGTGTTTCATCCACAATACTTGTGCACAAAACTATTATAAACAATATATTCTACTTTGATATTAGATAATAAAACAGAGTGTTATTTCTTACTGGACCAGTATACCATATATTTTATTATAAAATGTAATGTTCTTAAGGTAATTTTTCTATCTAAAATATAACCACCAAATTCAAAATCTGAATATTAAGTTAAATTAAAATTAGAAGTTTTTAGAAAAATTAAGGAAAGAGAAATTAATCCTTCTAAATACTAGAAAATTCTTTTGGTTGATTTTAAATGAGATTATTTAGTATTTTATTGAAATATAGAACAAATGAATATTGAAAACATAATATCTTTTCTATTAATAGTCAAATATAATAAAATTTTAATTATTATTTTATAAATCTTGTTGTCAACTAGTTTCCCAACTTCATCCAGGTCATTTTTTTACTTAGAACTCATAAGAGTTGTATGTACTTTTCCACTTTCAATTCCAAACATTTTAAGTATGTCAAGTATATATTTTATTATATTCAAAATATTCCCAAAATATTTTATGATAAATATTAAAACCCAGAAAATAATTTAACTCACCCATCATGCTCATTTCAAATTATTGTTTCACGAGTTTTGAAAATTCATTTCACAATTTTTTATTTGTTGAACCAAAAATAAAATCATCAACGTTTATCTTAACTAGAAAAATATCTTTAGATAAATTTTTATTAAATAGAGTAGGATCTACCTTACCTACTAAAAAAATTTGATAAAAGAAAATAAATTAAACGTTCATACCAAGATCTAGATTCTTTTTTAAGGCCATAAAGATCTTTGGTTAATTTAAAAAATGAGGATTTTAAAAGATATAAGGTCATTAAATATAAAATTACTCCATAAGATAGCCATTTATAAAATAATATTTTACATCAATATGATATAATCTTAAATTTATATATGATGCATAGTCTAGGAGAATCCTAATTTCTTTTAATCTAGCTATAGGTGTAAATGTCTCTTCATAATCCATACCTTCTTATTGGTTATAACCTTTTGTTACTGGTCTATTCTTATTTCTAGTGATCACACCATGATCATCCTATTTATTTATATAAGACCATTTTTTCCTATAAATAGAAAGTTATAGGTTCTATCAACTAATTCTCAAACCTCGTACCTCTTGAATTGGTTTAATTACTCTCGTATTTCTATAACCCATCTCTCATCTACTAAGACTTATTATATATTCTTAGGTTCTAGTTTAGATAAAAAGGAATAAAACCCTACAAGGTTTTATACACTCCTTATAGTCCTAATAATTTCATATAAGCTTCTTATAACTGTTTCTAAGGGATTTATCTTAAGGGTTCTTTGATATTTAGGCAGAAAACTTTCTGGTTCACTAATATTCATCCTTTTAGGATTTGGTTATAGAAAATCAATTTCTAACTCATCATCATTTTTTACTTTCAAAGATATATTTAAGTCACATGTTTCAAAATAATCACTTAACTCATCAACTTGATTCATTTTGTGATCAAAAGGATCACTTTAATCAAATTTCACATGATTTGATTCTTTAATAGTCTTTAGCCTTTTTTTGAAAAATATATTTGCCTTGGAAGTAGTAGAATATCCTTGGAAGATTAATTTATCATCTTTTAGTTCAAATTTACCAAGATTATCTTTGGTGTTCAAAATATAAACCTTGCATCCAAACACTTTAAAGTAACCAAATTTTGGATTTCTATTATTCCATAGCTCATAGGGAGTTTTCTTTAAAATAGGGATTATTATAACTCTATTTATAACATAACTATTAAAGTTTTAATCTTAGGACCAGATGTTTTTACTTTTATTACATGAATATTTGATGATTTGAATGTTAATAAAATATCTCATTGCATATTTTCATTTCTCTACTTGACATTAATGTAATAATGTCTTAGAGTATCTATCACATTGATAAGGTTGTAGTAGTTCCCCTCTATGATGAGAACCTTGAAATTCCATGATGATATTCTTAAATATAGTTCTATGATTGGATAACATACTATGATAAGGCATGTAGTATTTAGACTATCAAGTGTGATTACTCATATGATAAGGAGGCTTCTTCTCATGAAGTTCGAACTTAGTAATTTCCATGATGGGATATTATAAGAATAGACCCACAATTAGGAATTCCATATATTTTATGTCATCATCTATTTTTATCTACGAGCATGTATAATAGTATTTAGAATTTAAGATTATTATTAATGTGTGTTATGACTCGCAAACTTAGATGTATCTGTAAACCATGACGTTGATAGTTCATGGTGAAGTTGGATATGTTGGGTGTGTCATGAGTGAAATGTTATTAATGAATAAGTTGAGGAAATATTTGTCCCTTCCATCTTTATGGAATTTTATATCATGTCCCTTTGATTGGAATTTAACCATCGCATTAAATTCCATGACTATGGCGTAATGACATTTTTATTTCAGATATTCAAAGAAATATATATCAAGCATATAGTTTAATGACATGGATATACAAAATTCTTGATGAAATATTGATACAAAGAGATTATATTGCATGGTGAGAATTTGTATGTGGCTATCATCATTTCGACATTAAGTTATTTCTCTTGGGTGATTTGACCCATTTATAGACAATAATCTTGGACTTTAGGCAATCCATCCTAATTCTAACAAGAGGGAATACTAGAGGGTTACAAATAAAGTGTTTATATTGATATTGATTAAATTCTATTAGATTTTAATTAATGGAAGAAATATTATTCTAAAGACCTAGGAAAAATTTTATTCAAGTATTATCAATGGAATAAATTAAATAAATATTTATTCACTCGATTGTGAGTAAAATTTATTTATTTATTTTATTGAATTTTTAATAAATATTTGTCTACTGGTTTGTGGATAAATTATTTTTTTATAAATAAAGTGTTTATTTATAAATTCAATAAATTCTGAGGAGTTTTAATGGACCAAGACCACATTCAGTGAAAAGAATTAATTTAAAGTCTAGTTAAATAATATTTTTTATTGAAAAGTTAGTGCCAGAACAATAAAATAATAATAATAATATTATTTTATCATGAGGTTTAATAAATATTATTATATTATTTAAGTACTATCATGTAATTAAATAATATTTTAACATAAACCCTATCTCTATAAATAAGTGGTTATGTCTATTGTGTAGGGTTGGTCGAAAATTGAGAATAAAGAATCATTGTGAATAGTAAATTTCTCTCCCTCTCTATCTTGAACTTATCCCATATTCCTATTAAGAACAATAATAAGTCCTTTAATCATGAAGGATATTGTAGCAATTAAGATGAAAAATAGAAAATGATTGATTCTCAATGTGAGAATCCATAAATCAATTGGCGCTGCTCAGAGATTAAAGAAGCACGTGTGGATCATCATTAGAGGGATTATATACTTGAATCCTTATAACACAATGAAGGTAATTTGAGAAGGGTTTACATATGATCAACATAATATTTGAAGAAATGTACCTGACAAGGTAATTCATTCTTTCAATCTAAATAAATCAATTATAAATTTAATGTAAAAGATCCTATATTGGGGTTTTGAGAAACTATAAATTAAATTAAATTTTAATTTAATGCCCACTAAAGGTGCTTCTTTTATGCTTGGATCCATCAAGTAGTATAAGATTAGTGAATTTCATATTTATAATTATTTATTTTATTGTTGATTATTTCACATTTAACGTTAAAATTCATTTTATGTTTTACTTTGTTCTTGATATATCATCAACATCTATTCTTCTAATTCTTCATTTCTCACAAATATTACCAAGATAAGTGAATGATTAATGAGATTTACATATAAAGATATCATATGGAAGTGTCTAGGTTCTTGGTTATATAACATCATACTACATGGTGTGTACTTCTTTGTTACATGCCATGTACCCTTATTAATTGCACAAGGATTCCTGTGTGGATTCTGAGTCATCGTGTAATAAGTTCATGCCACGTGGACATAATGAATTGGGTGTAGACTAGCTAGGGTGAAACATAGCTTTTCTAGAGTACATGTTGTGTAGTTTGACTAAATTTCATGTAGACCACATGTTTTCAAGTTGGAAAACACAGAGTCAAATCGTGTCATGTAATTAATTCCCCACGTGTATTTAATTCATGATGCATACAGACTAGAAATAGTTTTACTAGAAGTACATGCCATTTATCCTTTATACACACAATGTACTTCATAAATTTTTGTGATAAGTACACATTGAGTCCCTAGGTGTGTACTACAGGTATTCGACAAAGATAAGTAAATATCGTGTAGTTGGTTTGTACATGCTGTTTACTTCACCTGCTTACACAAAAATATTAAAATTAATTAATTACTCATTAAACATTATCAAAATTATTTTATTGGGTCATTAATTTGATAGTACACGCTAGTCATTAGGTTTTATATTATATTAAATGTTAAATTAATTCTGCATAATATTTGAGACCATGAATCATTTATGGTTATTGTATATTAAAGAATAAATGAATTAAATTGTATAAGCTACATAATTTTAATGTGATATGTGGGTCATTAAGTTGATAGTACATGCCATGAAATTATGACACATACCATGTACACAATATATCATATGAGTGTATTGTTTACAATTAAACCATACTGGTTATTTTAGACAGGTAATCACTAGGTTGCTTCCAAGTACAAAGCTGTGTACTATTTTATTGAGTTTTAAATAAAATAAAATAATTTATTTTATTTAAAATCAAAGCAGATGGGAAAATATTGGATGATTGGTTGAAATAATATAAAATGAATTAATTGATTAGTAAGATAATTTATCATAATAATTTATGCATGATTTATCTTATTTAATAATGAATTTAAATGAATACCAGTTAATTATTTTAAATGTGTAATCATTTTATGTTTATGAATGATCATGAGATTGATCAAGACCTGTGTATGAGTTAGAATTATTTATTTTAATTTATTTCATGGTTTTTCAATTTTAATTATTAAATTAAACTTGATGGATTGTGTGTCATCCATCCCACCATTATTATGTAGGACCTATGAGTCCATGATTATTTATGAAATTACCCTTTAACCAATAATTTGGTTCCCCTCACCTGTATGCAAGTTATAAATAATTGAAATTAATGGAGTATTCTAAAGTGAATGGAGGCAATTAAAATGGAAACAAGATGTTACAAACATGGGTGATACACTGGTGGATAGATAGAATGGTACAACTCATGCTAAGACCGGAAGAATAAGTTATTTCCCATGGGTCTGTGGTTAATATATTATCCGCTCAATAAATCAACCGATATATAAGCTCATGATCAGTTTATTTATTTATGTATGTCTTATGAATTATTTATTACAAGGATACAAGACTACCATTACATTAGTAGATGAATTAATGTGAAAATATAGAATATAAATAAATGGATTATGTGTAAACATTTTATCCAACAAGATTAATTAATTAATTAAAATTCAATTAATATTAATAAGACTCATAAATGATAAAATAAGATAAAATTTATGCATAATAAAGTAGAATCCCTCAATTTAAAATTAATTCAATATGATTTCCATCATTTGAATTAAGATGAACCCATAATTTAAGTGTTGGTTGGGCTTCCTTTGAGGGAAATTTTAATTATTGGGAAGTATTAACTAAGACAATGGGTTGAATTAACTGAATATGTATTGGGTTTAATGGCCTCCATATGTCAAATAAAAATTTAGAGGCATGTGTTGAGGAAATTTGAGTTAGGGATTCTGAATTGGGGAGTCCACTCAATGGATCAAGGAGTTGTAAGCCCGCAGTTGGCAAGAACCCCTACCTAAATACTTTATAATAGTTTTCATGGACTCCATATGGATTATAAGAAAGGAAATATGAATCCTTTAAACTATAATTTCAAAGTAACTAGACATTCCAAGATCAATGGTGAGAGCTATCAGAAATTGATAAAATAGTTGAAGACTTAATAAAAGTAAATTATTTTTAATTATCATATAGATTTTAATCAAGAAAGGCACTAATAATATAATATTTTCAATTAGAGAACAAATGGAAAACTAATAATCCAAATTATCCATATGATCAATATTAGATAAAGACCATCTCCTCACTGGAAATAATTTCTAGGAGTGGTTTAGACACATTCGGGTTGTACTGCACCATGAGAAAAAATCTTACATACTAGAATCCTTAATGCCTGATATGATTTACATGGAGGTGAGTGATGAAGATATCTATAAAAACACATCCCAGAGGGTCCCATACTGTGACTACCCCAAGCCCACCTCCAATATGCCAGGGGATAGCAACTAGCATCGAGTAGTTATATCCCACAAATGGGAGGAATTTTTCTAAGTTCCTGTACACATGCACACATCTCCAAGCCCAAAATGATGAAATGTAAAATACTAAGTAAACAATAATTCACACCAATAAGATACCAAAACAATAGCACAATATTAGAAAACTGGAAAGTAAACAGGGCCATAATACAAGACCACCCAAAAAGGAGTTTGGAAAAGTAAATGCAAAAGTTCTTGAAACTCATATGCAGAAAATACTACCTAAAGGGAAAGGCACTGGAAAGATGTATGAATCCATAGGAGATCACCTTGAATATTTGGTCTCTCTAAGAACCACCTAGGACTCCGTCAAAGCGTCGATCGTCTACATAAGACATGACATGTGTGGGAAAATCCCATGCACGGGTGAGTAAAACAATACTCATTAGGACACCCTAAAACCACAACTAAATAACACTAATAAATACATGAGGTATACCATAAATAAATACATGAAGTATTCCACAAATAAATAGTATAGTCATCTCACATAGGTATAAGTCATAGTATGCAAAATAGGATCATCAGATGTAATCCAAAAACCACCCAATATCGATAAGACATGTAGTCCCAATAAGGCACTCAGTACTGATAAGACACATAGTCTCAATAAGACATGTAGTCTCAGTAAGACATGTAGTCTCTATAAGACACATAGTCTTGGTAAGTCATGTAGTCTCAAAGTCATAGAAAACCATAGGATTTCGCTCATAGTGTGCTTGTTCTAGGAGAACCTACTCCTCAAGCCTTTAGGTCGTATACTCAATTTAAAAAAAAACTCAATTAGAGTATCTCAAAATTACTATCTCATCGGAAAGGTACTAACGCCACAAATGACTCATAAAATGGACACACGATTTGAAAGTTATGGTTGTTTTTATAAAATGGTCTGACCTGAGTCTGGTCTGGGTCCGGGTCTGATCTGACCTGCTGGACCCAGCCTAACCCACCGACCGACTCAACCCAGTTTGGATGACTCGGCCTGACCCAGTTTAGCTGAGTCAGGTTCAGCCCAGCATGGCCCACTGGGCTGCTGAGTGGCCCAACTCCTCTGGTCCAGCCCACATACACGCAGGCCAGTCTGGTCCACCACACACAGTCCACCTCGACTGTGTGCCTCCTAGTCCTACAACCCCTCCACATTGTGCCACACCCCATTGACCCACAACCTCCACGCGCACATTTCCTTTTATTTCCCCAACTCCTACGCACTCTACGACCACCACCCACGACTCTACTCCACTCTAGCCTCCGCGTACCACGGCCTCCATAAGACTCTCATGTGGTCTACCTGCCATGTCCTGCTCAGCCTTTGTGGACTACCACAAGCTGTCACCTTCTTCCACATCCGCACACTGCTCTAGCTGCCGCTAAATCACCTCACTGACACCGCCACTGTACCACACCATAATTTCACGCCAGTTGTCCCTTCTGTGAACCACCAGGGCTCCTTTGATGCCTTAAATTTGATGTGATGGTAGATCTGGGTTCCTCGTGACCAGATCTACCCTACTACGACCTCTTCTGTCAGTTCTCCTCGAATATGGGGGTCTGATCATGCTCAGAACCACTATGAAACCTCGAGTTGAGAACCACAAGGTTCTAATGGATAATAACAGGAAGAAAAAAGGGAGATATTCACATAGAAAAGGTTCAATATCATTAGCCAAGTATTCTTGTCTAATGATCAAGATCCATGGAATTTGGGTTTGAAAACAGATTAAATCAAATTCCACTAACCCACAACAAATCCCTCCCACAACATATTATTGATCCTCAGGCTAATATATTCATGAATTAGTCCACATTCATCATAGAAATAAAGAATGGGGAAAATAAAAAAGAAACAACTACCCAACCTCATTGGGTTCAAATGCCGATGAAGAACAAAGTTGCACCATGATCGTTGGAGAGATCCTTTGATTTCATTATGCTCTGACCATCAATCCACAATCTGATCATCATTCACCAAGGGAAAATCCTCCAAGCTATCCCTAGCGATTATCTAATATTCCCATGGTTATTTGGATAACCATGGGATTTAAACACAAGGATTATTTTAAAGGAAATCGTCACTGCATTAATAAAATAATTTATCTTTAAATTATTTAATGACGATTATACCATTTTTAGGTTTTCAATAGAAGACCCACACCTAATAAAGTTAAGTCATTCCTAGTGAAAAAACCACAATATGAACTCAACAGTGGTATCGTATTTTCAATCCAAGTCTCTGTTCATGAGTTATTAGGATTTGAAAATAAAATATTTTTTATTTAATTATTTTATTTATAGTTACTTCAAAAAACTATCTTTCATAGATGACCCACGCCGGATAATTTTAGGCCTCAAATGAGGTAAATCCATTGCTATAAACACAATAGTTCCCTCAGATTTTTGATATGGGCACCTGTTTAAGAGTTATTCCACTTTTTCAAGAAAACCACTTGTGCGCTTTATTAAAAACTAATTTTTTTAAAAACATTATTTGAGGTATACCGAGCCTCAGAATCACACACCATCTCAACGATTGGTCTCAAAATTTTTCCTAGTAATTTCTAAAAATAAATTCGGAAAAATCCGAGTTGTTACATTCTTTCCACCTTTGGTATTTACATCCCTGAAAAGTCAAAAAACAAGACTATTAAAAAAGATGTGGGTACTGCGTACTAATTTGATCCTCCCACTCCCATGTGCTCTCCTAGAGATTCTTATGCTGACACCAAATGTGCACTCAAGGAATCGATCACCCATGAAGAATCCTCCAAACTCTGGAAAAAACATTTAACATGCAAGCCTATAACATGCCCTCCAAACCTGAATGGTCCACTCAGTCTGGTCATCCGTCTATGGATGAAAGGTTGTGCTCAAGTGTAAATGAGTCCCAAACACCTTTGAAATCCCTTCCACAACTAAGATGTAAGGAGAGCATCATGATCTTAAACTATCATCAAAGGGACTCCATGGAGTCGAACTATCTCAAAAACATAGAGGCATCCCAATATCTCTACTAAACTCTACTCCCAAATAGCTAGGAAGTGGGATGACTTGGTGAGCTGGTCAATGATCACTCAGATAGTATCATGTCCCCTAGACGTACGTGGTAAAACTGTCATGAATTCCATCGATATCCCATCCCACTTCAATTATGGAACCTTAAGGGGTTGATTCAAACCTGTTAGATATTGGTGCCTAACCTTCACTTGTTGAAAAGTGAGGAATATATAAACAAACTCTTCCACTACTGTATTTATCCCCAACCACCAGAACTAATGTCGGAGGTCCCAATAAATCTTCACCACACTAGGATGTACCTCCAAAGGGGATTTTTGGAACTACCTCAAGGCCTCCTCTCGTAATGCCACCGGTACCACTGTGCATCCTCTAAAAATAATGATGTGCTCCCCACCTTTTGAATATCCATCAGGGGCATGCCTTGTGGAAATCCGATCATGTAAAGTCTCATAGTCGGTATATCTAAGATATGCCTCCATAACTCACTGTAAGAGTGGAGGGGTGTAAACCGTCAACTAGAGGTAAGTTGTTCCATCTCTATCCACAAAGGATATTTTCTACAAGGATAACTGCTCTGACACCTTGTTTAGAAACTGTGAACTTGATCTCCTGTTGAGAGCATCTGACACTACGTTCCTCTTCCTAGAAGTATAGACAATCTCAAATTCAAAGTCCTCTAGGAACTCTATCCATAAAATCTTTCTCAAGTTCAGATCCTTTTGAGAGAATATATACTTGATACTCTTGTGGTCGTAGTAAAAGATAAATCGCTCACCCATCAAGTAGTTTCACCACATCTTCAATATGAAGACTACCATTGCTAACTCAAGATCATGGGTCACATAGTTATACTCATGTGGTATCATCTATCAAAAACCATAGGCAATCACCACTTTCCCCAACATCAAGACACAACCAAGACCGGTTTCTAATGAATCATAGAATACTACATACTCAACACCCTCCTCTGGAAATATTAAGATGGGATCACTCATCAATCTCCACCTCAGCTGTTGAAAACTCTCCCGGAACTTCTCCGTCCACACAAAAGGCTACCCCTTTCATGTCAAATCTATCATGGGTGTTTCTACTCTAGAAAAGTAGAGTACAAAACTCTGATAGTACCCAACCAAAACAAGGAAACTCCACACCTTGGTAACACTCTTGGGGTGGCTCCCAAGAAAGTATCGCCTCAATCTTCATTGGATCCACTGCAACTTCAACCTCTGAAATGACGTGTCCCAAAAAATGGACATCTCAAATCTAGAACTGACACTTCAAGATCTTATCATAAATATGATGCACTCAGAGCATGTGCCTGACCATCCTTATGTGCATCACATGCTTCTCCTCATATGATGAGTACACTAGGATTTCATCAATGAAGACCACCACGAATCAGTCTAAGTAAGGTTGGAAGATCCTATTCACAATTCCCATGAAAACTTCTAGGGAATTATTCATGCCAAACAACATTACCAAGTACTCATAGTGGTTGTATCATCATATGAAAGATGTCTTCAGTAAATATTCATCCCGTACTTGAAGCTGGTGATAGCTAGATCTGAGGCCAATATTCGAGAACCACCACACAACTTTTATTTGATTGAAGAGGTAATTGATCATTAATAGTGGATAATTGTTATTCACAATCACCCTGTTCAGGAATCATAAGTCCAAATATAAACTCAAGATCCTATATACCTTCTTGAAAAAAAATGGGGATACCCATGGTGAAACACTGGGTCTCATGAAGCCCTTCCTCTACAAGTCCTCCAACTATACCCTCAGTTCATGATGCTTTGCAGGATTCATCTGATATGTTGGTGTAGATATCATTTTCATCCTGAGGTACATATCAATGTAGATGTCAACCTCCCTATGAGGAGGTAATCCTCAAACATCCTCAAGAAGGATTTTCTTGTACTCCTCCACCACTGTAGGAAATTGGGGACTCATCTCATCCACTGCACCGAGGGTCAGGCTAGCCAACTGATGTGTGCTCAGATGCACCCTCCTATTTGTGATTCCATCCCTCACTGCATTCATTTAATTTTTACTAAAAAAGGGAAACCTGGTCCCATCACTATGGACACACCGCACTCTATACCTAAAATAGTAAATATGATCATGGATTATGGATATCCAGTCCATACTGAGAATGAAGTTTTAAGGCCTCGACGCCACTACCAAGAGATCCCAATCGAAACTCTCACCTCAAAGAGTAAGGTCACACTGTCGGCACCAGTGTGTGATCATCAAATTCACTCTCATAGAATTCTATAAGAATAAGGTTCAAGTCAATGGTTCCACTGAAATCTCTGAGTCTCAAACAAGATTCACGGTGAGAAACAAATGACTAGTACTTGTGTTTATTAAAACTACAACTAAGGTGGAAAAGACACAGATCGTACCTTGTATCATCCTTGGAGTCTTGGGGTCATAAGAATCCATTGTCTACAGCTAGACTTGTCCCCACCCACCAGCTCCCTAATCCTGTTGTGGATCACCTAGGGGTGGTGGTGGTAATATATCAAAACATAGACCACATCCTATTACTCTCTCAGATCCTCTTCCATGTCTGTTGACCTGTAGATTTGCCTGGTCCTACCGATCTCTCTACCTCTGTGATCCCTCGACCATCTCCTGATCAATTATAAAATGGGTTGGGAAATCTCATGCCATATGTACCCAACTTCAGCATGAGTAACACAGTCTATCACCAGGTTGTCTCAAGACACCTTCAAATCGCCTCTTGAAGTGCCTAATTCGCTTGGATCCCTATGACTACTGTCAGCTACTTGCTGCCGAGGTCTCTATACTTGCTTTCCCATTAATGACTACCACTGGATGTATCTATCTATCCAATGAACACTCAACTTCCAAGGCTCACTCTAGGACCCCGACATAGGTACGAACGCACAAAGTGGTAACACTGGCTCAAATTTCCCAACATAGCCCTTGCTCGAAGGTCCGAGACTTGAAGTAATAATTATGTATCATATCCATCGAGTACCTGGAAAGGTTGGTATGCATCAATGAATACTCAGATACCGACATGTCATCCTTCTGGAGTTTTAGAAGCTTCTGGATGCACCTAGCCCTGAGCTCATAAGGCGAGAACTTCTCTCTGAAGAGGTTCTCAAACTCTGCCCATGGAAGATTCGCATCATCATAAGATCAGGTAACTAAACCCCACCATCTCCTTACTAAGCCATATAGAAGGCTTGCTGCCAGGACCACCATACAATATGATGATGTTAGGTATAAATGTAAAACTCAAATCACCACATCAAGCTAGTCTTCATCCACCTGTGTGTTGGGCTCACCTCAGAACCTAATGGGTCTCTGCCACTGATACTCATGAAGTGTGCTCAACCTACACTCCTTTCTCATTGGTACTATGGGTACCATATGATTATCTACAGGTGGTGGTATGACTGGTTCACCATGTAGAGGTTCCATATCTAGTAAAAATACTTGTATTGATGTCTCATCACTAAGAGGATCATCCTCGTGATCAGGAAACAGAATCATTGCTGACTATTTTCATAGAGGAATCCTGAAATAGAACAAGATGTACCATAGTCAATAGAGTATACCTGGTGAGATGACTCAAGAATGACATGAGAACACACCCAAATATTATATGATGAATGTACCATTTTTCCCCCTGTAATAATTGTTTTCATGTATCGAGTCAAAAATAAAAATTTAGAGTCCTAGTGTATGGATACATCGGCCACCACACCAACATTGGATTCCCTGACCTGAAAGCCAAACTCAAAACACTTAACACTATTGCCCCAAACAAACCTCACAGACTCCTGATCCTTAAGTATAACTAGAACACTCTGATACCACTCTATCACAACTCATCCCATATGGGATCATGTTGTGAATACCCCAAGTCTACCTCCAATAGGCCAGGGGTTGAAGACTTGAACCGAGTAGGCATATCCCACAAATGGGAGGCAGTTGCCTAAGTATCTGTACACACACACATATCCAAGCCCAAAATGATGAAATATAAAACACTAAGTAAACAAGAATTCATGCCACTAAGATACCAACAATAGAGTATGACAGTATAAAGATGAAAGGTAAATAGGACCAGAATACAAGCCCACCCAAAAAGGATTATGGAAAAGTGAATGCACAAGTTCTTGAAACTCATCCGCAGAAAACCCTACCTGAAGGGCAAGGTACTGAAAAACTACCTAAATCTGTAGGAGAACAGCTTGATCATATGGTCTCTCTAAGCACCACCTGGTCCTAGTCCACCTAGGACTCCATAAAAGCGTCGATCGTTTTCACAAGACACGACGCGTATGGGCAAAGCCTGTGCAGGGGTGAGTAAAACAATACTCAGTAGGACACCCCAAAACCACAACAGAATACTAATAAGAAATAAATGAGGTATACCATAAATAAATACATGAATTATGCCACAAATAAATAGTACATGCATCTCACATAGGTATAAGTCTATAGTACGTAAAACAGGATCATCAGACGTAATCTACAAAACACCCAGTATAGATAACACATGTAGTCCTGATGAGACACTCAATCCCCATAAGACGCATAGTCTCAATAAGACACATAATGTCAGTAAGACATGTACTCTTGATAAGACATGTAGTATCGATAAGACACATAGTATTAGTAGGTCACATAGTCTCAAAGTCACAGCCAGCCACATGATTCCGCTCAGAGCACACTCATTCCAAGAGAACATACTCCTCAATCATTTAGGTCATATAAAAACTTTAACAAAAATTAGATTAGAGTATATTTCAAGGAACTTCTCATAACAAGGGTCCTAACACTGAAAACAGATCATCAAATAGACACACAGTTTGAAATCTATGATTATTTTCTTAAAAAGGTCTGACCTAGGTCCAGTTTGGCTACGATCTGGCCTGCCAGACCTGGCATGACCCGCCGCCCGACCCGGAACGACCCAGTCCAGACAGCCCGGTCTGAATGACCCGACCTGACCTGGTTCTACCCAGCTAGGTCCAGCCCGGTCCAAACCATCTGGGCCCACTGGGCCTCTTGGTCCAACCCACATGGCCACTAGAGTGGCCCAACTCCTATGGTCTGGCCCGTACACATGTGGGCCAATCTGGTCTACCGCACATAGTCTGCCCTAACCGCATGCCTCCTGGTCTTTTGGCCCCTCCACGTTGCATCACACCCCACTGGACCGTGACCCAGATTCACTCGCCGCCTCCTCTTTCCCCAGCTCGCACGCACTCCGTGACCGTCACCCACGACTTCGCTTCTCTCTGGCCTCCGCATCTCGAAACCTCTATGCAGTTCCCATGTGGTCCACCTACCACATCCCTCTCAACCTCCACTGATTACCACACACCATCATCTCTATCCATCATCACTCCAACCACCGCACGCCGCTCTAGTCGCCACCGCCTTGCCTCGCCTCGCCGGTGCCAGCGCCGTGCCACGCCGAACCGCCGCACCGGACTTGCACCACTGTCCCTTCCACGGAAAACTGGGGCTCCTCCGATACCCATAATTTGGTGTGATTTTAGATCCAGGTTCCTCGTGACCTGATCTACCCTTCTGCATCCTCTACTATCAGTTCACGTCAAATACGGGGGTCCGATCGTGCACGAAACCACCCGACAACATTGAGCCAGGAACCGTAGGGTTCCAACATCGAAGAACATGAAGAACAGATGGAGAGATGTAAAAAGTAAAGGTTTAACATCATTTTCCAAGTTTTATTGTCCAACAATCAAGATCTGGGGAATTTGGGTTTGGAAACAGACTAAATCGAATCTTTTAAACCTGTAAGAAATCCCTCCCGCAAAATACGATCGATCCACAAGATAATATGTTCATGGATTAGTTTACATTCATCATAGAAATAAAGAATGGGAAAAAATAACAAAGAAACAACCACCCTACCTTGTTGGGTTCAAACACCGACAAAGGACGAAGTTGTGTTATGATCGTTGGTGAGATCCTTTGATTTCGTCGTGCGCTGATCGTTGATCCACGATGTAGTCATTGTTTTCCAAGGGAAAATCCTTCAAGATATCCCTATTGATTATCTAGTATTCCCAGGGTTATGCGTCTAACCCTAGGATTTATTTCTAAGGATTATTTTAAAGGAAATCATTGTTTCATCAACAAAATAATTTATCTTTAAATTATTTAATGACGATTACACCCTTTGCAAGTTTTTCCATAGAAGACCTGAGCTGACTAAAGTTAAGTTTTACCTAGGGAAAACACCACATTACAAACTCAACAGTGGTATCATATTTCCAATTTGAATCTTCATTCATGATTTATTAGGATTTGAAAATAAAATAATTTTTATTTAATTATTTTATTTACAGTTACGTCCAAAAACTATCTTTAATAGCCGACCCGTGTCGGTCGATGTTAGGCCTTGACTAAGGTAAAACCACTACACTAAATACAATAGTGCCCTCATATTTTGATATAGGCACCCATTTACGAGTTATTCCAATTTTTTAGGAAAATCGCTCATGCGCTTTTTTAAAAACTGAATATTTTTCAACGAATTGTTTCGGGCACACTGGGCCTCAGAATTGCACATCGTCTTAGAATTTGGTCTCGAAATTATTCCAAATAATTTATAAAACTAAAATAAAGAAAATACAAGTTGTTATAAGATCTTTATCTATGAAAAAAATACAAACAAAGAGGTCGATGTTCAATGTTTGATGCTATCATCCATTTATACAGAACTCAATAAGTATCATGAAAACATAGATACTTATAGAATTATTGAGCAAATCCATGATTTATATCCAAATATTGATAGATAGAAATGGTTTGATATTTACAAACTACCCTTTCAGAGTAATCTTGTGGAAGGTGTTCCGGATGGGCCTCATATAGCCAATATAATTATATACATAGTGTCACTAGAAGTCCTAGGGTTTAAAATCTCCGAAGAAATGAAAAATGATATCATTATTTCATCAATATCTCATATATTATATAGTTTTGTTGATAATTTTAATATGAGAAACATTGATATGTCTCTTTTAGCTTTGCTCACTCTTCTTCTCTAAGTAGATCAGGAGATGAAGTGTGAAAAGACATCAGTCCTTACCATGAATAAACATAATGGGAAAGTGAAGAGCTCTAAGCCTAAAGATTCTTCATGCACTTATACTAATAGAAAGATCAAGTGATAAGAAATGGAGAAGGAAAATGTCTGTTTCACATGTGGCAAGAAGGGCCACGAGAAGAAAAACTACACCCTACCAAAGAATTAAGGGGAAGTGACTGGTGAGTTTTTTATCAATTGAAATTTATCTATTTCTATAAATTGGATATTATATACAACCTATAGTTCTCACATATGTATTAAAATACATGAACCAATTAGATTCAATAAATTGATCGAGGGTAGGTAGATATACGAGCTTCCAACATAGCTAAACTTGTTGATGTATCTATTAGTGAATACCACCTCACATTACCAACTAGAATGATATTGGTTTTAAAAGGATATTATTATGTTCCATCCATTACCAAAAACATTATTTCTATATTCAGACTTGATACAGATGGATTTATTTTCATCTTTGAAAATAAACATTACTTATTTTATAAGGATTAAATTTTTTAAGTTAAAGAAAATTTAAATAATGGACTTTATTTGTTGGATTAAACAAACCAAGTAATGATAACCAATAAGGAAACTATTTCACATGACTCATACTACTCTTAAATTTGGTATCACTAGCTAGGACATATAAACAAAAACCATTTGACTAAATTACATAAATATGGATATTTATATCATTTTGAACTAAAAATAATTAGTGTATGTCAAACATGTTTACAAGTCAAAATGAACAAATCCTTATTTAGTGGAAAAGGTGAAAGGGCCAAAGGGCTTCTTGAATTAGTTCATAATTGTAATGACCCAATGTTTTATCAAAGAAATTCCTTTCTTATAATTATGCCATATAGTATAATCACATGAAATCACAAATCAATGAACTAATAAGTACTATGTGACATTTAAACATAATATTGTCACTTTTGTGATTTGAATTTAGAAAATCTGACATACACAGTTGCGATCAGTAAGATGTTTGGAGTCTGATAAGACAAAATTAATTTTTGGTGAATAGTAACTGACCCTTATGAATAGTAATATTCCCCTTAGGAGTAGTAATATGACCCTTATAAATAGTAAATCATCCACATGAATAAGTAACCTTACCAATGAAAGTATAATTTTTTATTATCCATCTTATAAGTGACAATATGATATAATTATATCATAGTGTTGGTATTTTTGTGAGTCATGTATATTTAATTACAATTTTATGATTAATTTAATAATTTAAAAGAAAATATATTTTCATAAAATTTATTCATAAATAAGTATTTTTATGACTTATGATTATATGATAAATTTTAAATACCTTAATTGATTTTTCAAAGTTTTATAAAAGCAGTTTTAATTTTAAAATTTGTATTTTTTCAAGCAAATTATGATTTTAATTAAAAATTAAATTTCAAATATTTAAAAAATTATTTTCATAAAATTAATTTAATTTTTGAATTCTACACGTCAAAAAATGGTTGGGGTAAATTTTTGGGATATCTCTGAAATACTTGATTTTTTAATGAATAGTAAAATACGATAAATTATGATAAATGCTAAAACCTAAATTTATGCATCATGATTAAGTCATGGATGATGTAAATGGCCATTGGTTTGAACTCAAAGGATCTATTACTATTTTTTTCACAAGAATCATGACTATTCATATTCTTGAGCAAAAATATTAAATTAATGATTAAAATAATGGGAAACCCCTCCTCTCCTCCACTATAAATACCACCCCTCTTTACCTATTCTCTTCACTCCTCTCAAGCCTTGTTCCTAGTCAAAAGTCTGCCCAAATATCTCCCTAAGCCCCTATTTCATGTCCATAAACAATTTTTCTATTAAAAATAACAAATCCTCTCCCCTAAAGAGGCTCTCAAGGAAGATATACTCAAGAGGTAAATTCCTCTTTTCATTTCTTTTATTTTATTTCAAGTTCCTTTCTTTCTTTTTCTTTATTAAAATCCTTTAATCCAAATGTTATGATAACTCCAGTAACTTAAATGTACTGGAATTTTGTTATGATAATTTAATAATTCATCATCATCACTTCTTTCCCCATCCTTTTATACTAAAAATGAAAACACCATCCGAGATGTGTTAATTTATCACATTCAAGGACGACTGGTTTTTAATTTCTATTTCCGTCTTCAATTTTAGTCCTGAAACCATTTTTATGGTTGAAACAAAATATAATATATGTATTATATATTATATAAGGGTTTTTAATCTTTTTTACACATGTTGTTAATTTATAAAACAAAATGAGTTTGTTGTGATCAAAGAACCTCCATTAACTAAAGCAGTTATCATTAAAGTTATATATAATGATTCATATTCACTCCAAATAACCAAATGAATTTTATAACCATGTAATCTTTTGGATGATCATTAATAACATACAACTTTAATTCTTTACAACCGTTCTCATCTTAAATGTTTATCCTTACATGTATATATGTAAACCAATCATGAAAACCAAGGAAACAAACGCTCCCCAACAATGAAATTGAACCTCTAAACCCATCAAAAAGGTTATGAATGAACTTAATAAGGTTATAATAAATAAATTACATGTAGGATGGGTTTTTTAAATATTAATTAATGAATTTAATTAGGTTATACAGGACATTAATATCAAGTTAAGAACACCATCGTGTTTAAGGTAAGGGATTCTACATAAACCTCCATTATTCCTTCAGGTTTCTCTATCTTTCTTTTTACCCAAATGAAGTTATATTATCTTTTTATGCACATATTATAAATGATTTTTACATGATAAAAACTCATTTATCAAGGTCCATTCATCATTCTCTTTTGGGGATATACATGTTTTTAAATGGTTTCCTCCTCAATACTTCCCAAAAGGCAAACCTGTTTTAAGGGAACTTCCCAAATTTGTACCCAATTTCCAGTACACTTCATCATCTATTTTAAGACAAAATTGTTTTTATAAAATCAGTGTTTTTATTATGAAAACCTTCTTGTTCCACTTCTGGTTTTATATGAAATATTATTCCATTTTCTATTTTAAATTCTCTTCATTATTTTCCTTGAAACACACTAAAATATTGTAATGCTTAGATTTATTAAATACTCTTTTTACATGTTATCAATTCTATTTGAAATCACTTACCAAGATATATGACTATTTTAAATTATTAATTTACATGTATATTCTAATTCATTTCTTTCATGGATACATGTATGATACACAAATTTATTATAATTTATGACATGATTATGATACACATTTCTTTCAATGGGTACCCTTATGTTTATGTATGATTGATTATGTATAATTATTTACATGGAAAGAATATTCATGAACATTCTAATACGGGTTCACCCAGATATTTCTCCAACATATTGGGTAAATTTGAGTCTCTTGATACGTTATGTGCAACGGTCTTGGCAGTTAGCCTTGACTCGTGCTACCATGTGCAATGGTCTTGGTGGTTAACCTTGAATTGTTATCCTCTACGTGAAATGAACCTTGAATCATTATAAAGTCATGTTTTATGCTGCTTACACATTAATATGAATTAATGTTTATATTATACCATGTTTATATATTATGATTCCATATGTTCCATTCCTTTTTATATCATTATGTTATATCTTCTAACCCATGTGCTAAATCTTTATTCCTATGTTTATTCCTTTAATGCGTTTTTTAGCTCATCCCTTTATTCATGTTATACCCAAGTTATCCTATGAATATATATGAGCACAATGGAAGTTAGGGGCTCTTTATGAAGACTAAATAAATAAATTTTATATTTAATTTCATGTTTTAAGTTTTATGTACCTAGTTTTCCATGACACTAGACTTTACGATCCTTGGCTTGTAATATGATGATTTACTATGCTTAAAATAATTTAAGGATATGTGTAAAAGGTTAGGGTCTCTATAGTTGGTATTAGAGGATGGTCTAGTTATTTTTGGAGATAAGGAATATAACACTTTAGTAATAACCATAGGGATGAGACTACGTATAATAAAACATCTCTAAATTTTGGTAAGTATAGAGTAAGTGGTTTATAAAGAAAATACATCCCTATATGGATATGAACAAGTGGATGTGGATTTGGCATAGATGTATCTTAGTGTAAAACCAGAAAACACCACTTTGAGCTAGACTTGAAAAGGAACTGGTGCACGACAATAGGCCTTACTGCACTTCTACTTTGACACTCTCGGGGGATATGCTTTGGTAAATTCATAAGCTTAGTACAAGAAATTATTAAGGGAATAAAAAAAGAGATCCAAAAAGAATATAAGTTAATAAATAGATCAAGAATAACCGAGATTTAAACCTATGGACTCACAAGTTAGGATATAATTCTCCTTTATAAGTTTGTCCTTTTATGTTCAATATTTCTTTTATACTTATTAGCTAATTATTCAAGCCCCATAATTGTACGTTCTTTTTCTTAGTTAATGGAAGGAAATAAAAGAACACGTGAAAACAATAAATGTGATAAGAAATGTGACAATTTCTTTAATGATATGACTGATATGATGGGAATAGTTTCTCAAAACATCATGAAAATATTTGCTCAGTTAGATCAAGTTATGAATAATAACTTGAATCGTGTGGAACAACATCCTAATCCAAGGAAAGAGAAAGTTTCCATTGAACCCTTTATGTAGAAAATGCATCCCATGTTTAGTGAATCTTATGATCCCCTCTTCATGGAATAGTGGATTAACTCCATTGAAAAGATATTCTCTATCCTCTAGTGCTCAGAAGAAGAGAAAGTCGTATCAGTGGTCTATCATTTTTATGGGGAAGATGATAAGTGGTGGTCATTGACCAAGAATATGAAGTCGTAGGAAGAAATTGATTCCATGGATTGGGAGGAATTCAAGAAAAATGTTTTTCAATAAATATTTTCCCCGAAACCTCCACCTCAAGATGGAAGGAGTGTTCCTTGGACTCAATCAGAAGGAAGATGAGTCCATCGGGGCATATGAAGCAAACTTCACAAGGATTTCAAGATACGCCTCCGTATTTTTCATGAACGCCAAAAGCAAGGTGGATTGCTTATTTATCATACTAAATCTAAGTCTAAAAAAGTATTGGTGATTCATGACTTCGATAGTTATGAGGAGATTTTCCATTGTTCCCTGAAGGTTGAAATGGATATTAGAGACTCTCAATGGTCTCATGGGATCGGTGAAAAAAAGTGGAAAATAGAGTCTTATATGGTTGGTTTGGAAAATAAATCCCATGATATAAATAATATCAGACATCCCACATTTCAAAATTGTGAGATGAAGAATCCTAGGAACTATCTAAATGGAACTATGAATTGCTTCAAATGTGGAAAGAAGGGACATCTAGCAAAGAACTGCCGAATTGATATGAATACATATAATTTGGAAGAATAAAGGAAGGTTTAGATCAACACTAAGCCTATAGTGTAGTGTTATAATTGTAAGGATTATGGTCATTATGCAAAAAATTTCCCTAAGCCAAGGGTTTTTGGAGGAAACCAACAACAACCTCCAAGGAAATAAGGAAGGGATTATTCTATCACTATTGCTGAGGTGGATCCGAACAATGATGTGGTGAAAAGTATGCTAGTTATTAATTCAAGAATATAGAACATACTATTTGATTATAGTTCTACACATTATTTCATATCTTCAAAGTTTAGTAGAACTATTCAAACACCACCTCAAAATTTGGTAGTTGAGTTATCTATAAGAACAGAAAATGGGGAAATCATTATATCCAATGTATATAACTCCTCCATGGTTAATGTTTGTGGACCTAACCTTACAAAAAATCTCATCATACTTCCTTTAGTGGAGTTAGATGTTATCTTGGGAATGGATTGTCTATCTTTATACAAATACAACATCAACTGTCGGGAAAGGGAGATCACTCTTCACATCACGAACCATCCTCCAATTATTTAAAAGTGTAAGGAGGAAGATTAATATTCTTTATAATCATTGTATTAAGTGTGAATATTACTTCCTTATTAGAAAGCGTGTCTATATAAAATGATTGAGATAAAGGAGATGATACTTCTCGAAGATATGCCCATCGTGAGAGATTACACTGATGTATTTCCCAAAGAATTTCCTAGTCTTCCCCCTAATCATTAGGTCAAGTTCTCAATTTAACTTGTTCCTAGATCTTTGAATATTTCAAAGACACCTTATATAATTTTAATTGTAGAGCTAAAGAAGTAGTTACAAGATAATCGAGAGAAATGTTTTATATACCTGAGTGATTTACCATGGGGTGCACCAGATCTCTTCATCAAGAAGAAGGATGGATCAATATGCCTCTACATTGATTATCATGAGATCAATAAAATAATGATAAAGAACAATTATCCTCTTCCATGGTTAGATGACTTGTTTGATCAGATTTTTGGGGACAATTATTTGTCTAAGGAGGACCTTCGGTCAGGATATCACTAATTAAAGGTGAGGAATGAAGATATTCCAAAGACTGCCTTTCGAAAGAGGTATGGGCACTATGAGTTCATAGTTATTACCTTTATACTCACTAATTCTCTGAAAATATTCATGGATTTAATTAATAGAGTCTTTAGAGATTACCTCGAAAAATTTGTGGTAGTCTTCATTGATGATATTATGATATACTCCAAGAGAAAGGAGGAACACGGGGATCATTTGAATACTGTGCTAATGACTTTATGAAGGGAGAAACATTATGAAAAGTATAGTAAATGTGAGTTTTGGATGGAGGAAGTATCATTATTGGGGCATGTTATCAGTAGTAAAGGAATTTTTGTGGACCCTTCCAAGAAAAAGGTAATTGAAGAGTGGCCCATGAAATCATCTGTAATAGAGATCTACATATTTCTGGATCTAGCTAGGTATTATTGACGATTTTTGAATAAATTTTCACAATTTTAAAACATAATGAAAAAGTTAACACAAAAGGGGGTGAGTTTTTTCTAGACTAAAGAATGGGAGGAAAGCTTTAAGGATCTCAAAAAACAGTCTTATCACTGCGCCAGTACTCACACTCCCAACAAGTGGAGAACTCTTTGTGGTGTACAGTGATGCTTCAAAGAAGGTATTAGATTGTGTGCTGATGTAAAATGATAAAGTTATAGCCTATTATTCAAGGTATCTTAAAATCCATGAGTAAAACTATCCTAATCATGATCTAGAGTTGGCAGTTGTGATCTTTGGGTTGAAAATATGGCAGTATTATCTCTATGGGGAGAAGTGTGAGATATATACTGATCATAAGAGTCTCAAATATATATTCACAAAAAAAGAGCTTCATATGCACTAAAAAATATGGTTAGATCTCATCAAGGATTATGACTACTCAATACACTACTATCTTGGTAAGGCAAATAAGTTGGAGGATGCTTTAAGTAGAAAGATCCTACATCTTTATCAATAATGATAATTAAAAAGGATCCAATCTTCTTAGATTTACAGAGGATGGATGTAGGAATCATTAAGAGAGGAACAACATCAATCCTTTCTCAAATGATTTATCAACCATACCTCATATAGAAAATAAAGTATTCTCAAAGAAATGATGTGGAAATTCAAAAAAGGGTGGAAGCTATCAGAAATGGGAAATCCTATGAGTTCAAGTTTGACAAGGAATAAGTTATAAGATTTGGGTCACAATTATGTATACCATATGATCCAGAGATAAAGAAGGATTTTTTTTAATGACGCACATAGATTAACCTTCTCTATTCACCTAGGGAGCACAAATATGTATCAAGATCTTCAGGAGAATTATTAGCAGGAAAATATGAGGAATGAGATTGCTAAGTATACATCAAAGTTCTTGGTATGTCAGCAAGTGAAGGCTGAAAGGAAAAAGTCTATGGGGATGATGCAACCACTAACCATACAAAAATGGAAGTGGGAGAACATCACCATGGACTTTGTCACCAGACTTTTAAGAAAATCTAGAGGAAAAAATGCTATATGGGTCATTATGGATCGTCTTACAAAGACATCTCACTTTATCACAATTTGATAAGAATTATAATTGGATCAAGTTGCATAGACATATATCAAAGTGGTGGTAAGGATACATGGAGTACCACTATCTTTTGTATCCGATAGAGATTTTATATTCACCTCAAAGTTATGGAAAAGTCTCCAACATTCTCTAAGCACTAAGCTAAACTTTAGTATGGATGATCATCCTAAAATTGATGGCCAATCTAAGATAACTATTCATACATTGGAAGATATGTTGAGAGCATGTTATATGGACTTCAAAGGAGGGTGGGATCAATATCTTCCACTAGTTAAATTATCTTACAATAGAAATTTCCACTCCAACATCCTAATGACACCATATGAAGCCTTTATGGGAAAAGGTGTAGAACACCGACATGTTGCGATGAAGTCGATGAGCGTAAGCTGTTAGGACTTGAAATGGTCGAAGAAATGGTGGAGAAGGTGAAAATAATTCAGAAGCACATCAAGGCATCCCAAAGTCGACAGAAAAGTTATGCAGAACATCATTGATGAGACCTTGAGTTCAAAGTTAGAGACATGGTATTTCTTTTCATATCTCCATGGAAGAAGGTCATGAGGTTTGGGAAGAAAGTAAAGCTAAGTCCCAGGTACATTGGCCCTTTAAATACTCTTGATCATGTTAAAGCCGTGGCTTATCGACTAGCACTTCCACCTACCATGTCTAAAGTACAATATGTATTCAACACATCCCTCTTAAGGAAGTACATAACATAACCTTCACATGTACTCCCTTTAGAGGTGTTATAGTTGGAGAATGATCTTTCTTACGAGGGGTATCCAGTGAAGATATTAGATCGTAGAGATAATGTTCTATGTAACAAGACTACTCACCTGGTCAAAGTACTATGGTGGAACCATAAGTATGAAGAGGAAACATGGGAACTAGAGGAGGCAATGAAAGAAAATTACCCGCACATATTTGTGGATTAGAATGTAAAATGAAATTTTTAGGGTGAAATTTCTTAAGGGGAGAAGAATGTAACGACACAATGTTTTATCAACAAAATTAACTTCTTATAATTATGACATATAGTATAATCACATGAAATCAAAACACAATGAACTAATAATTACTATGTGACCTTTAAATATAATATTGTCACTTTTGTGATTTGAATTTTGAAAATCTGACATACATGGTTACGATCAGTAAGATGTTTGGAGTCCGATAAGAAAAACTTAATTTTTGGTGAATAGAAACTGACCCTTATGAATAGTAATGTTACCCTTATGAATAGTAATACGACCCTTATGAATATTAAATCATCCAAGTGAATAAGTAACCTTTCTAGTGAAAGTATAAATAAAATTTATCCATCTTATAAGTGACAATATGATATAATTATATCATATTGTTGGTATTTTTGTGAGTCATGTATATTTAATTATAATTTTACGATTAATTTAATAATCTAAAGGAGAATTTATTTTCATAAAATGTATTCATAAATAATTATTTTTATGACTTATGATTATATGATAAATTAAATAGATCTTAATTAAATTTTCAAAGTGTTAGAAAAGCAGTTTTAATTTTTAATTTTTAATTTTTTCAAGTAAATTATGATTTTAATTAAAAATTAAATTTAAAATATTTAGAAAATTATTTTCATAAAATGAAGGTTATTTTTGAATTTTACACATTGAAAAATGGTTAGGGTGAATTTTTGGGATTTTTCTAAAATACTTGAATTTTTTATGAATAGTAAAATACGATAAATTATGATAAATGCCAAAACCTAAATTTCTGCATCATGCTTGAGTCATGGATGATGTAAATGACCATTGGTTAGAAATAACATGCTCTATTTACTTTTTATGGTTACAATAATCAAGAATATTCATATTCTTGAGCAAAAATATTATATTAATGATTAAAATAATTGTAAACCCCTCCTCTCCTCCACTATAAATATCACCCCTCTTTACCTCTTCTATTCACTCCTCTCAAGCCTTGTTCCTAGTCCAAATTATGCCAAAATATCTCCCTAAGCCCCTATACAACTTATATCACCCCTTGGTCTCTTCAAAAGACTAAATCCTCTCCCCTAAGGAGGCTCGCAAGGAAGATATACTCAAGAGGTAAATTCCTCTTTTCATTTCTTTTATTTTCTTTCAAGTTCATTTCTTTCTTTTTCTTTCCTCAACTCCTTTCATCAAAATATTATGATAACTCCAGTAAATTACATGTACTGGATTTTTTTTATGATAATTAAATAATTCATCACCATCTCTCCTGTCCCCCTACTTTTATACTAGAAATGAAAACACCATCCAAGATATGTTAATTTATCACATTCAAGGATGATGGGTTTTTAATTTCTATTACCATCTTCAATTATGGTCATGAAACCATTTTGATGGTTGAACCAGACTATAATATATGTATTATATTTTATTTAATGTTTTGGAATCTTTTTTACACATATTATTAATTTATAAATCCAAATGAATTCTTTGTGATCAAAGAACCGTCAATTAACCAAAACAGTTATCATTAAAGTTTTATATAATGATTTATCTTCACTCCAAATAACCAAATGAATTTTATAACCATGTAATCTTCTATATGATCACTAATAAAATACAACTTCAATTATGGAAATCCATTCTCATCTTATATGGTTATCCTTACATGTATATAAGTAAACCAATCATGAAAACCAAGGAAACAAACGCTCCCAAACAATGAGATTGAACCTCTAAACCCATGAAAAATGTCATAAATAAACTTAATAAGGTTATAATAAATAAATTAAATGTATAATAGGTTTTATAAATATTAATTAATGAATGTAATTTTTTTACCCAGGACATTAAGATCAAGTGAAGGACACTATCATGCTTAAGGTAAGGGATCTACCCAAACCTCCATTATTCCTTCTGGTTTCTCTATCTTTATTTTTACCCAAATAAAGTTATCTATTATTTTTATGTAAATATTATAAATTCTATGTACATAATCCAAACGCACGTATCAAGGTCCATTCATCAATCTCTTTTGGGGATATACATGTTTTTAAATGGTTCCCTCCTAAATACTTCTCGAAAATCAAACCCGTTTTAAGGGAACTTCCTAGATTATTACCCAATTTCAAGTGCACTTTATCATCTATTTTAAGCCACAATTATTTTTATAAAATCATAATTTTTATTATGAAAACATTCTTGGTCCACTTCTAGTTTTATAAAAAAGATTATTCCCTTTTCTATTTTAAATTCTCTTTAGTATTTTCGTTGAAACCACACTAAAATTTTTTAATGCTAAGATTTCTTAAATAAACTCTTTACATGTTATCAATTTTGTTTGAAATAATTTACCATGATATATTCCTATTTTCCATTATTAATGTCCATGTATGTTCTAATTCCTTTCTTTCATGGACACTTGTATGATACTTCTATTTATTATTCTTTATGACATGATTATGATACCCATTTCTTTCTATGGGTACACTTATGTTTATGTATGATTGATTATGTGAAAAGTATTATAATGAACATGTTAATATGGGTGCAACCAGATATAACTCCAATTAATTGGGTAAAGTTGAGTGTCATGAGATGTTATGTGCAACGATATTTGCCGTTATCCTTAACTCATGCTTCCATGTGTAATGGTAATGGTGGTTAACCTTGACTTTTGATCCTCCAGGTGCAACGAGCCTTGAATCGCGATAAAGTTATGTTTTATGTTGCTGCCACATTACAATAAATTCATGTTTATATGATACCATGTTTATATGATCCCATGTTTATATGTTATGATTCCATATGTTCCTTGCCTTTTTATATCATTATGTTATTCCTTTTAACCTATGTGCTAAAGCTTTATTCTTATGTTTATTCCCTTACTAGGATTTTTAGCTCATCCCTTTGTTCATGTTATCCCTAGGTAATCCTATGAAGATGTATGAGAAAAATGGAAGTTGGGGGATCTTTATGAAGGCTAAATAAATAAATGTTATATTTGATTCCATGTTTTAAGTTTTATGTACCTAGTATTCCAAGACACCAGACTTTACAATCCTTGGCTTGTAATATAATGCTTTACTATGCTAAAAATCATGTAATGATATGTGTAAAAGGTTGTGGTTTCTATAATAATGATGTGTATAGACCATTTTATATTGAATCAAGGGGTGGTTTCTCATACTTTATAACTTTTAATGATGATTTTAAAAGTTATGGATATGTATAATTGATGAGGTATATGTCAAATTACTTTAATAAATTCAAATAATACAAGAATTAAGTTGAGATCCATCTTGATAAAAATATCAAGAAACTCCACTCAGACTGTGATGAATAATATCTTAATCAAGACTTCATTGATTATTTATGAGAGTATGAGATTCTATCCCAACTCAATCCTCCTTATACACCTTAGTGTAATGGTGTAAGTGAATGCAGGAACCAAACCCTATTGGAAAAGGTGATATAAATGATAAGTCATGAAAGTCTTCCATTATCCTTTTGGGGATATGAATTACAAGAAGAAACACACATTCTAAAATATCTTCCAACTAAAACAATAAAAAATATTCTATATGAACTTTGGCATGGAAATAAAATTGTGTTGTAGAATTCATGAGTGTAGTGATGTGGTGTGTTTATTAATGCTATTTCTAAAAACAAACTTACACCCTGAGGCACTATGTGTATCTTTATAGGATATCCTAAGGAAGAAAGGGGATATTACCTATAAGATCCTTCAAATAAAAATGTTGTGGTAGAAATACATCCCACATTCATTAATAAGGATCACATCTCTAAAAGAGATAGTGGGAGAGAGATAGACTTTGATGAACTCAAGGCTGAAGATACACACGAGTAGGAACATGAATAAATTCCAAAAATCCCCATGGAAGAAGATGTTCGAGAGAAAAAAATAGTGTGTAGGAGTACAAGAGAGGTTTAAGAACCAAAACGATATCTTTTCCATGTCACCATGGAGGGAGACTCATTATTTTTTTGATAATAATGATCTTATAAACTATTAATAAGTTATACATGGAATAGATGTTTCCAAGTGGAAAGAATACCTGATTTTTTAAATGGATTCCATGTACCAAAACCAAGTCTGGATTTTGGTAGATCCTCTAGTGTATATAAATCCCATTGGATATAAATGGGTATTCAATAAGAAAATAAACATGGAAGGAAAAATCAGTACCTATAAGGTAAGACTGGTTTCAAATGGGTTTAAATAACATCAAGGAATTGACTATGATGAAACCTTTTCACAAGTTACAATGTTGAAATTCATCATAATTCCACTTTACATTTCCATATTTCATGACTATGAGATTTGGAAAATGGATATTAAAACAACCTTCCTTAACGAGAACCATTAGGAATATGTCTATATGAAAGAACTCAAAGGGTTTGTGACTCTAAAAGATGCTAAAAAGATATAAAAATTTGAAAAATATAATTATGGATTAAATCAAGAATATAGGTCATAGAAAATTTTATTTGACGAATCTATGATGGAATTTGGTTTCATAAAGAATGAATGTGAGACTTGTGTTTATAAGAAGATTAGTGGGAGTGCTGTCATTTTCTTAATAGTGTATATTTTTTTGGGGGTATGAAGCCCCAATTTATTGATAAAAAAGGTTCAAGAAGATAGGCAATACATCAATAGAAAAACAGATTTGTCAAAGACCCCTTCCCAAGGGCCTGAGTTTTTTCCTAAGCTTTTATCCAATTATCCGCTCCTTTTCACATAATTCATTCTAGAGTTGTTGTTTGATGCGTCTGTGACCTCGTCCCCTACCATATTGAGCTTCAATATCCTTGTCCTGTTGGAGTAATGTATCCACGTCTTCATCAGATTCTGCATTTACAGCCTGCTCCTATTCATTTTTTGTTTTCTCTTCAACTTTTCTACTGCTTCTTCTTCTTGTTTTTGTTTTTTTCCAAGAGCCTTCATCCTTGTCCACCTCTTCCATATTTTCAGTCTGAAGTCGAGCAATCTGTTTTGTTGTCTCTGATTTTGACACCACCTGCACACTAGAAGAAGAAGTATGATCAGGAGAAGGCTCCCCTAGAAGAATACTTACTTCTTTATAACCAGGTTTAGAAGAAACATCTTTGGCCGCAAGAATAGATTGTTCAAAAAAATAGGAGGTCCACCCTCCACTTTCTCAGATTCATAAGAATGAGGAGGACTGAAAATAGAAGCAGGCTGGTTTTGTTGAACTCCCTTAACTGTACCTGCCTCCTTAACTGGATCAAGGTTTATTTCTGCCACTTTGCCTTTCCCATCTTCCTTCAGATTTATGTTTACCTGTGCACTAGAGGAATCACCAGAGGCAATAGAAAGTAAAGCTTTTGCCATGAGACTTTCATGAGAAACACCAGCCAAGGAGGAAACCTCCTTACTAGTGTCAATCTGAGCAGAATCAGATTGAAACAGTAAAGGGGGCATGAGTTCCTTGATTTGAGAAACCACTTGAGCATAGGAATGGAAAGTAGTAGTAACAGGGAGAGTAGGTACAGGATCCTCAACTTCTTCCACAATGACAGCCCAAGATTTATGGATGGGCGGACAGACCTTCTCATTATCATTCTTGGAGTCATAAACAACCTTCCCTTGATTAACAGGCTTAACAACCTGCCTATTAATAGAATTGTCAGAACCAGAGGTGCAAGCTTTATTGCTTTGTACTATTTTCCTCTACAAATCTAAGTTGGAACATGATTTATGATCATGTCCTCGTCGAGAACAAAGGGTGAAAATAACAGATCTTCTGTAGTTATTTACCTCATGACCAATGACCTTACAATCTGGAAAAAAATTTGGTATGTTCTTAAATTCCACTCTAAGTTCCAGCTCCTCTTCATCAGTAGATAAACAAACTTTATCTACTAATGTGGAGAAAAGGTTTATTTCAATCAGACATCTATAATAATGGACAAATCTAGCGATTTCAGTTTCTCGATCCATATTAATTGGAACTCCAACTGCTAATGCTATGTAATATAGAATTCTAGGATGCCATAAAACCCACTTTAAGCCATAGATTTTAACCCATACCCGAAATGAGGTCTTACCAATTTCATATGGGTTGAATTTATGATCCCAGTCATGTATATGCACTGCACCTGGCTTGAGTGAGAGGGAACCAAATCACCAAGCTCTCAGCTTCTACTCTTCCGAAGGGAAAAGTATGTGGAAATACCCTTTCCCGAGTGATATAATCTGCCATATATCAAAGCCCCAGATGTTTGATAATCTATTTTCGAGTTTCTCTGTCCTCCATGGTTTATAACCTTTATGAAGTATAAGTCTAGAAAAGATTGAATGAGCACCGAGCTTCAACCTTTCAGCAATCGCCTCCAGGTCAGCTTTTACCTGAGCGGCCGATCCTCTCCTGCGAATACCCACATTCAAACCCTTAAAATAGGAAAATGAACTGGTAGAATCGCCGACCTAGACAGGTTTAACGCTGAGGTTTAATCACTTTTGTGGATCCAGTCCTTTGCGGATATCTACCGAGTGTTTATGCGAGTTAAATATTCCCGGAGCAAGACGACTTTCCATTATCCAAGCTTGTGATTGCGAGAGAAATCCCTAATCACCGCGCTTGCAAGCACAAGAGATAAAAAAAACCCTAATCGCCTTTGAGAATCACTGGAGAGAGCTCCCGGATGCTCGAACCATCTCCATTTAGATTCTATTAAATTTTTAATAGTGTATATTGATGAAATATTACTTATTGGAAATGAGATAGTAGTCTTATAGTCTATTAAGGTATAGTGGAATAAATAATTCTCTATAAAGGAATTAGGCGTGGTAGTATATCTTCTTGAGATCAAGATCAATTGTGATAGATCAAAGAGGCTTCTTGGCCTAAGTCAAAATAATTATATTGACAAGATACTGAAGTGGTTCAGTATGTAATAATCCAAGAGGGGATAATTTACAGTGTTACATTGAATTCATATTTCTAATGAAATGTGTTCTCAAACACATGAGGAAAGAAAATTATTGGAAATTATTATATATGTTTGGACGATTGGGTTAGTCATGTATGCTATGATATGTACTAGGATAGATATCACTTATGAATTAAGTGTGGTAGGAATATATCAAGTAGACCTGGGTGACTGCTGTTGGATGGAATTCCAGACTATCCTTAATTACCCAAGGCATACTAAGGATATGTTCTTGGTCTATGGATGAGATAAGAAACTAGTCATTATAAGATATGAAAATTTTAGTTTCTAAACATATCAAGACAATATGAAATCACAAACAGGATACATATTCACATATAATGGAGGCTCTGTGATATGGAAGAACTCAAAGAAAGTTTTGGTATAAAATTCTATAGTAGAATCTTACTATATTGTGTCTTCTGAGTCAGTTAAAAGATAAGTATGGATACACAAATTCTTCTAAGAGATTGGTGTGGTACCTAGTAGTAAAGATACTATCACAATCTATTGTGATAATACTACAGTAGTGGCCCTGGACAAGGAACCAAGTTCACATCAATGGATGAAGCATATACTTTAGAAGTATCATATTTTGATAGTTTTTTCTCAAATAGTTGAGGTTATAGTGATCAGTATTTCCATGGAAGACAACATGGAAGAAACCTTGACTAAATATTTAGATAAGGATAAATAAGATTATTATGTGATGTCTAGCATACTAAAAGTCATAGGCAGTTGTCTATAGTCCAAGTAAGAGTTTTTTAGAGTTGGTATCCTAGGACCAATTGTTTTTACTTTGAATACATGAATATTTGATTACATGAATATTAATAAAATATCCTATTACATATTTTTCATTATTCTACATGAAATTAATTTAATAATGTTATAGAGTATCTATCGCCTTAATAAGGACCTAGAAATTCCCTACTATAATGAGAAACCTAAATTGACAGAATGATATTCTTAGATACAGTTCTTTTGTTGGATAACATACTATGATAGAGAACATAGTATATATATAATCAGGTGCAAGTACTCATTAGTGTATGAGGCTTCTTCTCATGAAGTTCACACTTAGTAATCCCTAAGATAGAATATTATGAGAATAGACCCGCAAGTGGGAATTTCACATGTTTTGGTGTCACCAGATATTCCTATTTACGGGTGTGTGTAATGGTCCTTAGACTTTAATATTATTATCAATGCATGTTATGACTCATGCACTTAGATGTGTTTCATAAAACATGATTATGATTGTTCATGGAGAAGTTAGATATGTTGTGTGTGTCATGAGTGACATGTTATTAATGAATAAGTCAAGGAAGGGTTTTTCTCTTTCATCTTTATGAAAGTTTATATCTTGGCTATTTGATTGGAACAGAACCATCACATTAAATTCCATATCCATGGTGTAATGATGTGTTCATTTCATATTGTCAAAGAAAGATATATCGAGCACCTAAGTTGATGACATGGATGTGAAACCTGATTGATGAGATATTGGGAAAAAGGGATTATATTACATAGTGATCATTCGTATGTGAGTGTCATCATTAAAACATTAAGTTCTTTCTCTTGGGTTACTTAACCCATTTCCAAAAATTAATCTTGGACTTTAGGTGATCCTACTTAATTCCAATGAGAAAGGATCCTAGAGGGCCACACACTAAGTTTTTATATTGATATTGATTAGATTATATTTGAATTTAATTAATGGAATAAATATTATTCTCAAGATTGAGGAATAGTTTTATTCATGTTTTATCGATCACCTAAATTAAATAAATATTTACTCACCGAATTGTGAATAAAATGAATTTATTTATTTTATTGAATATTTAATAAATATTTGACCATTGTTTTGTGGATGAAATATTTATTTATGAATAAAGTGTTTATTTAGGTATTCAATATATGTTGAGAAGTTTGAACGAACCAAGACCGCGTCTGGTGACACATTAATTTTCAATCCAGTTAAATAATATTTGTTATTGCATAAATTGGCACATGCACCATAAAATAATAATAATAATATTATTATTTTGTAATGGGGTTTAAGAAAGAATATTATATTATTTAATGTTTTATAGAAAATTAAATAATATTTTATCTTAAACTCCAACTCTATAAATATATGGTTATGTATATTATGCAGGGTTGGTCAAAAATTGAGAATATAGAATCATTGCGTACAACAAACCTCTCTCTCTCTCTCTCTTTAATTTATCCTCTCTTACTCTCAGGAATGAGAAAAACTCCTTCAAGTCTGAAGGATCTTGGAGAAATCAAGATGAATAATGTAATATAATTTATTCATCATGATAGCACTTGAAAATAAATTGGTGTTGCTCAAAGACCAAAGGAGAACATATAGATCACCACTAGAGGGATTCTATAGTTGAATCCTCCTAACATAATGAAGGTAATATAAAAAGGGTTTACATACAATCAACATCATTTTTGAAGAAATTTTGTAACACCCCAAGAAATTCAAATAGTACTTTTATTTTAATTAAATATTTATTTTGAAATATTTTTAATTAAGAATTTTATGAAACTAAATTATGTTGGTTAATAAAAATAAGTTTTTATTCAAAATTATAAAATATTACTTTTCAAGAAATATTATTTTATTTAAATAAATGTTTTTTTAAAATAATTTAAAAAAAAAATTCTTTATTTTTAGCGATGTTTTAATATTTAATGTTTTGAATATATTATTATCTTGTAAGAAAATTATTTTGATTTATAATGATAAAAAAATACTATTTTTTAATGTGGTATTAATTTACTTAAAAGAGTATTTTAATATAAATATATTTATTTGATTTGAATAACTAAAATTGTTTGAAAATTAAAATGATTACTCTTATATATATAATGATATATATAATTTATTATTTATGATACTAATTATAATTAAAATTTTATCATTATTTTGGCATAAATAAAATCTAATAGTTATAATTTTTTTTTAATTTTCTAATGATAAATATAAAAATAGTAATAGTAATACCAATTAAGAGTAAAACATTTTTAAGAAAAATTATTATTCTTATCTTTAAGATAATATATTTTATGTTTTTTTATAGAATTTATAAATTATAAATATATATAATTATTTTATTATAAAAAAAATGAACATTAAATATAGGTGTTTTAGAAAAAATCATGATTTTAATTATAAAAAAACAATTTTCAAATATATTTTAAAAAAACACTAAAATAGTTTAAAAAATGTTATGTTTTATTAAAAAATTGATAAGTATTTTGATAAAAAACATTAAATAAGATAATAAAGGATAATATAATAATATATTATTAGTAATGATTGAAGAAAATTGATATAAGAGACAAATTAGAGGAAACATGGATGTGAGGAAAGGTAGAAAAACATGGGGAAATAAATTGAGAAAATACTAGAATTAAAAAAAACGTACAAACAAATGATAAGAAAATATATTTATAATAATAATAATAATAATAATAATAATAATAATTAATGATATGACATGGAATAAAGTGAGAATAATATCATATAACATGATTGAGTAAAAACTCACATTTTTTGCTCTATTTTAAAGTTCCAATTCCTATATAAAAAAAGGAATGTTAATATATAGTTAATGTACATATAATTTTTATGTGAACAAATATCTCTTCAGAAATATAAAATCAAAGCTTCTCTCATAAGATGCTGCCCAACTAGTATAAATATGTATTTGGTTTTAAGGAAAAACTCCATTGACCTGCTGGAATAGATCATGCCCAAGACAAACTCTTTCCCTTTCCCTTTGTCCCCAAGTTCAACTTCTATTAAGAAGGCATAAAAATCATTTGAGTTTCCAGAAAATATGTAAGTGGATTGTTTATTTTTATTTATCAAATTGTGTTTATGGTTTTGTATGGGTTAGTTTTATTTTTTTCTGTTTTACAAAGTTGGATACATATATGATTATATATTTATATCAAAATATTTTTAGAAATTATAAGAGAAGTATTTTGATTTAAATTTTATTTCTAAGACTATGTTTTGTAAGGGAAATTGTCTAGTTATTTTTTTAAATCAAATTATGTTCATGGAGTTTCAAGAATTGATTTTGATTTCAAACTATCAATTATGTATATAATATATATATGTATATATACATATATATATATACCTATTATAATTTAATTTAATAATTTAAAACTACTTCTAAACCTATCATTTTATGTAAGAAGATTATCTATTTCCATTTATCAAAAGGTTTGATTATGTTTTCAATCCATCATTTTATGTTTAAATTAATATATATATATATATATATATATATATATCGATCTAATTAATTTTAATTGTTTTTAATAAATAAAAGGGGTTAGTTATTTAATTTTAATTCTATATTCAAAGGTTTAAAATTTGTTCTTAATTTATCATTTTATGGTTTATATTTAATGTGTAGTTTTTTTTATAAAAGATAATTGATAACATTTTATATACTATTACTAGAAAAGTTATTATTTCATGTCATAAATTTTCTTCACACCTCCCCATATATCAAGCATAGATAGATATGACCATCATCTAAATTATAATTGACACTCATTTATTATACACTTTTATTTATGGATTTCAAATAGAAAATGCTATTTAAAAGAATGGATTTCTCCTAAAAATGGTTTTAGAAAATCTCAAGAATATGTTTATGATAGTTCATAAGAAATTTTATTTTCTTTTAACGAAAATAATTTTATTTATGTATTTTTGAAATGTTTTGGGTTAGGATTGAGAAAGGTTGGTCCATTAAGAGTGTTTTAAAAAATTGGCACTAGTATAATGAATGTTATGTTATGGGAAGAGAACCCATAATTCTTTAGGGGACTTTGTTCCACATGAGTTATGACTAGTGGCATTACATTTTTATTATGGTTTTCCAAGTATCATGAACGTCCCACCTAAAATTATTATTTTTGATATAGAAATCCCAATATTTTCAAATATAAGTACTTTATAAATTATATGGATTTCAATGTTTTTAGAAATATGATTTTAAATATATATACTTGTATATGTTTATTCCAAGAAAATATTTTAAAATATTTTATTAACATTTTCAAAACCCCTTACTAGGAATACTAAATGCTCACTTCGTGTTTTAAAAATCATTTTTACGCTAAATGATCACTCCTTGTTTTCCACTTAAGACTCTTTTGTTATTTAATTTTATTTTGTACAGTTTAGTTGAAATGGAATATTTGTATCTAATTATCCAAAAACTAGAATGGTAAAAGTTATCAGTATATAATAAATGTTGTTTATTTGTTCAGTTTATTTTATTAAAAAAATATAGTATTTATATGTGATGAGTCTAGAAGAACGGTCTTGGGATTTACAGACTTCCTTGATGATGTAATTTATTCTTTCAATCTAAATTAAGTAATTATAAAATTAATGTTCAAGATCCTCTATTGGGTTTTTGGGAAACTCTAAATAAAAATAAATTTTAATTTAATACCCACCAAAGGCACTTCCACTATGCCCGGATCCATCAATAACATTTTTTATTTACAACATCAACCCATAAATGATTAGGCAGGTTATATTCACATAACTTTGTTCTAGAAATTTCTTATAAATTCCTATTCATCCTCTCAAAAAAATCATATTTTTGAGGTCTTTTGGGGGTAGAAAAAGTATGTTCATGTTTTTAACAATAGGAATTGAACTCATGGTTTTCAAATTCTTCTCCATGGTCAATTATTAATGCAATAATTTTGGCAACTTTACCCTTTTCAACTAACCTGTAAAAACTTATAAACATAGAGCATGCTTCAATATAAAACTTAAAAAGAAAACCCAGGAAAATATAGAGAAATCATCAACTAAAACATAAAAATATATTTCCCTCTTAGGATTGAAACTCTACATTTACATACAAATCCATTTGAATTAGTTCTAGGGTATAGAAGTAGAAACCTCTTTAATTGGTTTAAATGATGACTTGTATTTCTTTCCCATTTTTCATGAATCACATAGATTATTTTTATTCAATTTAAGTTAATGTAAATCTGAAAATAAATCCCTTTTAGATTATTTTCTCATGGAATTGACATTAAAATGTACAATAATATATTCCAAAACCAAGATTCATTTGTTTCATCATTTAAATAGTTCACTTTTTGTCTACTAAAATAATTGATATTAAGAGTATATCATTATCTATTCTGGGTCCCTTAAATTTAATAATTTTATCTTAAAAAACTAAACAATAATTTTTTGAAAAATAAATAAGATAACATTCTTAAAAAAGTTAAGAAATACTTATTAGGTTATGCTTTACTCCTTCCACATAAAGAACTTTGCTGATGAGTACTGATCTTGCACTACTAATAGGTCCAACTCCCATAATTTTTTCTTTATAATTATCACCAAAAGTGACATAGCCTTCATCAGATTTTGATAAAGAGTGGAAGTTTGAAAAATCTCTACTCATATGCCTTGAACTTCCACTATCCATGTAACATTTTTCATTGATACTCTTGGATATTTTTACCGACAAATACAAATCAAACAATAAACTATTTTGGTACCCATATTTTATTGGGACCAACAATTTTAGTAACTATATATTTTAGAACCCAAATCTATTTTTTCTATATAGAAAATCTAGCACCATTTTTTGAAGAATTTTCTAAATAAAAATATTTTTTGACTACCCAAAATTGAAGGGGTTTCAGGCTAAAATTGTTGACATAATTCCATAATTCTCTACAATTAAAACAAGTAATTTTAGTGAGGTTCTTATTCTTATAACTATGCAAAAAATAGTTTTTATTAAATTTTGGATTCTCACCATGGATTACTATTCTAAAATTATTTTTTTGGGATTTTTTGTTTATAATGATTTGATTCAAATAATTCTCACCTTTTGGAAAAACCCTTTCAGTATCACTGAAATCTTAAACTTCTCTTTTCAAATTTTCAATCTTATTTCCATGTTTAATACAAGATGCATCAAATTTTTCTAGATTAGTTTTCAAATATGAAATTTGTTTATTTAAGTCTTCTTTTTAAATTACAATATTATTGTAGGACTTTGTAAGATCTTTGTTTTTAAATTTAAAATAGTCATACATTATTTTCAGTATGGTAAAAAATTCATTTAATTCTTCATAAGATAAATATTCATTTTCAGATTCAGACTCATGTTTAGAGGAATAAAATGAATGCCTCATTAGAGTTTGAGATAAAGCATATGTCTTCCTTCTAATTAGAATGTTCAGATTTTTTATTCTGAATATGTGACATAAATAGAATCCTTTAAAGGACTCCATGTGGATTTCATGGATTTATTAGCTTTATTATTATAGGTAACTTTATTAAAGTGATTTTTATTTGAATTTTTTGTTTTCATATAGCTGTGGAAAATCTAGTTTGATGTCTATAATATTTTTTCATTAAAAGAATCTTACTTCTATATAATTACCATCAAAATTATTATACTTGTTGAATTATTTCTTAAAACTTCCTCTCTTATTATATAATATTTTTAATTTCCTAGAAAAGTGAGCAAGATCACTATATAAAGTAGAACTACTTAATGTATCTTCATCATATCAATCAAATAATTAAATTTCTTTGCATTTCTTATCATCTTTGGAATTTGAAACTTTTAAAGTAACATTATTTTTATTAACTAATTTGTATTCTCTATATTTAGCTTCCATCTCTACTTCATACATAATAATAATGGAAATAAAATATTTTATTTTAAAATTACTAACCTCAGTAGATTTTTAATAGCAATCGATATCTCACTCCATATTGGTGGTAGAATTATGTTAAATTTTAATTCTTGATTCATCTTATAAATAAGTGTTCCTAAAGAAGAAACATTTTTAACCACTTCAGTAAGTATTCCATTTTACATTATGATTCTCTCTAATATTATCATTATAAAGGAATTAAACTTTGGTTCAGAATTATTATATATGAGAGTTCGCACATTTTTTATACCTTCATAGGAAACCTCTATAGTAGTATATATTTCATGGGCTATTTGTCATTGAGGTTCTTGGTTGAACTCATCTAGAACTAGTCCACAAATAATTACATTCATTTCTATAGAATTTAAATCATAATTGGCTTCAATATCAGCATCCCATGATTCTGGTTGTGTATCTGTAATTTCATAAGGCTTCATGACTTTGAGATAAACCTTCAAAACAAGGTTATTAAGATAGATGATCATTTACGCCTTCCAACAACCATAATTATCACTATTAAAGTAGGGGATATTACCATTAACATAAATTATATATTATTAGTCATTTTATCAATTTGAAAAATAACCTTTAGACTTTAACCTTTTAAAGGTGAGAAATCAAGAGTCAGTAGATTTGATACTAATTATTGTCCCAAAAAGTATGCAATATGATTCTAGAGGGGTGGGGGGTGAATTGAGTTATTATAATTTTATTTTCTAAGAAAATCACCCTCTTTTGGATATTAATAAATTATAATAATTTCTTAAAAAAATTAGCAATTGAAATAAAAGAACAAAAAATAAAATAATATAACACAAAGATTTATAGTGTTTTGAGGAATAGAAATCCTCTAGTCCACTCCCCCAATACTCTTATTCACGAGCTTGGTGATTTCCACCAAATCGGTCCTTTTTCTAAGGACTTCCATTCCCTTTTTTAGGGATTGCATGACTAAGTTCAAGTAGTCTAAACTTGGTAAAATAGAACAAGATCTTTCAACTGGTCTTCAACAAGGATTTAAAAACAATATCCTTTATGTTATTTTATCAGAAACCATTACAATGAAAGAGATGATAAATAGAGTGTTTATAAATGAAAATCATAATTGTAAAATAAAATTGATAGAGGGAAAAAATATCCAAGAGAGAAGATAAAAAGAGAATATAGCTCAAGGAAATTCTTCTGAAATGATAACAAAGATGATAGACATATCATATCCAGATATCTCAAAGCTTCTTCTTCTTCTTGAGTAAAACAGAGTATCCTTGAAGAGGTTTGATAGAGAGATAGAGAGAGAGATCTTCTTTGAATTATATTTAGGCACTTATGTTCTTAGTAATAATATTATATTTTTTCACTTCAAAGCTATATTGAAATACTTGAAAAAACTTCAATTTTAAGACATAAAAAATAGCTCCATAAAATCCACATCTCTCAATTTAAAAATGAACATCCTTTTCTTGAAAATACTTCAAAAACATTAAATAAAAATAAATTATCCTTTTACTTGTTTTCTTTATCAGTAATCATATCTTATTATATTTTTTTTACCATAAAAAGGTAATATTCCATTTAAAGATTTCATGATAGCATTAAAATCTCACTTGAGTGCTTCAACGATAAAAACTACAGGTTGCAACATGATATAGCCGATTGTAGATAATCACATATCCAAATTCTACATTTGAATTCATGTATTCAAATTTCATCACATAGATGAATTGGATGTAACCAAATTGATTCACAAAGTATTTTTACTAATATAACCAAAACTGACATAGCTGACTGGAACCACATAGCTGATTTTACCACATAACTGATTCACGTAATTGTTTAGTGCATGTAACCTATTCATGTAACCAATTATTCTATGTAGCTGATTTCTCATGTACCCATTTGAATGAAATAAGAGAATTTCACTTAGGATATTTTATGATATAGCTAATTTACATAGGAACATCCTTTACATAGGTGATTTATATTGAGGAATTCTCACGTAGTGATTTCTCTATATAGCTAAATACCTCATATAGCTAATTTGTTCAGACTTAGGAAAATTTTTGCTAAAGTGTCTAGAATTACAATATTAAGGATTTTAATAGCTGAAACACTTAAATAAAGATAAATCCTAACGAACACACATAAAAATAGAATCATCTATAACATATGAAAGGGTATTTGAGATCCTCAAAACCTAATATACATGGGATATGTTGGTACCACATTATTATTGCAGCAACAAGGGAATTTTTCTAAAAACCATTTTTATTGCATTATGTGTACTTATATTAAAATTATTTTTTATCATCCCGAGAAATTTAATGTTTAAATTAGGTAATAAGTTCAATTTCATTTTTTGTTATAGAAATAAGTTATCATGTTAAAAGTTAGTCACAACGATAGAGGTTTAAATGGTAAAAAATGTGTTAAATTAAGAGATAAGGCAAAAAATATCACAAAACCTTATCTCAAATTGATTGGATGTTTGGATTATCATCATAACCTATCATATATTTTAAATTTTTAAATTTAGTTCCATTTTAATTTTATAATGTTATTTTATTTAATGTTAAGAGTATTTACAAAAGTACCTCCTCTCTCACCTATAAAAGGACTCCTCCTTTAAACACCTAAAAACAAACCATCACTTTGATGTTATCTTGAATACTAGAAAAAATTATCTCCATCAAAATCCTATATCACTTTTGGTAACCTTTTTTCTCAAGAATAATTCTCAAACCTTTCATTTCCAATAGGTTTTTCAAGAGGATATTCAAGATATCAACATAAGTGATATATCCTTCTGGATTTTTCTTCTATATCTTATTCATATAACTATTCTTAAATCTAATTTATCAATTTTATAATTTTTTTGGAATCATTAAGTTTTTATAAAAGTGATATTATCATTATGAAATATCATGTTCTTACACATTCAACTGTTATAACACGCTCTTATTTGTGTTAGTTTTACGACCTACATGAATGATTTTATAATGTTTATACCATGAATGATTAATGAATGTGTATATTAATAATATTTTGTAAAAATAATTAATTTAATATATTTTAATGATTATGGATGTTAATATACACTGGTAAATTCATTTATTTTTATGAAATCAAAATTTCTAGAAAATTTTTAGTTTTCCATGAAAATATTCACAGTAAGTTTAATAAAATGACCATGGAACTATAGAAATATATCATAAAAATACTATATTACTCAATGATATTTTTTTAGATTATGACACCATGAACAAGGTTCAAGGATATGAACCGCCAAATTGGAACATACTTGGAAAATTGAATATTTAACAAACAAAGATTGATTTCAACAAAGAATTATTATTAAAAGGGTAATAAGAAATTATATGTGATTGATATATAGTAATAAGAATATAAATATTGTAAGGACCTGACCCTAGTTGCCCGGAGTCGGTGCCTTATTTGATTACGTTGGCATACATACAAGGAATACGAATCCCAAAGGACCAAGGAGTTTAGTATTATTGGAAACAAGATTCATACATAAGTTCAATATTACATCTTGAAGATAAATACAACATGAAAACTCCTTAGACAACACCCATAACTCCTAGGTTATTTCAGAATGTCATTCATAATAAACTTCTCCATGTCCTGAAAAAAATGATACATAAGAATGGGGTGAGCTCAAATGCTCAGTAAGAGTAAGCAATACAGTGGAAGATAGTATAAACATAATACATGGTGCATAATTGAAAACACATGCCTTTAATAATAAACTTGAACACATTATAGCAGGAAAATGAGTTGAGTAAATAATGACACAATAAAACATAATCATGGGTATTGTACTAATCGAATAACCACATGGAATATCAATAGATGAAATCATAATGATGTAATGCATAATTACAGACATTCTGAAACACTTTTTCAAGGCCTCGACCAAGATGTCTAATGATTAAGGCCTCGACCAAATCCATATCACATTGGGAAAGGCCTCGACCAATTCCCTGTCTAGTTGTCTCATGAGACCTACCGATGCATCGAGGGGCTATAACAGGCCCCACCCATCACATAATAAGTCCAATTCATTCCTCATATGAGTAGGGATAAACATAAACAACATATATATTCATATTGAAACTATCATATGAAATGTAACTAACTTTCCCCAATTATTGAACACAAACACTAAACCATTAAATAAAATATGGTATATGACATCATAAATGATTAACCCCAACAATACATAAGAATCAACAAGAGTGTTGAATCAAACGAGAATAATCTTTTAAGATCATTAAGCAATTCTTGTGATAAATACTCTTTTATTTTGAAAAGAAGAGTTATTTTGGAAAAATATTTGTATAAAAAAAATAAGTGAATTAAGATAGTATTTTCATAATAAAATGAGTTATTTTATAAGGATAATGGTTCCCAAAAACAGAATATAGAGTTCCCTTGAAAATAGATAAGAATTGGAGAAATTCCCTTAAATCGGGCGTGTATTTTGGAAACAGTTTTGAAAGTTCCTTTAAAAACATGTAACTATCCATAAAATAAGGAAGGATTATGGTTTTTAAACATATATATGATACAAACACAGAACATATGATGATTACATATCAATAAATAAGAATTACATTGAGGTAATTAGACAATGAAAGTATCCCGAATGAAAATGGATGTTCGGGTGGAAAAACCCTTACCTTAACTCCAAACGTGTTCCGCTCTTGTACTTAAGATCCTGGGATATGAAATTATACTTGTTAATAAATTATTTCAGAACCTATTAGACATGTATTTAGTTTACCATAATTCTGGTTAGTTTATTTATGTCTTTATTGACAAGTTATGGTATTGAATTTCGTCGTTCCGGAGTGTTCGTTTCTCTTATTTTCATATTCGGTTCACTTGTTTTTAAGTAATGAAGTGGAATGGATGTAAATCTACAGAATTGAAATTATATATTATTTATGAACATAGATAGGTGTTATTGTTCATTTATATAACTTGGTTACATGGAACGAGGATGAATTATCATATACAACTGTAATGATAATTGTTTCGGTTAATTTGTGGGGTTTGATTACAACGAACTCATTTTTCTTTATAACCCAACACCATTTGAACAAAGGGATTAAAAAATATTAAATAGGTTATATTATATATAATAATCTGGTTCAACCATAACAATAATGGTTTCATGACCAGAATTTAGAATGATAAAAGAAATCGAAAGTCCATCGTCCTTGAATGTGTAAAATTGACACATCTTGGATGGTGTTCTTGCTACTAGTATAAAAGAAGGTAAAAAGGGGGAGATGATGATAACTTATTCCACTATCATGAAAACATTACAGTACATATAAGGTACTATATTCATAAAAAAATTTGGATAAAGATAGGTAATAGAAAAAGAAAACAAATGAACTTGAAAGGAAAGACAAAGAATTGAAAAGAGGAATTTACCTCTTGAACCAAACTTCCTTGAGAACCTCCTTAAGGGAGAGGTTTTGATCTTTTAATGATACCAAAGATTACTGGATGTGGTAGAGGAGGTTGGGAGGGTATTTGGTTAGAATTTGGAGAATGCATAAGGCTTGAGAAGAGTGATTGGAAGAGGGGGTGAGAGGGGTTTTTTATAGTGGAGGAGAGAGGGAATTTATTAATATAAAACTCATTAATTTATTATTTCTTCACTAGACAAGTAATAGTAAGTATTCCATGACCAATAATAGTAATTTTATCATGTGAATTCGGATTAAGGGTGGTGATATCAGCTATGATGCTAGGAATAGTCTATTTAGCTTATAATGTATATATACGGTAAATTACCGTATTTTACTATTCATAAAAAAATCAAGTATTTTAGAAAAATCCCAAAAATTCACCCTAACCATTTTTCAATTTGTAGAATCAAAAAATGAAGTCCATTTTTAAAAAATAATTTTATAAATATTATTAATTTAATATTTAATTAAAATCATAATTTGTTATCAAAAACTAGTTTTAAAACATTCATTAACTTATTCTAAAATATATGTATATCGTACTTTCAACTTGAATATTATTTATATATTATCATAGGTAAGGTTACTATTTATTAGGGTATATCACTATTCATAAGGTTATGTTACTATTCATAAGGGTAGGTTACTATTCACAAAAAATTAAGTTTTTCTTATTGGACTCTAAATAACTTACTGATCGCGATTGTGTATGTTGGATTTTTGAAATTCACATCACAGAAGTGACAAACTTATGTTTTAAGGGTTCCATAGCACTTAGTAGTTAATGTAATTATGAAATATTTATAATAAAACAATATCCTTTAAAAAATATTGGGTATTTTCATTCTCCCCTCTTTATAAAAATTTCTCCCTCGAAATTTCATTTACAATCTAGGCCAAGAATAGGTGGGGGTACTTCTCCTTCATTGATTCCTCCAGTTCCCAAGTTGCCTCTTCGTACTTATGGTTTCTCCATAGTACCTTGACCAGATGAGTTGTCTTGTTGCTTAGAACTTTGTCTCTATGATCCAAAATTTTCATCGGGTGCTCCTCATAGGAAAGATCATCCTCCAATAGTACAACCTCTGAAGAAAGTACATGTGAAGGGTCTGGTATGTACTTCCTTAAGAGGGATACATAAAAAACTTCATGTACCTTTGACAAGGTTGGTGGAAGTGCCAGTCAATATGCCACAGCTCCGACTCGATCAAGGGTATCGAAGGGGCCGATATACCTGGGACTTAGCTTTCCTTTCTTCCCAAACCACATGACCTTCTTCCATGGAGATATGCGTAGAAATACCCGGTCTCCTAATTTGAACTCCAGGTCTCATCGAAGATTATCCGTATAACTCTTCTGTCGACTTTTGGCTGCCTTGATATGCTACTGAATGGTTTTAACCTTCTCCACCATTTCCTTAACCAATTCAGGTCCTAGCAACTTTCACTCACCAACTTCATTCCAACACTCTGGTGTTCTACACCTTTTCCCATAAAGGGATTTATATGGTGCCATACAGATGCTCGAGTGGAAACTATTGTTGTAGGAGAATTCAACTAGTGGAAGATGTTGGTCCCGTCCTCCTTTGAATTCCATAGAATATGCCCTCAACATTTCTTCCAGTGTCTAAATAGTCCACTCAGATTGGACATCAGTTTGAGGATGATAGGCCATACTGAAGTTCAGTTCAGTGTTTAAAGCATGTTGGATAATTTTCCAGAACTTCAAGGTGAATCTAGGATCACGGTTAGATACAATAGAGAGTGGTACTCCATGCAGCCTTACCACTTCTTTGATGTAAATCCGTGCAAGTTGATCCAATGAGAAGTCCTCTCGAATCACTATGAAGTGAGTTGTATTTGTAAGACGATCCACAATGACCTATATAGCATTGTTTCCTCTAGATTTCCTTGGGAGTCCAGTGACAAAGTCCATGGTAATGTTCTCCCACTTCCATGATGGTATGGGTAGTGGTTGCATCATCCCCTTAGACTTTTTCCTCTCAGCCTTCACTTGTTGACATACCAGGCACTTTGATGTATATTCAGCAATCTACCTTTTCATATTATCCCACCAAAAGTTCTCTCAGAGATCTCGATACATCTTTGTGCTACCATGATGTATAGAGAAATTAGAGCTATGAGCATCATCCAATAGTTCTCTCTTTAGCTCAGGAATAACGGGAACACAAAACCTCTTCCCGAATTTCAAAATTCCATCTTCATATGAGAAGTCAGTCACCTTCCCTTCATTTATTGCTTTAATTTTCTTTTGAAACTCCTCATTATCAGCCTGAGAACTTTTTATCCTCTCTAGTAAAGAAGGTTGGGAAACCATTTGAAAAATTAGTGATGTGATACCTTCATTAATAATTCCCATATCCATATTTACTAGATCCATGAAAATATGATCCCTTTCAACTCTCATCTTATTCAAAACTCCATGATCCTTTCAGCTCAAAGCATCTTCCACCTTATTTTCCTTCCCCAGGTGGTAGTGTATCGTGCAATCATAATCCTTGAGTAGTTCAAGCCATCTCTTTTTCCTCATGTTGAGTTCTTTTTGTGAGAAAATATACTTCAAACTCTTGTGATCAGTATAAATCTCACATTTTTCACCATAGATATAATGTCTCCATATCTTCAAAGAAAATATTACAGAAACTAACTCAAGATCATGAGTAGGGTAGTTTTTCTCATGAATTTTTAATTGTCGTGATGCATAAGCAATAACCCTATCATTTTTTATAAGGACACAACCAAGTCCTTTCTTTAAAGCATCACTATAAATAAAAAAACCTATCATTCCCCAATGGTAGAGTCAATATAGGAGCATTGACTAATCTTCTCTTCAGTTCTTCAAAATATTATTCATAATATTTTGTCCAAACAAATTTAACCCCTTTACATGTGAGCTTCGTTATCGGGTTAGCCAGTCGGGCATAATTCTGTACGAAACACCGATAATAACCTGCCAAGCCAATAAAACCACGTACCTCAGTTATGTTTGCTGGAATGGGCCAATCTTCGATTGAATTTGTCTTTTCAGGATCAACTAGGATTCCATCCTTAGAGACAATATGGCCAAGAAATGAAACCTCTTGAAGCCAGAATTCACACTTGCTAAACTTCCCATATAATTCATGTCTTCTAAGATTCTTCAGGATAATGCGCAAGTGATTTTCATGATCTTCGTAGATTTTGGATTATACCAAGATATCATCAATAAATAATACTAAAAAATCATCGAGATATTCCTTGAAAACTCTGTTCATTAGATCCATGAAGACAGAGGGTGCATTAGTCAATCCAAAAGGCATTACTGTAAACTCATAATGCCCGTACCTGGTTCAAAATGCTGTTTTTGGAATGTCTTCCTTCTTCACACTCAATTGATATTATCCAGATCGAAGGTAAATCTTTGAAAAGTGTTGAGATCCATGTAGTTGGTGAAATAAATCATCAATGCGAGGTAGGGGATACTTGTTCTTTATTTTTATAGCATTGATCTCCCTGTAGTCGATACATAACCTCATAGATCCATATTTCTTCTTAACAAAAAGGACAGGGGATCCCCATGGAGAAACACTAGGGCTGATAAATCCCTTATTACTCAATTCCTCTAGTTGTTTCTTTAGTTCCACTAATTACATAGTGGCCATTCTATAAGGGGTCTTCGATATGGGCCTTGAACCAGGAATTAAATCAATGGAAAACTCAATTTCTCGTTCTGGAGGATGTCTAGGTAAATCTTCTGGAAACATATCAACATATTCTCTAAAAATAGGTACATCCCCTATTTGAACATTCCTTTCCTCACCCACAATTATTTCATTCTCTTCCTCCCCAATAATTGAATTTAGTTGAGAAACAGAGGGTGGATCTAGATAAGAATCAGGTGGTGACGATTCTGCTCTAAAGATAAGGTGTTCTTTATCATCGTCATAAAAAATCATAACCTCCTTCTTCTTACAATAAATTTTTGCATCATGATCCGAAATCCAATCCATACCAAGGATTTTATCGAATTCAATCATGGGTATGACGATGATATCAGTAGATAAAGAACATTTGTATGCCCTAATGGGAATAGATTGACAGAACTTTGTAGCAATGATACTTCCCTTAGGAATTTTGACTAACAACTCCCTTGTTAAATCAAATTGGAAATATCTAATTTTCTTAGAAAACTGGTAAGATATGAAATAATGAGATGATCCAAAATCAAATAAATCATTGGATAAGCTTGATGAAATGATCAAAGTACCTGCCACCACGTCATTCGGAACTTCAACCTCTGCAGTTGTGATCGCATATGCTTGTCCTTGCTCCCTTGGCCTCTTCGGTTGACATTTTGGAAAATCATTAGCATAATGCCCCATCTCCTGACAATTATAGCATCGAACATAATTGGCTTCATTCTTTCCTTTGCAATCACCAGAAAGATGGCCTTTCTGACCACATTTGTAGCATACTCTTTTCCCTTTTAAGAACTCACTGGGGTGTTTCCTTTCAAAATTGTCACATGGTGGAAATTTAACTCTTCCCTTCTTCCTCGTTTCCTTATTTCCTTTCCCAGTGTTTTCAGCAGCCCTCTTCTTTTCTTGCTTTCCCTTAAATTCATAAGACTTAGAGAATTTTTTTTCTGTCTTGATGGCACATGAAACTATATCCTCATATGATGAAAAAATTTGGGAGACCAGTTCCCGCCGGAGGAATGGATTTAGGACATCAAAGAATCGATCAATTTTTCTCCTTGGATTTCGTATGTATTCTACATCATGTCTTGATAATATTGTGAATTTAGCTTCGTACCTTGCAACATTCTCATCTTACTTCTACCTCATATTCAAGAATTGTCTCTCCATATCTTCTCGCTGCTCACAAGGGAAATATTTTTCTAAGAAGATTTCCTTAAAATCCATCTATTCCGTATCTTCTATATCTTCCTCCTCCTTTTTGTTTTGGATTAATGACCACCAATGGTCCACATCTACTGATAGAAGATATACTGCCATGACAACTTTCTCTCTTTCATTACATCCCAAAGTGAGAAATATCTTCACAAAGAAACATTTCCACTACTCTGATACAAACGGTTTTGTGGTCCCATTGAATGACGGAGGCTGTTGTCGCATAAAGAGATCTAGCATGGCTCCTCCATGTGGTGGATTCAGATGCTCCATACGGGTAAGGTTATTATTAATAACCTGATTAAGTTGTCCCAGTATAGTTATGAGTTGCTCAGCACCAGTCACAGCAACAGATCCAACATCATTGTCTTGCGTCAGAGGAAAATTCCTACAGGGGACACGTGCATTCGTGCAATTTCCATTCCTTCCACTAGGCTCCATATCTAGATAATGGCATATACTATATTAGGTTATGAATCATAATGTATATTATTAACTTAAAAATACTCAGAAAAATTGAGATCCTACACATGACTAATCCCATATTCACAAAAATGGTTTCTTTGAGGAATATTTACATTAAACTCCTTCATAATGGCTTGTAAAGAAAATTTTAATTATCCTAAGAATATTCTCCAGGAGTGTCATAACCAAGAGTACAGCAAGACCCGTTTTCATGCACCAGTTCCCATTCAATTATAGCTCAAAGCGGTGTTTTCGGGTTTTACCCCTAGATACATCTATGCCAAAGCCGCCTCTACCTGCTCATATCCAGACATTGATGTATTGATTGAATGATCCACATAATCTATTCCTTACCAAAATACCAGGACATTATTGTATTTATATACTCAAAGACTAACTTAGGGACTCTTACCTAATTCTACATTTTCTAAATCTAGTTTCCAAGTATTCTACAAAACTTTTCTCTGATACCAACTATAAAGACCCGACCCCAGTTGCCTGGAGCCGGTGCCTTATTTGATTACGTTGGCATACATACAAGGAATATGAATCCCAAAGGACCGATTAGTTTAGTATTATTGGAAAAAATATTCATACATAAGTTCAATATTACATCTTGAAGATAAATACAACATGGAAACTCCTTAGACAACACCCATAACTCCTAGGTTATTTCAACTGTTATTCATAATAAACTTCTTCATGTCCTGAAAAAAATGATACATAAGAAAGGGGTGAACTCAAATGCTCAGTAAGAGTAAGAAATACAATGGAAGATATTATAAACATAAGACACGGTGCATAATTGAAAACACATGCCTTTAATAATAAACTTGAACACATTATGGCAGGAAAATGAGCTGAGTAAATAATGACATAATAAAACATAATCATGGGTATTATACTAATCGAATAACCACATGAAATATAAATAGATGAACTCATAATGATGGAATTTATAATTCCAGACATTCTGAAACACTTTGTCAAGGCCACGGATAAGACGTCTAATGATTAAGGCCATGGCCAAAATCCATATCACATTGGGAAATGCCTTGACCAATTCCCTGTCTAGTTGTCTCATGAGACCTACCGATGCATCAAGGGGATATAGCGAGACCCACCTATCACATAATAATTCCAATGCATTCCTCATATGAGTGTGGATAAACATAAACAACATATATATTCATATTGAAACTATCATATGAAATGTAACTAACTTTCCCCAATTATTGAACACAAACACTAACCATTCAGAATAATATTGTGAATTTTTTTAGGATAGATCATCCACAATAAATTTATTTATAAACCATTAAATAAAATATGGTATATGACATCATAAATTATTAACCCCCACAATACATAATAATCAACAAGAGTGTTGAATCAAATGAGAATAATCTTCTAAGATCATTAAGCAATTCTTGTGATAAATACTCTTTTATTTTGAAAAGAAGAGTTCTTTTGGAAAAATCATTGTATAAAACCATAAGTGAATTAAGATAGTATTTTCATAATAAAATTATTTATTTTATAAGGATAATGGTTCCCAAAAATAGATTATAGAGTTCCCTTGAAAATAGATAAGAATTGGAGAAATTCCCTTAAATCGGGCGTGTATTTTGGAAACAGCTTTGAAAGTTCCTTTAAAAACGTGTAACTATCCACAAAACAAGGAAAGATTATGGTTTTTAAACATATATATGATACTAGAACAGAAAATATGATGAGTACATAGAAATACATAAGAATTACATCGAGGTAATTAGACAATGAAAGTATCCCGAATGAAAATGGAAGTTCGGGTGGAAAAACCCTTACCTTAATTCCAAACGTGTTCTGATCTTGTACTTAAGCTCATGGAATATGAAATTATACTTGTTAATAACTTATTTCATAACCTATTATACATTTATTTAGTTTACGATAATTCTGGTTAGTTCATTTATGTGTTTATTGACAAGTTATGATATTGAATTTCGTCGTTCCGGAGTGTTCCTTTCTCTTATTTTCATATTCGGTTCACTTGTTTTTAAGTAATGAAGTGGAATGGATGTAAATATCCATAATTGAAATTATATATTATTTATTAACATATATAGTTGTTATTTTTCATTTATATAACTTGGTTACATGGAACGAGGATGAATTATCATATAGAACTTTAATGATAATTGTTTCGGTTAATTTGTGGGTTTTGATTATAATGGACTCATTTTTCTTTGTAACCCAACACCATTTGAACAAAGGGATTACCGAATCTTAAATAGGTTATATTATATATAATAATATGGTTCAACCATAACAATAATGGTTTCAGGACTAGAATTTAGAATGATAAAAGAAATCGAAAGTCCATCGTCCTTGAATGTGTAAAATTGACACATCTCAGATTGTGTTCTTGGTACTAGTATAAAAGAACGTAAAAAGGGGGAGATGATGATAAATTATTACACTATCATGAAAACATTAAAGTACATATAAGTTACTGGATTCATCACAAAATTTGGATAAATAGAGGTAATAGAAAAAGAAAACAAATGAACTTGAAAGGAAAGACAAAGAATTGAAAAGAGGAATTTACCTCTTGAACCAAACTTCCTTGAGAACCTCCTTAAGGGAGAGGTTTTGGTCTTTTAATGAGACCAAAGTTTTCTCGACATGGGAGAGGAGGTTGGGATGGTATTTTTCTAGAATTTGGAGAAGTCACAAGGCTTGATATTAGTGATTGGAAGAGGGGGTGAGAGGGTTTTTTTATAGTGGAGGAGAGAGGGAATTTCTTAATATAAAACTCATTAATTTATTATTTCTTCACAAGACAAGTAATAGTAAGTATTCCATGAAAAATAATAGTAATTTTATCATGTTAATTCGGATTAAGGGTGGTGACATAAGCCATGATTCTAGTAATAGTCTATTTATCTTATAATGTATATATACGGTAAATTACCGTATTTTACTATTCATCAAAAAATCAAGTATTTTAGAAAAATCCCAAAAATTCACCCTAACCATTTTTTGACGTGTAGAATACAAAAATGAATTCCATTTTTTAAAAATATTTTTAAAAATATTATTAATTTAATATTTAATTAAAATCATAATTTATTATCAAAAACCAGTTTTAAAACATTCATTAAGTTATTCTAAAATATAGGTATATAGTACTTTCATGTTGAATATTATTTATATATTATCATAGGTAAGGTTACTATTCATTAGTGTATATCACTATTCATAAGGGTATTTTACTATTCATAAGGGTAGGTTACTATTCACAAAGAATTAAGTTTTTCTTATTGGACTCTAAATAACTTACTGATTGCGACTGTGTATGTCAAATTTTTGAAATTTACATCACAGAAGTGACAAATTTATGTTTTAAGGGTCCCATAGAACTTAGTAGTTAATGTGATTATGTCATATTTATAAGAAAGTAATTTACATTAAAAAAATATTGGGTCGTTACAAATATGGTTCTAATATAGATGAATAATAAATATAAATTTATTATAAAATATGTTAGAGGGATTCTGACCAAGTAGAATTCTTTGGTAAGTGTTTTTCTCATCTCAATTTCCCTTTATTGAGGTATGTTATATATTTAATACCTTCTTATTTTTGTGTTTCATATATAATAACCATGAATTTAATTTATTAAAATTCATTTCCAATTTTAAGTATTTAAATATCCAATAAGGTCCTATATTTCATGATATCGTGATTCAAAAGTTACCAAATCCTTAAAGGGTTTTATTTAAAATAACTAATTTAAGAGTTTTGAAGTATTTTACTCAAATGTTTTTCTTCCAAATCAATATTATTTATACTATTTTAGGAATTTTATTATATAAAATCAAATGAATTTTAAAGTCATTTTCAAATATCTTTGACTTTATTTACAAAGTTTAAAAAAGGAGTCTTTTCAACGTTTTCCATACGGGTCATTTTTGAATTTATTTATAAAGGTATAAAAAGAATGTTTCTTCAACATTTAACAATTGGATTTTTTTTATAGAATCATTTAATTCCATAAATATTAATCCTCTTTTATATGTTTCAATTTTTTTTCAAATAAAATTCAATTCCAAATGTTCTTTTATTTTTTCATTTTTAAAAATCTATTAAAAGAAAAGAGCATTTATTCTTACTTTTCAAATAATATTTCTAATGATGTTATAAAAGTAGTTTTTATCTATGTTAATATCCTATAATATTATTATACTTCACTAGGTATATAATATAATGATTCTATCCAACTTCTTTATCAAGATTTCTTACAAATATGTTTAAATAAATTTTCATGAAACCTGTTTCTTTTCCAAATTTTAATTAAGCTATGAAAAAATGATAAATTCTCTTATGTTATTATGGAATAAATATTTATGGTTTATCACTATGTTATGGGTGGGTATTTTATAGACCTTCAATTCACTGGGTAATGTTTTATATTTCATGAGCTTAAAAGAGTATACAAACGGTTAGCCCAAGCCCAGGGGTGTATGAGTGGTTAACCCAAGCCCAAAAGGTAAACTTGGGGTTGACCCAAGCCAACTATACTTTGGGAAGGAGGTTATACTATCTCATTATATAATTAATGTATTGGTATTTAGCCTTGAATTGTGTTATGATTCTTATGCTTATATTTATGTTGTACTTTTATAACACATAATGATACCTATGTTATGATGAATAAAGATTAATAACTTATAATTCATTTTTACACCAAAAGATTTATGACATGATTTGATGATTTATGATTTATGGATTATTGGGTTTGATTCTCCTATGATATGATATTTCACTTTGATTATGTTCTCATACCCATTTTCTAATCTTATGATCACTTATGATCTTCAATTGATATCTCCCATGTTTACCTTTACTGGGCATCTGAGATCACCATTTTCTTATGTTTATATTCCCTAGGTCATAAATAATGATATTAAGTATGATATGTTAAGAAAGGGAGTCTATTGTAAATATTATTTATGGTAAATGCTGAAGAAATTGGAAAAAATAAGTTTATTATGTACCTAATCCCCAAATTCACTAAGGATTAAGGTTTCAGGGTGTGAATTATTATGATATATACTGAATATTCATATAAAATGATGTAACATGCATGTATGTTATTCTTTTTTCACCTTGGTTAAAATCAAAGACAATATGTAAAGAGTAATTTTTTAGCACAAGATCCAGAAGCATGGGTCTAAGTAATTTCAGTTGGTATTAGAGAAGGGTTTAGTTATTGTTGGGTAATGGGGTATAAAGGATAATAAGAAAATACCTAAATTAACTTACATGAAGTAGGATGAAAAAAATGTCATAGGTTGAAATGAATGTGTTACAATTTAATATATCCCAAGATTTATTGTTCTTATTATTTCTTTTATTATTTTTATATCCTCACACTGAATATTTTGGTTTTAGTCAATGTATAGAACCAGGAATAATTGATTTAACAACATATGTGACTGGTTATGAACCTCATGAGAAACCAAATGAAATGGGACCTATAATGTGAAATATTATAGCTATTCTCACTTAACTCTGTCAATCTATGAAAAATAATTCAAACCATGTCAAATTTATGAATGTATAAAGGAAGGAAAAACTCATCATTTATTACTTCATATGAAAACATCCACCCTCATTTATTGGGTCTTCCAATCTATTAATTTCCTAGAAGTGGATCGGTATGATGAAAAAAATATTTTTGTTCTCCAATGTTTAGATCATTAGAAGGTGGAATTATCTATATATTGTTGAGAAGGTGAAACATATTTGTGGTGGTATCTTATCAAGAACATAAGGAAATAGAAGGAAATTGATTTCATGGGATGAACATAGTTTATAATAGTAATTTTAAAAAACTATTTTACCAAAAATATCTACACTAATAGGAGATATAATTTATAAAGCTAAAAAGGAGTATAAATACATTGGTACCTATGAAGAAAATTTTAAAATAATTTCAAGGTATGAATCTAGTTTTATCCTTGACCCTAAAAGAAAAATTAACCATTTATTTAGTGTCTTGAAAATAAGTCTTCAAAGGAAATTGGATATAAGATACTTTGGTATTTAAAAAGAAATTGTTTGATGTACTCTAAAGGTTGAAATGGAAATTGGAGACCCCCATGATTCTCTCAATTTTAGGGACAAGAAAATAAAAATGGATTTTTTTGAAACTATAACAGTAATAAATCCCATGGAATGAATAAGACTTGAATTCTTATATGCTAAAAATGTGGGAAGAATCATGGGGGTAACTTTATACTAGGAACAAATAAATACTTCAAGTGTGGAAGAAAAATTCATAAAACAAATGAATACTGAGAGGATATGAGGAGTATAATTAATAAAAAGGGCGAAAATAAAGCCTAAACTAATGTACCACCAACACTAAAATACTTCAATTGTAATTATTATGTAAATTATTCCAAAAATTTCACTAAACCAAAGGTTACTGGTGATAACCAACATTAGTAACCTCTAAAGCTAAAGGATGAAGGGAAAACCTATGTAATCACAACCACTAAAGTGGGTCTTGAGAATAAAGTGATGAAAGGTTCACTTATCATCCACTCAAGAAATACTAATTTCATATGTTATTATTATTCTAACCTCTATTTTGTATATAGATAATTTTCTAAGAGTATCACATCACCACCTCAATGATTAAATATTGGATTAATAGTCGAAAATACTAATGGTATGATGATTGTATCCTAAGGGTATAACTCTTTCCTGATAGAAGTTTATGGGAATATGATTCCAGTAAATCTTATTATTCTCCATATAATATAATTTTATGTAATTTTGTTCATGGATTGTGCAACAACCTAATATTTTAGTATTAATAAATACCAAGTTTAATATATTTCTTCACACGTAATAATGAACTTAAACAACCCATGATATATTTTAAGTGGTAAATATATTTTTTATAATGTATCTATTAAGTCAGAAGGTATAAATATAGGTAACCAAATTATGAAATATATGGGTCATTTTTAATACTAATTGTTGATAAAATTCAATTAGTTTATCTAAATAACCAATAATATAATTTTATTCTTAAAAATGTATTTTCCTAAAAATTGCCTTTTTAAGCACTATGTATTTTTTTATTTCAAGAATAAAATATATTGTGTTTAAATGGTGATAAAATATATTTTTTATATGAATAAAATATTAACACTTGTTCAATTAGTAATTTATTAGAAATAGGAATAAGAATATTTAATATTTAAAAAATTATTTTCCAATAAAACAATTTTTCATTATATTTTATATTTCAATTTTAAAGTTAAATTTCTAATTTTTTTTATTTTAAATTTTTAAAATTAACTTCATTTTTTGATTCATCATAATAATATTATCCCGGAAGAATTTTGGGATATTTCTTAAAAGATAAATTTTTAGGTGATTAGTGAAAAATACCATTTTTAGAAATACCATTATTTTTATGAAACCATTAGGATATAAGAATGAATAAAAAATTTATAAAAAATATTTCATAAGAAGGTGTATTTAATAAGTAAAAGTATATATTTAAAATATTAATTTTAATTTAGAAACCTATGATTAATATTTTTTTTTCTTAAGTAATTATTTTTTAAAAATTATTTTTTATGCATTAAACACTTATTATTTTAGAATAATTGTTTTTAAATTTTATAAATTTAGTATTATGAAATGGTTTTCATATTTTGGATAAGAGTACCCAAATTATTTAATAAGTGTAATTTTATTTTTTGTTATAAAAATAAGATATAGAGGGTAAAAAATATTTACCATGGTAAATTAGGCTAAAATTTAAAATTAAGGAGAAAAATCCTATAAATCCTCAAGAAATATTTCCATACATGTAGTTTTCTTGACCCAAATATCCCCTATATTATTTTCCACTTTTGAAGCCATTTTATTGTAATAATGCACCTTTTATTACCAAAATGCCACTCCCATCACTTATAAAACGAGACTTTCAAAACCCTATTTCTCCTCACATCACAAGCTCCTTAGTTTTACCAAGATCTACCCAAAACCCCACAAAAAACTTATATATACATACTTTAGGTTATGTAATCCACAAAGGCACACTCCTCAAAGGCTTAATCCAAGTTTCAAAGGGGTCATTCTAAGGAGTAAGGTAAAAATTCCCAAATCATTCCTTTTCATTTCTATTTCATTAAGTCTCATTATTCCATCTAAAAGTATATTATACCATATTAAAATAATAACATAAAAATTGTAATATACTGAAATTTTATCATTTTTATAGAAAAATCATTATTTACCTTCCACCTTTCTCATTAGAATAATGAAAATGTCATCCATGCAAATGTGAAGACTACCGCCTTCATGAATGATGTGTTTTATTTTCTACCACTACCTTACACGGATATTTATAAAATTTTATTTAATAAATAAATATGTTATTTATGAAATTTTTAATATTATGAAAATAAAAACCATTTTATACCTCCCTCCCATTCTATGGAAAACAAAAATGTTGACATTGTGTACGTGCATACTACCGCCTCCATTAAACAACATATTTCATTTTTCATCAAAGACATACACTAATTGTTATAAACACATGTGATTAATATATATGATATAAAATATTCATATATTTTATGAATATGGTTCATAAAGGATAACATAAATATTAATAATCATTACAAAATATTCCATTAATACCATTATATTACCCGAAATAAGTTTATTATGTATCTCGTTCTCATGAACCATGCCTATAGTTTACATCAAGTGAAATTAGGGATGCTTAAATCCTTTAAACACAATGATTTAAATATATTTTATAATCTAGTAATGATTAAATTAGTATCAAATAATAGGGTTTTTTGTTTCTATTATGAAACATATGTGAAACAATCAGAATTACAACACCCGATAATGAAAATAAGTGACAAATAAATAATGAATGAATACAAAATGTTTATAAAAAATGATTAAAAATGGATAAATATATATATTAATAATTTTATGTAATGAGTTATTAATTTGTTTAGGTTAAATATACGATATTTGAAATCACTTTTTTTGTAAGTCAAGATTAATGGTAAGGGATTTCCCATTTCAATTTTTATTGTTTGAGTCTTATGCCATATGCACCTCTTGTTTTCTTTTTATTGGTGTATTTAATTAACATGGATGAATTTTTATCATAAATTTAATGAGTATAAAAGGGATTAAAAATCCATATAATATAATAACTTCCAGAGGATTTTGTTTTTAGGGTTACTAAATCAATATTGGTTTCTTAATCATAATTTCTCTTCATTGAGATATCTTTCATATTCACCACTTATTTTATTTTATGTTATATATATTTCCCATGAATTTATTTTTAATATATTTATAATTAATTTCACGGGATTCACTAATCCATCTTATGTTCAACATTTCTTGGGTTTTTAATTTGAATGGTAATTAATTTGTAAGGGGTTATTTATAATCAAGATTATAATGATTGAATTCCCATATGGAAAAATATTATGTGAACTTTATCACTAAGAACTGGACCATTTTCTTATCCTCTGTTTATTATTGAGGTTTTACATATCCTCTTTTAATTTTATTTCACTTGTTAAATAATTTACCTAATGTGATGTTTGTGATAGAAACTAACCCCACATCTTCTTTTAAGTTGGGAATTTTCCGCCTCTACATATATATTAATTTTTAAAGATGTCCTTATATATATTTCACTAATCGATTAAGGTCATTCTATATATTTTTTTAATTTTTTTGAAAGGAATATTTTAATTTTTTCTGCACATGTCATTTTTCAAAAAGAATCCATTTTTAATGTTTTCCATGTGAACAAATTCTTTCACAGTTATAATAATTTTTCTTTATAAAACTTTAATTCCATGCTTTAAAATGGTTTTCCAAATTATTTTAATTTTTATGTATTTAAAACAAAAATAAATATTGTTATATTTATCAAGATCAAATGTTTAATTTTAAAAATGGGATTTTGAAGGATTGTGTTTTTAATAAATAAATATTTATTGTTTTTATGTATTCTCAAAGAAGGTTTTTCTAAAGCATCGTTATTTTCTTTTTTTTTAATAAAATTTTTTTTATTTTGTTTTGAAAGAGTAATTTCTAATTTTTTATTAGGATTAGAGCATTTTATTTTAAAGAAATCATTTTAATTAATTTTATAGAGGTTCATGAAAGGGAAATTACTTGTTGTTTTTCATAGTTAATTATAAAATAATATTAAAAATGGCGTTTTTTCATCCATGTCAACATCCATTGATTTTCTTTATGTCATAGTTAGGATATGTCATTATGATACTGTCCACCTTGTTTTTTATATGTCTTATGAAATGTCTTATGAATTTCTTCATGAACCCCATATATTTTCTATGGGTTAATTAAGTGATGTTTTAAATATGAATGTTTGCATGTTATATTAGTATAAATATGTATGATTTTCATTATGTGACTGGTGGGATTGAAATTATATTTCCATAGAATGCATTGGGCGAAACTTGATATCTCATGAGATAATTTTAAAGGGAATGTGGAGTGAACCCACACTCCTATAAGACTATGTCCATTAAGTTATGGGTGAGTACAAAATTATATATCCCTTTAATGCATTGGGTAAAGTTTTATATCTCGTGATATAATTTTGAGAATCAAGTACTGATGCTTGCTCCACTATGGGGATCAGGAAGTGATGCTTTCTCTACCATAATCCCAGAATTTTGAAGTGATGCCTGCTTCAATAAATTATGGTAATTAGGAATCGATTCCTAGTCTACTATGTTGTAGGAATCAGGATTTGAGGTGAGGTCCACTATGTTATGGGAAATAGGCAGTGATGACTAATGATATATTTTAAAATTTCCATGCTCATATTTGTTCCACATTCATATTTTTTGAATCATACTAATGTTATATTGTATTATGTATTAGGTTATGATTAAATCCTTGATTTTGGTATTATGGTCTATTTTTATTTGGGTATAAAATATTATTGTAATGTTCTTGGACTTTGATTATGTTTTTCTACCCACAAGCTTATATTATTCTCATTTATGATCATCAATTGTTATCTATTATGTTTACCCTTACTAAGTATTTGAGATAATTTTTTTATTATATTTCTATTCCCCAAATTGTGAATAAATTTATTAATTATGATAAATATAAAAGAGTATCATGTAAAAATAAAGTTTTTGCAAAATGTTGAAGATTGTTCATAAAAAAGTGTATTATGGATCTAGTCACCAAAGACACTAAACCTTTATGGTTCTTGGGATTGTGTGAGAATACTGTGATATGTAATATTAATGTGAAATATGTGAAAGTTTATTTTGGGTTATCTCAATTTTTATTAAATATAGTGTTTAAATAATTCTTTCTTTAAATTAGATTTGGGTGTGCGGGTTTGGGGTGCCACATATTGCCTCTATCAATATAGAGCCCATATCAATTGTTGAGGCATGGAAGTCATATTTCACATCCTGAATCAACCTATGGTTTTATATTAGTGTAATTATGATGATGAACTCATAATGGAAATTTCTTCCATTATATGGATCTTAATACCTTAGTATACATGATATTAATCTCAAATGATTGAGGAGAAACACAACATTAAAATTAAGCCTATTTTCTGGAATTTTATAGATTTATTTACTAAATATTTTCCTAGACTTACCCCAAATATTTAATTTAAGTTTATGATATAAATAATACATTGTTCTATTAATATTTCTAAGACTCCTTATTAAATGGTTCAGATTGAGTTATATAATTAAAAATGAAACTATAAGAGAATCTGGATAAGGGATTCATATGTCACAGTGCTTCACCATTTTGTAACACCTTGAAATTATAAAAGAATAATATTTTGGTTGATATAATATATTACATTCAACATTTAGTTTATCTTGAATTGTATGAAACACTGGTTTTATCTGAAATCTTTCATTACTCGTAAGCCTGAGTTTTACCGAACAACAATATACTATTAATATTATTATTTAATATAACAATTATCACCTAGCTGTTGGAATGAAGTGTATGAATAGTAATAACTAAATTATATAAATTATATGGTTTAAATATATATAAAATAAATTTATTTGATACTGATTAGAAATGAAAATAAGAACCATTTGAAAGAACAAGAAATGTTTTTTGAAAAACTATATATATTTTTTTCTAAAAAGATGTTTAGTCGTGCTTTGTGCACATAATTTAAAATTATTTTTCCCACATTTATAGAATTTATTTTATAAAATTAATTTAATTTTTAATCCATAATATAAAAATTGTCTTTGGATTATTTTTTGGTGAATTTTATGAAAATTTCATTTTTTTAGAAAATAATGAAAATACCAATTTTATTAAACTATCATTTTCTTTATATTAAAAATTCCATTTATGATTTGATTTTTAAATAAAAGTAAAATTTATTTAGTTTGATATAATATAATTAATTACATTTTAATCGTCCTTATAACCAATTTTGGTCTAAGTGCATTTTTTGGCTTCAAAACACATTTTTGAAGAAAACTGGTTTTTTGTTGCAATTTGCTAGTTTAATTTAAAATTAAATTATAAAACTTATGTATTTTGAATTTTGAAAAATTAAATAAATATTTTAAATTACTGGTTCCAAATTTATTAAATAGTTTCATTTTATTTTTGGTCAATATGAATATTAAATTTTGTAATTTATTACCACAGTAAAGGGTAAATCATGTAATTTAAGTTAAAAATAAAATTATAAGAACCATAAAATGACTTAACGCCTACATAAATCTTATTTTATGTGTTTATATCAATAATAATCATCCAAGGGTTTAACGTATGACCTTTTGGGTCCACTTGGATAAGATTATAACATTCATTGTATTTTATTTAATGAAAAGTCAAACATATCACACTTGTTTTTAATAAGTATGATATTTTTAATAAGGTGTTATATATAAGATATAGTTTTATATAAATAGTGATTTTAAATCTAAAATATTTATCTTCATCGTGGTAATTTTTTAATTTTTAGTGAATAAAAAAGTAGCTTAAATGCGTACACAACACTAATATAGTATTAATTTAATTAATAGAAAAATAAAATAAATATTTTTAAAAATATTATTTTTGATATAATTTGAATGGTTTAATGTGTCCAAATTTTTTTATAGATTTATATGACATACTATAGAGTTTTGATTTAATTATTTTATAATTCCATTTTTTCTTGATGTATTTTAATTCAAATTAAATAAATAGTATTAAAATTGAAAAAATGATATTTTATCAAAATAATATTTGTTAAATTATTTAAACATCATAAAAATAATAAATAATAACAAAGGGGATAAAATATGATTGAAAAATTCATACCCTATTAAATTATAGGCCATTTGGAAGCATTTGGATCAAGAATAGTCTTATTATATTTTAATATTTTGAAAAATTACAAAAGTACCTCTCACTTCAATTATAAAAGGGAACCCATTTTACACTTATTTACACAAATTTAAGACATATAGATCAACTAAAATCTACCCATTTCTCTTCTCACCATCATTATACAAGTTTTAAAGGTTATTTTCCTTCCAAAACACCAACCTTAGATCATTTAAGAGGAGATCTAAAGGAAGTCCACTGAAGAAGAGGTAATCATCTTTAACAACTCTTTCAAGTTTATTTATTCTTATACTTTATATTAATGTATTTTTTCCATGATAAAATAATAAATCTAGTATCATATATATACATGTTATTTTATTATGATAACGAGACAACTATATTCCACCTTTTATCTATCCTATTTAAAATGAAAGCACCGCGCATGAGTACATACGACTTGCCGTCTCCATATAGTGGTGTAATTATTTTCATCACCAATTTAATTGGATGGTTATAATGATGGATATATTTTATAATTATGAAATTATTTTAATTTTTTAAATTTAATATATCATCGAATCCCTTACCCTTTCACTCGTTAAAGGAATGTGGTGTAATTTGATTTTCATCACCACTTTACTTGGATGGTTATAATGATGGATATATTTGATAATTATGAAATTATATTAATTTTTTAAATTTAATATATCATTAAATCCCTTACCCTTTCACTCATTAATGGAATGATATCATCGCTCATGTGTATATACGACCCACCATCTCCACAAAGCGATGCGATTCAGTTTCCATGTACAACCTTCAAGAATGATTCTAAAAATGTTTATAATAAGTCAATATGATATTTATAACATTAATATATTTATGTGGATGATTTTACTATATAATATGTAAATGTATTGGAAATTTCATGATAGAACACGTATGAGAAAACATGGTAATTAACACTTGAAATAATGAAATCAATAAAATATTATTAATAAATGGGTGATAAAATGTTATAGAATTATTATATATGATATAATAAATATGAATATGATTTTTTTATAAATTAATAGAATAATTTAAACCATTATATAGGAGGTTAGATCATGTTCAACTAAAGGAAAGAGAAAGGTAAGGTATTTTCATCTCACTTTTATTTCTGTTGGACACATGCTTTATTCACCAATTATTTCTTTTGTGCGGTGTATATAATGAAATTTAATATATTATATCATGAATAAATTTTTTTAATGGTATTTAAAGTTTCATTTGAAGTTATTTATTTTACAGGGATTATGATTCAAATGATACCAAAGTGGTAAGGTTTTATTTCACAATCTCATCATTATTCAGGATTATTTATGTTTAAGTATCTACCGAGGAATATTTATCTTCCATGTAAATGTTTTCTAAAAATGTTTTAAATTTTTTTACTATTATAAAATGAATCTTTAAATTCAATTTTAACCGTGTTTGAATTTTTACAAAAAGTTTTGAAAGGAATCTTCCTTTCTTTTTCCAAACAAGTTACTTTTTGGATTTTCTTACAAAAATATAGAATAAGTGTTTTTTAAGTTATATGGTATGAGAGGATTTTCCCACCTTCATGGATATTTGATGTTTTGAACCTTCCTTTAAAATTTGAAAAGGATATTTTCCAAGAAGTTATTTTACCTCATATTCATAGATTTTTTTTAAAAGTGAAATTTCAAAAGTGAAAAAGATATTTTCCTCAAAAATATTTTTAATAATCTTGTTATACCATATTCACTTACTTCTGGTTATTGGATATTTCATTTCTATTAAATATCCATATTCTTGTATCATGGCTATAATTATTTCCTAAATAATATACCTTTTTTATATACAATGATCACTTTAAAAGTTATTTGATTTTCTGGGAAATATTGATAAATTAATATTCTTTACTCAATATGAGTATTTAATGATAAGGAAAATTGTTTATGAATTAAATTTATTATTCAATACATGAGGAATTATTTGGAAATGAAATACATGGGTGGGGCCTAGTTATATATAGCCCCTAGATGCATAAGTAGTCTCATGGGACAAATCAATTGGCTAGCCTTAGTTAAGTGGGTTTTCACCCAGCATGTTTTAAACTGCCTGGTGAAAGGTATTGATGGTAAATGTATCATGTTCTTGGGAAACATGTTGTATGATAATTAAGAATTACCTTCATTTCAGTTATTATTTTTATCCATGATTTTTTCACAATGATATTATCTCTGGATTCATTTCATTCTTAGATCAGTGATTATATGTAATGTGTGTTCAATTATTTACTTTAACATATTGATTATGCCTTATCTATTCATGTCATAAAGTTATTTAAATGGAATGTGTGTTAAATTATTTACCTTAGCATATTGATTATTACCTATCTAATTATGATATTCAATTTATTTAAATGGAATGTGTTTGTAGTTATTTAACTTGAAAATTTTTTTATGTTTATTGATTCTTGATAGCTTTTATTGCGCTTAACCCTTACTCAGTAGTTGATCTCACCATTATTTTGTTTCCTTTCACTAAGAATATGTGAAGTGTACTATGATCTATATTCAAGGATATATTGGAGGGAATGATGTTATTATCATTTTTTTTGTAATTTGTGTTTTCAAATGTAATGAAAGTCTCAAGTATATATCTAGTTTACCAAGACTAATAAACTATCCAGTCCTTTAGGATACGAATCCTTGTATATTATGCTAATGTAATAAAGAAGACATAATCTCCAGGCTACTGGGGTTAGAGTTTCTATAGTTGGTATTAGAGGAATTTTAGTTTAAACATTGGGAACTAGATTTAAGAAAACATATATTAGAGAACATAACACTATAATAGAAATGGATAATAAGAATAGAAGAATATCCTAATGTTTTGTTAAGGTATAGATTATGTGGTTTTTTCTAGAAATAAATCCTTGTATGGATATAATAAGTGGACATGGTTTTGGAACAAAGGTACCTAGGAGTAATAACTCTAAAAAGGGTGCATTAGGTTAGACATTATCATCACCAAGTTCACATAAATGGGCCTTAATGCAAACCTGGTTTGACAATCTCAAAGAATATGCTGAGGATAATTCACATTTTATTTACAAACCATTACTAAGGAATTGAAAATAGAGATATCCCCAAAGAAATCTTGTTTATTATTAATATATTATCATATGTTATGTATTTCACTAGTTTTGGGATTATACATTATGTTTGATAATGGTATGATCTAATCTAGTGTATGCCATTATTTAGAAATAGAACCTAGTAGAAGGAATGTGAACCTCATCAATGTACACAATCTAAATTGTAATAATGACCATCTCTTTGATGATCTTAAGGATTTTTTTCAAAGGGAAATAATCTCCAAAACATTCTCATAATATGAGGACATTGTATCGTTTGCTAATAAGGTAGAGAAAGAATCATCTAAGTACTATGGATTTTAAGGGAAGCAATAGAAGAAGTGGATACGATAGGAAAATATGGATAAAGGGAATAAGGGAAATAAGTATTTACCCAAATGTGATAATTGTGGAATGAAACACCCTGGTACTTACTTTTAAGGAATTTAAGTTTTCTACAAGTATAGAGAGAAGGCCACCATGATTTTTATTGCAAGGGTAAGAATTTTTTTTATAATTTACAATGATTAAACTATAAAGAGTTGGGAAACTACATAAATCAATTTCTCAAACATCAAATTAATATACCATAGAAGAATCTAAGGGATCATTGTCTAATATGTGCTATTACCACAGACGAAGTGGAATGATTAATGTGATTGTGTTTGGATCAAGAATTATGTAATTTAAATATTTTATCAATGATATCATAGTTATAAGAATTATGAAATATATAAGGATTGTAATGTAGTACTTTTTCATTAATTATTTGAAAGTGTATGTTAAATGGTACCAATAAACAATAAAAATGACTTAGTGGAAAGGTGAAATTCTTGGAAAAAAATGATTGAGGGAAAGATAACCCTTAATATGTTCCTAATGTTGAGATAGTGATGTTGGGATAAATAAATTATTGATATGGATAAAGTAAATTGGATATTATTGATACCTTGGAACTGATTAATAATTTGTTGAAAAAGTTGGTTATGCTATCATTGACGGAGTTAACAAAATTTTTGGATTTAAGGAATATACCCAATAATATGTGTTCTATTTAAGGAATAAGGAAGAATGCATGTTTTCATTAAGGTTTTATGGGGATTCAAGTTATTATCATTTTTAGGATAATATGTGATCAAAGTATCCACATGTTTGGAATGTGACATTATGAACTGATTTATGTTGTCTAGGGATAAATGTTTGATCAGTTTTTTAGATTTTGAATATGTTGAATTACAAAATGGTTTAAGTTGACCTTTAGATATTATTATTTGATGATAATGTATGATTTATCATATTAGATAAATTGTGGTGACCATTTAGGTTTTGGTAAATATTTAGAGGTCTAAAGAATGACTTATGGATCTAACAATTCATAAAAAGTGCTTCAGGCATAAAAAATAATCTTGAATATCCTTCTCTTGGTGTAATAAATGAAGTGGAAAAATGTTGAATTACAAAAAAAGGATGCGATTATTCTTATGAAATGTAATGAAATCAAGTAAGTTTATTTTATTTATTACTTTATCTAGATGGTAAAGGAATTACTCAACTTTCAGAAAAGGGTATTAAAAAAAACATTATCCTATTTCCTTCATATTTTATAAATCAGATGGTTTTTAAATCATCACAGATTTATGTCTTTTAGGACATTAAATTTCCATTGATAATTTACTTTCTTGTCATTAATGACCTTTATCATTGTCTATAATTATTGGCAGTTTTCTTCCGTGTCCACATCTTTACTTGCCACCAATTTTATCCTATATAGAAACCTAGTTATGTGTTATTCCAAATGAAATTTATATTTTGGTTTCTCTCTTATTAAGATGATATTTTATTAACCCTTTTATGATGTGGGTTTTTCGACCAAGTAATTTTCAAATATGAAACTATTGATTACCAAGATCAAGTTTAATCTATAAGAACACAATTTATTTAAGGTGGGGAGAATGTAACACTCAAAAATTATAAAAGAATATAATTATATTTGATAGAATAAATTACATGAAACATTGATTTAAGCTTTACTTACATGTAACAATGAATTTATTCAAAATCTTACATTACACACATGGTTGGGTTTTACCGAATAACCATATACTATTTATATTATTATTTAATATGGAAATTATCGCCTAGCCATTAGAATGATGATTATGAATAATAATAACTAAATTATCAAAATAATGTGATTAAAAGAGATATAAAATAAATTTATTGACTATCAATTGATTAGTAATGAAAATAAGAACCATTTGAAAGAAAAAGAAATATTTTCTGAAAAACCATATTTTTTCTAAAAAGAGGTTTAGTCATGCTTTGCACACATAATTTAAAATTAATTTTTTCCAATTTTATAAAATTTATTTTATGAAATTAATTTAATTTTTTTAATCCATCGTTTCAATATTATATTAGGATTATTTTTTTGAAAATTTTCAAAACGTTAATTTTTTCAAAGAATAATGAAAATAACGATTTTTATTAAACTATCATTTTATTTATATTTAATATGCCATTTATTATTTTATTTGGAACTTAAGGTAAATATTATTTTGTTTTATATAATCTTATTAATTACATTTTAATCAACCTTATAACTAATTTTTGGTATAAGTATATTTTTTTGACTTCAAAGCACATTTTTCAAGAGAACTATTTTTTATTATGTTTTTCATTTTTAATTTTAAATTAAATTATGTAACTTAAGTATTTTTAATTTTAAAAATGGATTCCATATTTGAAATTAGTGGGTCCAAATTTAGTAAACATGACACTTTTATTTTTGGTCAATATGAATAGTAAACTTAGTAATTTTATTGCCACGGTAAAGTATAAATCAAGTAATTTTGGTTAAAAATAAAATGATAAGAACCATCAAATAAACCAAAAAACCTACATAAATATTATTAGATGAGTTTATATCTACTAAAATAATAAAATGGATGAAATTATGACCTTTTTGGGCGACTTGGATAAGATTATGAACTTTATAGTATTTTATTTAATGAAAAGTCAAACATGTTACACTCTTATTTTTAATAAGTATGATGTTTTTAATATGCTGTTATGTAGAAAATATGTTTGAATAAAAATATTATTTTGAAATTTTTTTTATCCTAATCATGGTAATTTATTTTTAATTCTTATTAAATAAAAATTTACCTTAAATGCTTACACAACATTATTATAGTATTAATTTAATTAACAGAAAAATAAAATAAATGTTTTTAAAAATATTATTTTTGATATAATTTGAATGTGTTAATATGTGAAATGAATTTTATAGATCTATATGAAATATTATAGAGGTATTAGTATATTATATTCTAATTCCCCTTTGTCTTGATTTATTTGAAGTCAAATTAAATTAATAGTGTCAAAATTGACAAAAATGATATTTTATCAAAATGATATTTTATTAAATTATTTAAAAATCATAAAAATATTAAATAATCCCAAAGGGGATAATATATGGTCTAAAAAATCATCCCCTATTCATTTATAGGTAATTTTGAATCATTTTTCTCTAGAATAGTCATATTATATTTCAATATTTTTGTAAATTCCGAAAGTTCCCCTCACTTCAATTATAAAAGGGAACTCATTCCTTTACTTATTTACACCACATTGATCCATCTAGATAAAACAACTATACCCATTTATCTTATAAATATCCTTATTCAATCTATATAGGTTATAGTTCTTCCAAAAGACCAACCCTAGACCCCTTAAGAAGATATCTAAAGGAAGACTGCTAAAGAAGAGGTAATCGTCTTTACTGAATATTTCAAGTTTATTTATTATTATACTTACTATTAATGTATTTTTTAAATGATAAAATAATAACTATAGTATTATATATATTATTATATTTTTTTATTATGATACAACCATATTCCACCTTTTATCCATCATACTAAAAATGAAATCACCACATGTGCGTACATACGACTTACTATATCCGCACAACGATGTGATTTTTTTTCATCACTACTTTAATTATATGGTTATAATGATGTTAATAATGGATATATATGATAATTATGAAATTATATAAATTCTTTAAATTTAATATATCATACACTCCCTTACCCTTTTACTCATTAAGGGAATGATATCATTCCTCATGTGTACGTACGACCTATCATCTCTATGAAGTGATATGATTAATTTTACATGAATAACTTTCAAGAATGATTCTAACAATTCATATAATGAGTAAATATTATATTCATAATATTAATATAATTCTTGATATAATTTTACTATATAATATGTGCAAGTATATTTTTGATGAAAATAGGTACAATTGTTTAGGGAAACATAATGGTCTGATGGAGCCTGGTCAGTACATCCATTTTATATTATTAAGAAGATGCCATAGTTTAATTCATTCATATCTGGTTCATACCTGTAATTTTTTTCTATTTCTAAACGTTTTCCAATAGATTTTTCATAGAACTGGAAAAACTTAATGGTTTTGTATCAATGGGGACCTGCTTTCCAAAGGTAGGCACTTGTTAGGTGTTTTGACCTACGATGCTTAAGAACTCACATTGGTTGAGAGGATGGGAGGTTGATCTCATCACATTATTTTGGGGGTAATTATTGCATACACATGACTCTCTTATAGATTTAAGATATGTTCATAAGTCCTTCATTAATTCCCAATTATGATGTGGGTTATTTAGAATTAGCAATCAATTATTCGCATATGTAGAATTCAGAATCATTTGTATGTATCTAAGGTTCTTCATTGATGGATTTATCTATATATATTCAAGGTTATCCATCAATGGTATCCTATAATACACTACTTAGAGATTATTTAGAAATTATTATGATGTTTCTAGTTTTCTATCCATATAGTGGGGAACTCTAGAGTTTATTTTCATCTATATAGATGAATTTCACTCTAGAATTTATTGTTATCCAGGTTGATGAAGTTCACTATAGAATTTATTTTCATCCAGGTAGATGAAGATCAATCTAGAGTTTATTTTCATTCAGGGAGATAAGAATTATTTGATGCTGGGATCAAACCTATAAATGGGCTTCCTACATATCCTTGTGAAAGGAATCAGAACCCACATAGTTTTGCGATTCATAATAGGAAACATCATACATTTTAAGGTCACGTGATGATGTAAAAACCGTACAGTTTAAAATAATGTGTAAAGGAAATCTAGGAAGAAGGTGTCTAGTCAAAGTTTAGTGTGGGACTTATGATGAAACAACCCAATGAACTTGGAAAGGATATGAGTTTACAAGTTGAATTAGACCCTGTTGGAGATATGGCCAAAAGAACAGGGTTGATTTGGGGTGTTGTTTTTGAACCTCAGGAAGGATTACTACGTATCCCATTTGGATGGGAATCAGAGCCCACATAGTTTTTTGGTGAGGGACCATGCCTATTGAGGCCCTCAAGGGTATGCCTTGTAGGGGAGTATGGCCCTTTGAGATAATAGGTTGGGGATTACTCCTGGGAAGGATATCCCCTATGAAGGTACCATGAGGGACATAAATTATGGTGGTTTTAGGGCTTAAATCAGGGTTTACTACTATGGGGGATACCTTAATTAAGGGGATTATGATTAGGGATTATTCTTAAGGAGGGTGGCCATTGATCTTAGACCCTAAGTGGGTTTCCTATGTATCCTAATTAACAGGAATCAGATTTCTTGTAGTTTAATACTTTAGGTGGATTGTGTGGTTATTATGATAATCACTAACCTTTAAGCCCATGTGGTTCATGATTATTGTCAGAAAAAGAGGAAGAAAAAGATTTTACAAACCACACACTTTTCCTCCTTTGTTGGTGGAAGAGGTAGGGGATACAACAGAAGAGGTCGGAACTATGGTGAAAGAGGTTGGGGCTACGACGAAAGATGCAGGGGCTATAAAACTTCCATCTCTTAACTTTACATTGTATGAGAGTCCAATTTAAGGAAGAAATGAAGGTGAAGAATGTGGAGGTGGAGAGGAGAAAGACTGTAACCTCCCATAGGAAAGGCTAAGGGCTTACACCAAGATGGCTGCCCAAAAATTAGTTCTATGGCTGGTGGAGGATATAATCCCATGATGAAGGGAAAAGTAATAGTGATCATAATCCTCGTAGCTGGGAATCAGAGGCTCTGAGTCTCAGAGATTATAAGGGATGGATAGAGTCCTATCCCCAAAATCCGAGACTGAGAACTTATCAATATTTTACCTGGGGTTAGGGTCCTCATGAATATAGATATACAAATCTATAGACTACCTATGGATATTAACCCTCCAGTAGGAAAAGTGTGGGAAAACTCTGACTGTAGAAATAAAAATCTAAATGGGAGAAACACTGATGTGAGTTTCCCCAAGATTTTTTAGATCAGGTGGTATTGTTGGAGGTTTGGAAATGACCCCTCTCAGATAAGGGAGCCAAAAAAGGAAATATCCTACCATGATTTGCTTTAAAGAAGGTCTAATGAATGGATCACGTAGGATGGAGGGTAGGGTGAACCAAGTCCGCTCACACAAGGGGTTCACTGTGCAAGTAGTCTTGGGAGAATGGGACCAGCTTGGGTGATGTACTACTTGGGAAACTATACCTTGGAGAGACTTTTCTCAAGCCTTCAAGGGTTTCCATAGGTGTTCCCAGAGGTAAGTCATGCATGTCCCTAGTTAAGGAAGAGATCCTCATGCTAGGATTCATTAATTAGGGGTTGGGCGAATGAATCATGTAGGTGTTTTTTATTTTAAACATCATAAGGAATTAATTTCTACCATCCCCTTCTTATTCCCTCTTCTTTAGGTGTTAGAAAACTACCTAGAGGGTTTTGGAGGGCTTGAGAGAAGCACTAGGGTGATCAGAATAGAAATTGGACTTTGGAAAATTTTGTTCATCTAAATGATGACCCCATGTGTGTATTTATAGGAAAATATGGGACCCTGGGTGAAGGAGAAATTTCACACTGGTGTTTCACATAGGTAGGCCATGCAAGTTGGTTTCACAGGGTTCCACATAGGTACCTTGTGCGCCAATGTTGTTTTGGGGGACTTGACCGAATCACTTGGGTGAACCCACTATTCCATAACGCGGGGGATGTTCCCCCACACCTCTACTCAGGATCAGTGTCAGGATGTAGTCCTAGACCTTCAGGCTGGTCCCTTCACTACCATCTCTGACCCCCATGAAAATTGGAGAGTCACACCATGAGCTTTTCGAGTCCAGTTGAGGATGATTTGGGCTATGACACATATAAATCCAATATGATCCTTCTGATGTAAAGATCTATTTCTTCTCAAACTCAGAATTTGGTGTCTAAGTGAGGTTCACTTCTTTAATTCTACTGAAAAGTGCATGGAACGCATTTCATTTTGTCAAAAAAGTACCAGAAAATTCATAACAGAACACATATGAGAAAACAAGACAAATAACACCCTAAATAGTGAAATCAACAAAATATTATTAATAAATGGGTATTAAAATGTTATATAAGGATTATATATTATATAATAAATTTGAATAAGGTTTTGGTATAAATTAATAACCTACTTTATGACAACCCTAATTTTATTACAAACTTAAACACGATTTATTACATAAAACTTCACTTGATACAACAAATAAGATCGAGAGGTTTAGTGTCTTTGGGGCTTAGGATCATTACATAAAAACTTAAAACATGAAATACAATATCTTTATTGAAAACTTCCTTTACATGACCACTATATTCCTTCGTACTTAGCATTGCATGGGATAACCTGAGGACATGCATAAGAAAAGGGTGAGCTAAAGCCCAGTAAGGGAGTACACATGGAATAACATGAGGAGTAAAATACATGTTAGACAATTGGCATATCAATAGAGAGTAAGAAAAACATGAACATAAAGGCATGATAAAGCATGATAATCATAACATGGAAATGTGGCAACAACACTTAACATGGAATTAGCATGAGCCAAGGATCATTGCACATAGAGCATGAGTAAATCCTCATTGCACATGAATCATGAGTAAACCCTCGTTGCACTTGAATTAGCATGAGTAAACACTCATTTCAAATGTCGTATCATGATACTATACTTTACCCAATGCATTGGAGCGCTATAAGGGCGCACCCTTCTTAAACATTTCATTTCATTCATAAGTGTGCAACATGGATCATAAAACATGGATTCTTAAAACATAACCATTTATTCCACGATAAAGGAATGTGGAATTCATACATGAAACATTACAATCAATAAGTAAATTGGCATAAAGGCGAATACCCTTGATGGAGAAATGAGCATGGTATTCACTACACAATGTCATTGGCTTAGAAAATCGGTACGATTTCGGCAGCGTAACGGCATGACATAAGAATTCATAAAAAATGGTTGATGAGAGAGAAAGTGGTTTCTCATAATATTTACATGTAATGGACAGTAAGGAGGTCATATAGATACATGTCCCAATAATTGTAATGGAATTTAGATTCATGATACAAAAGTATTGCTTGAATGTAAAAGAGGAGATAGAAGTTCCTTTCGGAATTTCGGCATAGTAACAGATGTACATGGGAGGAATTTAATGGGAGAGAAAGGGTCTCCCATAATTAAAACATAAATAGGGAAGTATTAGGGAGGTGAGAAACCATACCCCAACATTTATAATTGAAATTAAAAGGGCAAAAAAACTTAAAGAAAATTGGACAAAAATGAGAAAGGAAGAAAAAACCCTTACTTGGAAGTGTGCTTCCAAAGGCTAGAGAGAGGCTTGTGAGATGCTTCTTGGGAGATTGGGGAACCTTGGGAGGATTATAGAGAGATTATGGCAGAGGTTGGACAAACTACATGGGATTTTAGTGAGGAGGAAGTGGGATCTTGGGTGGGTTTATATAGGAAAGGTGAGGGAATTCTTTATTATTTAGGTTTGGGTCCCCTTACATTAAATTAATCCAAAACACAAACCATCCCATGGTTTTTGCCCATGGTTTTTGGAAAAGGGAAGAGTAAAACAATATTTTATAAGTCCCAAGTCCAAAATTATTAAAATAATAAGGTTGTTTATGTGGAGGTGAGTCACACTCCCATGGAAATTAATTTAAAAGGCAAAGTGTTGAATAAGTCTTAAGGGGTCCATTAATGCTTTGAAAAGTAAGTCAAACAAACCCAAAATCAAATTATTTTAATGTTAAAACATATATTGGACGAAAATAAAGATTATAGTATTTTATTACATCATTTTTGGGTCATTATGATGCCATAAAACACATTATATATTTAAACAGTATTTAATTTTTACCCAAAAATTTGATTGTCTCGGAAAATTATGAAAAATTAACCGTTGGATAATTTCGACGTCCTGATTCCAAAAATAACATTTATTTTATCAAAATAATTTTATAAATATGGGAATTTTCACTTTTAAAATAAAAACCGACATTTATCGAAAATTCACGGGTTTTGACAGAAATGGCTTTCAAACCTTAATAAAAATTTTAATTGCATTCATAAAATTATAAGATCATTTATATTTAATAAAAATTAATTTAATAATATTATTATTATTTTATTAAAATATTATTTAATTCAAAAATCCCTTAATTTAATAAAATATATTTCTTAATTAAATAATAACTAAAAACACCATTTGTACTTTAAAAACTATTTACAATGTATTAAAAATGACTAGAAATTATATTCATTATTATATACAAAAAAAAAATGATGTAGATGAACATAGTATTACTTATTTGTTACATAACCCCTTAAAATAGCCGCATAAGACCTAAGGGTAAGGTGTGCGATGGTGACAGACTCTTGGGGCGGCTCAGATAACATCGCTCGAGTGGTAATCTCTATCAACTTCTACTTTTCCCGTAGACGGTCCCGTTCGAGCTTGACATGGTGAATCTCAGCTTGGGATTGGTCAAGGGCGAAGCCCAAGGATGCCACCTCTTTTTCGATCTCCGACAAATGGGCTTCGTATGGGGAAATTCTACTGGATGAGGCCATTGCTTCTTTTGTCTGAGTAAATTGGATTTGTTAAGGTCCTATATTTATACTAATCATGTGATCACTGTTCAACGACTATATTAACAACGGTCAAAATTCTTAACAAAAAACCAAAGAAGTTGACATCTTATAAAAACATTTTTCATAAAGAGACATTTAACTGGATCAAGAGGTATTTTCCCATTAATGAAACTTTGGGTCGTTACAATATTCCCCCCCTTATGAAATTTCACCCTCAAAATTTTCCTTTTCCCACACTAAAACAAATGTGGGTAACTTAGCTTCATCACATCCTCCGATTCCCAAGTCGCTTCTTCAAACTTGTGGTTTCTCCACAACACCTTGACAAGGGGCATTGTCTTATTTTGTAGAACTTTTTCTCTACGATCTAATATCTTCATTGGTTGCTCCTCATAAGAAATATCGTCTTCCAATTGTACCACCTCAGAAGAGAGTACATGTGAAGGGTCCGGTATGTACTTCCTTAAGAGGGATACATGAAAGACATCATGTACTTTGGCCATAGTAGGTGGAAGTGCTAGTCGATAGGCCACATCCCCAACAGGATCAAGAACCTCGAAGGGGCCGTTGTACCTTGGACTTAAATTCCCTTTATTTCCAAACCTCATGACCTTCTTCCACGGAGATATGTGTAGAAACACCATGTCTCCAACTTTAAACTCAAGGTCTCATCGATGATTATCTGCATAACTCTTCTGTCGAATCTGGGCTGCCTTGATATGCTGCTGAATGGTTTTTACCTTCTCCACCATTCCCTCGACCATTTCTGGTCCAAGCAACTTACGTTCACCGACCTCATCCCAACATGTCGGTGTTCTGCACCTTTTCCCATACAGGGCTTCATATGGTGCCATTTGGATGTTCGAGTGGAAACTGTTATTATAAGAGAACTCAACCAGAGGAAGATGTTGATCCCCTCCTCCTTTAAAGTCCATTGAGCACGCTCTCAACATATCCTCAAGTGTTTGGATAGTCCACTCGGATTGGCCATCAGTTTGAGGATGATAGGTCGTACTAAAGTTCAGTTCAGTATTTAGAGCATGTTGAAGACTCTTCCAAAACTTAGAGGTGAATCTTGGATCTCGGTCAGACACAATAGATAGTGGTACACCATGCAACCTTACCACTTCCCTGATATATATCTGTGCCAGTTGATCAAATGAGAAATCCTCCCGAATAGCAATGAAGTGTGCAGTCTTTGTAAGACGATCCACAACAACCCAGATTGCATTGTTGCCTTTGTACGTCCTTGGAAGTCCGGTGACAAAGTCCATGGTGATGTTCTCCCATTTCCATTCCTTTATGGGAAATGGTTGCTCATCCCCTTAGACTTCTGCCTCTCTGCCTTCACTTGCTGACACACCAGGCACTTTGATGTATATTCAGCGATATCCTTCTTCATATTATCCCACCAAAAGTTTTCTCAGAGATCTCGATACATCTTTGTGCTCCCTGGGTGAATAGAGAAATTTGAACTATGTGCATCATCCAAAAGTTCCTTCTTCAGCTCTATACTTGATGGAACACATAGTCTTTTCCCAAACCACACAATTCCTTCTTCATTAACATTAAACTCTGAGGATTTCCCTTTTTCGATAGCTCCCACTTTTTCCTGAATTCCTACATCATACTTTTGAGAATCCTTTAACCTTTCCAAAAGAGATGGTTGAGCAATCATTTGTGAAAGTATTGATGATGTTCCCTTCTTTATGATTCCCACGTCCATCTTCATCAAGTCGAAGAAGATTGGATCCTTATCAATTCTCATCATAGATAGAATTTCTGGGTCCTTTCTACTTAGAGCATCTGCCACCTTCTTCGCCTTCCCAGGGTGGTAATGTATTGAACAGTCATAATCGTTGATGAGCTCTATCCATCTTCTCTGGTGCATATTAAGCTCTTTATGTGTGAATATATATTTAAGACTCTTGACGTTAGTATATATCTCACATTTCTCTCCATAGAGATAATGCCACCAGATTTTCAAGGCAAAGATTACAACCTCCAACTCCAGATCATGCGTTGGATAGTTTCGCTCATGGATTTCCAACTGCCTTGAGGCATAGGATATCACTTTATCATTCTGCATCAGCACACAGCCTGAGCCCTTCTTCGAAGCATCACTGAATTCCACAAAAAGCTCCCCACTTGTGGGTAAAGTGAGCACAGGTGCAGTGATAAGCCTCCTTTTCAACTCCTTGAAGCTTTCTTCTCATTCCTCACTCCAAGAAAAGTTTAATCCCTTTCGAGTTAGCTTGGTAAGAGGGTTGGACAATCGTGAGAAATTTCTCACAAATCGTCGATAATATCCAGCTAACCCCAAGAAACTACGGATATCTGTTACCGATGTTGGCCTCGGCCATCCCTCAATTGCATCTATTTTGGAGGGGTCCATAGATATCCCATTGCTTGTGATGATATGGCCCAATAATGAGACCTCCTTCAACCAGAACTCACACTTCCTGTACTTTGCATAGAGTTTTTCCTTGCGCAAAGTATCTAGTATAGTTTTTAAATGCTCCTCATGATCCTCCTTGGTTTTGGAGTATATTAGAATATCATCTATAAAGACTACCACAAATTTGTCAAGGTAATCTCTAAAGACTCTATTCATCAATTCCATGAATATTTCTAGAGCATTAGTGAGTCCGAAAGGCATTACTATGAATTCATAGTGCCCGTACCTTATACGAAAAGCAGTCTTGGGGACATCTTCCTTCTTCACCCTTACTTGATAATATCCCAACCGCAAATCCACCTTAGAGAACTATTGTGCTCCACGCAGCTGATCAAACAATTCACCGATTCTTGGGAGAGGATACTTGTTCTTTATCGTGATTTTGTTAAGTTCACGATAATCGATGCAATGCCGCATTGACCCATCCTTCTTCTTAACGAAGAGGTCTGGTGCACCCCATGGTGAAGCACTTGGGTGTATAAACCCCTTATCCAGATTCTCTTGTAGTTGTTTCTTCAGCTCTTCAAGCTCTACAACAGCCATTCTATATGGAGTCTTGGATATTGGTAGCGCCCCAGGTATAAGTTCAATTGAGAACTCAACATCTCTTCTTGGAGGAAGACCAAACAGTTCCTCGGTAAACACTTCAGTGAATTCCCTCACAATAGGCATTTCTTCAAGGATGGTTTGTTCCTTGGACTCAATCATCTGAGCCAGATATGTGTGCTCAGAAGGCAGTAATATCCATGCTTGAGATGATGGAGCTAAAGGAGATTTATCTTCCTCCTGACACTTGTAAAGAATCGGGGGTCAATTCTCCATATGGAGTTTGATTTCCCTCTCCTGACAATTTATGTTGGCTCCATATAAAGAAAGTCAATCCATGCCAAGAATTGCATCAAATTCCACCAGAGGGAGTATGACGAGGTTCTACGGAAAATTCAATCCACATATTATAACAGGGGAGGACTTATACTCATGGGATGAAATGATTGCCCCATTTTCCGTACTCACCGACATCTTTAATTCCATGATTTTTGGTGGTGCTGGGATTGTTCTACTAAAATTTAGAGATATAAAAGAATGCGTAGAACCTGAATCAAAAAGTACGTTCGCTATTCTTGAATTAATAACTAGCGTACCTATCACTACTTCATTTTCGGGGTTCACTTCGGCAGAAGTGATGGAAAAAGCTCTTCCTTGCTGTCTTGGAGGTTGTTGGTTGCCTCCGATAACCCTTGGATTAGGGAACTGATTTGCAAAATGACCCAGTTATTTGCATTTTTAGCATTGAACAACGTGTTGAGGTTCGAACGGAGTGTTCCTCTCCTCTGTCACAGCCACGGTTCCTTCTTGCCGACAGTTAACAGCTAGGTGCCCTTCTCTTCCACACCTGAAGCATTTTCTCGTCCCCTTAAGGCAATTTCCAGGGTGCTTCTTTCCGCACTTTTGGCAAGTGGGGTGATGGATCTTCTTAGCACCGTTGGATTTATCCATCAGACCACCAGCATTGAAGTCCACCTTATGATTGTTGTCCCCATGATACCCATGTGATTCCCCGATCTTTATTTCGACCTTGAGGGCACATCGGACAATTTCCTCATAGCTGTCGAAGTCACGGATCGCTAATGCTTTCCGCAAGCTAGGCTTCAGCCCACTAAAGAAGTGGTCAACCTTGCATTCGGGGGTAACGAAAAATCCAGAAGTGTATCGTGCAAGCCTTGTGAAGTTTGCCTCATGCGCTCCAACAGATTCTTCATCTTTTTGATTGAGGGAAAGGAAGTCTCTTTCCATATTAAGCCGGAGGGTGCATAGAAAATATTTATTGAAAAACATCTTTCAGAAATCCTTCCATTCCAACGCCTCGATCTCCTCCTCAGGCTTCGTATTTTTGATCAATGTCCACCATTGATCAGCTTCACCATCCATAAGATAAGTCGCTAGGAGAACCTTCTCTTGTTCAGAACATTGGAGGATAGAGAATATCTTTTCAATGGAGTTGATCCATTGTTCAGCGATCGTGGGATCAGATGATCCACTAAAAGTAGGAGGCCTTTGTCTCATGAAGCTCTCGATAGCGACTTGTTCTTTATTAGGGGGATTGAACATTCTTCTTGACCCATGTTTCTATTCAAAACTTGAGTTAACTGAGAGAGAAGCGTGACAAAGTTCGCGATTCCCGCTCCCATTGGATTTGACATCTCATTAGTACAGTCATCACACTGATCTTCACAACGGTTGTTAGCCTGAGTCCTCCTATTACCGGCCATTGGAAGGAATAAAAGGAAAGTTAGGGGTAACACATAAAGGGTAATCCAAAGAAAAAAGTTGATGATTTATAAATAAACTTTCATTTCCTTAACTCATGAGTCTATAGGCTTCAATCTAGGATTTTCATGATCTACTTTCTAACATATATTCTTAGGGGAATTTTTCCCGTAATAAGGGTTCATACTAAGATTGTGAATTTATCAAAACATATCCTCTGGGAGTGTCGTAACCAAGAGTGCAGCAAGGCCCGTTGTCGTGCACCAGTTCCCGTTCGAGTCTAGCTCAAAGCGGTGTTTTCGGGTTTTACCCCTAGGATACATCTGTGCCAGAGCCACCTCTACCTGCTCGTATCCATACAGGGATGTATTTGTTTGATAAACCACTTACTCAGCACTTACCAAAACTTTGGGATGTTTTTATTATACTCAGTCTTGTATCTAAGGCTTTATTAGGGTTTCCTAATCCCAAAAATAACTAAACCTATCCTCTGATACCAACTATGACAACCCTACTTTTATTACAAACTTAAACATGATTTATTACATAAAACTTCACTTGATACAACAAAGAAGATCAAGAAGTTTAGTGTCTTTGGGGCTTATGATCATTACATAAAAACTTAAAACATTAAATACAACATCTTTATTGAAAACTTCCTTTACATGACCACTACATTCCTTCGTACTTAGCATTGCATGGGATAACCTAAGGACATGCATAAGAAAAGGGTGAGCTATAAAGCCCAGTAAGGGAGTACACATGGAATAACATGAGGAGTACAATACATGTTAGACAATAGGCATATCAACAGAGAGTAAGAAAAACATGAACATAAAGGCATGATAAAGCATGATAATCATAACATGGAAATGTGGCAACAACACTTAACATGGAATTAGCATGAGCCAAGGATCATTGCACATAGAGCATGAGTAAATCCTCATTGCACATGAAGCACGAGTAAACCCTCATTGAACTTGAATTATCATGAGTCAACACTCATTGCACATGACGTATCATGATACTATACTTTACCCAATGCATTGGAGCACTATAAGGGTGCACCCTTCTTAAACATTTCATTTCATGCATAAGTGTGCCACATGGATCATAAAACATGGATTCATAAAACATAACCATTTATTCCACGATAAAGGAATGTTGAATTCATACATGAAACTTTACAATCAATAAGTAAATGTGCATAAATGTGAATACCCTTGATGGAGAAATGGGCATGGTATTCACTACACAATGACATTGGCTTAGAAAATCGGTACGATTTCGGCAGCGTAACAGCATGACATAAGAATTCATAAAAAATGGTTGATGAGAGAGAAAGGGGTTCCTCATCATATTTACATGTAATGGAAAGTAAGGAGTTCATATAGATACATGTCCCAACAATTGTAATTGAATTTAGATTCATGATACAAAAGTATTGCTTGAATGTAAAAGAGGAGAGAGAAGTTCCTTTCGGAATTTTGGCATAGTAACGGGTGTACATGGGAGGAATTTAATGGGAGAGAAAGGGTATACCATCATTAAAACATAAATAGGGAAGTATGAGGGAGTTTAGAAACCATACCCCAACATTTATAATTGAAATTAAAAGGGCAAAACAACTTAAAGAAAATTGGACAAAAATGAGAAAGGAAGAAAAAACCCTTACTTGGAAGTGTGCTCCCAAAGGATAGAGAGAGGCTTGTGAGAGGCTTCTTGGGAGCTTGGGGCACCTTGTGAGGATTCTAGAGAGAGTAGGGTAGAGGTTGGATGAACTCGAAGGGCTTTGAGTGAGGAGGAAGTGGGAGCTTGGGTGGGTTTATATAGGAAAGGTGAGAGAATTCTTTATTATTTAGGTTTGGGTCCCCTTACATTAAATTAATCCAAACCACAAACCATCCCATGGTTTTTGCCCATGGTTTTTGGAAAAGGGAATAGGAAAAAAATATTTTATAAGGCCCAAGTCCTAACTTCTTAAAATAATAAGGTTGCTTATGTGGAGGTGAGTCACACTCCCATGAAAATTAATTTAAAAAGGCAAAGTGTTGAATAAGTCTTGAGGGGTCCATTAATGCTTTGAAAAGTAAGTCAAAAAAACCCAAAATCATATTATTTTAATGTTAAAACATATATTGGCCGAACATAAAGATTATAGTATTTTATTACATCACTATTGTGTCATTATGATGTCATAAAACACATTATATATTTAAATGGTATTTAATTTTTACCCAAAAATTTGACTGTCTCGGAAAATTATGAAAAATTCACCGTTGGATAATTTCGACATCCTGATTCTAAAAATAACATTTATTTTATCTAAATAATTTTCCAAATATGTGAATTTTCACTTTTAAAATAAAAACCAGCATTTATCGAAAATTCACGGGTTTTGACAGAAATGGCTTTCAAACCTTAATAAAAATTTTAATTGCATTCATAAAATTATAAGATCATTTATATTTAATAAAAATTAATTTAATAATAATAATATTATTTTATTAAAATATTATTTAATTCAAAAATACCTTAATTTAATAAAATATATTTCTTAATTAAATAATAACTAAATCACCATTTGTACTTTAAAAACTATTTACAATGTATCAAAAATGACTAGAAATTATATTCATTATTATATACAAAAAAATAATGCACATGAACATAGTACTACTTATTTGTTACATAACCCCTTAAAACAGCCGCATAAGACCTAAGGGTAAGGTGTGTGATGGTGACAGACTCTTGGGGAAACTTGGATAACATCACTCGAGTGATAATCTCTATCAAATTCCACTTTTCCCGTAGACGGTCCCGTTCGAGCTTGACATGGTGAAGCTCGGCATGGGCTTGGTCAAGGGAGAAGCCCAAGGATTCCACCTCTTTTCCAAGCTCCAACAAATGGGCTTCGTATGGGGCAATTCTACTGGATGAGGCCATCGCTTCTTTTGTCTGAGTAAATTGGATTTGTTAAGGTCCTATATTTATACTGATTATGTGATCACTGTTCAACGACTATATTAACAATGGTCAAAATTATTAACAAAAAACCAAAGAATTTGACATCTTATAAAAACATTTTTCATAAAGATACATTTAACTGGATCAAGAGGTATTTTCCCATTAATGAAACTTTGGGTCGTTACATACTTTAAATCATTATATAGTAGGTTTAATAATTTTCAACTAAAGTAAAACAAAAGTTAAGGGATTTTTGTCTCACTTTTATTTCTGTTGGAAGCATGCTTTATTCACTACTTATTTATTTTGCGTGTTGTATATAATACACCTTTGATATATTATATCATGAATGAATTTTTATTTATGGTATTTAATGTTTCATTTGAAATTATTTCTTTCATGCTTCTTATGATTCAAATGATACAAAATTGATAAGGATTTATTTCACAATCTCATAATTATTTGGGATCATTTATATTTAAGTCTCCATTGTTGAATATTTCTCTTCTATGTCCATGTTTTCTTTTTTTTTCAAAAATGTTTTTAATATTCTCATATAATTTTTATAGTCATTTTTAAACATGTTTTACTTTTTTAAAAAAAGTTTTAAAAGGAATCTTCCTCTCATCTTCCAAACAAGGTAATTTTTGTTTTCATACAAAAATATGGAAGAAATGATTTTCAAACTTATATAGCATGAGAATATTTTACTACCTTCACGAAACCTTGATATTTTGAAGATTCATTTACAATTTTATTATTTTATTTTCAAATAAAATAATTTCCTTCTTATTTTCATATTTTATTTATAAAAGTGAATTTTCAAAGTGAAAAATATATTTTCCTCAATTTTTTTAATAATATTATTATACCATTATTTGATTAATTCACACTTTTTATCATTGGATATTTAATTTCTATAAAATATCCCTATTATTTAATCATGGATATAATTATTTCCTTAACCGTATACCATTTTTACATACACCGATTACTCTGAAAGTTATTTGATTAACTGGGGAAATATTGATAAATCTATATAATTTACTGAATATAGATATTTAATGATAAGGAACATTGTTTATGAATTAATTCAACTATTAGATATATGAGGAATGATTTGGACATGAAATACATGGCTAGGACTTGGTTATAGATATCCCCTTGATTCATTAGTAATCTAGTGGGATGAATCATTTGACTAGCCTTAGTTAAGTGGGTTTTCACCTTGTATGTTTTAAATCGTATTGTGAAAGCTGTTAATAGTAAAGGCATCATGTGCTTGGGAAACATAATGTACAATAATTAACAATCTCCTTCAATTTGGTTATTATTATTATCTAGGATATTTTCACAATGATATCATCTCACTAGTGAAAAAAACATCTAAAACATTGGATTTTTTCACATCGAAAGTATAAAACTGAAGTACAAAGCTAGAAAAATTGGTTTATCACATCAGTTATTTTATAACCGACCTGATAAATCATGAGAATCAATTTTTTACATCGGTTATAAAATAACCGACATGATAAAACTCTATTTATCATGTCAGTTATATTATAACTAATGTGATAATGGATTTTCTACGCCGATTATTAAATAACTAACGTTATAAACATAAAAAAATATTTTATCATTCCAGTTATTAAATAAACGGCGTGATAGATCTTTTAAATGATTTATCACCCCTTGTATTCTATCATTCTGTTTTCTTTGATCGGGTGACCTGTGACTCGTCTCTCTCATGCAAAAAACCTAGAAAGGATTCTTCGAAGTCATGCCCTCCAACCTCATTTTTACAACATCATTCATCATATTTATTATCAACAGATCTATTAAGTCGAATACCAACACTAAAGTGAGCCTCACATGCCTCGATTTAATTTTTTTTTTCAGGATGCCCTAAACTTATGTTTTGAGATGTTATTTTTCTATCTTTGTTCTTACTATCATGGTAAGTGTCATAGTGTTCTTTTATACCATGATAAATTATTTTCTGGTAAAATAAACCATGGAAGTGATATTATGCAAGTTTATGATTTGTGTGTGTTCTATCATGTGTGTGTGTGTGTGCTTTCATGTGTGTGTGTGTGTGGGGGGGGGGGGGGTCCAGGGGGTGGGGGTGTCTAGGGGGTGGGGGCTGTCCAAGGGGGTGGGGATGTTCAGGGGTGTCCAAGGGGGTGGGGGTAGTTTCCAGGGGGTGAGGGGGTTGTCCAAGAGGGTAGGGGTGTCCAGGGGTGGGGGGGTGGTGTCCAAGTGTGTGAGGGGGTTGTCCAAGGGGTAAGGGTTTCCAGGGGATGGGGTTTCTAGGGGGTGGGGGTGTCCTGGGGGGTGGGGGTGGGGGGCTGTCCAGGGGATGGGGGGGCTATCCAAGGTGGTGGTGGTATCCAGGGGGTGGTGTCCAGGGGGGGTGAGGGGGCTTTCCAAGGGGGTAGGGGGTGTCTAGGGGTGGGTGTGTTTAGGGGGTGAGGGGGTTATCCAAGGGGGTAGGGGGTGTCCAGGTGGTGGAGGTTGTCCGGGGGGTGGGGGGGGGGGTGCTGTCCAAGGGGTTGGGGGGGTTGTCCATTGGGGTGGGGTGTCCGGGGTGGGGTGGGGTGGGGTGGGGGGATGTCTAGGGGTGGGGGGATATATAGGGGGTGGGGGTGTCTAGGGGGAGGGGTTGTCCAAGAGGAGGGTTTGTCCAGGGGGTGTCCAGGGGGTGTCCATGGGGGTGAGGGGGCTGTCCAAGGGGGTAGGGGGTGTCCAAGGGGGTGGGGGTGGTGTCCAAGGAGGTGAGGGGGCTGTCCAGTGGATGGGGGGTGGTGTCCAGGGGGTGAGGGGGCTCTATCCAAGGGTGTAGTGGTGTTCAAGGGTGAGGGTGGTGTCCAGGGGGTGAAAGGGTTGTCCAAGTGGGTAGGGTGTATCCAAGGGGGTGGAGGTGTCCAGGGGGTGTGGGGGGAGTCCATATGGGTAGGGGTGGTGTCCAGGGAGGTGAGGGGGCTGTCGAAGGGGGGTATGGGGTGTCCAGGGGGTGAGGGTGTCTAGGGGGGAGTTCATAGGGGTTTGGAGTGGTGTCTAGGGGGGTGAGGGGGATGTCCAAGGGGTAGGGGTGTCCAGGGGGTGCGGGTGGTGTCCAGGGGGTGAGGGGGCTGTCCTAGGGGGTAGGGGTGTCCAAGGGTGGGGGTGTCCAGAGGGGGAGTCCAGAGGGGTGGTGGGGTGGGGTGTTGTCTAAGGGGGTGGTGGTGTCTAGGGGGGTGGGGGTGTATAGGGGTGAGGGGGATTTCCAAGGGGGTAGGGGTGTCAAGGGGGTGGGGTGGTATCTAGGGGGTGAGGGGGGTTGTCCAAGGGTGTAGGGGGTGTCTGAGGGGGGGGGGGGTCTATCTAGGGGGTTGGGGGGGGGGGGGGCTGTTCAATTGGTTGGGGGTGTCCAAGGGGGTGGGGGTGGTGTCCAGGGGTGAGGGGGTTGTCCAAGGGGGTAGGGGTGTCTAAGGGGGTGGTGTTCAGGGGGTGAGGGGGTTGTCCAAGGGGGTAGGGGTGTCCAGGGGGTGGGGGTATCCAGGGATTTGGGGGCTATCCATTGGGCATGGGGGTGTACAGGGGGGGTGGGGGTGTCCGAGGGGGGGTGTCCAGGGGGTTGGGGGGGGATGTCCATGGTGGTGGGGGTGTCCAGGGGGGTGGGGGTGTCTAGGGGCGTGGGGGATGTCCTAGGTGGTAGGGGGTTCGACAAACCCGTCACCCCCTGTACACCACCACCATCCCCTGGACACCCCTACCCCCTTGGACAACCCCCTCACCCCCTAGACACCACCCCAACCCCCTTGGACACCCCCTGGACACCCCCACCCCAAGGACACCCCACCCCCGGAACAGCCCCCCACCCCCTGGACACCCCCCCTCTATACAACTCCACCCCCACCCCCTAGACAGCCCCCACCCCCCCCCCCGTTTAAATAGATTATATACTAGAGAGTATATGCCAACGGTTCTTGAACTGTTAGTTTACATATATCCCAATGGTTTCTATGAAAACGTTGGTATAGGGCTATTACAACAACCATCATGCCAACAGTGTATGAAACCATTGGGATATTCTATCCCAACAGTTTTAGGGGTTATCCCAATGGTTTCAAATTTTTGGGATAGGTGTAATTTTCAGAAGTGAATGTATACATATTTTAATATTTATACTTTATATTTCTTGTTTACGGAAGGGTGAATTTGGTATCCAGTTTCACCAGAATGTATTCTTTGTGTACCTTAAGAAGAAAAGATCCAATATGAATTTAAAACTATTATATCTAACTATATTTTCTTTTTAAAATCATTTTCATGCATATCTTTTTCAAATACTCATATTTTTTTTATATTTCAAAATTGTTTTACATTCAAATTATGATATTTTTCATATAAATATAAAATTAGATTATCTTAACAAGATGTATAATTTTGATATTTGTTATAGGTAATAATGAGTCAAAGTTGGATTACAGCACATCAAATTAGTAATGAATATGAGGAAGGTGTTGATGCTTTTTTCGAATTTTCTAAATGAAATGTTCCAAGAAGCGACATTTTTTTCTGTCCATGCCTGAAATGTTTGAATATGCAGAAGTTGAAAAGTATAGAGATCAAAGATCATATGATTTTTCATGTTTTTAATCTGAGTTTCAGCCCTTGGATTGGGTATGGTGAAACTAGACAGAATGTCAGATCTACTAATGATAATGATTTGCAAGATGGTAACTCCGATGGAATTGAAAAAATGATTTGTGATATTGTAGAATAACAAATTGAGATAGAACCGACAGTTTCACGTCTATATGGTGATGCTGAAAAACCATTATATCCTTGTTGTATAGAATTTACGGTTTTGTTGGCAGTGTTAATATTTATTAACCTGAAGGTGAAACATGGATGGAGTAACAAAATTTTTACGGAGCTGCTACAATTGTTGAAAGACATTCTTCCAAAAGACAACAATCTTCCATATTCAAATTATAAGGCCAAGAAAATATTATTCCTGATGGAATTGGGATATAAGAAAATATATATATGTCTGAATGAATGTATGATATATAGTAAGGAATGTAAATTTCTGTCAGGGTGCCCTAAATGTTTGACATCACGATATACGTTGAAAGAAAAATCACAGGCTGATGTAGAGATTATAGAGATCCCTACCAAGGTATTTTTGTATATTCCTATAATTCATCATTTGAAACATTTATTTGCTAATTAACATGATGAAAAAATGTTAATATGGCTTGTTGATGAGCGAATATGTGATGGAAAAATACGTCATCCATATGATTGTCCAAAATGAAATAAAATTGATGAGTAGTATCCTATATTTGGAAATGAAATTAGAAATGTCAAACTTGGGTTGTTCACAAATAGAATGAATCTATACCAAACCCTCAGTATCACACATAGTTCATGGCTTGTTTTATTGGTAATTTATAACCTCTCTCCCAATGTTTTTATAAAGCACAAATATGTCATGTTGAGTATAATGATCTCTGGTATGAAGCAACCCGGAAATGATATTGATGTTTTATTGTCACCAATGATTGATAATTTGACATTTTTTTGGGAGGATGGTATTAGGGTGTATGATTCTTATAAAATGGAATATTTTCAACTGCATGCAATGCTTATGTTCACTATAAATGAATTCACATCATATGGAAATTTGTTTGAATACAGTGTTAAGGGGCATAAAGTATGTCCAATTTGCGAACAACAGACTTCATATTGTCAATTGCATCATGGGAGGAAAATAGTATACATGGGTCCTCAGAAGTTTTTGCCTATGGATCACTCTTATAGAAGACTAAAAAAGGCATTCAGTGGATCACAAGAATTTGATATTGCTCCAAAACCTTTATCCCCTGATGTGTATTTTGAGAGGGTGAAAATCCATGATGTGACTTTGGGAAAGACATATAAATCTGGTAATGATAGAAATATTTGGAAGAAAAGGTCAATATTTTTTGAGCTACCATATTGGAGATATCATAAAGTGAAACATAATATTGATGTCATGCACATGGAGAAAAATATCTATGACAGTTTTATTGGAACATTGTTAGATATTAAAGGAAAGAATAAATATGGGTTAAATGCAATATTAGACTTACTATAAATGGGAATACGTTTGGATTTATCTCTCATTACTAATGGAAGATGAATATTTCTTCCCCCAGCTTGTCATACATTATCTAAGAGGGAGAAAATTATATTTGTTAGTGTCTTTATGATATCAAAGTGCCTCAAGGTTATTCTTAAAATGTAAATTTTTTTGTCTCTTTGAATGATTTAAAGTTGATAGGTATGAAACCTCATGATTGTCACGTCATGATGCAACAACTTTTACTAGTTGCATTGTATGTAATATTTCTCATCCGTGTTAGAAAGAATATAATGAAGTTGTGTTATTTTTTCAATTCAATTTTTAATAAGGTGATTGATGTAAATTCTTTGAACAATTTGGAAAATGATGCAATTTCTATACATTTTCAATTGGAAATGTTTTTTCTTCCATATTTTTTGATATAATGGTGCATTTAATGGTTCATCTGGTTCGAGAAATAAAGCTTTGTGGACCTGTATATCTTCATTGGATGTATCCTTTTGAAAGGTATATGAAAATATTAAAGGGGTATGTTAAGAATCCATATCTACCCAAAGCCTCCATTATTGAAAAGTATATTTTATGATGAGGTTGCAGAGTTTTGCACAAGCTACTTGGATGTGGTAGAGCACATAGGTTTGCCTCTATCTCTCCATGAATGAGTTAATAATGAGGGGAAGGGGATTCGTGGCTTGAAATTCAAATCGTTGTCAGCTGAACAGATGAAGAAGGTAGAATTATACATCTTTAATAACATTGATGATTCTCAACTATATATCACATTGCATATTAATGAGTTTAAACAATGTCATCCAAAGAAGAAAGAAATATGGATTTTGAATGATCACAACAAAAAACTTTTTCCATGGTTTAAAAAGACCTTGCTTGGTAGATCAGATGTATCAGAGACATTAAGATGGTTAGTGGGTGGTCCATGTTTAAATGTGGTAACATGTCTAGTTATGACATTAATGGATTTAAATTTCATACAAAAGCTCACGACAAAACAAGTTCAATTTAAAATAGTGGTGTATTGGTGTTTGCATAAGTAATGCATTTTTCGAGTTCTAAAGAAAAAAACCCAATTTCTACATCAAATTCATATTATGGAGTCATTGAAGAAATATTGTAGGTTGATTACTTTAAAATTAAAGTTCATGTTTTTAAGTAAAAATGTTTTATTGGTAACAATAGTGTCAGACACGATGAATTTGGAATGACATTTGTTAATCTGAATAGATTGGAAGACACAACAGATTCTTTTATAATGGAAACACATGAAAAATAGATTTTATATGTAGTTGATTAATTAGATATGCAGTGGTCTGTTGTTTTAAAATGGAAAAATAATATGTTGGTGAGGATCAACTTGATGAAGATGTTGATTTATGTGTGATCCCTACTTCCATGGAAAGATTAGTAGAAAATAATAATGAGAATTTTGAAGACATGGTTTGTGCCATAAGGAATGATCATAGTGAAGTAATTTGGTAAAACAATCCATTTGTACATTCCTAATATTACAGGTAACATATGCTTATTTCTTGTTTACATTTAATATTTTCATAAAATGTTATAATTTTTTGTTTATTTTATTTTTTTAGTTTAGTTTATCATGTTTACCATTATTTAACTTATATATCTATTGATTTTTTTTGAATTACAATTACTTTACCATGTTTACCATATTTACCATGTTTACGATGTTTACCATAGTTTACCATAATTCACCTTTATGTAACTTATACATTTATTTATTTTTTTGAATGAAAATTACACTACTATGTTTACCATGTTTACCATTGTTTAACATGATTACCATATTTACCATGTTTATTATTATGTAACTTAATTTAGTTTTTCATTTTTTTACATTATTATTATAATATTTGAATTTTTATATTTGTAAACTAGTGTTTACTTTTTTGATTTAAATGATAATGAAAGATCAATCAGTTGATCAACCACATGATTCTAGAGATGATAATCATAATCAAACCTCTGGGGAGGAACATTCACATGCTCCTCTTAATGTTCCCCAATCTTCCTCATGTTCTCCCATAATGAAAAAGAAGAGTTCAAGAGTTGGTAGACGTGGATGCACACATTTACCAAAATTATCACTTTCCTGTAACCGGGACCAGAGGATACTCATTGATTTTGATGAGAGTGATATTCCTAGAGGTCCAAATGAAAAAGATTTTAAGAGTTTTGTATCAAATCAGTGTAAAATCAATGTAATCATATTGTATAAGGATTGGAGAAGTGTGGAAAAAGAAATAATATCTCAGTTGTGGGAGAAGATTTTGGTAAGATCTTTTGTTATTTTTTGAATAATCTTTAAATGTTTCTAGTATAATATGTTTTACCTCTTCTTTATCAGATGACATTTGATATTCCTGACACTAGAGGATTCAGGAGGAAATGTTTATCGATGGCTACAAGGAGATGGAGGGATTTTAAATCAACCCTCATATCTAATTTCATTTTTGGTCATAGAAATCATGAAAATCTATGTCATATATATCCTTTCATAGATGAAGACACATGGAGACAATTTTTTGAAAGTAGAAGAAAAGATTCATTTTTTGTAAGGTCAATGTAAAATTTTATAAGATTTCTTATATAAATGATCTTATTAATGCTTTTTTAATGATTTATTATTACTAATTTACAACAAACAAGGGCTTATCATCTAGAGATCCAATCTAAAAATGTATACCCTCATAGTTTATCTTAGGGAGGGTATACATTATTGGAAGAACAATTGATGGAGGAAAGTTTACAAAAACTGATAGTCGATCCTTCAAGCATGGGAGAGGTTACCCCTCCATCCACTCCATCTAGACATGAAAAATAGAAGAGATCTCGGATGGGAAAAATGGGGAAATATATTTCAGAATAATCGAGAATCGTAGCTGAGAGTATTGTAATATATTTATTTTATTTATTTAAGTTAATTATATTATTTATATAATTTGAATCATTACAGAAATGTTCAATTAATTAATACATGATTATCTTGAGGATCAGAGCTCACATGGGGTATTTACACCTTCTGGGAGGCAAGATATTTTATCTGCAGCATTGGGAAAGCTTGAACACCCCGGTCATGTACGAGGATATCCAACAGGTGTATCAGTAAGAAAACTGTTTCCATGTTCTTCAACTTCTTACATTGAGAGTGTTTATAAAAAAATAGAATCATTAGAGGTTGAAGTTCATAATATTAATACGACGATGGAGGACACGATTAGAGCGTCAGTACAGTATATGTTTGCATACATGCAAAGAAAATTTCAGACTACAGCTCCCAATCCTCCACCCCCCTGCAGACCCCATTATTTATCCTCCACCTCCGTCAATAGCTCCCACTCCCCCACCTTAGCCTGCAGACCCCATTTTTATCCTACTCCTCCACCACAACTTCCTACTTAATGTGTTTTATATGTTGATTTTCCTAACCATCATATAGTTTCATATGGGATGGTATATTATATAGAAGATACAGTTCATCATCAAAAGTTAGAGGTAGAGCATCATAGGGTCATTGTACATGATATTATAGATAGATCAGCTCATGTACCATTACCTACAGATGAGGTGATGACATTTAGAAATAGTATCAGCCACTTTTTAGTTTGGCCATCCATACTTCTATGACTAATTACCATAGAGGTATGTATGGTTTATCTTTTATTTTATTTTTTATTAAAGTTTTTTTAACATTTGAAAACTAATATATTTTTCTATTTATTTTTATAGGAATACTTCAAAGGTAAAGAAATACTTTATAGACAATAAAAAAGAAAAATGGCTATGACATCAGATACATATTCTAGTAGTCTTGAAAAATTATCAAGATATTCAAATTTGTTGGCAGATCATTATGAATTTCCAATGGAATCTCATGTTTATAGATGTTTAACAAATGTGGGGATTTTGAAAAATGATATCATAGAGCTTTTTATTAGAGATAATTTGGGCATCAACGTGGTGTATATTTGTTCCATGTAAGTCTTAACACCTTTACCTGCATTATATTTATTAAAAATATATACTTATATCTATTTTTTATTAGGTATCTTTATAATATGTGTGAGAAGAATGAGCGGATAGATGTATATGGATTCATGGACCCGAATTTGATTTCCCCTAAAGCACATGCATTAGATGAGGAACAAATAACACTTTATATTGTGGAATGATTTGAACAAAATATAATCATGCAGTGTTAGATGATGAATTTTTTTGAGAGGTATGAAACATATATATAGTAAAGTGTTCATTATCTTTTAACATAAAAAACTAACAACCTTAAATTTTATTTTATATCAGTGATCATTGGATGTTAGGTGTTTTTTTTTCAAGTGAGAAAACACTTTATTGGATATGCTCTGTACATGGCGATGTGCGGGGAAGTTCTAAGAATATATTGGAAAAGTAAGTTTCAATTTATTAATAGTTTATATTATAATGAATTTTAAATTTATCCCATTCGTATTATTTTCTAATAGGGGATGGGTCTACTTTTGAAAAAACATAAAGAAAAAGAGTGCCAAGATCAAATATGTAAAAGTAAAGGTAAATATCCATTTATAATTTGCACTTTTTTATGTCTTACATAAAAATGATATTTTGAATTGACACCCATTTAAACATAATTTTCATGAACAACAAGGAATCATCGAACGCAGATATTATTTGTCAAGATTTATGTATGAAATAATTACAAATGGAACACTTTTGAAGTTCGACCTAGTAAGATTTCCTTATAAACGTTTCCATAATATTTCATTTGATTTATTAATTATACATGTTAACTACTATACTTTTAATTTTTATCTATTTTATGACCCTCAACCCTATAATTATCAAGAATTCAAACACTTACAAGTGGAATGGTCAAATTATTTTATAGGTTTGATTGGATTTTAGTTTGTTTGTAGTGTAAAATTTAATTTTTAATATTGTAATTATAATTGTTTATTTGGTAGTTTTTTTGGATGGATTTAATTTTTTTAGTTGACATTGTATGTTTTGAATGTTATATATGTGAATGTTTAATTTTTCTCTGGTTCTTCTTATTTTGGTCTAGTTCTGCTATTTTTCTGGTATATATTCTGGTCTAGTTTTGGTTTTCTTTTGGTTTGGTTTCTTCTTGTTTCATACTTTGGTAGAGCATAGTATTGGTTTCATGGGGGGTGGGGTGTCCAAGGGGGTGCGAGGGGGGGGGGGGGGGCTGTCCAAGGGGTAGGGGGTGTCCAGGGGTGGTGGTGTCTAGGGGGTGGGTGGGGCGTGGTGTCTAAGAGGTGGGAGGGTGTCCAAGGGTGTAGGGGAGTGGGAGGGTGTCCAGGGGGTGTCTAGTGGGGTGGGGTGGTGTCTAGGGGGTTGGGGCTGTCCAGGGGGTGGGGGCCTATCCAAGGAGTAGGGGGTTTCTAGGGGTTGGGGGTGTCTAGGTTGTGGGGGGATGTTTATGGGGGGTGGGGGTGGTGTCTAGGGGGTGGGAGGGTGTCTAAGGGTGTAGGGGGTGGGAGGGTGTCCAGGGGGGGGATGTCCAGTGTGGTGGGGTGGTGTTCATGGGGTGGGGGGGCTATCCAGGGGGTGGGGGCCTGTTTGAAGGTTCCGAGAACAGTGGAAGCGTGGTTGGGATGACACCCAATTTTGATTTTTACCATGATCAACGATTATTCCGGGATCAATATGGCGATGAAAGCTAGCCTCCACGGAATATAATCAAATATTTAGATAAATAAAAAAAGTTTCCTGAATCCTTTAGAGAGGATCTTTCACATCATGTTTATAATTAATTTAATTAATTTAATAAATAAAAATAATACGTGTGTATTTGGTATTTTTCTTCGTTGATGATGTGATCATCCAGATTGACCCTTTTGGATTATCTCATTGTAGTTGTAAGGATACAAACTGGAATCCCTCTAGTGGTGATCCACACGTGCTCCGATGGCCTCCGATCGACACCGCTCGTTCTCCAGGTGCTAGTGCGGAGAAGTGAGTGTCTTGTTTCGGTCATTTGTGATTTCTTGTTTTTCGGCCTTGAATAACGTCTCTCATTCTTGAGAGGGGAGAGAAGAGGATTCGAGAGAGAAATTGTTTGGCTCAACAATTCTCAATTCACCAGGAATGTGGTGTGGTGTATGGCACAATAGGGACACTTGCCTATTTATATACATGGAATTTCAGTTAAAATATTTAATTACATAGAAATAATTAAATAAATTAATGAACTTAGATAAAACCCATGAATTTAATAATAATACAGCATCATTATTTATAGTGCGCAAACTTGCGCAAAATGGAATTATAAATAAAATTCCACATCACAAAATAATAGCAACGTTATTTTAATTTGTTCCAACTAGTTAAATAATTATTTACCATATTGTAAATAATTATTTTACTACCGGACCGACCTTGGTCCACTCGAACTCCACTTCTATTTATTGAACACTCGAATAAATAATTAAATAATTTATTCTCTTAAATAAATATTTTATTTACAAACTAGTAAATAAATATTTATTAAATGTTCAATAAAATATGATCATCTTAACTTGAATAAAATTATTCCATGGTCTTGAGAATAATATTTATTTCATTAATTAAATTCAAATAGAATTTAACTGAGACCAACAAAAACACCTAGTGTGTGACCCTCTATGAATCTTTCTCATTGGCATTAGGCGGGCTTACCTAAAGTCCAAGAGTATTATATAGCAATGGGTCAAGGCACCCAAGAGAAAGAATGTAAAGTCACAACAACGACATCCACATAGGAATGATCACTATGTAATATAATCCCTTTGTCACAATATCTCATCAAGAAGGTTTCATGATTGTGTCATCAACTTTTATGCTTGATACGTCATTCTTTGACTACTTGAAATAAACTCGTCGTTACACCATGGCCATGGAATTTCCCATGATGGTTCTATTTCAATCAAAGGGCCGAGATATCAACTTCCATATATGGAAGAGACAAATCCTTTCTCGACTTAACCATTAATAACATGCCACTCATAAAACACCCAACATACCCTACTTCCTGCCAACTGTTTGCGTGACGGTTTTCATCAGTAAATCAAATCATGTAAGTCATGACACGTATTAATGATAATCTTAAAGTCTAAGGTTCATTACACATTCTCGTAGATAGAAATATTTGATGACATCAAAACATGAGGAATTCTTACTAGGAGGTCTGTTCTCATAATTTTCTATCTTAGAGATTACCAAGTGCGAACTTAATGAGAGGAAGTCTCATCTGCTTACGAGTACTCACACCTGATGGTCTGCATGATATGTGTCACAACATAGCCTGTCATCCAACCACAAAACTATATTTAAGAATATTATTATAGCATTTCAAGGTTCTCATCATAGCGGGGAACTGCCATTACCTTTTCAATGCAACAAACACTCTAGGACATTATTACATTATAGTCATGTTGAAAAATGAACAATATGTAATAATACATTAAATATATATGTAATAAAAGTAAAACCACTTGGTTCTAGGACACCAAATCTTAAAAAATTACACTTGGACTAGAGCTATCTGCCTATGACTTTCAGTCCGTTAGACCTCACATTATGATCATGTTTCTGCTGAGTCAAGGCTTTAGTCAAGGGGTCTGCCACGTTGTCTTCCATGGAAATACTAATCACTAAAAATTCACCTCTCTAAGAAAAATACCTCAAGAGATGATACTTACGAAGTATGTGCTTCTTCCGCTAATGTGACCTTGGTTCTTTGGTGATAGCCACCGCTACAATATTATCACAGAATAGTGTGATGGGATCTTTACTGCTAGGTATCACATCTAGATCCTCGATGAAGCTTCGCATCCAAACTGCTTCTTTAGCTACCTCAGAAGCTGCGATATACTCGGACTCTGCTATAGAATAAGTGACCACACTTTTCTTTTATCTCTCCCAGCTCACTGCACCTCCATTAAAAGTAAAGATGTATCCCGTTTATGACTTCATGTCATCTTGATCAGTCTAGAAACTAGCATCTATATATCCTCTGATGACTAGTTCCTCATCTCCTTCATAAACTAGGAACATATCCTTAGTATGCCTTAGATACTTTAGGATAGTCTTGACTACCATCCAATGGCGGTCATCGGGGTCAACTTGATATCTTCCTACCGCACTCAATGCATAGTCGACATCTAGCCTAGTACATAGCATAACATACATGACTGACCCAATAACTGATGTGAATGGATTCCTTGACATTATCTTTCTTTCCTCATGTGTTTGAGGACACATTTTCTTGGAAATATGAATGCCATGTGATGCTGGCAACAATCCCCTCTTGGATTTTTCCATACTTAGTCTCTTCAGTATCTTATCAATGTATGTACTTTGAATTAGGCCTAGAAATCTCTTGAATCTATCACGATGCATATTTATCCCAATAATATATGCTGCCTCTCCCAAGTATTTCATAGAGAAGCATTGATTCAACCATGCCTTAATAGACTGCAAGACTGATATCTCGTTTCTAATGAGTAATATGTCATCAACATATACTATTAGGAAAACGACTGCACTCCCACTAAACCGTTTGTAGACACAAGGCTCACATTCATTTTTGATAAAACCAAATTCTTTTATGGATTCATCAAAACAAATGTTCCATGACTTGGATGCTTGCTTTAATCCATAAATGTATTTCTGCAACTTGCATACCTTATTGGCATCCTTTGGAGTCACAAAACCTTCAGGTTGTGTCATGTAGACATATTCCTAAAGGTTCCCATTAAGGAACACTATTTTGACATCTATTTTCCAAATCTCATAGTCATGGTAAGCCTCAATAGAAAGTATAATTATGATGGATTTCATCATTGCAACTGGTGAGAAGGTTTCATCGTAGTCAATTCCTTGACATTGTTTAAAACCTTTTTCAACCAGTCATGCCTTATAGGTACTGACTTGTCCTTCCATGTCCAGTTTCTTCTTGAATACCCAATTGCAACCAACATGATTTACATCAACTAGAGGATCTAAAAAAATCCAGACTTGGTTTTGGTACATGGAATCCATTTCAGAATTCATGGATTCTTCCTACTTGGCAACGTCTGTGCCACTTACTACTTCCTTGTAGGTTAGAGGATCATTATTATCAACTTATAAGGAGTCACCATCCTCGGTAACTAGAAAACCATACCATTTAGGTTCTTTAACCTCTCTTGTACTCCTACTTAGTACTTGTGTCTCTAGAACAGATTCTTCTTCCACGAGGCTTTGTGGAATCTATTCTTGTACCAACTCTTGTGCACCTTGAGACTCGACTTCATCGAATTCTATCTCACTCCCACTATATATTTTGGATATGTTATCCCTCTCAAAGAATATGGAATGTCTTTCCACTATAACCTTTTTGTCTAAGGGGTTTTATAGGTAATATCTCATTGTTTCCTTAGGGTATCCTATAAAGGTATGCTTTGTGCCTCAGGATGCGAGTATATTACCTGAAGAGGCCTTAACAAATGCTTCACTACCCCACACATGTAAATTCGATAACATGGATTTTCTTCCACTCTAGAACTCATATGGAATTCCATTTATCGATTTAGTCGGTACTTGGTTTAGTATGTGTGTCGCTGTTTGTAATGCATATTCCCAAAAGGATAATGGAAGACTTTCATGACTCATTATTGAACTCACCATGTCTAACAAGGTGTGGTTCCTCCTTTCACTTACACCATTCCATTGAGGTGTGTAAGGAAGAGTGAGTTGGGATAAGATCCCAAACTCTCTTAAGTAATCAATGAAGTCCAGATTAAGATATTACCCACCTTGGTCTGAGTGGAGTTTCTTAATCTTCTTACCAAGCTGGTTTTCAACTTCATTCTTGTATTCCTTGAACTTATCAAATGAATCCAACTTATACCTCATTAAGTATATATATCCATATCTAATAAAATCATCAATAAAAGTTATGAAGTATGAGTACCCACCCCTTTCTTTAATTGGAAATGGTCCACACACATCGGTATGAACCAATTCAAGAAGCTCTTTATCCCTTTCACAATTCCCACCAAATGGAGATTTGGTCATTTTTCCTTTTAAACATGCATGACATACGCCAAGTGGTTTTAGTTTAACAGAATCTAAATATCCATCTTGATGTAACTTTATCAAGCATTTCTTGTTTACATGACCCAACCGATGATGCCAATGTTGGGTGTGATATGAGTCATGTGACGTATCTTCTTCCAGTGGCCCTTCTTGCCACATGAGAAACACTTAATTCAAGATGGATATTTAACTAAGAATAATATTTATTTCATTAATTAAATTCAAATAAAATTTAACTGAGACCACCAAAAAAACCTAGTGTGTGACCCTCTAGGATTCTTTCTCATTGGCATTAGGTGGGATTACCTAAATTCCAAGACAACTGTCTAGCAATGGGTCAAGGAACCCAAGAGAAAGAACATAAAGTTGAAAAAATGACATCCAAATACGAACGCTCACTGTGTAATATAATCCCTTAGTCGCAATATCTCATCAACCAGGTTTCATGATTGTTTCATCAACTTTTATGCTTGATACATCGTTCTTTTACTACCTGAAATAAACTAGTTGTTACACCATGGCCATGGAATTTCGTGCGATAGTTCTATTTCAATAAAAGGGTCGAGATATCAACTTCAATAAATATAAGGGACAAATCCTTCCTTGACTTATCCATTAATAACATGCCACTCATGATGCAACCAATGTACCCTAATTCCCACCAACTGTCTGCGTGATGGTTTTTGTTAGTAAATCAAAGTGCATAAGTCGTGAAACATATTAATGATAATCTTAAAGTCTAAGGATCATTACACACACTCACAGATAGAAATATCCAATAACACCAAAACATGCAGAATTCCTACTAGCGGGTCTGTTCTAATAATCTCATATCTTAGAGATTACCAAGTGAGAACTTCATGAGATGAAGTATCATCTGCTTACGAGTACTCGCACTTGACGGTCTGCATTCTATGTGTCCCAACATAGCATGTCATCTAATCGTATAACTATATTTAAGAATATTGTTATATCATTTCAAGGTTCTAATCATAGAGAGGAACTTCCATAACCTTGTTAATGCAACAAATACTCTAGGATATTATTACCTTATAGTCATGCATAACAATGAAAAATATGCAATAATACATTAAATATTCATGTAATCAAAGTAAAACAACTTGGTTCTAGGACACCAACTCTTACACTGTCCAAGGGGTAGGGGTGTCCAGGGGTGGGGGAGTGTCCAGGGGGTGGGGGATGATCATGGGGGGCGGGGGGTGTCCAGTGGGTGGGGTTGTCTAGGGGGAGGGGTGTCCATGGGGTGGGGGTGTCCAGGGGGTTGGGGGTGTCTAGGGGGGTGGGGGTTGTCCAAGGGGGTGAAGGAACTGTCCAGGGGGGTGGGGGTGTCTAGGGGGGTGGGGGGGTGTCCAGGGGGTGGGGGATGTCTAGGGGGTAGGGGGTGTTCAGGGGGTGGGGGGTTTCAGGGGGGTTGTCTATGGGGGTAGGGGCTATCCAGATGGGGTGGGAGGGGTGGTGGTGTCCATGGGTGGGAAGGTGTCTAGGGGGTGGGGGCAGTCTAGTGGGGTGGGGTGGTGTCTAGTGGGTGGGAGGGTGTCTAGGGGGTGGGGGTGTCTGGGGGTGTGGGAGGGTGTCTAGGGGGTGGGGGGGTCCAGGGGGTGGGGGGTTGTCCATGGGGTGGGGGCTGTCCAAGGGGGTGGGGTGTCTAGGGGGTGGGTGAGTTTTCAGGGGGGGCTGTCCAGTTGGGTGGGTGGTGTCAAGTGGGTGGGAGGGTGTACATGGGGTGGGTGGGGCTGTCCAGGGGGGGGGGGTGGGAGGGTGTCTAGGTGGTAGGGGTGTCTAGGGGGTGGGGGTGTCGAGGGGGGTGGGGGTGTCTAAGGGGGTGGGGGGGGGGGGGGTTGGGGGTTTTCTAGGGGGTGGGGAGCTGTCCAGGGGGTGGGGTGGTGTCTAGTGGGTGGGAGGGTGTTTAGGGGGTGGGGGCTGTCCAGTGGGGTGGGGTGGTGTCCAGTCAGTGGGAGGATTTCCAAGGGTATGGGGGGATATCCAGAGGGTGTAGGGTGTCCAAGGGGGTAGGGGGTATCTAGGGGAAGTGGGGGGATGTCGGGCGGGGGGGGGGGGGGTGTCTAGGGGGTGGGGGTGTCCAGGGGGTGGGGGTGGGAGGGTGTCTTGGGGGTGGGGGGCTGTCTAGTGGGGTGGGGGGATGTCCATGGGGGTAGGGGATGTCTAAGGGGTTTTAGGGTTTTTTAGTTTACATTTTAAGTTTTGAATGTTATGTATGTGAATGTTTAATTTTGTTTTGGTTCTTCTTGTTTTGGTCTAGTTCTGATATTTTTTTGGTATGTATTCTGGTATGGTTTTGGTATGGTTTTGGTATGTTTTCTGCTTGTTTTAGGTCTTCTTTGATAGAGCATAGTAATGGTTTAACGGTTTTATTAAAAAAAATTGGTTTTTATGTCGATAATTTTATAACCGACGTAATAAATGCATGGGAATGATTTTTTACGTCGGTTATTAAATAACCGACGTAGTATATATGTTTTCATATCAGATAAAAAATAACTGATGTGAAAAACACTTCACATACTGGTTTATCATGTCGGTTATTTTATAACCGACATCATAAATGCATGGGAATGGTTTTTTACGTCAGTTAAACAATAACCGATGTGAAAAAGTGCTTTGCAGACTGGTTTATCACATCAGTTTTTTAATAAACAATGCAAAAAATGCTTCGTAGACGTATTTTATTACGTGGGTTATTACATAACTGATGTAATAAACTATATACCATGTCGGTTATTTAAAAAATAATGTAATAAATCCTGAATCTGAAGTGTTTTACACATCAGGTTTTTAGGAACTAACGTGAAAAACGCATTGGATTTATGTTTTTTATGTCGATTTTAAAATAAATGACATAAAAAACAATATTTATAATGTATCCTATAATAAATTCGGCTAGAAACTGACGTAAAAAATAAAAAACAACCGATGTAAAAAACGTTTTCTGCACTAGTGTCTCTAGATGCATTTCATTCTCAGATCATTGATTATATATCATGTGTGTTTGGTTTTTTACCTTACCATATTGATTATAACTTATCTATTAATGAAGTAAAGTTATTTAAATGGAATGTGTGTTTAATTATTTACCATTATATAATTATTATTCTATATATAATTATGATAGTAAATTTATTTAAATGTGATATGTGTTCTGTTATTTAACTTATCATATTGTTTATGCTTATTGATTCATGATAGATTCTATTGTACTTAACCCTTACTGTGCATTTCATCTCACCCTTATTTTTTTGCCTTTACCTAGGAATTAGTGAAGTGTACTATGATTGATATGCATGATATTCTAGAGGGAAATGTTATTATTGAAAAAATTTATTTCAATTTTTGTTTTCAAATGTAATGAAAGTCTTAAGTATGTATCTAGTTTACCAAAACTAATAAACTATTTGTTCCTTCAAGATGCAAATCCTTGAATCTTATTCCAATGTAATAAATGAGACACTGTATCTAGGCTACTGAGTTCAGGGTCTCTATAATGGGGTGCACTAATTCATTTTCTTAAGAATAAATATGGCTCAATACGTGTATGGCTAGATTATCATGAAATTAACAAGATCACAATCAAGAAAACGTGTCCTCTACCCTATATTTATGATTTTTTGATCAATTATGAGGGGATAAATAATTATAAAAGATTAAACTTCAATTATGATGTCATCAATTAAGGGTAAAAAGGAGGATATACCCATGGAAACCTTATGTACAAGGTGTGGAAGTTGAATTTATAGAAATTTTATTCAGTCTTATCCATTCCCATTTATCTTCATGGATACAATGAATAGAGTCTTCATAGATTAAATAAATCAATTTTTGATAGTATCTATAAATGATATTCTTATATATTATAAGAATAAGTAATATCATGAAGTTCATTTAAGGATTTTGTTTAAGTCCTTGAGTAAATATAAGCTATATAGAGAGTTTTTCCAATGTGAATTCTAACTATAAAAAGTCTCATTATTGGGTCATGTAAACATAAGAGAGGGTATATCAGTGGATCCTTCAAAAATAAATATTATTAAATAATTTCCTAGATTAATAACTATGACTGAGATCTATAGTTTTCTTGGATTGGATAGATACTATCAACACTTTGTGAGAAATTTTTCATGGGTATCAATTCCATTAACTAAGTTAACTCAGAATAGAGATAAGTTCCTTTAGTTAGGTGAATGTGAAGAAAATTTCATAGAGCTTAAGTGAATATTGATCACCACATTTGTAATCACATTACTTTGCAGTGGATAAGGGTTTTTTGTATACATTGATGCATCAAATAGGGTAATATTATGTTTTATAATGAACAATTTCATGGTGGAAACATATTCATATCTCTAATTTAATGGTCATGAGAAAAAATTCCCAATTCATGATTTAGATATAGTTTTGGTAATTTTTGCCTTAAAAATATGGAGGCATTATCTCTATGGTGAAATGTGTGGTATATATATCGATCATAAAATATTAAAGTATATATTAAAATTGAAGGATTTGAATATACACTAAAGTATATGGTGAGAGGTGATCAAGTATTGTGATTTCTCAATATATTACCACCCTGGGATAGAAAATAGGGTAGTTGTTTCTCTAAGTACAAATTATCTCACTACCTTATCAATGATAAGGATTGAAAAATATTAATTACATATGTATTTTTAGAGGATAGACCTAGAAATAATGAGGGGTTAAATCCTATATTTCTCAAATATATTCTCAACCATCCATCCATGTGATGATTAAAAAGACACAATGGGAAGATATAGAGATGAAAAAGAAGGTAAATATTATTTTAGAGTTCAACCATGAACATGATGGAATAATAAATAAGAAGACCCAAATATGAATTCCATTAATATTATAATTGAATAATGATCTATTTTATGAAGCACATAACTCACCATTCCCTATACATAATGGAATCATAGATATGTATAGAGATCTCAAGAATCAATTCTGGTGGGAGAACATGAAAGGGATATTATGGAGTATGTATCTTGATTCTTTTTATTACACAAAGTTAAGCCTAAATATCATATATTTAAGGGGATGATTAAATAGTAACCCATACTAGTATAAAAATTGGAAAACATCACCATGTATTTTGTTGTTAGACTCCTCAAGAAATCTAAAGTACATAATTGAATTTGAGTGGTAGCTAGCCATCTTACAAAGTCTGTGCATTTCATTTCCATATGAGAAGATTTATCTATTGATCAAATTTATATGATATGCACTAAGTAAGTATCTAGAATTCATGTAGTACCATTTTAAATCATATATAATTAAGATTTGAGGTTTGTCTCAAAGTTCTGGAGAATTCTTCAGAAAATATTGAATATAGAGTTGAGAATTAGTACTACATATCATATTCAAATAGATGGTTAGTTTTATATGACCATTCAATCCTTGGAAAATATACTGAGATAATATTCAATGGATTTAAAGTGTTTTGGTTCAATATCTTCCCTTGGTATAGTTCTCATATAAAAATAGTTACCATTCTTACATTCATATGGCACCATATGAGGCTCTGTATAGGAAGAGGTGAATAATTTCAACATGATGTGATAAAGTTAGTGAGTGTAAGATATTGGGACTAGATATTTATCAAGATATTCTATATAATATTCAAACCATTTAGTATAATATTAAAACTACATATTTGATAGAAAATCTATATCAATAATCATTGATGAAATTTAGAGCTTGAAGTTTGAAAAAAGGTATTACTTTGAATATATAATTAAAATATGGTTATGATATTTGAAAATAAAATAAATTTGAGCCTAAGGTATATTGGTCCTTTTTAAATCCTCTATCATGTAGGAGAGGTATATTTTTGACTTGAACTTCCATCAAATATATCCTAAGTGCATGATATATTCCATGTATCACTTTTGAGGAAGTACATACCTAACCCTTCAAATGAAATGAACATAGAGGCTATAAAACTAGATCATGACCTTTTTTTGAGGTGTAACTAGTATAGATATTTTATTTAATATATATAGTACTACAAAATAGGACCACCCACTTAGTTAGGGTTCTCAAGATAAATCATAAGTTTGAGGAAGCAATATAGAAATCTTAGGATGTAATGAGGCATATAAATCCTATTTTTTCATCAATGTAAATTAATTTTGAGGGTAAAATTATTTAAGGGGGTTATAATATAACACCTTGTGATTTTTTTATATATTTTACTTTAGAATAAATTCAACATGATTGATAGCTTTTAGACATGCTTCCTTCTCCTGTTCCAGTATCCCAAGTTTTCTCTTTTGCTTAGTATTTCTTTGTGTGGTGTTCTTCAGCCAAAGATTCAGACTCCCTCCTCTCATTTCATTTTTATCCCCCTCATTGTGCTTTACCCCATATCATTATAGTGTGATGGATCTGATGGAGGATTGGGATAGTAGAGGTGGAGCGATATTTTGGGGCTTTGGTTGTTCTCCCTCTTCGCTTTTATGTTTGGTGGGTTTTGTTTCTTCTTTATCACCACAACCTTGGACCACCTTCTATCCTCCTCTTCCCTTGATTCTTGATCCATCACGTTAGATCCCACTTTGATCTGGTGTGGTGGCTCTCTTGATGGATTGGGATTGTGTAGGTGTTTTTATTGTTGGTTCTTCCCATGTTTGTGCTTCACATTTTTTTTGTGAGTCATTAATATATTTCTCATTAGATTTTTTATCCCCCTTCAGTTCCTTCTTAATCTAGGATTTATTCCCTTGTTTATCGGTGCTTGTGATTTTTGTTTTTGGTTTAGTTGGTCCTGTCCCTATAGTAGTGGCTCATTGTTAAGGCCTCATATTGCTTCCTCTCTTCTCTTACTTCTTGACACTTTGTTTTTGGACTTCATATTAGTCTGGTATAGAGGCTCTCATGGTGTCTTGGGATGTTTTGGTCGAGCATCTGAGGTTGGTCTAGGATCCATGACCTGTATTGGTGTTTCGTTATCCATTTGTGGTGTTCCTATTCTTTGATGGCGGTGTTTTTTGGTTCCATTATTTGTGATATCAGTGTGTTTCTATGTTTCATTGGATAAATTGTTTTTACAAAGATTATTTTTGGTGTTGTTAAGGGATTAGGGTTTGTTTTGACACTAGATTATCGCAATATCCAGTGAAGTCAACAGATATGACATTTGTAGGATTTCTTAGCCTATTTTGGGTTACGTTTGTTTTAGTTTCTAGTGGCATACATTGGTGAAGTGGATGAAAGTGATGAGAGAATGATGTCGACTAGTTTTTGGTAGGTTTGTTGTGGTTTTTGGTGGTGGACATTAGTGATGAGAGGATGGAGACATCAATATGATAATGGAGATGACGTGTGGTTAGGATGTGACTCCTCGATGTATGGTTCCTCAGGTGGCTTGAGAGATATGCAAGGTTCTCATTGACATAATGTTCATTTCATTTTTGAATTTTTGATGTTGAATTTTGAATTTTGAATTTTTCTACTGTATTACATGTGATTTGGATGATGGGAGGGATCCAACTCTAACCCTAAAACTGGTTTTATAAAAACATTTAAAAATAATTTGGAGGTAATTTTTTTAATTTATTAATTTTAAGAAATTATATCAATAAAATATATTGATTAAATTCATGTTAGGATTAATAAAATCAATTATTAGCACCCATTAAATAATTAAGTAATTATAATAAGTATTACTTTAGTTATTCATTGTCAAATGATATTGTTTTGTTTAAAAACACACTTTTTATTATATCTTATATATGTTTTATTTAAAAGTTAAATTTATAAATTTTAGAATTTAAATTTGATAAAATTAAATTAATTTTTTTATTTAGAATGTAAAAATTATCTCAGGGTGAATTTTTAGGATATTCTAAAACTATTGATTTTTAGGTGAATAGTGAATAATGCCTTTTTACAAATACTGTAACTTTTATGACATCATCATGATATAAACATGTATTAAAAATTATAAAACCTTTTTTGACCAAATAAGAATTTAAATAATAAAATAAATCATTTAAAAATATTATTTTGAATTTGGAAACCCATGATTGACTTTTTTGAACATATGTTATATTTTTATAGTAAAAAAACTATTTTTGTCATTTTCCTTGAATTCGGTATTCAAAATGATCGATTTGGTTTTGGATTTCTTTTAACTTCATAAAGATATTATTTTATTAATCATAAAACAATAAATTTTATAGAAATCAATACTATATATGATTTTGGTATAAATTCATTTTTATGATTAAGAGGGTCTTTTTCTAAAAAATTATTTTGTTGTGCTATGTGTAATTATATTAAAAATAATGTTTACCACATCTACAAATTGAATATTTTAAAATTGTTTTAAAATTTGTAATTATCATGCTTTAATTATGTCATAATATACTTTACATTTTTTTATAAAAATAATTTACCACAGTTAAAGTTAGTCACAATGGTAGAGGTTTAAATGGTTAGAAAGGGGATAAATTAAGATATTAAGTAAATCATATCACAAAAACTTATCTAAAATTGATTTAATGTGTGTATTATCTTCCAAACCTCTATTATCTTCTAAATTTGGAAAAAAATTCAAATTTCCTTTGATAATGATACTTTTTTATTTAATGTTAAGTGTATTTACAAAAGTGTTACCCCCATCACCTATAAAAGGACCCCTCCCATCCCCACCAAAAACTAAACCATTCCTACAATTTTATCTTGAACCCCAACCCAAATTATCTCACATTTGGTAACCTCTTGTTCTAATAATAATTCCTAAACCTCTCATTTTCAGGAGGCCCTTTACGAGGATATTCAAGCTCTCAATGTAAGAGAAATCTTCTTATTGTTTTTTATTCTATATATTGTTTATCTAAATATCCTTAAATAATATTTATCAATTTCATAATATTTTTTAAATCATGTTCTTTTAAAATGGATAGTATCATTATAAAATATAATGTTTTTACTCATTCAATCGTTATAACATGCTCTTATTTAGGTCGGTTTAACCACCTAATAAATGATTTTATAATTTTTATATCATGAACTCTTAAGTAATATTAGATACTAGTAATATTATATAAAATTAACAATCTTAATATTCTTTAATTATTATATAATTATTATATAAATATTTATATTCATTAATATAATCAATTCTTTTTATGGAATTAAAATTTATAAAAAATGTGTTTTTTAAGATTTCCTTGAAAATAATCACAATAAGTTCCATGAAATTCCCATGGGGATTAAGAAATATATCAAAAAAATACTATAAACATTCATGAACATTTTTTAGATTATGAAACCATCACCAAGGTAGAAGTATTAGAGTATTCAAATCGGAACATACAATGAAACAAAATAGTTAACAAAAAATTATTATAAAAAAGAATTATTACTAAATGGATAGTAAGAAATTATAAGTGAATGGAATATAGTAAAAAAATATAAATATAGTTCTGATATATATATATATATATATATATGTATGTATAATAAATCTAAATTTATAATATAGGAATTTAGAGTTTGTCTGACCAAGTAGAAGTCCGAGGTAATGGGTTTTCACATCTCAATTTTTACTCATTGAGATATGTTCACCTTATTATTTTATGTTGTGTATATACTACACATTAACATAATTTATGAAACTTATAATGAAAATTATTTGGATTTACATATCTATATAAGTTTCTCTCTTTCATGATATCTTGATTTAAATGTTACCAAAGTCATAAGGGGTTTTATTTAAAATTATTACTTTAAACATTTTGAAGACTTTTTATTCAACTATTTTCATCCATATCCATATTATTTATATTATTTAAATAATGTTATTATCTATAATTAAATGATTTTTAATGCCAATTTCAAACATCTTTTACTTTGTTTACAAATAATTAAAAAGGATTATTCTCAACATTTTTCAAATGATTTATTTTTGACATTCTTTATAAAGGTGTGAAAGGAATGTTTTTAACATTTAACGCTTGAAAAAAATTTTCCTTCATCGTATATTTTATTAATTATTATGATTTATTTCTAATTTTCAATGGTTTTTGATAGAAAATCCTATTCCCATTATTTTGTGAATTTTTCATTTTTAAAATTTTGTTAACAGAAAAGGATATTTATTCATTCTTTTCAAATCATGTTTTTAATTATTTTATAAAGGTGTTTTTAATCTATTTCAATATAATTTAATGATTATTGTGCTCCACTAGGTATATTATCTAATTGTTCCATCCAACTTATTTCTATGGATGTCCTACGAGGATATTTTAAATAATTTTCATGAAACCCTTTTATTTTCCATGAGTTAATTAATCCATGGAGAAATTATTAAAGTTCTTATATGATTATGGAATACATATGTACGATTTATCATTATGTGATGTATGGGTCCATTATACCCCTTATATTAATTGAGTAATGTGTTAGATTTTATGAGCTCAAAAGGGTACATGGGTATTTATCTGAAACTTAGTGGTGCATGAGCGGTTAACCCAATCCTAATATACTTTGGGAAATAGGTTATCTTATCCCATTATGTGATGAATATATTGGTGTTTATCATTGAAATATTTTAATTTTTTTATTCTTTTGTTTATTCCAAACTTTAATTCCACATTCTGATACCTATGTTATAATGGCTCAAGATTTTTGACTTATGATTCATGTTTATGTTGAAATCTCTATACCATGATTTGATGATTTATGATTCATGGATTATTTTTTATGATTATTATATGATATGGTATTTTCATATTATTATGGTATAATACCCACATGCCTATATTATACTCACTTATGATCTTCAGTTGATATCTTCCATGTCTACCCTTACTAGGCATCAGAGCTCAAATTTTTCTTATATTTCAATTTCCAAGATTATAAAGAAGGATATTAAGTAAGAAATATCTAGAAATGTTGAGTCATGTGAATATTACTTATGGGAAAATTTAAAGACATTGAAAAAAGTTGGTTATGTATCTAATAATTAAAGATATTAACCTTTAGGTTATAAGGTGTGAATTATTAGGAGATGTATAAAATATTCATATAAAATGATGTAATATTCATTTATGTTATGATTGGGTTTCCTCAGTTGGTATAAAATCCAATATCTAAAGAGTTTGTTCTTAGCACCATATTCGGGTGTGTGGGTCTAGGGAATCTTAGTGGGATATTTTTTATATGAGTTGGTTATAGGATAAACATGATATTATTCTCATATCTTCTTTCCACTAATAAGAGTATTTTTAGAAGTAATACATCCTTCATATGTTTGTTTGAAAACATTTATTTTATTACTAGATTGTCAGGAAGTTCTAGTTTTCTCCTATTATAGATTTTTCATTCTTATTTACATATCAAGAAATTTAAAGTTGAGAGAATTCTATTTATCCTTAGTTGATCTCAACCCATATTCCCACACTTTATCTACCTAATGAATTTAATATTCATGCATTTCATTTGTTTCTTACGATTAGTAATCAAGCTCATTTAACTTATTTTCCTTGATTTATAGTTGAGAAGTTTTGAAATTTATTTAAAATATTGGGATATTTTCAAATTCATGAATAATATCTTTAATAACATTAAAAAAATACAATTATATCACAAGCTACTCTTTATATTTATTCTTCAATCATATAAATTCTTTCACTGCTATGTGTTCTAGATTATTCCTTGGATTTCAAATTTTCTTTGAGGGTGTTGTATCTATTCACCTTTTAAAATAATTATTATTCAATTAAATTATATTACTTCCCCATATATGACTTCTTATCATAAATTCCCTTAATATATAAAAATATACATGTGAAAAATTCAATGGGAACTTTATTTATATAATATTTAACGTTGGAATAAAAATCACTAAGTGATTCCTTAAACTCGCCTTCGTCAAAACTTGTACTCAATTCACTAGAAAAATAAACTTCAATATATTTATCAATACACTTAACACTCTAGATACCCTTAGTTAGTGGTGTTTACTCTTCAACTTTTGATTTCTTCCTTAGCTTCATGGATTCTCCTTTCTTCCTATATTGCATGGCCTTAACTAAAACCTCCAAATTAGTTTGTACATGAATAAGAATATATTAATGTTTAATATTAGAAGAATTTAAAGATACATTAAATATAAACATAATATAATCAAGAAAAAACAATAATATATTCAAAATATATCCAAAAAAATAGAAAATTTTCTCTGACACCAATTGATAATACCAATGGAATGATGGAGACACCTGAAATGGGGGGGGGGATGAATAATACTTTACTATACTTTTAATGAATTGAAAATTCTCTATTAATTACTAAATACCTTTAGTAATTGAACCCCTATTTCTAGTTAATACATTAATGGATCTATTTATTTTACCTTTATCACATACACCACATGTAATGAAAGTAAATTAGTAAAATATTGCACAAGTGTTTTTACAAGTGAATAACCCCATGGATTTGTGTCTTAGTTTGAGAAAGTTTTAAGATCCCTTAGTTTTTAGTAAGTTTGAGATGTTTTATTTGTTAAAAACCTTACCTGAGGGACTTAGAAGTTTGACAGTTCTTGGTCTAGTTTGTATGGATTTATATATCATGGAAGAAAGTTTCATGATACAAGAAAGTGTTTTTGATAAGGGATGGAGGTCGTCTGAAAGAAGTTTTGTTTGATTTTGAGTTTATACTAGTTCCACAGAGTTAAATTTGTAAAGAATTGATCCATCTAGATGAATTCATGAAGTGAGATTCACATAGACATTTTTTCTACACAGACACTTTACATTGTCATTTTTACTATGTAGATTCAGCAACGTAGCCAAATGCATCATGTAGCTAAATGATTGATGTACATGATTTGAATTTTACACATCCGACTACAATATAGTTTTTGAAGAAGAATCCACATTGTATATTTTCTATTTAGCCAATTTAAAATTATGTAGCTAATTTTCTATATATCTATTTTTTCTCCACATAGTCAATTTAGAGTCTTTGTTACATATAGAATGTTTTTTTATAAATTTTTATAATTAAATTTCTCGAAGGTAATTTTGTTATAATGTTTTGTGGATAGTTCTGAATGCCTCTATAATCATAGGATTCAGTTTATAAATCCTCTAAGGAGAGGTGGTTTTTGAAAACAATTATAGATATTATGGGGATATTATTATTATGTATTCTTTTCTTCTTGGTAGTAATTAATGCAACATAATATTTTGATGAGTGTAGTGGTTAAAAAAGATAGAGAGATGAGGTGATTCTAGGGTCATGGTTGGTTCTTTATCAATAAACATCTGATGAAACTCATGTCTTTAGATATTTATTTTGAGTCTAATAATATTTGTTGAACACATTTCAATACCGCATTATGGGAAATTCTTTCATGCATATTTCTAGAGGCACATGGAAGTGGATCTTCATATTATGTTGCTAAAGAAATCTAGTTTATTTAGAGATATTTTTCATTTTTATAATCATCTTTTGTATTATATTATGAATCTGTGATGTTGTGTGTGACTCTAAAATTTATAGTGGGATTATGCATGATTTCTTATAATAGGGATTCAATTGTGGATATAGAAAAAATAATTCATAGTAGGGGGTGTAACTAGCCATGATAAGGAGCAGGATTCTACATTGGATCCAAACCTTATAAGATATTTGTGTTTATTTCTATTTCCTCTTATACATGATCATGTGAGGATGAGTTATTTCTATTTTGAGTGGGTCATAATCTAACAAGTCATATATGTTTATATTTATTGAAAATAAATTGTAAAAACTTTCCTCCACTAATTCAACCCCCTTCTTAGTGGAGGAAACTGATTCTAATAGGAACTTCAATTGGTATTAGAGGAAGGTTAACTCTATAGTATTGAAACAATTATCCTTTGTTCCATGGATAATATAAACTTATTAATAACATGGGTGTACCTACATTTGAAGGAAAAATTTATCATTGTTTTAAGAATCTAATGTTACCATATCTTTTATCTCTGGGTATGGAAGTCTATGATGCAGTGATAATGAGTTTTCTACCATTGATAAATTATGGTCATATGAGATTTTCTAACAAGAGTAATATGTAATTGGATGGAAAATTGAAAAATTATATTCTCATATTGTTAGTAGAGAAATTTTACATGAAATTTATGGGCCTACAATCTAAAAATAAAACCTAAGATAATCTTGGGAGCAATTATAAAGGAAATATGAAAATTAAAGAGGCAATAATACAGATCTGTAGAAGAAAATTTTATGACAGTAAAGTGATAGAAGATGAATGTGTTGATGAATTATTTACTCATTTTAATGAAATAATGAGTAATATTTTAGGATTTGGGGAGAATCTTCATGATTCAACAATTATGAAAATTTTGATGAGAAATTTTCTAAATAGTTTTGATTCTAAAATTCCATCACTTTAAAATATAGAATATCTTTATCTTATTGAGATATATAATATTCCCATTACTTATGGAATGTGATAACTTTCAATATTCAAGAAGAAATTGAAAGAATAGGTTGATTTTGACTCCATGAGAAATATGAAATTTTTTAATAATGAATATATTGCTGACACAAATGATTCTGAAAATAAATAATAATATCAAAGAGTTATTACATTCATTTAAAAAAGTCTCTAGATGGGAAAAATAAATAACAAAGGTATATTTTTTGGTATAAGTTATAAATTAAATGGTCTTTTTAATTATACAATTAATTTCCCAAAAAAGAATAAATCAAATTATGAATATGAAAATGATGAAAATACTAAAGAAATTAAGTGGGGAAAAATTACAAAGAACCTTCAAATCCTGGGTAAAGTAAGAAGATATTTCAAGGAACCAAAATAATAAATATTATGAGAAAATAAGAGGAATCTAATATTATACTTTGTAGTGATTCTAATGAAGAGATATAATAAAAAATTACTGATTTTATGGATTATGTTCAAAATATAGTTTATTCATCTAGTGGTGATAATGATGATTCAGGACCAAAATATTATGAATAAATAATAAGATATGAAATTGAGGAATGTCTTGTGAAAAATACCATACTCAAAAAATATAAGAAGATGTTGGTAAAAGGGAAAATTAAAATGATTGATGAAAAAACTATACAAAAAAAGGGGAAAACTCTTGTAGACGAAAATAAAAATATTAGATTGAAAGTTACAGAATATGATAAAATGATCAAATATCTCAAAGTAAAAATCTATTTTAAGGATGAATATTTACCATTAATTCAATCAAAATGTATTAATACTAAGAAAGATCTGGAAAATATCAATAAGAAATTAAAAATGTCTATTTATGTTAAGGTATAATCTTAAAAATAAGTTGTAAAAATTCTAATAAATTCCTCATATTGAAAATCTATTTCCAAAACTATTGATACTAATAATGAAATTTTAAATATCAACTCCAATTAAATATGAATCAAGAAAAATGGAGATAATATTTCTGTAAAAGTACCTGATGAAATAAGAAGAGTGAATGAAAATTATTTTCTAATCATATGCAAAATAAAACTCAACCAGTACACCAGATGTCAAATTTTGGATAGAATGGACAAACCTTTGATTTTTCAATAAAATTCAGATTTCATAGTTATTTATGGTGTTATGGAATGTTTATACATAAATCATATATGTGTTGGTATAACATAACTTTACATGGGAGAAGGTAAGAAATCAAGGGAAGTAGTTACAATGAGAAGAAATTTGACTCTAGAAGTAATCATATAGAAGTGGAAAATAACTATAACTTGACAACACAAAGCAGTTCTGATTACCTTGAAGAGTTATATGTAAGGTGTGATGAAAATGGACATAGAGAAGAAAAATGAAAGAAATTCTTACCCAGTCAGTCCCCTCTCAAAGGTAAATGTAAAATAGTTCAAGTGTGAAATTAAATAATTCCATGCTTGGTATAAGTTACTTTTAAAGAAAGGAAGAAGACAAATATATGAATACTAGATAATGGGTATTCCTCCCACATGACTTGTGATTCTAAAATTATGAAGACCATTGAGAAACATGAAGGAGGTGTAGCAAAATTTGGTAATGAATATTCCTTTAAAATAAAATGTATTGGAAAAACTCAGATTGTTAATAATAATTTGAAATCATATGGTGTTCTTTATATTGAAGGGTTAAAATACAACTTGTTTAGTGTTATCTAGTTTTATAATAATGGGAATGAGGTTACATTCAAAATAAACACATGCATCATTAAAGGCATAAGTGATACAAGAACTATTTCTCAAGAAAGTAGAATAAATTTAAATTTATTATTTATTGGTGATACTTCCAATACATTTTACTTGAGAATGAAAGTTGAGAACATGTTATGGCATAGAATTCTTGGGAATATTGGCCAAATAATCCTACTTAAGATTGTTAAAAATGATGCGGTAAGAGATTTAACCCAGATTAATCAAGATCAAGTTCAAATCTAAGAAGTATGTTAGAAGGGAAATATTACTCATAAGACTCACAATAAGGTAGAGATTAATTCCAAAAGACCATTGGAATTATTCCACATAGATCTTTATAGACCCATGAGACAGAAGTATTCCAGAGGTGATATTTATTTCATTACTTTTATATATGAATTCACTGGGATGAATAATTTATTTTCATAAATCACATGTCTAAGGCTATTAGGGTGTTCAAAATGTATAGAAGTTAGGCTGAAAAGGATTTTCGTTTTTTCAAAAAAACTGAGATATGATAATGAGAAAGAACATTCTAGTGACATGTTTGAAACTTATATTAGAAAACATAGAATCAAGAATTAGTATAAGATTCACTATACACCACTATAGTATGGTTTTGATGAAATGACTAATAAGAGCATTATGGAAATGGGTATAACAATGCTGGTAGAGAATGACATTTCATAATAATTTAGAAAAAAAAATTGTGTAAAATGGTGTACATTCAAAATAGATGTCTCTTGAGACTTGAAACACACACTGCACTCAATGAGATGTGGTTTCAAAATAATTATATAATAAAATATTTCATGGTCTTTAAAATTTCTCATTATATTAAAATCAAAGGATTTTGGATGGGAATGTTTAAATAAATAGATGATGATAGAGTCTTTATGGGATATTTATCTAATGGAAATGGATACAGATGTTGGAATAAGAGAGTGTATAATTTTTTTGAGTGTTCATATGTAAATATTGATGAAAATATAGGAAAAATGAATTTGTAAATTCAAGAATATTTTGAGTATATCATAGAAACAAATGAGTATATTTTTCACGAAATGGGGGGAAAATTTGATAAAATCAGATGATAAATAGTTTATATTGATTTAGAATACTCTAGTGATGGAGAATCAAGTGCTGATGTTAAAATAAATTAGTTTCAGATACTAAAGAAATATACTGACACCAAGAATATCATTTGGAATCAGAATGCACAAGTTCATACCAGAAGGATACTAAGATTTTAAAATTAAACAAATATTATATCACAGGTTGAACCTAGAATGTCAAATAAGGCTATTGAGCATGATGAATGGGTTAGATACATGAATAAAGAACTCAATCATGTTGAGAATAAATTTTCATGGGAACTTATTCCCAAATCAAAAATTAAAAATATAATTAGTGAAAAATGATTTTTATTATATCCTGGGCCTAGTTCACTGATACGTTATGTGACCTGATGGACATATAGCCTCAAGTGAACCTCTCCATACTTTAGAGGCTTCCGACTAGTAATTAGGGTCTATGGTGGTATTGTGGGGAGACTATACCCTCAAAATTAAAGTATATAATAGTGTTAAAAAATAAATAGAACAATACATAAGTAATAATGAAGTAGTTGAGAATAGACCATCTACATAATAATAAACAGTGAGAGGAAATAATAACCAGTATCGTATACAAAATAATGATGTCATGATACTATAAAAATGTGGAATACAAGGGATACATGGTAGCTGGTAAACTATATAATCATGATGTACAAGAAAACTAAAAATATAAAAATATATCTCCAATAGAATCATGAGTGAAAGCTTGATCTTCCACTCCCATACTCTATCCTAGTATAGAAAATAACAATCCATAGATAGTAACTTACCTTTATCTCTGCCTACATCTATGAAGTTTGTACGGGTACCAATCGATGTCCCAAACAAGGTCGGATTAAAACTTAGTATACCACCACAAACTGATTCTAGAACTATCTGGTCAATAAATATATAATGAGTAGTGTACATGTATAATAAATATGGGAAGCAAAGAAATAAACCACGTTTATTTGGGTTCCTCATGGGATACCCATCCGATGTTACCTACTTTGTATTATGCTAAAAATGTTTTTTGGAATTTTACATTATCATTTATATTTATATTTCTAGTATCTAAGGCATACAACCAAGGTGTGTATATTTATTGATAATCATTTAAGGTCTCATAATGTCCATGGATTTTAAGTTTTATAAGCAAGGTGAAATCCAAAGTTGTGACACCCAACGAGTCCATGATACATCTAATTTTGAGTTTTTTTATCTCTTGGTGTGTTCTTGGAATTATTGGGTGATGAGGATCAAAACCAATAGTTTTGAGGGAGATGGACATGGAACATGGTTATCTCACAGTTTTTATAACCGTGCAAACAATAAAAGGGGAAGTGATTTTTGACAGCGCGATTTCACACAGTTTGGGAACAATTTTTCAAATTGTGTAACACCCCATGGGAAACTATGTATCCTATTTTGGGTAGATAGTGGAACTCCAATGGTTGATACACAATTTTCCTAATGTACAACCATGTTCATCTCTTTAAAAGTGTTTTTTACCCTTTTCCCCTATTATTTTAAGAGTTTGACCCATATTTACCCCTCCATCATGAACGTCTCTTTTATTTGGATTCGAGATTATTACCACTCATTTTTATTGTATTTAACTTGGATATCAAGGTTTTTTTGGATTGAGGTAAGTTTATTTATTATTGATTTCTTCTTCTTTCACCGCTCTCAAGCCTTGTTATTCAATTTTCATGGATATGTGGAAACCTAGGGGTGGTGTTGGATGAATATAGGATATATAATAGGGTTTTGGTTTTATTTGTTATGGATTAGTTGTGTGATGACTTATTTTAACTCTTTTAGGTGGTCATCATAAAGGGTGACAAGTTTTGGATCTAATCTGAGGTAGGTGTTTCAATTTAATGGTGTTTCCATGAATTTATTTTAAATTATGAACCGCCTTTGGTTTCTGTTTGTTTAATTTTCATTTAAGTGATTTATAATTGGTGTGTATTCCATGTTTTATGTGTTTCATTGGTTTACTTGGAATTTTTTGTGTTTAAAGGGGGTTTTATAAATGGTTCTACCTTGTATTCTCACTAAGTGTTTGATAAAATGTCTAAAAGAGGTTTTGTGGTTTAAAATGAATTTATAAAGTTATTTTAGAAATGGTTTCAAATTGAAAAATGTGTTTTTATAAAATTGGGCATGTTTTCTTATGAAATGGATTATGTTATAGATTTTTTTTGATATGGTCACTTGTTTGTGGATATGTTGGCATGGAATGAAACATGGGTTAACCAGGGTGTGAGCTAAGGGCTTATTAAAAGGACCATGTGAGCCTTCATAGGGAAGAATGTGCGGGGTTCCATATATTTTTTTCTGATTTAACATGTGATCCATTGGAAGGAGGACAGTGTGAGCCTCTAACATGGTTTCCAAGGGACTATGAGAACCTTTGGGTAGGAAGATAGTGAGATATTCCATGTTGGGCCTAGGGAAAACTGTGAGGGCATACATTTTCTAAGCGAGATAGTATACTTGTTTACTCACTCAAGATAGAAATGATGGTTAGAGAAATAGGTACACTATACTCATTAAAAATGGGTATATATTCTTTAATCATTTATTAGATCCATTTTGATGTGATGAGATATATTATTCCCATTTTTTTATTTTCTATTTATATGGTTATATGATCTTGATGTTTACACTCACCCTTATTCTGACTTCTTGGTTATAACAAGAATATTTTTCCTTGTGGCCTTTTTTATTCATTTTGAACAATGTTTGGAAATTATTTTGTAAAACTATGTTTTGTTTTGAAAAGGAAAACAAAATGGGTTTTAGAGACTTAATTAAAATTGCTTTGTTTTGAAGTGGTTTGGTATTGAAAATGTTTTCAATCTATTTTATTGGTTTTTATAGGTAAAATACATAAATAGATTCATGGTGGTATCCTACTGGGCTTCACGCCTCACACCCTTCTTAGAACCTTTGGGGAAATTGTATATTCCATTTTGTATGACACAGGTAAAGGCCAGGGCACCATGAAATAGGGTGTCTCTTCTTGATTACCATTGTCCAATGGTTTTGTGGAGGATACATGGTCTCATAGGGATTGTCTTTTTTAGAAATATTTTTTTTTATTTTATTCCCATTGGGAAATTTTTAGGCCTTATTTGGATTTGGTTCATTCTTTTTGAGTTTTTGGGACTTGTGGAGATACCATTTATATTTATAACCCTATATGGAATGTTTGTATATAATTTACAATGTGGTTTGTGGTATTTATTGTTCTTATACTAATTTTCTTTGGTTTTTTTATATTTCATTGAATCTAATGTTATGGGTGTGGCCATTCCATTTTATAGATGGGACATGCTGAGTTACTAGTGTATAAAACATTCCCAAATTTTATATTATTAGTCATGCTCAGTTCTTTTCTCCAGCCTGTAATGATCAAGAATGTACTTTGGGCTGTGTGGAGAGCCAACTTGAGTGACAGGTTAGGTCAACCCCGGATATTTCATTACAAAATGGTATTATATAAGGTTTTTGGGATCCAATGGTAGATGGGATCTAGGACCATTGGGACTTAATAGACAGGAATGTGGGAGTGCCTATGCAACTCTTCTTTGTGTTGAACCTTGAGTTTCCATGGGTGTTCAAGGATTGTTTTTATGTTTTGAACCCATTTATGGATTTTTAATGATTTTTTCACTCTTTATTCATTGGATTTTCTTGGGAGTTTTATTTTGTTACTTTTTTATGGTTTGATGTTGGATTTTGCTTGTTGAAGCTTGTTTTTTATGTCTTGTAGACAATGGCTCCCAAAAGGACCTCATCTAGGTGTAAAGAGGGTACAACGGAGATTAACCCATAGGTGAACCCTATTTTTGATCCAAATTTAGTAGATCTTATGATTCATATGATCCAAACCATGGGTCATGTGGGTTGTCTTGAGAAGATAGGGACTGTGGACCATGATCAAAATTTTTTAAAGCAGAATCCATCAGTTTTTCATGGTGATAGGGGACCCAATGAGCCTAATGAGTGGTTATATCATATCACGTGGATCTTAAATTTTTTAAATATCCATAATAACTCTAAATTAATCTTTTAAATGTATGTGTTGGAATGACCATGTAGGAAATGATGGTAATTGATGGTGCTTTTGGGGAAATATGAGTATCTCACATGGACCACTTTCATTGTGCTGTTCAATTGACTGTTCTACTCGAAGACCTTGAGAGTTTTGAAGGACCATGAGTTTTTGAATCTAGAGTAAAGTGATTATTCGGTGATGGAGTATGCTACCAGATTTACTAAGTTGGTCCATGTCTCTCCATATCTCCTCAGGAATGATTACCTCAAGGCTCAAAATTTTGAGATGGGATTGAGGCTAGAGATCAGATCTATGCTCATTTTCCTATATCTAATGACTTATTCAGAGGTGGTTGAAAAGGATTCTATGGAAGAGGTAGATTTAACTAGAAAGTAAATTCTTAGTTGTGTCCCTTAAATGGGTGGTATATAGAGTTATTCATTAGGATAGAAGCAGAATCATGATGAGTCTCACGGGGGAAATTAAAAGAGTGTCCAAAAGTTTTTAGGTTTAGTTCTTGTAGATTATTTAGGGGAAATATCATTTTTTATTAGTGTGGGAAGAAAGGACACATTAGGATTTGGTTCTTAGAGACTCTGAGTATTTTTCATTGGGGTGGGCAGTTAAGGAATATCCAATGCTTCTGTTAGTTGTATTTATGGGGGTATAGTGTGGGCTCTACCTTGTCAAATGACTCTCTAGTACAATCAAAGGATTACAAGGGTAGGGGATCCTATCCTCATAGAAATGGGTATTATCACCAGGGGAAGAAGGTTTAGGGTGGATCTAAGGTAGGTAATCTCTATACAATAGAGATTATGCCAGAGGAATAATATTTTGGGCCAACCACCGTTATATGTGTGGTGTTTATTACTTATTCTCCATCATTAGTTTTATTTGAAATATTTTTATCCTATTATTTAATTTCACTTAATATGATTTAATATTTGGATATGATATATGATTTGACTCTTTATGTTATGAATATACTAACCCTATTGTTTAGAAATAAGGAGAAAGGTTTTAGGTGCATTGAGTTTCATGTTGTGGTAGCTGGCATGGGCGTCTTTTAGGACCTAGTTGTTTTGGACCTGGATGTTTTTTTACCTTATTATCAACATGGATTAGTTGATATTATTTAAGTATTTGGTCAAATTATATCACTTTAGGGTCTAGTTCCCTACTATTGATAGAAGAAGTGAAGTCTTTCAGGGTGAGTGGGATCTTCATTTAGGGTGGCAAGGACCATTTTCTTTAGAGATGGGGTTGATATCACGCCAATTGTCTAGGTTGTTCCTTGATGCTGTTGAGAATGGTTTAATGGATGAACTTACTTTAGTCGTGTATAGGTATCCATATGTGTTTCCATTGGATTAATTAGGATTGACGCCCTAGTGATAGGTCGAGTTTACCATTGATCTACTTCCTAGGATGATCCTGATTTCCATGCCAGCTAATCGAATGGCTCCAACTGAGCCGTGGGAGATTAAATTTTAGCTATAGGATATTGAGGTAAAGGGTTTTATTCATCCCAGAGTGTCAACACGGGCTTCACTAGTACTATTTGTAAATCATTCGTATAATATTCTACAAATTTTCATAAACCATCTTAAGATAAACAAGTGACAGTAAAGAATAAATACCAATTGGCTAAAATTTATGGTCTATTTGATCAACTCAAGGGGGCTCATTGGTTTTTAAAGATTGATCTGATATTGGGGTACCACTAGTTGAGGGTCTGGGAAGATGATGTTACAAATACCTCTTTTCAAAGTTGGTATAGAAATTTCATGTATTTTCTTATGCCATTTCAGATTACCAATTCTCTAACTATTTTTATGGAATTAATAAACCAGATATTTCATAACTTATTGAACTCCTTTGTGGTTGTACTTTTATATTTAATATTTATGTATTCCAAAATGGAGAAATAGCATTCTGGCCATTTGGATATAGTTTTGTGTATTTTGAGGGATAATATTCTATATGCCAAGTTTTCTAAGTTCTAGTTTTGGATTCGAAAAGTGAAATTAATAGGCTATGTGATTTCCAAGGTAGGAGTTTTAGTGGATATAGAGAATTTTTCAGTAATCATGTATTTGGAGAAGCCTAAGAATGTGTTTGAGATCTATATATTTCTGTTCTTAGCCAAGTAATATATGAATTTTTTTCAGGACCTCTCTAGGTTAGTTTCTCTCTTGATGGCTTTGACCAAGAAAGGGGTTAAGTTTGAGTGGGATGAGAAGTTCTAGGATTATTTTGATAAGTTTCATACCCATTTAAAATCCAAACCTATTTTTTATTATTTTAGAGTCTGGAAGGTCTTATATTGTGTATTGTGATGCTTTTGGTGTGGGATTGGGGTGTGTAATGATGCATGATAACCATGTTGTGGACAATAACTTGATGTAGTTATGACCACATGAGAATAAGTATCCCACCCATGATCTGGAATTGGAAGTCATTAGGTATTCACTAAATACATGGTGACATTATGTAACACCCCGACCCCAGCTACCCAGAGTCGGTGCATTACTTCGTAACATTGGCATGATCACAAAAGATCAAGTCTCGAAAGACCGATTAGTTTAGTAGCCTTGGAAACACTAGATACATTCATAAATGTTACATTACATCATAAAGTGAAAAACTAATAACAAAGTCTTCATAGTCCACACTCATATCCTCTTTTGACTATCCCTGCAGGTCATTCATAAAATACTTCTTCACATACTGGAAAATATTAAAACATTGAAAGGGGTGAGCTCAGATGCTCAGTAAGGATAACAATATTGCGGAATCTTTCATAAATAAACATAAAAATTTAAGGCAATGTATAACTAAAACAAAAGACTTTTAAACATGAACTTCAACATAATATGGAAAAAGTAAAATGAGATAATTTCATTCACTTCTTCACATGGATATTCTACTGGTCGAATAATCACATGCAATATCAATAACCACTTTCATAATGAGGGAATGTATAATGCCAGACATTCTGAAACACTTTGTCAAGGCCTCGGCCAAAACCATAAATCAAATTGGGAAAGGGCCTCGGCCAATTCCACGTCTAGTTGTCTCATGAGACCTACCGATGCATCGAGGAGCTATAGCGGGCTCCACCCGTCACTTATTAAGTCCAATACATTCCTCATACGAATAGGTTTAAACATATCATAAACCATAACATAATCGTATCACATAAAACATGCATAAAGGAAACATAACATTTCCACATTTAAATCAAAAGATATCAATACAACACATTGATATAATAAAAACGATTTCAAAACCATTTTCAATACCAAAATAAAAGAAAGTTAAAACTTTGTATTTATTTTTCATTAAAAAAATGATGGCTTGTAGAGGAAGCCAAAACTCAAATAATGGTCACGGCGGTGGAGAAGTCATTGTCGCCGCACAAGTACGGAAAGAAAAACATTCCCTTTTGTCATTTAGAAAAATGCTTTGTATAAAAAATATTCCTTTTGAATAAACGTAAAAGTCAAAGGGGTTTATACACCGTATAAAAGAAAGCTGTGTATAAAACCAAATATGCCTCAATGAAAGTGGATTGAGACGAAGTCCTTAAAAAGATAATTTTTTTTATAAAGTAGGTCTATTATGTGTATTCACTATACGTACACATAAATAATGTAAAAATACAAGATATGACATAATAATATCATGACATAATTTGAAAGTAGGAGATTAACCCAAAGAATATAAATTGGGTTAAGAAGTTCCCTTACAAAGATCATTTATAAATAAAATAGATCTATTATGTGTATTAACTATAAGTACACATAAAGAGAGTACAAATACAATATAATACATAACAATATCATGACATAATTTGAATTTAGGAGATTAACCCAAAGAACAGAAATTGGGTTAAGAATTTCTCTTACCTCGTGTCTGACTTGACTCAACCATTCTTTAACCTCCTGAATAATAAACTAGAGTTAATATATACCTTATTAAGAACCATTTTCAATTTCATTATCCTTTTTATATCACTTATTACAATGATATGAACATTCTGTAATTATTTAAGTTAATAACGGTCGTTTTGTCGATCTTAGGTACTTGAGTCAAAAATAAAATTCTTATAATTACAAGTTGTTCATGTGGTGAAATATCCATTATATCCAGAATTATATTAATTATTTAGATATCATATATATCATATATATACAGTATATACATTCATTTATAATATTACGTAACATTTAGAGGTAAGAAATGAAATGCACCGTTCATGGAGACGGTAAGCCGTACGTACGCATGAACGCTACTTTCATTTCTATTTCGTATTTAATGGAATGAAATCATAATTATATAAATGTATAATATAATTCCAGTATAATATAGTGTATAATACCATTTACTCCATCCTTTATACATCCCACATATGGCATTAACGATTCAAATCACTTTGAGGGGGCGGTAGTCCGCACTTCCTAAAATGAAATTATCGCGTTTACCCATAATGGAAATCATAAAGTATGACATAAATGAGAAATACAGAATGATAAGGAAAACATAAACATAATATATATATCATATATGAAAATAGTGTCATCAAAATGGCCACCATTATAGGTGTTAAAAGAATTTGAACAATCATCGTTTCGTGAGGCCGAAATTCGCCATCCACAGAAACAGTATGTTCTTTAACCATTAGATGTAGGTGTGTGTAAGTGTAGCTCGAATACTTCTTATAACAACATCCTAGTATATTTAGGATACTGGTGTTGTTATAAAAGAAAATAATAAAAAGAGTTTAGGGGGTTGGAGAAGCAAAATAAAACAAAAGAACATAAGAGAAAACACTACCTTTAAAACGGGTAACACTTTTTGATTTGAGGCAAAGGCTTCCTTGGAAAGAGTTCTGCCCAAAGTGAGGATTATAAGAGTAATAGGGGGAAGTTGGGAGAGTATTTGGGCAGAGTTTGGCCGAGCCAAATGTCTTGAAGGTGTGAATAAGGTGGGAGTGGTGGGGGCCTTTTATAAGTGGAGAGGAGGGACACTTTTGGAAAGTAATGAAATGTTATTCTATTATACAATGATTTTCGGATTCTAAAGGTCCCACACTTGTATAATTCGAGGCTAAGGTGATAAGGTTTCGAAATATCCTCATCCAATAGGATTTGGACAAGTTTATGCCTTGTATTTTACATTATCTTATCATTTTATTTAAATCGTTAAATAATGAGGTCATCGCTGCATCATACTTATGTCATAAATAATTTAATTTATTTAATATCTAAAAATTATAAAAAAAATACTATGATGTAGGAAATATTTTTAGCTTTCCAATGATTATTTATAGTCAAAAATATGACTTGTATAACCCCATGTACAAATTGTTTTAGTAAACCATTTTATGTTTGTGTCTTTTTTTACTTTAACATTAAATAAAAGGTATTGATGTCATTTTCCAACTAAAGTGGCTCAATGGGGTCCCCAAGTTGACCCATGGATTTTATTGGTCGGCCATGACTCATAAAATAGGAGTAGGACAAGTTTCAAGCTCATATCATATTATTAAAACATTATTTTTACCTTAAACTACACTAATTACCTCTAATCACGATTAAGAACTTAAAAGTTACTATTCACCAAAAAATTATTTTAATCTCATTGAACCACATTTTACTTCTTAATGACAACCATGTATGTCAGATTTTTGAAAAACAAATCACAGAAGTGCTAATATTTCATTTAAACGAAAAATCAGTTATTTAACTACCACTTAGTGGTTTCACTATTCATCAAAAATTGAAGTTTTTCAGAACAATGCCAAAATTTCACCCTAAGCTATAATTGATATTCCAAATTCAAAAATGATATCTATTTTACAAAATTAGAAACATATATGTTGCATTAATTAATTTTATAATTAATTCCCGCTGTCACAATAAATAGCATGTTTTTAAGAAACAATTTATATCAAAAGATTGGCAATTGTTTATGTCCAATTTCAATGTTAAATTAATTCTAATGACCAACATTGGATAAAATGGTAAAAATATATTCTAATCATACTTTAAAACCACTAAATAGTATAATTTATCACTATAAATTATTTTGATTAAAAAGGTTGTTTTTAAGTATTTTTCACTATTCATAAAAATTAGAAGTTCTCAGAAAAATACCAAAAATTCAACATAGGCTAATTTCGATATTCCAAATCCAAAAATGAAGTCCATTTTGAAATATAAAATTTCTATAATTTTAAAAAGTGGTTATTACTATTCATAACGGCTACTTTGATTAGTCGCGGTGTTTTAGAACTCGAATTTGCGTACAATGCAAGCCATTGCATTATTGAATGAGAAGCGTATCGTGGAAGCTCGGGGTGTTACATTCTCCCCTCCTTCAATAAATTGCGTCCTCGCAATTTGAAATTTTTTCTTTGAAAATAAAAGGTTGAAAAGAGAAAATACCTTTATGGAAAACCCACATCAGAAATAAGATTAATAAAATTTAGCCTTAAGAAGAGGGAAATGGAAATAAGAAAGTCACCACCAAATTATGATCTCGATAAGGAGAACATTGGTGGAAATTAGAGACATATAATTGGAGGAAAAACGTAAATATTTGTAGGGAGTGATTGAGGTCATCAATCACAATCAACTGTCAAATTGAGGGCCTCAAAGCCTTCAATCTATGTTTATTTAAAATATCATCAGTTCAACAAGACATAAGGTATTAGGATAACACATTTTTTGTTTTAATATCCCTTTACTAAAGTTTAAGAATTAATTTATTCATTGAATAAGAGATAGGTATATATATATTTATGCTTGACAATTAGAGTTTCAACCTTCAACTCATCTTTCACTCAAAAAGATAATAGAACTCAAAAATATTATACTTATCCTAATTTTATAAGGTTCAAATTTTAACACATACCATTTAGATTAGTAAAATTATTTTGTAATAACCAGGGACTTCCTGTAGGCTAGTGGTAGGAAATAAAGGCCTGTCACACTATGGTTGTGGGTTCGATTCCTGCAGCTTTGTCCGACGCGACGGGTTATGCCCCACCCTGCAGGTTGTCCTTTTCCTAAAACTATATTATCATAATATTCCAAAAATAATCTTCATAAATTTTTTAACCTTAAACAATACTATCCAAAGATCAACTTAATCCACTCCAACCTTTATAGTTATCCAAAATACCTCTGTCCAGACTTTCTCTAAAAGGTCTCTTAATTCCAAAATCAATTTATCAGATTCCCCAAACAAAGTAAAGTTTCTCTTATTGTCACATACTAAAAATATAATTACCTTCATCATATTAAAACCTTACTGAAATCAACAAGTACTGCAGTACAATCCTTATATATATATCACATTATTCTAATAACCAGAATATAATCCATGAGTCCAAAAGCACCAATACATTAGTTATTCTGCTTCAACTGTAGTAACAACATAAGATTGTCCTTGATCCCTTGGCCTTTTCTGAGGTAAGTTTCCCTGACGCTTAGGACATTCATTTGCATAATGACCCATTTCTCTAAAATTTTAGCATTCAACTTTGATAGACTCTTTCTTTCCCTTGCAATCACGAGCCTGGTGACCCTTTTCTCCACATTTATAACAAACTCCCATTCCTTTTAGGCAAGTACCAGGGTGATTCTTCCCACAATTATCACATAATAGAAAATCATTCTTTCCCTTTTCCCTTTATCTGTCTCTTGTTCCACCATTCTCTTCTTCTCTCACTTTACTTTGTTGTCATAAGACTTAGAGAATTCCTTTTCTGTCTTGATAGCACACGAGACAATATCTTCGTATGATGAGAAGGATTGTGATACTAAATCTCGACGGAGAAATGGTTTTAACCCATCAAAGAAACGATCAATCTTACTCCTTGGGTTACGTATATAATCGGCAGCATGCCTCGCTATCCTTGTAAAGTTAGCCTCATACTTTGCGACATTCTCATCCTCCTTCTGCCTCAGACTCAGAAATTGCCTTTCCATATCCGCTCGATGGTCTCGAGGAAAGTATTTTTCTAAGAACAGCTCTTTGAACTCCTACCATTCCATGTTTGTTAATTCATCGTCTTCCTTTGTGTTTTGAATTAGTGACCACCATTGATTGGCATCTCCAGTGAGGCAGTAAACTGCCATGACAACTTTCTCCCTTTCACTACTCCCCAAGGCATGGAATATTTTCTCTAAGGAATTTATCCATTCCTCAGCTACTATAGGATTTATACTCCCATTTAAGGTTGGTGGTTGTTGCCTCATGAAACGGTCTAGCATTGATCCTCCACGTTGCGGATCAGGGTGATCCATACGAGTAAGGTTATTATTCATAACCTGCGTGAGTTGTCCCAGTACGGTGAGAAGCTAATCAGAACCAGTTGTATCACTAGCTCCACCATAATTATCTTGAGCAGGAGGGAAATCCCTACCCAGAGTGCATGAATTGATACGGTTTCCATTCCTTCCACTAGGCGCCATTTCTAAATAATGGCATAAACTGGATTAGTTTATGAATCAAAATACATAATTCCATACTTGTAAAACACTTAACATAAATTGAACTAATTATGGATATAATCCATAATTATAAAAATGTTTTCTTTGAGGAAGTATATACTCGTAACCCTTCATAGTGGTTTGTAAAGAAAATGGGAATTATCCTAAGCATATCCCCCGGGAGTGTCGTAACCAAGAGTGCAGCAAGGCCCGTTGTCATGCACCAGTTCCCGTTCGAGTCTAGCTCAAAGCGGTATTTTCGGGTTTTACCCCTAGGTACATCTATGCCAGAGCCGCCTCTACCTGCTCGTATCCAGACAGGGATGTATTTCTCGGAAAACTCACAAAATCTCTACAATACCAAATTTTTTAGGAAGTTCTTCTATACTAATCCTCAAAGTTCATCTTAGGTCTACGTGCTCTAATCAGAGTTTGTCTAAATCTAGCTTCCAAGGTTAGTACTAAACTGCCTCTGATACCAACAGTAACACCCCGACCCCAACTACCCAGAGTCGGTGCATTACTTCGTAACATTGGCATGATCACAAAAGATCAAGTCTCGAAAGACCGATTAGTTTAGTAGCCTTGGAAACACTAGATACATTCATAAATTTTATATTACATCCTAAAGTGAAAAACTAATAACAAAGTCTTCATAGTCCACACTCATATCCTCTTTTGACTATCCCTGTAGGTCATTAATAAAATACTTCTTCACATCCTGGAAAATATTAAAACATTAAAAGGGGTGAGCTCAGATGCTCAGTAAGGATAACAATATTGCAGAATCTTTCATAAATAAACATAAAAATTTAAGGCAATGTATAACTAAAACAAAAGCCTTTTAAACATGAACTTCAACATAATATGGAAAAAGTAAAATGAGATAATGTCATTCACTTCTTCACATGGATATTCTACTGGTCGAATAATCACATGCAATATCAATAACCACTTTCATAATGAGGGAATGTATAATGCCAGACATTTTGAAACACTTTGTCAAGGCCTCGGCCAAGACGTCTAAAATGATTAAGGCCTCTACCAAAACCATAAATCAAATTGGGAAAGGGCCTCGGCCAATTCCACGTCTAGTTGTCTCATGAGACCAACCGATGCATCGAGGAGCTATAGCGGGCTCCACCCGTCACTTATTAAGTCCAATACATTCCTCATATGAATAGGTTTAAACATATCATAAACCATAACATAATCGTATCACATAAAACATGCATAAAGGAAACATAACATTTCCACATTTAAATCACAAGATATCAATACAACACATTGATATAATAAAAACGATTTCAAAACCATTTTCAATACCAAAATAAAAGAAAGTTAAAACTTTGTATTTATTTTTCATTAAAAAAATGATGGCTTGTAGAGGAATCCGAAACTCAAATAATGGTCACGGCGGCAGAGAAGTCATTGTTGCCGCACAAGTATGGAAAGAAAAACATTCCCTTTTGTCATTTAGCAAAACGCTTTGTATAAAAAATATTCCTTTTGAATAAACGTAAAAGTCAAAGGGGTTTATACACCGTATAAAAGAAAGCTGTGTATAAAACCAAATATGCCTCAATGAAATGGGATTGAGACGAAGTCCTTAAAAAGATAAATTTTTTTATAAAGTAGGTCTATTATGTGTATTCACTATACGTACACATAAATAATGTAAAAATACAAGATATGACATAATAATATCATGACATAATTTGAAAGTAGGAGATTAACCCAAAGAATAGAAATTGGGTTAAGAAGTTCCCTTACAAAGATAATTTATAAATAAAATAGATCTATTATGTGTATTAACTATAAGTACACATAAAGAAAGTACAAATACAATATAATACATAACAATATCATGACATAATTTGAATTTAGGAGATTAACCCAAAGAACAGAAATTGGGTTAAGAATTTCCCTTACCTCGTGTCTGACTTGACTCAACTATTCTTTAACCTCCTTAATAATAAACTAGAGTTAATATATACCTTATTAAGAACCATTTTCAATTTCATTATCCTTTTTATATCACTTATTACAATGATATGAACATTCTGTAATTATTTAAGTTAATAACGATCGTTTTGTCGATCTTAGGTACTTGAGTCAAAAATAAAATTCTTATAATTAAAAGTTGTTCATGTGGTGAAATATCCATTATATACAGAATTATATTCATGATTTAGATATCATATATATCATATATATACAGTATATACATTCATTTATAATATTACGTAACATTTAGAGGTAAGAAATGAAATGCACCGTTCATGGAGACGGTAAGCCGTACGTACGCATGAACGCTACTTTCATTTCTATTTCGTATTTAATGGAATGAAATCATAATGATATAAATGTATAATATAATTCCAGTATAATATATTGTATAATACCATTTACTCCATCCTTTATACATCCCACATATGGCATTAACGATTCAAATCACTTTGAGGGGGCGGTAGTCCGCACTTCCTAAAATGAAATTATCGCGTTTACCCATAATGGAAATCATAAAGTATGCAATAAATGAGAAATACAGAATGATAAGGAAAAAATAAACATAATATATATATCATATATGAAAATAGTGTCATCAAAATGGCCACCATTATAGGTGTTAAAAGAATTTGAACAATCATCGTTTCGTGAGGCCGAAATTCGCCATCCACATAAACAGTATGTTCTTTAACCATTAGATGTAGGTGTGTGTAAGTGTAGCTCTAATACTTCTTATAACAAAATCCTAGTATATTTAGGATACCGGTTTTGTTATAAAAGAAAATAATAAAAAGAGTTTAGGGGGTTGGAGAAGCAAAATAAAACAAAAGAACATAAGAGAAAACACTACCTTTAAAACGGGTAACACTTTTTGATTTGAGTCAAAGGCTTCCTTGGGAAGAGTTCTGCCCAAAGTGAGGCTTCTACGAGTAAGTGGGGGAAGTTGGGAGAGTATTTGGGCAGAGTTTGGCCGAGCCAAATGGCTTGAAGGTGTGAATAAGGTGGGAGTGGTGGGGGCCTTTTATAAGTGGAGAGGAGGGACACTTTTGGAAAGTAATGAAATGTTATTCTATTATACAATGCTTTTCGGATTCTAAAGGTCCCACACTTGTATAATTCAAGGATAAGGTGATAAGGTTTCTAAATCTCCTCATACAATAGGATTTGTACAAGTGTATGCCTTGTATTTTACATTATCTTCTCATTTTATTTAAATCGTTAAATAATGAGGTCATCGCTGCATCATAATTATGTCACAAATAATTTAATTTATTTAATGTCTAAAAATTATAAAAAAAAATACTATGAGGTAGGAAATCTTTTTATCTTTCAAATGATTATTTATAGTCAAAAATATTACTTGTATAACCCCATGTAAAAATTGTTTTAGTAAAACATTTTATGTTTGTGTCTTTTTTTACTTTAACATTAAATAAAAGGTATTTATGTCATTTTCCAACTAAAGTGGCTCAATGGGGTCCCCAAGTTGACCCATGGATTGTCTTGGTCGGCCATGACTCATAAAATAGGAGTAGGACAAGTGTCAAGCTCATCTCATATTATTAAAACATTATTTTTACCTTAAACTACACTAATTACCTCTAATCACGATTAAGAACTTAAAAGTTACTATTCACCAAAAAATTATTTTAATCTCATTGAACCACATTTTACTTCTTAATGACAACCATGTATGTCGTATTTTTGAAAAACAAATCACACAAGTGGTAATATTTCATTTAAACGAAAAATCAGTTATTTAACTACCACTTAGTGGTTTCACTATTCATCAAAAATTGAAGTTTTTCAGAACAATGCCAAAATTTCACCCTAAGCTATAATTGATATTCCGAATTCAAAAATGATATCTATTTTAAAAAATTCCAAACATATATGTTTCATTAATTAATTTTATAATTAATTCCCGCTGTCACAATAAATAGCGTGTTTTTAAGAAACAATTTATATCAAAAGATTGGCAATTGTTTATGTCCAATTTCAATGTTAAATTAATTCTAATGACCAACATTGGATAAAATGGTAAAAATATATTCTAATCATACTTTAAAACCACTAAATAGTATAATTTATCACTATAAATTATTTTGATTAAAAAGGTTGTTTTTAAGTATTTTTCACTATTCATAAAAAATTAGAAGTTCTCAGAAAAATACCAAAAATTCAACATAGGCTAATTTCGATATTCCGAATCCAAAAATGAAGTCCATTTTGAAATATAAAATTTCTATAATTTTAAAAAGTGGTTATTACTATTCATAACGGCTACTTTGATTAGTCGCGGTGTTTTAGAACTCGAAGTGGCGTACAATGCAAGCCATTGCATTATTGAATGAGAAGCGTATCGTGGAAGCTCGGGGTGTTACACATTACCTATTAGGGGAGCATTTCATAGTATATTAAGATCATAAGATCATGAAGAATATTTTCAAATAGAGGGACATAAAATTGAGATAGATATGATGGGTGGAATACCTATATACTTTTGATTTCAAGATTGAATATATGCTCGATAAAGGAAATACGGTCACCAACACATTGATCAGAAAGCCTCTAGTGTAGGACATTCAGGAATCAGTGGATGAGTGGGGTCTGATAATCCTATTTTTTGATATGAGGCTAGATGTGCAGGAGGATGGAGGGAAAGTGTTCGTGGACAATGTGGATATTACACCCTATATCATCGATCGGGTGAGGGATGATTAGGTATTTTACCCCAATTTATAACAGTTAAATAGTCCCTTAAATAGCAGGGAGACCTTGTGTAATTGATCTTGATCTCCCAATGGTTGTATTCTCTTTTGTCAGTGTCTGGTAGATCCTTTAAGCCTGAGGTGGTAGGTGATGCATGAGGCACATCATTCTAGTTGGTTCATTCAACCCAGGGTGAACAAGATGTTTTATACCTTGATAGGTATGTATTTATGGTTTGGATGATACATGTTATATTGGACTTTGTTTTTAGGTGCTTGGACTACTAGAGGATCAAAGATGATCATTAAATATTAGTCGATTTTTTGTGGCCTCTTCCCATGCCTGTGTAGAAGTGGGATGATATCTTTATGGATTTCATGATTGGGTTGCCTCATATTACAAATGGTAAGGATTATATATGGGTTATTTTTAATCATATAATGAAATCATATCATTTCTTACCTATCAGGAAGTCTAAAAATTTATAGGACCTTAGATTCCTATTTCTTCGATAGGTTGTTTAGATTAATGGAGTTCCCTTAGTGATAGTGTTGGAACAAGATACCCATTTCACATATCATTCTTAGAAGGGACTCCAGGAGGCTTTGGGAACTAAACTAAGGTTGAGCACTATGTATCACCTGCAAAAGGATGGCCAATATGAGTAGACCATCCGGACTCTTGAGGATATGTTGTGGGCATATGTTCTTGATTTTAGAATTTTATGGGAAAGACACCTATTATTGATCAATATTTCTTATAAAAATAGTTATATGTCCTTGATCGAGATGGACTCTTTTGATCCATTATATGGGAGGATGTTCTAATCCCCATTGTACTGGGCTGATGTGGGTGAGAATTACTTGGTTGGAACTAGAATTTTCTAGGATATGACTGAGATAATGTGGCTGATTCAAAGGAAGTTAGAGACAACTTATATTCACTAGAATTAATATACTAATAGTTCTTGTTTTATGTTAGAGTTTCAAGTTGGTGAACAATTGTTTCTTTAGGTATCATTTCACTTGGGTTGTTATCATTTGAGAAAGTAGGGGAAATTCGAGTGAAGTTAAGAAAACCATTTCATTTTGTAGAGAATTTGGGGAAGGTAGACTACCACTTCGGCCTTTCACCGTGGTTGGAATTGATTCGTGATGTCTTTTATATCTCCCAGATAAAGAGAAACCATCCATACCCATCACACATTTTGCATTAGGAATATTTGATGTTAAATCATAATGCCATTATTGTGGAGAAGCCTATTTGTGTCATGGATGTTCATAATAAGGTGATCCATGGGAAGTTGATTACATTGTTCCGTGTACTCTGGAAATGTAGAGGCGATAACCATGAGATGTGGGACTATAAATATTTGGTGAGGGAGTATTGGGATCACCTATTTTATTATAGTTAAGCCTAAGTACTTTATGGGGTCATAAATTTTCATGGTGGGGAGTTTATGACACCTTCTGAGTCACTGGTACATAAAATTTTGAGATTTGTTTATCTCTTAGTGTGTTCTTTGAATTACTAGGTGTTGGGGCTCTAAACTAGGAGTTTTTGGGGAGATAGACTAGGTTGCATAGTTAGCACACAATTTTTAAATCTATGTAAATAACCATGTGAGGGGTATTTAGTTTTTGATAGTGTGGTTTTTCATAGATTGATCATAGTTTGTTAAATCATACAACACCCCAGGGGAAACTATGAATCTTTTTTTGGGTTGAAAGTAGCACCTTCATGGTTTCTTAATCATTCATACAAACTATAAGGCCCTATATAGATCATTAAAAAGTGTGTTTTTACCCTTACCACCCTATAAAATTATATGATTTTTGCCCTTATTTATCTTTCTCCATCATGTTCATCCCTCTCCCTTGTCTTAGAGCTTCTTCTATTTCATTTGGAGAGGATTTCCTTTGGATACCGAGGTGTTTTTTCTTGAAGTTGATTTATTCTTGATTTATTCTTATTTTTCCACTCTCAATACTTATTCTTTTATTTTCATGGAGATGTGGAACCCTATGGGTGGTTTTTGATAAATATATTTTTAATGTAATGGGTTTTTTTATTTGATTTATTGTGTCTTAGGTGTGTGAGGCCTTGTTATACTTATTCTGGGTGGTCGTCGTCAAGGGTGATGATTTTTGGATCAAATATAAGGTAGGTGTCTCTATTTAAGGTTGTTTTTCATTTATTTCTTTAAAATTATGAATCAAATTTGGTTTTTTTTAATTTCCATTTAAATGATTTATTCTTGGTTTTTATTCTATGTTTGATGTGTTTCATGGACTGGATTAGAACTTTTGGTGTTTAAAGGGGGATTTCTAAATGGGTGTGGCTTTTATTCCAACAAAGTGTTTGATAAAATGTATTAAAGTGATTTTGTGGTTTTAAATGGATTTATAAATTGTTTTTAGAATTTTTTTACCTTGAAAAGGTGTTTTGATAAAATTGGGTGTGTTTTCTTATGAAATGGATTATGTTATATCTTGATTGATTGATATGGGAAATTTTTTGTGGATGTGATGGAATAGAGTATCACATGGGTTAATTGGGGTATGGTAAAGGGGTTTGTTTGAGGCACCATGTGAGCCTTTAGAGGGAAGACTGTTCAAGCATACATATTGGTTTGTCTAAGAGTCCATTTGATCCATCAAAGGGAGCACTGTGCGAGCCCCAAACTTAGTTTCCAATGGACTGTGATAGCCTTTGGGTAGGAATACTATAACATCACACACCTCAACCATTGTCTTGGGAATATGTGGGGACATTACTAGGCTTTAACACCCAAAGATTTCATAGTAAGTTATTTTCTTTAAAGTAATTTAATATCTTGCGCTACACAAAACACCGAGTTTTAGCGCACCACGACTTACCAAACTAGCTATTCAAAAAACAATTATGAATAGTATTAACTTCATTTTCAATTTTATATAATAAATATAATTTTAACATCCATATTATGGGCTTCTTATACATAATATAAGTTAAAATTCAATTTTTCAGATAAAAGAAGTATTTTTCAAAAAATTCAATTTTACCGCCTTTTAATGGTGAACCATTTTTAAATCCAATATTTGACACTTTTATATATTCAATTTGACAAAATAAACTTCTTTTTTAGAATAGGGGCATAAAAATTTAGTTTGGATAAATTTCCAGTGCTTTTCTGATAACCTTCATATTTTGATGAATAGTGAAAATACTAAATTTTAATTGAAAGAAACTATTTTAATCAAAATAATTTTTAGTGTCAAATTATAAATTTGAATATTTTTGAAGTATAATTAGATTATATTTTTAAATTTAATCCAATTTTGGTAACTAGAAGTAATTTTACATTTAAATTGGATATAAACACATATAAATGTTTTGATAGTTTTTACTCCCCAAAAACCCACTTTTTGGTTTCGACAACGGGGATAGTTTTTAAATGAATTAATACAACTTATATGTTTTGGATTTGAAAAAATAGACATAATTTTTGAATTTTTAATATCAGAATTAGATTTGGGTGAATTTTTGGTATTTTTCAGAAAACTTTCAATTTTTGGCGAATAGTGAAAAACACTACGTTATTGTTTAAAACCTACTTTTTATTTATATAATTAATTATTTTATTTAAATTTATTTTATGAAAAAATATATACATAGTACCTATATAAGTTCAATTTAATTCATTGGAGTCATTTTTTAATAAAATTAGATGTATAAAATTTTATTGAACATTTTAACGTCTTTACCCACCTTCTAGGCACAATTGCAAATTTGCATAAAACATAATTTTACTAATTCTATGAATTGAATTTCAAAAATCAAATAGACACGGTTGAAATCAGTAAGTAAAATGTGGTTCAATATGATGAAAATAATTTTTGGTGAATAGTAACTTTTGAATTTTATTTACCACGGTTAAAAGTAAATAGGGTAATTAAAGGTAAAAATGATATTATAATTACCCTAACACATGTTATAATTCTATTGGATAAGTGTTTTTAGAAAAAAATCACCCTTATTAATAAAATATGATCCTCTTTGACCTACTTGTATTAGATTAGGACATTTATTATTGTTTTATTTAAAGAAGAGTTAAAAGTGTTAAATTCAAATTTTAATAACTAAAACATTTTAAATATAGAGTTATACATAAGATAAATTCAACTATAAATATTAATTAGAAATATAAAAATATTTCCTATATAATGGTATTTTATTTATAATTTTTATACATTAAATAACTAAATTTATTTATGACACAATGATGATGCAGTAATTACCTTATTAATAAAAGATTAAAATAATTGATATTATAAATAACCAAATAAATGTAAATTGAAACTTTTTATTCATTAAACTAATTTTATAGGTTAATAATACATTTTAGGATTGATTTAATTTATTTGTTTTATGGTAATCAAGTTTTTATGACTTTCACAAAAACCAAATTAAAAATAGTGTCAAAATTGACATAAATGAGTTTTTTTAAAAAAATATATTATTAAATGATATAATATTTAGAAAAATATAAGGTTCGTCTAAATGACTCATATAATTATATATATGTCATTAATTAACCACTTGGGGTTCTTTTTTCCTTTTATAGTAATTTTATAAACCATATATTATAATAATATTAGAATACATGGTAAAACTTAAACTATTTAACTAAGAGTTAAATATAAAAGATATGGTTAATATGGTAACCTAAACCTGTATAAAACCTATTGTTTGATAGGTTTTAGACCCATAACCACCTTATCCTAAAAATAAGTCCTTTTGGATCCATTCTAAATCAAATATGATTGTATAATAAATTAATATTTCAAGCATTTCTTAAAGTGACCCTCACCTCTCTTATAAAAGGGTATTTCCCCTTATCTAACAATAACACCTCCAAATCCATTTGTATCGGCCAAAACCTACTCAAATATCCTCTCAAATACCCTCAATTCAACCTAGATGCCTTAATTTGATCATAAATCCATCCTAAGGATCCCTTTTGATCAAATCAAAAGGAAGCACCCGAAAAAAAGGTAATTATTTCATCACCTCTTTCAAAGTTCTTTTTTTCTTCCAATTCCTATTTTTTTGTTGTTTCCATACCAAAATAATATATACAGTACCTTATACATACTATGATGTTATTATAAATATGTTACAACCATATTCATTATTCTATCCATCCTATGAATGACAAAGTCACTATACGTGCTTATGTACGACATACCGTCTCCACGTCGTGGTGTAGTTTGTTATTCAACACTTCATTATTTGGATGGGTATAATAATGAGTATAAATGATGTAAATAATAAATATAACATGTTAATTATTCTTTATATACAATATAACCATCAAATTATAGACGATTTCACCATCAATAGAATGGTATTTTTGCTTGTGCGTACGTACGGATTACCTTCTCCACGAACGCGATGAGATTCATTACCCATCATAAACATTCAAGAATAATATTCATTTTATGATTATAAATAATGTTTAAGAACTTAATATAATTATGTATGTGAATAAAATATGTCCTATCCATAAAAAACATGACTTGCGTAACAAAATATATAAAGGAAAACAAATCAGTTAACACGCAAAACAATGATACTACTGAAATATCATTAACAAAGAAATATTAGAAGATCATATACAATATAATAAGTATGTATTTGGTTCTTTTATAGTTTAATAAAAATTATTTTAGCATTATAAAAGAGTTTAATGTACCCTCAACTAAGTAAAAGTACAAGGTAAGGGGTTTTCATCTCACTTCTTATTCCCGTGAGATTCATGTTGTATTGCCACTATTTCCTTTTGTGTGGTGTATTTAATACCCATGATTGTATTATTTTTGTAATATACTTTAATTTATGGGTATTTACATCTTCATTTTATGATCCTTCTTTCATGGGGTGTATGTTTCATACATTACTAAATCGGTAAGGGAATTTCTTATTTTGATTTCCACTCATTGGGTTTTACGGAAACTTCATTGATTATTTTACTCCAAGATTATGTGTGAAATCATAATTTATTTATTTATGTAGTAATTTACAATCCCCTTTGTGTGGATATACTTTTAATACATATAATAACTCCATTGATAAATTCTCAAGTCATCGATATGAACTCGACAAGAGTAATCTTTACACAATTTCCATTCATTAAGTTAAACATCCAAGTCATTGATGTTGTTTTTACAATAATATGTGTGAATTTCCTCTGATTTATTTACAATGAATATCCAATAATATTGAGTGTATTTATATTTTTCACACATTATTATTTTATTTATTTATCCTTAACCTAAGGATACTGTCTTTATAAGGGATTTCATCTCAATTTGAATTCCATTGAGACTTCTTTGTTGTTATGCACCAATTCACTTTTATATGGTGTATATACTGTAATTTAGAATAGTATATCATGAATACATTTATTCTCATGATATTATAAGGTTTTTATTACCTTAAATATTTGTATTCAAGTGTCTCTAATTTGTTTAGGAACTCTAACTGAAATATCATTTTAAATGTTTTAAAGATTTATTCTTCTAAATATTTCTCATTAATGTCCATGTTTTAAAAAAGGTTTTAAGGATTTATTTATATGGAAATGAATTTTTTAAAACTAAAATTATTTTTAAAAGTTTCAAATTGGTATGGGACACTTTGATTCAAAAATATATTTTAAACGACTTCTTGATAAATAGTGATACTTTTAAATGTTTTCAAGAAAAAGGAGGATATTTCTCTCAAAGAGTTTTGATGATTATTTTCATCTATGTAAATATCATTCATTATTATTGATTGAGGTTAATTTATTATATTAAAATATTCCATATTGTATTGAATGAGTTATGTTTTACTATTGTTGTGCTATTTTTATACCATTCATGGGTTGTGGTTAAAATATTGATATTTCGTATGCTAGTTTTAATACGAATGTTTAGATTATGTTTCACCCATTTCATACGAGGAATGCATTGGACTTAGTAAGTGACGGGTAAAGCTTGTTATAGCTCCTTGATGCATCGGTAAGCCTCATGAGACAAAATAGTTTCTTGGAATAAGGCCTTGATAAATCTTATTTATAGTCTTGGCACGAGGCCTTGAATATGTGGTTATGATGTCCGACATTATGCATTCCATAATTATGAAATTATCTATTGATATTTCATGTGATTATTTTAATAGTATAATATCCATGTGAATAAGTAAATGGAATTATTTGATTTATATTTTCCATATTAGTCTGAAATTTATGTTTAAAAGTATTGTGTTTTAGTCTTATACATTTCCTTAAATGTTTATGCTTATTTAAGAATGTTTCCACTATATTGTTATCCTTATTGAGCATCTGAGCTCACCCCTTTCTTATGTTTTATTTTTCTCAGTATGTGAAGAAGTATATTATGACTTACCTTTTGGGATAGGCTAAGGTATATGAGTGTTTTCCATGGAGACATAATGTTTTTTTTTAATTTATAATGTAATGTAAAACTTATGCATGTATCTAGTACTTCCAAAGCTACTAAATCGATCGGTCTTTCAGGACTAGATTCCTTGTATCATTAAAATGTTATATAATAATGCATTGAATTTGGGTAACTGGGGTCGGGGAATTACATAGGCCTTAGATGAAATTCCCAAGACACAAAATTCTAGAAATATGTTCCAAGGAATTTATAAACTATTGGTGGATGATTTTAGCTTTGAAAATAAAACAACCAAAAAATAATACTATAACCAAACAACCACTATGTGATGATTGAGAAAAATGTAATATAATACAAAGTAATACCAAAATAAAAAAATAACAAACTATTACCATAAACTATATTAGGTTAAAAAGGGAAAACTAAAACAAAAAACAAAATCAAAGAAAACCAAGACATCCAGCAGAAAATACCAACGTGATCCAAGATCTGAATCCACAATCCATGCCCAATGTATCATGAAGTATCACTAAATAAATGAGATAACTTGTCATTATTTGTGTCCTGATATACAACATCTACAAACACACAAAATTTCCCAAGTAGGGAGTGAGTATAAAACTCAATAGGATTTCCCAAAATTACTTCCCTACTCACACCACTAGGATAGAAGATGTTAGCACATTTAAATAAAACAATTAATTTAAAAAAATTTAAAACATTTCTTCTAAAAAACAAATTCATTTATAAGAAAAATATTTTTCCAAACCAAAACCATTTTTCCATGGAAAACAACCAATAAAAATCTTCAAACTATTTTACAAATCTATTTGGCATAACCCATTCCATTCCACACATCCACGCATGAATTCCCAGGTGATAGTTCCGTAATCATAAGTAGTATCTCAATAATCTACCAAGTCATCACAAGGTAACCGTATACCAAGTTCCCTAATGGAAAATGCCCCTTCCACAGGGTCATGTTAATGAAAATGAACACAGGCTAACCATTTATGCCAAAACCCATTCCAAACCCACAATTCCAAGAAATTTCAATGAAACAATTATTTTATTGAAAAATATTTGATCAAACCATTTCCATGAATCAAAAAAAATCCATATTCTAAAATAATTGTTTTAATAGCATGAACAAAGAACTTTTCACAACAACCAAATTCAACAATTTCAAAAACCATTACTAAAGAGGGTTTCTACCAAATATTTCACATAAATTTCACAATTAAATTCAAGAAATTCAATAAATTTGAAATCAAGCTTATGAGTTTTAATCAAGATGAGTTGATAGTGAATCCACCTACCTTGTAAACATAGGGGGAAATAAAGAATGACTTAAATTCTTCTACACAATTGGATTAGATATTCCAAAACTCACCTTAGATTTTATTCCATACCATATAAATAATCATATATCATCATTATTGGAATAAGAAAACATGGATATATCCCTAACAGATTATATCCATGAATTCAAGGGAGGGAAGAAGAATAAAGCTAAAGAAAACCACAAATAATAGGCACTTATCAAGGAATGTAGCCTTCAACACCCCGATATTTACTACAAAATCACTATTGGATCGAACACAACCTTGGGGGGATAAAAATTTGTGTTATGGTCAAATTAATGAAATCATTGAGTGGTTAAATGGGTGATATAAATTAGATCCATGAAATCCTGATCTAATTTTTCAACACTACACAGTTTATGCACACAGTTAGGAAAATCATGCACAAATCATGTGTCAGCCACAACCTATAAACACACCTCACATGGTTAGATTACATAGATATAAAAATCATGTTTTAACTATGCTCAACCCATCTATTACACTTTTTATGATTTTCCCTTAGTGTCCACATAGTTTGCACAAACCATGCACCAACTATGCACTCACCTAGTGCCCACTGTTTCCCTTTGTATGGTTTACTAGAATTGTTTCAAGGTTTATACTAACCATTATCAAACCAAAAACCTCCATAAAATCCCCAAAACATTACAAAACTCTTCTAAACCTACCCAAAATTAACCCAAATAGTTCATATATTTAAAATACTTAAATAAAGGGTTAATTACCTAAAATTGGGGGTGTTACATTCTCCTACCCATCGAAAATTTGAAAATAATCATTTTCCTAAAAATTATTGGCCCATTTCTCATTAAATTCCTTCTCAAATTCCTATGATTCTTCATAAATCTGACCATGTTTCCAAAAAACCCACACTAGATAGATGTTTTTTCATTAAAGACTTTCTCTTGCTGATTGACAATCCACATTGAAACATGAACTAATAAATAATCTCACTCTAGGTCAACATAATCACATTTAATTACATGGTCATGATCAGGTTGATACTTCTTCAATTAAGATACATGAAACACATCATGTACTAAACTAAACCTTGGTGGAAAATCCAACCAATAAGACACCTCACTAATCCATTCTAGTATATCAAATGGGCCTATATATAGAGGAGATAACTTTACCTGCATCCCAAAAATATGATGCCCAAGACCTAGAGATATTCTCAAGAATACATGATCACTAACATCAAATAAAAATGGCCATAAAAGATGACCCACATATGATTTCTGACAACTCAGATTCATTTCCATTTTTTTCCTGATCAAATTAATCTTTTTCATTATCTCTTTCACAAGGCTTGGTACAAACATTAAAGTATTATATGTTTCCACTAAATAAAATAGAGAATGAAAATGAAACCCATAAAATGATTCAAAAGGATCCATATTAATTAATCCATGATTACTATTGTTATAATAGAACTCTACTAATGGTATGTGATCCTCCCATGAGCCACCAAAATTCATTACATAATCCCAAAGATTTTTTTCCAATTTTTATATCATCCTCTCATATTTTCTATCCATATGAAGATGATACACCATACTCATAGTCAACTGAGTCCAAAGGGATTGTTTCAAGTATTTCCAAAAAAATACACAAAGTTTGGATCTCGGTATAATACTATAAAACTGGAATGAAATTCCTCTTTACCACTTCTCATATATAGATTTTAGATAATTCCTAAATCATGTTAGATTCATAAATAGGGATGAAATGGTCTAAATCTATGAGAAAATCCTATATCACCCATATGGAATCATGTTTCTAAACCATTATTGAGAGACCCATCACAAAATACATGGCTATTTGCTACCATTTCCAAACAGGAATAGGTAAATATCGCAACATACTTAATGGCTATTGGTGCTCTACCTTAACCTGCTGACAGAAGATGCATCTCACAACAAACTCAACCAATTTTCTCTTCAAAAAAATCCACAAAAATTGTGCTTTTAATGAATTTTATATCTTTTATATTCCAAGATGAACAACCCATCTCAATGGATGGTAAGCATGAAGAAGTTGAACCTGACAAGCTATAGGTATGACCATCTAATCTTGAAAACAAAACATTGATCCACTATCAAGCTTCCATACCTTAATGGTCTCCCCACCATTGATTTTTACCTCAAATAAACACATTTTGAATTGAATGTATATGCCTATTTAACTTTGTCAACCAAATCAGAAACAAAATAAATTAGGAAGAAAATTGAAACACTACCTTGGTCTTCACAATCCAGGTTCATATCAGCTATCACTAACATCAATTGTCAATAATATAAATATTCTCTTGACAAGTGACTGTGTGACTTCTTTCTTAATGAAACTTCTACCAAATTACTTTACCTAGTGTGTAAATCAAGTCAAATTCAAACATTTAGAGATAATCCATCTATCTTCTTTATCTCAGATTCAAATAACTTTCTAAGAAAAATATTTTTAAAGGTCTTATGATTTGTAAACACTATAAATTTCTCACCAAAGAGGTAATGGCACAAATTCTTCATAACATGAACTATAATTGATAATTCAATTTTTTTGCCAAGTTATTCTCATTAAATCATAACTTATATAATCCATAAGCAACAACATGGTCTCTCTATATGAGAACACATCCCAACCCTTATCCCTAAGCATCATAATACAACACATACCCTTGTCCTGATTTTGAAAATATCCATATTTTTACTAATGTAAGGTGAGATTTAAGCTCTTGAAATGTATTTTGACATTCCTAATTACATTAGAATGAAAATTTTTTCTTTGTAAAATCTTTCATTAACAACGATAATCATGAAAATTCATGAACAAAACATCTTTAAAAACCAACTAAGCCAAGGAAGCTACATATCTCCAAGACATTCTTTAACAGTTTCCAAGAGATCACTGTCTTTATCTTTTCTAGATCCATAGAAACACATATTTAAGAGATAACATGGATAAGGAATCATACCAATTTTATCTAAAAATAACACTTTAAATGTTTGGAATAAAAATGATGATCCTAGAAAATTCCCAATACTACCCCCAAGTGTTGCTCATGCTTAGCATTTGGCCTTGAATACACCAATATGACATCCAAAAACACCATCAAAAAATGAATCTATATACCTTTGAAATATGTAATTTATCAATTCCATAAAGATATTTGGTTCATTTGTAAGATCTAAAGGAATAACCACATACTCTTAATGGCCATATATACTCCTGAAAGTTGTTTTTGGAATATCCTCTTTTCAAACCCACAATTGGTGATATCCCAAATATAAGTCAATTTTAGAAAACTATTAATACTACCTAAATTGTTCAAAAAGATCATAAATTCACAGAAGTGGATATAAATTATTTATCCTAACTTGGTTAAGATTATGATAGTCCAAACATAGGTGAAGTGTTTCATCCACTGTTTTCACAAAAAGACTGGTGTAGCCCATAGAGATGTACTAGGACGAATGAACCCTTTTATTTACAACTCTTACAACTTGAATTTAAATTAAATTAATTTTGATGGTTCCATATGATAAGGCATAAGTGAGATAGGACTGTTCCCTAATAATATATCAGTCGTAAAATCCACTTCTCTTATGGGTGGAAACCTTGAGAATTTATCAGGAAAAATATATGGAAACTGATCAATAGTTGCTGGAAAACCACTATACCCAATCTCATCCATTATCATTAAGGTCAAAGGTTCTAATTGGTATGAGATTGTTCTAATTTCTGGTGTTAAAAATCATGTTGTGCATTCCTTTACATTCTAGTCTCCTTAAAAGAGATGCTCAATTCCATCATCAGTTGTAAAACTAACCCTTTGGTTATAAAAATCGATATGATATTTAAATATTCTCAACCAATCCATTCCTAGTATTATGTCATAGACATCTATATCAAGAATAGATAAACCTCATATCAACTCAAATCCATCAATATTTATATAACATGATTCACACATAAATTATCAAGATTCTCTTTGACCAAGATGAGTTTAAACTTTCAAAATAGAAGTAATCATATCAACATGTAAACCTAGAAGATCAACAAAATGAGGAGAAATAAAGGAATAGGATACACCTATATAAAACAAATCTTGTATATGGGTAGAATTAAAAAGAATCATACCTATCACCATAAAAGGTCTCAATTGATCATCCACAATTACTTACTCATATCCATACAATTTCTTACTCAACACACTTTGTTCTTTATTTCGCTATTAAGATTGCATTTCTTGAGGATTCATGGTATTCCTATAATCACCATGGCTAGATCAGTTATTTTGATGAGAACTATTCTACCACCCTCATCCCATCAAAGCATATGATGTATGTGAAACATGAGATGTAACCCGAGCACCTCACCTTGGATAACTATAACAAAATCACTAAAGATGTACTATCTGGTTGAAATTTTTACATGCACTAGGTGGTGATGTACGATCTCACATTATGTGACCAAATGAACCACATTGAAAACATCCTAAATTACTCTTGTTTCTTAGAGAAAGATTCATCAATCCATCCATCCGATTCTGAGTCATACCACTACCTTGTAAATTGGTGTCCCTATTCCACTTATTCCCATAATTAGAGTTCTCACAATTTCCCATAGGTATCAATATGATTATTCCACCCATAGTTCTTGATTTGTATCTTTCTTCCATGTTCTCTCTATTGACCATCTCTATATAATCCATTATACAAATCATGACAATCTTCAAGAGAATCTCTGACACTAATATCGATTCAAAAATGTATTTCTTTAAGGACACACATACAGTAACTTCCAGTAAAAAGTGAGATAAATTCATAAATTTAGCCGCATACTCTGTCACTAAGATATTATCCTACTTCATTCTGAAAAATTCCATCATTCTAGAAATCCTTAATGTATGAGGATAAAATTGTTTTTTGAACAACTTTTCAAAATACTCCCATGAAATTTCTTGGTCTAATTTATGCAGAACTACTAGATCCCACCATTGACATGCTAGATACTTGAGCATATACACAACCAACTTGACTTTCAGCTTAGATGGTGTTACTAGGAAATAAAATATTTTATTCATACAATTCAAACACAATTATTCTTTCACTGGTTATAAATCATCCTGAAAGATGGGTGGATTCATCTTTTGGAAGTAAATGGAATGATCCACTTTCCTTGGTTCATCCCTTTAGTTCCCTCTATTCACATCTTGAAAATCTTGGACAATACTCTAAACTATTTTTTGGTTCACCTATGACTCATGTGAAACCAAATTATTAGAAATCTCTTCTAGTTGGTTTCTCCTACACCTAACCGATTCCATTTTCTATAACCACAAGAAAATTCTATTCAGTCTTACTCTCAAGCAATTGAAAACTTAGAAATTTCAAATTTACCACATCACACATATCACAAAAATGCCTTCCAAAATTCAACATTTTCTACTTTCAAAACATTTTTCAAAATCCCACCATGATCTTTGAAAATCCAACCATTTTTAACTATTTTTAAAATTTAACACTTTTCACCCAAATCATAAATCATTACTCAAAATGAAATATTAACTCCTAGTGGGAAGTCATTTATATCAATGCATGACGTGATATTCTCATTGTCTAAACCCATGATAATGAGATATCAACTCCTAGGAGTGTCTCAAACACTCATGTAACCAACTCCATAGTAACTTGAAGTTCATCATAAATAGGTTATATACACCTATTTATGCTCTATATTTCATGTTCTAGAGATCATACTCCTTTCTACCATACTAACTCAAGGACTAAACCAGAATGATTTTCCAACTCCAAGATTGATAAAACAATATTGTTAGTCCCAAAATAAAAGGTATTTGGACCAATAAATAATGATAACATTTGTAACATACCTCCCCTTGCCCATTGTCTTGGGAAGAGGTGGTGAAATTACAAGGCCTTAGGTGACATCCCCAAGACACAAATTCTAGAAATAAATTTCAAGGGATTAATAAACCATTGGGGGAGAATTTTCCCTTTGAAAATAAAACAACCCATCAAAGAATACTATAACTAGAAAACTACTATATGATTCATGAGAATAATGTAATACAACACAAAGTAATAATAAAAATAATAAAAATACCAAACTACAAACCTAAACCACATCAGAGTACAAAGAATAAACTAAAACCAACAAAACTCTAAGACACCACAAACCATATCAGAGTAAAAATCAGAAACTAAAACCAACAAAACTCAAAGAAAAACAAGAAATATAGAAAAAAATCCCAACATTATCCAAGATATAACTCCAAAACCATTCCCAAGGTATCACGAAGCATCACTAAATAAACAAGATACCTTGCCTTTACTTGTGTCCTGATATGCAACTTATAGAAATGTATAAAAGTTCCTAAGAAGGGGTGAGAATAAAACTAAGTAGGATTTCCCCAAATGACTTCCCTACCCATAAAACTTGGATAGAACATATCAGAATATTAATATAAAACAATTTAAAACATTTCATCTCAAAAATAAAGTCATTTTTATGAAAAATCATTTTCCAAACCAAAACCATTTTTCTATGGAACGCAACCATGAAAATCCTTCAAACCATTTTACAAATATATTTGGAATAACCCATTCCATTACACACATCCAAAGATGCAAGAAAAGTTTATAGTTCCATACTCATGAATAATATCTCATCAATCTACCAAGTCATCATAAGGTAACCATATACCAAGTGCCCCAATGGCACACGCCACTTCCACAGGGTCACGTCAATGAAAATGAACACACACCAAAAATTTATGCTAAAACCCATGATAAAAAAACCATTACAAGACATTTAACTAAAACATTTCTTTTATTGAAATAATTTCTATCAAACCATTTTCATGTATCCAAAAAAATCCATATTTTAAAATCATGAACAAATCACTTTTCACAATAACCAAATTCTACAATTTAAAGAAGCATCACTAAATAGGGTTTCTACCATTATTTGAACATAAATTTCACAATTAAATTAAATAAATTTAATAAATTTGAAATCAATCCTTTAAGTTCTAATCAAGAGTATTTGAGAGTGAATCCACCTACCTTGAAAACTTTGGTGAAAATGAAGAATGACAAAAATTATTCAACAAAATTGGATTGGATCTTCAAAAACTCACCTTAGATCTTGTTCCCTATCACCAATATAATAATGCCTTATCATGATTAGTACAAAACAATATGTATCTATCCCCAACAGATTATATCCATGAATATAAGAGAGGGGAAGAAGAATAAATCTAAGGAAAACCACCAAGAATGTCACTTACCAAGGAATTCAACCTCCAATGCACCATGATTCACCAACAGATTGCTCCTAAATAAAAAGGAAAGGGTCTCCACAGCCATGGGGGGAGAGGAATTTGAGTTAAGGTCAGATTAAGGGAGGGAATTTGTAAAGGGGTTATCCAGATTAGATCCACAAAATTCGGATATAATTTTTTAACATTGCATGGTTTATGTGCATGGTTAGGAAAATCGTGTGAAAATCATGAGCTAGTCACTGACTCCAAATATCCCTCACATGATTGGATTACATAGTTAGAAAAACCACATGCCAAACATTCTCAGCCCCTCTATTCCACTTTTCATAGTTTTCCCTGGGTGGGTTCACAGTTTGGCCAAACTGTGCGCCAACAGTGTGCCTACCCAGTGCCGACTGTTTCTCTTTTACTGGTTTCTTGGAGGTGTTATAAGGTTTCTACTAATAGTAATAAAACTATTCACCTTCATAAAAGACCCGAAAACATTACAAAAATCTTCCAAACCTTCCCAAACATAACCCAAATACATTATATATTTAAAATACATAAATATAGGGTTAATTACTTGAAACTAGAGGTGCTAAGAATACCATGATTGCTTCCATGTTGGGCCTAAGGAAGACCATGAGAGCTTCCATTTTCTTAGTAATATGGAATAATTTTTTACTCACTCATTAAAATCCTGAGGGTTACATACCTAGGTTCATTTTACTTATGACATATTAGTTTATATGATTTAATCATTTTATTAGTTTCATTTTGATGTGATGAGATTTCTTATATGCATTTATTCAATTTACATTTATATAGTTATATGATGTTGATGTTTATTCTCACCCATATTATTCCTTCTTGATTATGTTGAGTATGTTGTGACTTATGGAATTGTTAATTCATTTTGATCCATTTTTGGACTTTTTTTGAAAACCATGTTTTGTTTTGAAAATAAAAACTAAATGGGTTTTAGAGGTCTAATTGAAATCGGTTGTTTTTCAAGTGGTTTAGTTATGGAAATTTTTTCAAACTAGTTTATTTATTTTCATGGGTAAAATACCTAATGGATTTGTGGTGGTATCCTATTGGGATTCATGAATCACACCCTACTTAGGCCCTTTGGTTCATTTACAGATTTCATTTTTTAGGACATAGGTAAAGGAAAGGGACCCATGTACCAAGGTTTCTCTTCTTGATTACCACCATTTAGTGGTTTTGTGGAGGATACATGGTCTCAAAGGGATTTTATTGTGTGTATTTTTTGGGTATTTTACACTCGTTGGGATGTTGGTTAGTCATTTTTTTGATTTGGTTTCATCATTTTTAGTTTTTAAGAATTTTTGAGATACCATTTATATTTATGATGCATTATCTCATGTTTGTATATGATGTATAAATTTTTTTATACTACTTTTATTGAGTTGTTTTTGTTTATGTTCTATTGAATATGATGTTAAGGGTATGGATCTACCATTTTATGTATGGTTCATTCTGAGTAATCGGTGGTGAAATTGTTCACAAGTATTATATTATCGATCATTCCCAATGGTTGTCGCTAGCTTAGTGTAATCAGGAATGCTCTTAAGGCCATGTAAAGGATCAACTCTAGTGATGGGTTAGGTTGACCTAGGTTGATTAATTGCAATAGGGTTTTACCCTTGGAAATTCACCTTAAAGGGAAGATCTACCCAAGCCATAGAATCAAGTCACTAGGCCGCCTTAGTGAGAAACTAGAAAGGATCCCAATGAATGATCCAAGGCTATAATTTCCCATAATTTTTATACATATATATTATATCTAAATACAATAATATTCATTACATAACATAAAAAAACCACACTAGAAACGTATAGATTTAGTTTCTTCGAAAACTGGGAAACATAAATAATTGATTCATAAAACATCTACATCATCTCCCGCTTATTTATTCTTTACTAGACCCCTTTTTGACACATCTTACTTAATACCATTATTCATATCTTAGGGAAAATAAACATAAGAAAAGGGTGATAATAGACTCTTAGTAAGGGTAAACAAGGGAGATATCAATAGTATCATAATCAAAAGTTAAAATATCATAAACAAAACATTTGAAAATCATATCCTTCATATCAAAGATCATGATATCATGTCATGGAATAAATCATAGATGTTCATAAATAATCAAAGAACATATTAAATGAGATAATAACATGATAAATGGAATTTTTTTGTGTACACATAAGGATATAAAACCATTTCCTTATTAGTCAAGGATCATTGCTAAGACTATCATAGTGGGAAAATTCCTTTACTGAACTAAGTTCACTCTTTATTCCAACCATATATTACTGAACTGAGTTTACCAACCATTACAGTCTATTCTATCTCATGTGATATAAATATTTTCCCAATTCATTGGATGGAGATATAGGTCCCCCCTATCACATAATGAAAACCATACATATGTGTGCCATAAGAACATAATTCATTCATAGAACCCATAAAAGAAATGGGTTTCATAAACATCATTCTATCATAAAATTACCCATGGAAAAGAAATGGGATTCATAAATATCATTCCATTATAAAAAAACAACCATGGAAAGAATTTTATCTAATATAGAAAATAATTTTGAGAGATCACTTGAAAATAATTCTTGAGGAAAATATCATTTCTATAAGAAATAATTTCTTTTCTTAAAACACCATGAAATTTCAAAAGAAATATTTTATTTGAAACTAACCTTGAAATGTTATAAGGTAATATTCAAGGCATTAATATTTCATGAAAGTTGAAAAATCGTTTCATGCCGTATAAGTTAAAAAAATATTCTTCTTATACTTTTTCTGAAAATACACAATGTACCTTGTTAGGAAAATAAAAAAATATTCCTTTCAAAAAATTTATTAATATTTAAAATATGGGTAAAAATGACTTTAAAGAATTTTATAATAATATTAAAAATATTTTGGAAAACATTTTTAAGAAACATGGACATGGAAGATAAATATTCCTCAGTAAATACTTTCATATAAACAATCTCAGATAATAATGAGATTTTGAAATTAACCCTTACCTTAGGTATTATTTACTTTATACATATCAGAAAATCCTATATAATGAATGAAATAATGTTATTAACTTATTCCAAAACTATATTCATTTTCATGATATCATATATGATCATATTATCACCCATTTGTTAATAATATTTCATTATTACTGTTCTTTCGGGTGTTAACTACTTCATTTTATTATGCATGTTTTATCATATAAGTCCCAATTATTGTGGATAGAATATAGTTCCATCATTTAAATAATGATATTAGGGTAATATGTATCATATTTATTCATTATATACATTAATATAATCATTATTTAATGGTGAATATGGAAAATGAATTGCATCGCGTTGTGGAGACAGTAGACCGTATGTACACACGAGCAATAGTATCATTCCCTTAATAGTAAAAGGGTAAGGAAGTGGATGGTATATATTTTGTTCTAGAATCAATGTCATGTTATAATTATTATATATATATATATATATATTATTTTCATCATTATACCCATCCAAATAAAGTGGTGATGAAAAATATATTACACCACGGCGTGGAGACGATAAGCCATACGTACGCACGCGGGGTGGTTTTGTTTTTCATCAGATAGATAAAATGTGGAATATGGTTATTATATAATAATAATAACATCTAAGAATATTGGTGATACTGTATTTATTACTTTATAATGGAAACAACACATGAAGAGGAAGTAGAATAATAAATGATCATGAAAGAATCAGTAAAGATGATTACCTCTTATTTGGATAACTCCATTTAGATCTCTTCTTAGGGACACTAGGGTTGATATTTTTGGAAGACCAGAACCTATATAATGTGTATCTAAAATTTTTTAAGTAAAAATGGTTGGGTATGGTTGAGATTTAAGGCTCAATGTGATGTGAATAATTGAGGGGGGAGGTTCCCTTTTATAATTGAGGTGAGGGATACTTCTGGAATTTCAAAAAATATTAATTTATAATAAAGCCAATATCAATCCAAATACTTCCAAAATGGCATGGATTCGAAGATAAGACTATATGAGGTTGTAATATCATCAACAAAAAGATTTTATAAAATTTATTATTATTATTTTAAACCTTATAATTTTGATTAACCCTTAGTTATCCTATTTTAATTTAAACTAAGGTAACAACTTTTTCAATATTAAAAGGTTGTGAATTTTACTTATGTAATTTAAATTAAATAATAAATGAACAATTTATAAAATTTTATACCATATTATATTTTTTATTTTTAAAGATGTTTTATGATTTTAAATAATTTAAGAAGATATTATTTTGATAAAATATCATTAATATCAATTTTGACACTATTCATTACTTGGACTTTTAAAAATATCAATATAAAAAGTTAACTTAGAACCAAATATTTTTTTATATCCCTAAGAGATAAATTTCATCTAGAAAATTCTTTTATCACATTAATTACCTAAAATTATATTTATTTTAATATTTTTAGTAACATTTATTTGATATTTCCATTAATAAAATAATTACTACATCAATGTTGTGTAATTATGTAATATACTTATTTTTTCACTAAAAATTTAAAATGAAATACCATGATGAAGAAAAATCACATAGATTTTAGAATAATATTTATATTCAAATATATCTTTTAGGTAAACCTAATTTAAAAATGATATAGTATTTAAAACATTATTATGAAATCTTTAAATTTTATTAAATAAAATACTATAAATATGATAATCTCATATAAGTCGACCAAAAGGTAAAAAATAATTTTTTATCCTGAAAATATGTTTATCATGTTACAAATATACATTTATATTCGTTCATAAAATGTCTTTGTTCCCATTTGGACACATAAGGGATATTTAAGACAAAGAAAATGATATTTTGTGTCTTTCTTTGATTTAAATATTATATAATCCATTTTCATAGAAAAGTGTCTATTAAACAACTTAATTTAGATACTTATGTGTTATTTTTAGAAATATATTAATCCAATAATTTTTTTTCACGTGTTAGAGTCATTTTATTTTCTTTATCATTTTATTTTTAGCCTAAATTACCCAAATTACCCAATACCGTGGTAACAAAATTTACCAAGTTTATAATTCATATTGGCCAAAAAATAAAAAGGATACATTCAATAAATGTTGACTTTATGAATAAAAATTTTGGTATACATTTTTTAAAATTCAAAATGAAAAAGTTGGAGAATTTAATTTAAAATAAAATCGGTAAACTGCCATGAAAAATAGTTTTTTCATTAAAATTCCCATTTAAAAAATAATTTTTTATAATAAATGAATTTATAAAATTATTTTCAAAAATAATAATTGGATTTTTTAAATAAAAATTAACTAATTATAATTTAAAACTAATTCCAAATATAATTGACCTTGTAAATACTTTAAAATAAAATACTATAATAAAAATCAGTATTTTCATTATTCCTTAAAAATAAATGTTTTCAGAAAATTATATATATATATATAATAATAATAATAATTTTAAGATAATTTTGAAATGATGAATTCAAAAATTAATTTATTTTTTAAAATCCATTTTCTATAACTTCTAAATCAATTAATAAAAACAAGAAAAACTCATTTTTCAAGAAAATGTATTTTTTGATGAATAAAGTTATTTTACAAAAAATTGTGTGATTATTTTCTAAGAATGTACTAATAAATTAATATTGAGTTAGACCTTTATTTCTATTTTATATATTATTTATTCATATTTATTCTCACCAATTTAATGATTATGTTATAATGGTCATTTTAATAGTGTCTCACAGTTCGTTTAAACTTACAGTTGCGTGTAACACAAGCTATTGAATAATTAGAAATATTTAAAGAAAAATATTTATTAAAATATCAGGGTGTTATATTCTACCCTCCTTAAAATTAATTTCTCCCTTAAAATTTTTCACTTAAATACAAATAGATGTGGATACATTTGTCTCATCACATCCTCAAGTTCCCACATAGCTTCCTCAAATTGATGGTTTCTCTATAAAACTTTAACCATGTGAGTGCTCTTGTTTCACTGAACTTTCTCTCTATAATATAGATTCTATATCAGTTTTTATTCATAAGTGATCTTTCTCTAATGGTATGACTTCTGAGTTTAGTATAAGTGATGGATTAGGTATGTACTTTCTTAGGAAAGATACGTGGAACACATCATGAAATTGAGATAGATTTGGTGCAAGCACCAATCGATAATCTATCTTCCCAAAATGATCCATAATTTCAAAATGATTGATATACCTAGGGCTGAGCTTTCCCTTCTTTCAAAATCTCATCTCTCTCTTCCAGATATATATTCATAGAAATAACTTGTCACCCACTTCAATCTCTAGGTCTTTTCATCTATTTCCAACATAAATTTTTTTATCAACTATGAGTTAATCTTTTTTGTTTTTGAATAGATATAACATTCTCTACCATCTACTCAACAACATTAGGTCCCAATAAATTTATTTAATCAAATTCATTCCAGCATGTTGGAGTTCTCTATTTCATTACCATAGAGGGATTCATAAGGAGTCAACTGAATACTGAAGTGAAATCTATTGTTCTAACAAAATTATAAAAAAGGTAGGTGTTGATCACAAACACATTTTAAATCCATAGAAAAATATATCCACATGTCTTCAAGAGTTTTAACTATTATCTTAGACTGACCATCTATTTGAGTATGATAACCAATGTAGAAAGATAAATCTGTATCCAAATCCTGCTGAAGACTTCTCTATAACATAAAGATAAACCTCAGATCCTGATATGATATTCAAAAAATTGGTACTTCATGAAATCATAACACTTTATTAATATATATTTTGTAAATATCATCAAGATAAAAATATTCTTTTATAACAATAAAGTGTGCAGACTTTATAGGATGATCAACTATAACCCATATTTCATTATGACCTTTAGATGTTTTGAGAAGTCTGAAAAAACAATCCATGGGGATGTTTTACCATTTCCATTATGGTATGGGTAATGGTTGTAACATCCCCTTAGACTTATATCTCTTAGCCTTAACTTGATGAAAAATCAAGAACTAAGAAACATACTTTGTAATATCTTTCTTCATGTCATCCCACCAGAAATACTCTTTTAAATCCCTATACATATTTTTTCTTCCAGGATGAATAGATAATTATGAACTATGAGACTCATACAAAAATTCATTATTTAATTCTAGTATGTGAGGTATGAAAACATGGATCTTAAATTTTATTATTCCATCACAATCATGGTTGAACTTAGGAACATTTCTCACCTTCTTTTATAGCTCTATATCTTCTTTTTGTGCCTTCTTAATCTTTACTTGTATAGATGATTTAACGTTCATTTTAAAAAGATATGATTTCCCCCATTACTTTAAAATTTCAAAATCCATCCTTTGGAAATCCATATATATTTTATATTTTTTATCCTCATCATAGATAGGATAACATGGTCTTTTCAACTCAAAGCATCTGCCACCTTGTTCGTTTTTTCCAAGGTGGAAATGAATTGAGCAGTTATAATCTTTAATAAACCCCAACCATCTCCTTTGGTGCATATTAAAATCATTTTTAGTGAAACTATACTTTAAACTTTTATGATTAGTATATATATCACAGCTTTCTCCATAAATATAATTCCTCCATATATTTAATTTAAAGATTACCGCCAGAAACTCAAAATATTGAGTTGAGTAATTTTTCTAATGGATTTTCAATTATCATGAGGAATAAGATATCACCATATCAATTTTCATAAGAAAACATCATATCCCCTTATTGGATGCATCATTATAGATCACAAACCTTTCTCCACTCTAGGGTAGTGTGAGCATAGGTACACTAACTAACCTTCTTTTCAGCTCTTTGAAATTATATTCACATTCCTCCATCCATATTAACTTAACTCCTTTCCAAGTAAACTTTGAAATTGGATTAGATAATTATGATAAATATTTTACAAAATGTCAATAATATCCATAAAAATAAAGAAAACTTCAGATATCAATTATTGTTTTTTGTCTATGTGAACATTCAATAACTTCTGTCTTTTTCAGATCCATATATATCCCCTCTCTTGAGATTATGTGACCCAAAAATGAAACTTTCTAAAGCCAAAATTCACACTTGGAAAAATTTTCATCAAGATTCTCCTTTCTTAGGGTCTTTAGTATAGTCCTCAAGAGATCTTCATGTTATTCCTTGATCTTTGAATTTACAAGAATATAGTTTATAAAGACTACCAAAAAATGATCAAGATAGTCTCTAAATACTCTATTTTTTAAATACATGAAGATAGTGGGGGAATTTGTAAGACCAAAAGGCATCACTTTAAATTCGTAATGTCCATACCTTGTATGGGATTCTGTCTTGGGTACATCCTCCTTCTGAACCCTTAATTGATGAAATCTAGAATAAATATCAAGCTTAGAAAAGTATTGATCTCATTGTATTTGATCAAATAAGTCATCAATATGAGGGAGATGATATTTTTTATTTATATTTATCCTTTTAAGTTCTCGATAATAAATTTAGAGTCTCATTGATACATATTTATTCTAAAAAAATAGAATAGGTACACCCCAAGGTGATACACTAGGGTATATGAATCCCTTATCAAGATTCTATTGGAGTTTCTTCTTCAATTCCTGCAACTAAATTTGGGCCATTATTCAAGGAGTATTTAAAATTGGCATAGCACCTAGTATGAGTTCTATTGAAAACTCAACTTCAAGATTCAGTGGAAGACATGGAAATTATTTCAAAAAAAAATCAATAAAATCTCATAAAACATGTGTATCGTTAATGGTGAGTTTCTCCCCAACCATATGAGACAGACAACCTTAATTTATAGGAATTAAGACCCATAATATGGAAGTAATTTACATTATAAGTTAATATTAATACTTGCATGAATAGCTGATCTTGGATTCATTAAAAATATGAAATGTGACTTCACTTATGTGAAAATTGATATGATATATATATAGAGAAATTCAATCCATGCCAATAATCACATCGAATTCAACTAAATAAAGGATCAAAATATTTTTAGGAAGCACATTCACACAAACTTCAACCAGAGAATAATTATAAACTTGTGATGTGACTGTTGTGACATTAGAAATTTTCACAGCTAACTCATCATCTAATTTTTGAAGTAATATGGTGATACCCTTAGAAAATTCTTTAGAAAAAAAATTTTGTTTGGATCTAGAATCAAATAAAACATTAGCTGCTTTAGAGTGGATAATAAGTGTACCTTTCACCACTTTATTATCATGCTCCACATCACCAATAGTGATCACAAGTGATTTTACTTTTTCTTTATCCTTAAGTGTATTTTAACGTTGATCATCATCGATAACCCTCATATTTGGGAATTAGTTAGAATAATTCCCATTTTGCTTGCACTTGAAGCATTGAAGTATGGGAGGTATATTTTTATTTAGCCTTTTCTCTATTCAGATCATTATTTATCCTTTTCCGATCACTTTGGAATTAAATTTCTTGATTACCTTCTTTCACGCACTTAAAAAATTTATTAGTCTCCTTAAGACAGTTTCTTCCATGTTTCTTTCCACACTTTGAGTATTAAGGAAATTTTATCTTATTTAAACTATGGTTTTTAGATTTTCCCTTGAATTTCATTTTTCTCTTCTTATCAAACCCATAAGATTGATGGGTAACTCAAATTTCCATATCAACCTAGAGATCACATCAAATTATTTCCTCATAGATACTAAAGTCCCTTATGGATAATTCATTTCGGATACTTGGTTTTAAGACACTGAATAATCAATCAATCTTACTCTCTGGTTGAATGATAATTCCAGAAGTGTACCTCGAACGTCTTGTAAAATTTTACTCATAGGTACCAATGGATTCAACATCCTTTTGGTTAAACTCAATAAACCCCGTATCCATCTTTGTATGAATAATACGAGGAAAGTAATTAATAAAAAATACGTTCTTGAACACATCTCATTCCATAGAGTTAATTTCATCTCGTTGCTTTGTATTCTTGACGAGGTTCCACCATTGATCCACTTCACCTTCCAAATAATAGACTTCCAAAATTAATTTCTCATGTTTTTAACATTAGAGAACTGAAAATATATTTTTAGTGGTACTAATCCATTTTCAACCACTATTGGATTAGAAGACCCACTAAAAGAATGTGGATGCTGACTCATGATGGAATCAAAAGAATGTTGTTCCCTTTTTTCTCATTTAGAAGTCCATCATGATTTATAGATTGATAATGTTGTGTGAGCATAGAAACAATATTTTTTATTCCATATCTCATAACATTAGGTTTCTCATGAGGACAATCATTACATTTCCCATCAAATTCTGCATTAACATGGTTCCTTTGGGTTCTATCCATTAACTAAAACTAAAAATCATAGTGTGAGAAACACTAATCATAGTGGGAAAACTACATAATAAAGGGAAATTAATTGTAAAATTTCAATTAAGTACACCTTTATTTTTATTCTAGGCTATTTATGAACGTTAATAAAACTCTAGGATTGTATCCTAAACTTATCCTTAGGGTTTTTACTAAGGTTTTCTCATCCTAGTTTCCAAATGTTAACTAAACCCTGCTCTAATAACAACTATAAAGGAACATACTTTTCATAAAAATATATTACATCTAAATAGAATAATATTCATTATATAACATAAAAAAACCATTAAAAAACAATATAGTTTTAGTTTCTTTGAAAACTGGGAAACATAAACTACTGATTCATAAAACATCTACGTCATCGCTTGCTTATTTCTTATTTACTCTACCCCATTTTGACACATTTTACTTAATAATTTTTTTATATCATTGGGAATAGAAACATAAAAAAATTGTGAGCTCGGATGCTCAGTAAGGGTAAACAAGGGAGATATCAATCATATCTTAATCATAAGAAAAAAGAACATAAAAAACATTTGAAAATCATATCCTTCATATCAAAGATCATGATATCATGTCATAGAATAAATCATAGAAGTTTCTAAAGAATAAAAGAACATATTCCATGATATAATAACATAATAAATGTAATTTTTAGAATTCAAAAATCACATAAAATCATTTCATTATTAGTCAAGGCTTGTTTCCAAGACCATCATAGTGGACAAAGTCCTTTACTAAATTATGTTCACTCCTCATTCCAGCCCTGTATTATTGAACCAAGTTTACTACCTTTTATAGTATTTTATATCTCATGAGATATAAATATTTACCCAATGAATTGGAGGGAAATATAGGTACCTTCCTTCATGTAATGCCCCAACCCCAGTTACCTAGAGTCGGTGCATTGTTACATAACATTGGCATGATCACGAGGAAATCATGTCCTGAAAGACTGATCGTTTTAGTATTATTGGAAACAATATTCATACATAAGTTCAAATTTATAACTTGAAAAGAAATAAAAAAACAAATTTATTCCATTAGAAACATCCAAGACTCCTAGATTATGCTTGCCAGTCACTCATAACTAACTTCTTCATATCCTGGGAAAATGAAACATAAGAAAGGGGTGAGCTCAAATGCTCAGTAAGGGTAAGCAATATAGCGGAAGATAACATAAATATTAAGCACGGTGAATAATTGGAAACACATGACTTTACCAATAATAAACATGAACACTTTTATGGTAGGAATATGAGCAGAGTTATAATGCCATAATAAAACATAATCATGGGTATTCTATTAGTTGAATGACCACATGAACCATCAATATTATTTTCATAATGAGGGAACGTACAATTCCGGACATTCTGAAACATTTTTTCAAGGCCTCGTCCAAGATGTCTAATAATGATTTAGGCATCAACCAAAACCATATATCAAATTGGGAAAGGCCACAGCCAATTCCACGTCTAGTTGTCTCATGAGACCTACCGATGCACCGAGGAGCTATAGCAGGCTCCACTCGTCACTTACTAAGTCCAATACATTCCTCATTTGAAAGGGTTGAAATATAACATAAAAATTCATATTAAAACTTGCATAAAAACTGTAAATACATTAATTCTAAACCATGAATGATATAAAAATAACACATACAAATTCAAACATAATACAGTATGAAAGATTTTTATCATAATAAATCAACTTCAAACTAGTTTAAAATTCATCAAAGGATGTTGACATAGATGAAAGGAAAATTATTTAATAGGAATATATAATTTTATTTTGAAATCATTTAAAAGTCATGAAATTATAAAAGAAAACATTTATTTTTAAAATATTCTTATAAGCCTGTAAGGGAAGCTTCAATGATGTTATAACGACGGAGAATAAATTCACCCACCGTATAAGTTAAACAAACATTCTTACCTTAATTTTGTCAAAAAGGTCGTAAGGTACCTTATTTGGAAAATGACGGAAAGATTCATTACAAAAAAATATAAGGTCAAATAAGGGTATAAAGGAATTTAACCCATTTTCTAGTAAATACTAAAAATGTTTTGAAATATATTTTAAGAAACATGGATGTGGATGATAAAGAGGTCCCAGTAGATAATTACTTAAAAACAACCTCGAATGATAAAGAGATTGTGAAATTAACTCTTACCTTGTACTTTTCCTTGGTCGAGGGTAGGTTAGAATCCTATATAATGGTGAAATCATTATTATTAAATTATAAAATAACCATATAAATTAATATTATATCATATATGATCTTCTAATATTTCTTTGTTAATGATATTTCAGTAGTATCATCGTTTCGGGTGTTAACTGATTTGTTTTCCTTTATATGATTTGTTACGTAAGTAATGTTCGTTATGAATAATATGTATCTTATTCATATTCAGAATTATATTAAGTCTTTAAAAATTATGTTTAATCCTCAAATGAAAATTATTCTTGAATGGATACGATGGGGAATGAATCTCATCGCGTTCGCGGAGACGGTAATCCGTACGTACGCACAAGCGAAAATATCATTCTTTTGATATTAAAATCATATATAATTGGATGTTATATCATATAAAAAGAATAATTATTATGTTATATTTATTATTTATATCATTTATACTCATTATTATAACCATCCAAAAGATGAATTATTTGAATAACAAACTACACCACGACATGGAGACGGTAATCCGTACGTACACACGTATGGTGACTTTGTCATTTATAGGATGGATAGAATAATGAATATGGTTGTACCATTTTTATAATAATATCACATTATATATAAGATACTAGAGTTATTATTTTATAATGGAAACAATAAATAAAGAGTAAGTGGAAGAAGAAAATAACTTGAAAGAGGTGATGAAATATTTACCTCTTCTTCAACTCTTACTTTTGATTTGATCCAAAGGGATCCTTAGGTTGGATTTATGACTAAAGGAAGGACCTCTAAGATGAATTTAGGATATTTGGGAGGATATTTGTGTAGGGTTTTTATGATACAAATGGATTTGAAGTTGTGAATTTGAGAGAATGAGAAGTTCCCTTTTATAAGAGGGGTGAGAGGCACCTTAGGAAAAGATTAAAATATTATTTTATAATAAACTCATTTTCGGTTTCTAATGGAGGAAAAATGAATTATTTAAAGGATAAGGTGGGTATGTGTCGAAAACCACTCAACTAATAGGTTTTAGATAGGTTTGGGTCACTAAATTAACCTTATCTTTTAGATTTAACTCTTAGTTAAATAGTTTGACATTTACCATTTCTCATTGTATTTTTATATTATATGGATAATAAACTTACTATAAACTTTCAATAGAAGCCCAAGTGGTTCATTAATGATAAAAATATAATTATATAAGTCTTTTAGTTGAACCTTAGATTTTTGGGGTTATTATATCAACCAATAATATTGTATTTGTTTTAAAAACTCATTTATGTCAATTTTGACATTATTTAATAATTGATTTTTGTTAAAGTACTAAAAACTTTATTACTTAGAAATAAATACATTTAATGAACCCTAAAATGTCATAGTAACCTATAAAATTTTTTTATGGCATAAAAACTTTCAAATTATATTTATCTTAGTATTTATAATACCATTTATTTGATTGTTTCATTTATAAGGAAAATACTACATCATTATTGTGTCATATATAAATATATTTATTTTATGTCTAAATATTATAAATAAAATATCCTGAGGTAGGAAATATTTTTAGATTTATAATACAAATTTATGGTCGAATATATCAATTACATAACCTCATATAAAATTTTTTTTACTAAAAGATATTTTCTTTTGTTATTATTGTCTTTACTTTAGATTATTTAATATTAAATGATATTATCACTCTGAAGTGGCTCCATGGGGTCCAAAAATCTACTTAAGGATTCCCATGGTCGGACATGTACCATATAATATTTTTTGATACGTGTTAGGGTAATTTAATATTATTATAATATTATTTTGTAACCTTATTTAATGGATTACCCCTTTAACTACGGTAAATAAAATATTTACTAAAGTAAATATTCCTAATGTATAAAAATAAAAGTTACCTATTTACACAATTTGGAAATCTTAATTCCAAATATGGAATCCATTTTTACTAATTTGAAACACAGAAGTGGCATAAATTAATTTAAAATTAATTCTTGTTGTCAAAACAAAAAGCGCATTTTTATGCAATAATAACTATCAAAAGATTGACACTTGTTTATGTCCAGTTTAATCATGAGATTACATTCAATGACTTCAATTATATTAAATTATAAAAATATAATCTAATTATACTTATAAACCATTCAAATTTATAATTTAACACTATAAATTATTTCGATTAAAAAAGTTGTTTTTAATAAAAAATTAGTATTTTCACTATTCATCAAAAATTGAAAGTTTTCAGAAAAATAAAAAAAATCATCCTAAGCTAATTTCGATATTCCGAATCAGAAAATGAAGTCCATTTTGAAATATAAAATTTATAAATTTTCAAAAATTGGGTATTTCTATTCATAACAGCTAGTTTGATTGGTTGCGGTGTGTTACAATCTCGAAGTTGCGTACAATGAAAGCTATTAAATTATTTAAAGAGAAACGTATCGTGGAACCTTGGGGTGTTACATTCTTCCATCCTTCAAATAATTTCATCCTAGAAATTTCTATAATACTACCATACAAAATGATTCGGGTGGTTCTTCATCATAAGTTCCTCTGGTTCCCACGTTGCCTCTTCCATCTTATGGTTTCTCCAGAGAACTTTTACCAGAAGAGTCGTCCAGTTTCTCAGCACTTGTTCTCTTGTATCAAGAATTTTGACTGGACCTTCACAATAAGATAGACTATATTCCAGTTCAATTTTCCCATAGGTGACTACATGTGTTGGGTCATGTATGTATTTTCTCAACAGTGATATGTGGAACACATCATGAACTTTGGAGAGATTGGGTGGCATTACCAAACGGTAATCTACAGCCCCAATTCGTTCTATAATTTCTAAAGGTCCTATGTACATGGGACTCAATTTACTCTTCTTACCGAATTTTATAACTCCCTTCCCTGGGGATACCTTAAAGAAAACATGATCTCCTACCTGAAATTCCAAATCCTTCCTTCAGTTATTAGCATAGCTCTTCTGCCTACTTTGTGCTGCTTTGATGTGGGTTTGGATAACCTTCACCTTTTCCATCGTTTCCTCAACAAGTTCTAGGCCTATGAGTTTTCTTTCACCAACATCATCCCAACAAGTTGGTGTGCGACATCTCTTGCCATATAACGCTTCATATGGTGCCATCTGAATACTTGAATAGAAGCTATTGTTATAGGAAAATTCTACCAGAGGTAAATATTGATCCCACATACCTTGAAAGTCAAGTGAGAAAGATCTCAACATGTCTTCTAAGGTTTGAATAGTTCGTTCTGATTGTCCATCGGTTTGAGGGTGGTAGGCAGCACTTAAATGAAGTTCCGTATCTAGGGCCTTCTGAAGACTTTTCCAGAAATCTTGATGTAAAACGGGGATCACGATCATAAATAATCGACAGGGGTACTCCATTAATTCTTAAAACTTTATTAATATACATTCTTTCTAAATGTTCAAGTGTTAAATCTTCTCTTATAGCAAGAAAATGTGTTGACTTGGTAAGACGATCAATAATGACCCATATTGAATCATTCATTCTAGGAGTCTTTGGTAGTCCCATGACAAAGTCCATCATAATATTATCCCATTTCCACTCAGGTATGGGAAGAGGTTGCATGACTCCTCCAGGGCATTGCCTTCCAGCTTTCACTTACTGAAAAACTGTACATCTTAACACAAAATCAGCAATCTCCCTATTCATGTTGTCCCACCAAAAATGTTCCTTCAAATATCTATACATATTAGTGTTACCAAGGTTTATAGAGAAATTGGAACTGTGAGCATCATCTAACAATTCCCTTTTCAGATCAGGTATATCAGGAACACAAAGTCTCTTCCCAAATTTCAAAATCTCGTCTTCATATATGAATTTGATCAATATCACATCGTTCACAGCTTTAATTTTATTTTGAAACTCCTCCTCATCAGCCTGAGAACTTTTTATCCTTTCTAGTAAATATTGTTTTGCATCCATTTGAAAAAGTATTGATGTTTCACCTTCTATGATTATTCTAATATCCATTTTCACTAGATCCATGAAAATAGGATCCCTTTTAACTTTCATCTTGTTCAAAACTCCATGATCCTTTCTACTCAAAGAATCTACCACCTTATTTTCCTTCTAGGGGTGGTAGTGTATTGTGAAATCATAATCCTTGAGTAATTAAAGCCATCGCCTTTGCCTCATGTTGAGTTATTTTTGTGAGAAAATATACTTCAAACGCTTGGGATCAGTATATATCTCACATTTTTCACCATAGAGATAATGTCTCCATATCTTCAAAGCAAAGATTATAGCTGCTAACTCAATATCATGAGTAGGATAGTGTTCATGAATGTTTAGCTACCGTGATGCATAGGCAATAACTCTATCATTCTGCATAAGGACACAACCAAGTCCTTTCTTTGAAGCATCACTATAAATAACAAACCCATCATTCCCCGATGGTAGAGTCAAGATAGGATCATTGACTAATCTTCTCTTAAGTTCTTCAAAACATTCTTCACACTCTTTTTTTCTAACAAATTTAACCCCATTACGTATGAGCTTTGTTAATGGGTTAGCCAACCAGGCAAAATTCTGGATGAAACATCGATAATAACCTGCTAAACCAATAAAATTGCATACCTCAGTTATACTCATCAGTGCTGGACATTCTTGGATTGCCTTGGTCTTTGAAGGATCAACAAAGATTCCATCCTTAGAGACAATATGGCCAAGAAAAGAAATCTTTTGAAGCCAGAATTCACACTTGCTAAATTTCCCATATAATTCATTTCATCTAATAGTCTTTAGAATAATGCGCAAGTGACTTTCATGATATTAGTAGCTTTTGTATTATACCAAGATATCATCAATAAATACCCCTACAAAGTCATCAAGATATTCCTTGAAAACTTTGTTCATTAGATCCATGAAAATAGAGGGTGCATTAGTCAGCCCAAAAGGCATTACTGTAAACTTGTAATGCTCGTACCTGGTTCGAAATGCTGTTTTTGGAATGTCTTCCTTCTTAACACACAACTAATGATATCCAAATCGAAGGCCAATCTTTGAAAAATATTGAGCTCCATGAAGTTGGTCGAATAAATCATCAATGTAAGGTAGGGGATACTTGTTCATTATTGTTATAGCAATGATATCCCTATAGTCAATGCACAACCTCATAGATCCATATTTTTCTTAACAAAAAGAATAAGGGCTCCCCATGGAGAAACACTAGGGTGAATAAATCCCTTATTACTCAATTTATCTAGTTGTTTCTTTAGTTCAACTAATTCCATAGTGGCCATTTTATAAGGGGTCTTCGATATGGGCCTTGAACCCGGAATTAAATCAATGGAAAACTCAATTTCTTATTCTGTAGGATGTCTGGGTAAATCCTTTGGAAACACATCAACATATTCTTGCACAATAGGTATGTCCTCTATTTCAACATTTATTTCCTCACCCAAAGTTATTTCATTCTCTTCCTCCCCAATAATTGAATTTAGTTGAGCTACTGGGGGTGGATCTGGATAAGAATTAGGTGGTGACAATTCTTCTCTAAGGCTAAGGTACTCCTTATCATCATTGAGAATTGTAACCTCCTTCTTCTTACAATAAATTTTCACATAATGGTCCGAAATCCAATCCATACCAAGGATTATTTCAAATTCAATTATGGGTATGACGATGAGATCATAAAATAAAAAACATTTATATGCCCTAATGGGAACTGATTCCCAAAACTTTGTTGAAATGATACTTACCTTAGGTATTTTGACTGAAAAGTACCTTGTTAAGTCAAATTGAAAATATCTAATTTTCTTATCAAATTGGAAATATATAAAACAATGAGATGATCCAGAATCAAATAAAGCATTTTCTAAACTTGAGGAAACCATTAAATTACATGCCACCACGTCTTTCAGAGCTTCAACCTTAGCAGTAGTGATCGCATAGGCCTGGCTTTGATCCCTTGTCCTTTTCTGAGTTAAGTTTCCCTGACACTTAGGAAATTCATGTGCATAATGTCCCATCTTCCTGAAATTGTATCATTAAACATTGGTAGTATCTTTATTTCCCTTACAATCACCAATAAGATGGCCTTTCTATCCACATTTGTAGCATACTCCTTTTCCTTTTAGATAGGCACCAGTGCGCTTCCTTCCACAATTATCATAGGGTGAAAATTTTATTCTTCCCTTCTTCTCTATTTCCTTATTTCCTTTCCCATAGTGTTCAGCAGATCTCTTCTTCTCTTTCTTTTCTTTAAAGTCGTAAGACTTAGAGAATTCTTTTTCATTCTTGATAACACATGAGACAATATCTTCGTTAGATGAGAAGGATTGTGATACTAATGGTCAATGGAGAAATGGTTTTAACCCATTAAAGAAATGTTCAATATTAATTCTTGTGTTATGTATATAATCTATTTCATGCCTTGCTAACCTTGTAAAGTTAGATTCATACTTTGTGACATTCTCATCCACTTTTTGCCTCAAACTCAGAAATTGCCTTTCTATATCCACTCGATGGTCACAATGAGAGTATTTTTCTAAGAAAATCTCTTTAAACTCCCTCTATTCCATTTTTGATACTTCTTCATCTTACTTTGGGTTTTTAATCAATGACCACCATTGATCTGCATCTCCTGTGAGGCGATAAACTGTCAGGAAAACTTTTTCCCTTTTTCTACTCCCCAAATCATGAAATATATTCTCTAAGGAACTTATCCATTGCTCTTCCACAAATGGATTTTTTTGTCCCATTGAATGTGGGTGGTTGTTGCCTCATGAAGTGGTCTAACATTGATCCTCCACATTTTGGATCAGGGTGCTCCATACGGATAAGGCTATTATTCATAACCTATGTGAGTTGTTCCAGTATGGTGATAAGCTGATCAGCACCAGTTGCATCACCAAATCCACTATAATTATCTTGAGTATGAGGGAAATACCTACATGGATTACGTGTGTTGATACGGTTTCCATTCATTCCACTAGGTGCCATTTCTAAATAATGGCATACACTAGATTAGTTTATGAATCACAATACATAATTCCAAACTTGTAAAACAGTTAACATAAATTGAACAGTTTATGGATATAATCCATAATCATAAAAATGTTTTCTTTGAAGAATTATATAATAATAAACCCTTAATAATGGTTTTTAAGGAAAATGAGAATTATCCTAAGCATATCCCCCAGGAGTGTCGTAACCAAGAGTGCAACAAGGCCCATTGTCGTGCACCTGTTCCCGTTCGAGTCTATCTCAAAGCGGTGTTTTCGGGTTTTACCCCTAGGTACATCTGTGCCAGATCTGCCTCTACCTTCTCGTATCCAGATAGGGATGTATTTCTTAGAGAACTCGCAAAATCTCTACATTACCAAAATTCTAAGAAGTTCTTCTTTACTAATCCTCAAAGTCTATCTTAGGGCTATGTTCTCTAATCATAGTTTATCTAAATTTAGTTTCCAAGGTTTTTACTAAACTTTCTATGATACCAACTATAACGCCCTGACCCCAGTTACCTAGAGTTGGTGCATTATTACATAACATTGGCATGATACCAAGGAAATAATGTCCCGAAAGAACAATTTGTTTAGTATTATTGGAAACAAGATTCATATATAAGTTCAACTTTAAAACTTGAAAAGAAATACAACACTAATTTATTCCATTAGAAACATCCAAGCCTCCTAGATTATGCCTGCAAGTCACTCATAACTAACTTCTTCATATCCTAGTAAAATGAAACATAAGAAAGGGGTGAGCTCAAACGCTTAGTAAGGGTAAGAAATATAGCGGAAGATAACATAAATATTAAGCATGGTGAATAATTGGAAACACGTTCCTTTACAAATAATAAACATGAACAATTTTATGGAAAGAATATGAGCTGAGTAAATAATGCCATAATAAAATGTAATCATGGGTATTCTACTAGTCGAATGACCACATGAACCATCAATATTATTTTCAAAATGAGGGAATGTATAATGCTGGATATTCTGAAACATTTTGTCAATGCCTCAGCCAAGACATCTAAAAATGATTTAGGCCTCAGCCAAAACCATATATCAAATTGGGAAAGGCCTCATCCAATTCAACATCTAGTTTTCTCATGAGACCTACTGATGCACCGAGGAGCTATATCGGGCTCCACCCGTCACTTAATAAGTCCAATACATTCCTCATATGAAAGGGTTGGAATATAACATAAACATTCGTATTAAAACTAGCACACAAAATGTCAATACATTAACCATAAACCATGAATGGTATAAAAATAACACATCCACAGTCAAACATAATACAGTATGGAATATTTTAATCATAATAGATCAACTTCAAACTAGTTTAAAATCCATCAAAGGATGTTGACATAGATGAAAGGAAAATTATTTAATAGGAATATATCTTTCTAATTTTAAATCATTTAAAAGTCATGTAATTATGAAAGAAAACATTTATTTTGAAAATATTATTATAAGTTTGTAAGGGAATCTTTGATGATGTTATAATGGTAGAGAATAACTACACCCGCTGTATAAGTTAAAAAAACATTCTTACCTTAATTTTGTTAAAAAGGTCATAAAGTACCTTGTTTGGAAAATGACGGAAAGATTCCTTCCAAAACATATAAGGTCAAATAAGGGTATAAATGAATTTAACCCATTGTATTGTAAATAGTAAAAATGTTTTGAAATACATTTTAAGAAACATGGATGTGGATGATAAAGAGGTCCCAATAGATACTTACATAAAAACAACCTCGAATGATAAAGAGATTGTGAAATTAACCCTTACCTTGTACTTTTATTTGGTCGAGGGTAGGTTAGCCTCATGTATAATGGAAAAATAATAATTATAAAATTATAAAATAACCATATACATTAATATTATATCATATATGATCTTCTAATATTACTTTGTTAATGACATTTCAGTATTATCATCGTTTTGTGTGTTAACTGATTCGTTTTCCTTTATATGATTTGTTATGTAAGTAATGTTTTTTATGGATAGGATGTATATTATTCATATTCATAATGATATTAAGTCTTTAAACATTATTTTTAATCTTCAAGTAAAAATTAGTCTTGAATGGATACGATGGGGAATGAATCTCATCGCGTTCGTGGAGACGGTAATCCGTACGTACGCACGAGCGACAATATCATTATTTTGATATTAAAATAATATATAATTGGATGGTATATCATATAAAAATAATAATTATCATGTTATATTTATTATTTAAATCATTTATACTCATTATTATACCCATCCAAATGATGAAGTATTTGAATAACAAACTACAACACAACGTGGAGACCGTAATCTGTATGTACGCATGTATTGTGACTTTTTCATTTTTAGGATGGATAGAATAATGAATATGGTTGTAAAATTTTTATAATAACATCACAGTATATATAATATAATGGGGTTATTATTTTAGAATGGAAACAATAAAGAAAGAGGAAGTGGAAGAAGAAAAGAACTTGAAAGAGGTGATGAAATATTTACCTCTTCTTCGGGTTCTTCCTTTTGATTTGATCAAAAGGGCTCCTTAGGTTGGATTTATGACTAAAGGAAGGCCCCCTATGATGAATAATTAATAGTTGGGAGGATATTTGGGTAGTTTTTGGCCTATCCAAATGGCTTTTAAGGTGTGAATGTGAGAGAAGGTGAAGTTCCCTTTTATAAGAGGGGTGGGGGAACCTTTTGAAAAGATTGCAATATTATTTTATAATAAACTAATTTTAGGTTATAATGGCTCAAAAATGAATTATTTAAAGGATAATGTGGGGATGGGTCTAAAACCACTCAACCAATAGGTTTTAGATAGGTTTTGGTCACTATATTAATCTTATCTTTTAGATTTAACTCTTAGTTAAATAGTTTGACATTTACCATGTCTCTTTGTATTTTTATATTATATGGTTAATAAACTTACTATAAACTTCCAAAAAAACCAAAAGTGGTTTATTAATGATACATATATCATTATATAAGTATTTTTTCTAAACCTTATATTTTTAGGATTATTATATCAACCAATAATATTGTATTTTTTTTAATAACTCATTTATGTCAATTTTGACATTATTTAATTATAGATTTTTGTTAAAGTCCTAAAAACTTTATTAATTAAAACTAAATACATTTAATCAACACTAACATGTCATAGTAACCTATTAAATTTGTGGATGGCATCCAAATTTTCAAATTATATTTATTTTAGTATTTATAATATGATTTATTTGATTGTTTCATTAATAAGGAAAATAATGCATCATTATTGTGTCACATATAAATATATTTATTTTATGTCTAAAAATTATAAATAAAATATCCTGAGGTATGAAATAATTTTATATTTCTAATAATTATTTATAGTTTAATAGATCAGTTATATAACCTCATATAAAAATTGTTTTACTAAAAGATATTTTATTTTGTTATTTTTGTCTTTACATTAGATTATTTAATATAAAATGTCATTATCACTCCCAAGTGGCTCCATGGGGTCCAAAAATAGACCCAAGGATGACCATGGTCTGACATGTATCATCCAATAGAGTTAGGACACGTGTTAGAGTAATTTAATATTATTATAATATTATTTTTTAACCATATTTACTGGATTTACCCCTTTAACCACGGTAAATAAAATATTTACTGAAGTAAATATTCCTAATGTCTAAAAATAAAAGTTACCTATTTACACAATTTGGACCTCTTGAGTACAAATATGGAATCCATTTTTCCAAATTCAAAAAACAGAAGTGGCAGAAATTAATTTAAAATTAATTCTCATTGTCAAAACAAAAGCGTGTTTTTATGAAATAATAACTATCAAAAGATTGACACTTGTTTATGTCCAGTTTAATCATGAGATTACATCCAATGACTTAAATTATTTTAAATGATAAAAATATAATCTAATGATACTTAAAAATCATTCAAATGTATAATTTAACACTATAAATTATTTCGATTAAAAAAGTTGTTTTTAATTAAAATTTATTATTTTCACTATTCATCAAAAATTGAAAGTTTTAGAAAAATACCAAAAAATCACCCTAAGATAATTTCGATATTTCAAATCCAAAAATAAATTCCATTTTGAAAGATAAAATTTATAAAATTTTAAAAATTGGGTATTACTATTCATATTGGTTAGTATGATTGGTCGCGGTGTGTTAGAATCTCAAAGTTGTGTACAGTGCAAGCTATTACATTATTCAACGGGAAACGTAACTTGGAAGCTTGGGGTGTTGCATTATTCCACCCTTCAAATAATTTCATCCTCAAAATTTCTATAATACTACCGCACAAAATGATTCAGGTGGTTCTTCATCATAAGTTCCTTTGGTTCCCACATTGCCTCTTCCATCTTACGGTTTCTCCATAGAACATTTACCAGACATGTCGTTCGGTTTCTCAGCACCTGTTATCTTGTATCAAGAATTTTACAGGCCCTTCACAATAAGATATATTATGTTCCAGATCAATTTCCCCATAGGTGAGTACATGCGTTGGGTCTTGCATGTATTTTCTCAATAGTGATACGTGGAACACATCGTGAACTTTGGAAAGACTTGGAGACATTGCCAAATGGTAAGCAACATTCCCAATTCATTCTATAATTTCGAAAGGTCTGATGTACATGGGACTCAATTTACCCTTTTTACTGAATCATATAACTCCATTCAATTGATATAATTTCAAGAAAACATGATCTCCTACCTGAAATTCCAAATCCTTCATTCGGTTATCGGCATAACTCTTATGCCTACTTTGTGCTTCTTTGATGTGGGTTTTGATAACCTTCACCGTTTCCATCGTTTCCTTAGAAATTTCTTTTCCTACGAGTTTTCTTTCACCAACATCATCCCAAAAAGTTGGTGTGCGACATCTCTTGCCATATAACGCTTCATATGGTGCCATATGAATACTTGAATGGAATCTATTGTTATAGGAAATTCTACCCGAGGTAAATATTAATCCCACATACCTTGAAAGTCAAGTGAGCAAGATCTCAACATGTATTCTAAGGTTTGAATATTCTGTTCTGATTGTCCATCGGTTTGAGGGTGGTAGGCAGTGCTTACAAGAAGTTCAGTATCTAGGGCCTTCTGAAGACTTTTCTAGAATCTTGATGTAAAATGGAGATCACGATCAGAAACAATCGACAGGGGTACTCCATGAAGTATTACAACTTCATTAATATACAGTCTTTCTAAACGTTCAAGTGGTAAATATTCTATTATATTAAGTGTTGGAACCATGGTCTTCTATGCATGATTTGGAGTGTGGTTTGTGTTTGTTGTCAATCCTCAATGGAAGCTCGGCTCGTGTACCAGCAAAGAGATCATACCATTCAAGCAGACAACAGTATTGAAGGTGGCGTCGTTTCCCAGTGTTTGCCAAATTTTTGGGGTCCAAAATTTGGAAATTGGTGAGCATCGCGAAAATAGGATTTCCATGAAGATCATGATTTAATGTGGCAAAGGCATGAATTTCGCGAAGAGAGGATGCATGGTTTGGAAATCGCGAAGACCAGAAGAATGGAGGCGGTGAGTCTTCACGATTACGTCAAAGCTTCGCGAACGGTAGAGTTGAAGAGCTTCGCGGCGATGAAGGGCTTTGCGAGGGAACTTTGCGGCGAAGGCGTGAAGGAATGTTGGGCTTCGTGAAGGGAGCTTCGCGGCGCTGTCGCGAAGGTATGTTTATGGTGATTCTTCGTGACTACGTCAAGCTCCGCGAACGGAAGATTGCCGTGGAGCTTCGTGATTTGGACAGATTTTCGGCAGAAACATTGGAGCTTCGCAATTTGAGATGACGTAGCGTTGAATTCGCGTGGAAGGGACGAGGGTCGGTGGAATTGCCTATAAATAGAGGCCGACCCCCTCAAGAGAAAGGGGGGAATTTCAGAGAAAGTCATTTGCTCTCGGTTCGCAAAGGTCTCTCGCGAAGTCAGCGTGCTTCGCGAAAGAGGAGCTTCGCGGTAGCTATTCTAGCTTCGCGAAAGATGTGCGCCCCGCGTTGGCTCAGTGAGCATCGAGAAGAGGCAGGAGCTTCGCGATAGCCAAGTATTGCGAAGGCTGGAGCATCGCGAGAGTGCTTCGCAATTGAGCTTCGCGATTGAGCTTCGCGAAATGGCAGGGGCTCTGTGAAGTCTTGTTTGAGCTTTGAAAAAGTGGGAGCCTCGCGAAGTAGGGTACTTTGCGAAGGCCTTTTCCAAAGGTTGTTTGCCCTGTGAACAAGGGAAAAGGGGTTTTTCCCCAGTGGTTGGAATTTGGATCTTAACAGAGCATTAAACTCAGGACTCTGATGCAAGAAAAGTCTCATGCTGAACAGGAGACAATGAACTTCATGACTTTCAATTGAAGAGACCTTCACGTCTATAAACTGAGTGAGACTTCACCAACGGCAGTGAGCCAGGGGGAGTCAACGGGAGTGACCCGAGGGAAGCAGTGAGCTATCCCTGAACCTTTGTAAAGGCAGTGATCCTGGGACAGAGTGACTATACCCGAACTTGTGTAATCTACAGCTAGTGAAGCATAATGGTTTTTGGTACGACCGACAACCTGTTGGCGTATGCTCCTTGGATGTAGCCCTTAGTGGTGAACCAAGTAAAAAGGGATGTGTCTTCTCTGTGCATGTGAATGTTTGCTTTCTAATCATAATCTTCATATAGGTTCAACAAGTTCCTACCAACATGGGAACAAGATCCATCACTTTAAAAAGAAAAAGTGGTCACCCTGATTCACCCCTCCCCTCTCAGGGTGTCTCGGGGTCCTTCATTAAGAAAATCTGCTGAATTAGTAAGACGATCAATAATGACCCATACTGCATCATTCATTCTAGGAGGCTTTGGTAGTCCCATGAAAATCCCATCGTAATATTATCCCATTTCCACTCAGGTATGGGAAGAGGTTTCATGACTCCTCCAAGCTATTGCCTTCTAGCTTTCACTTATAGAAAAACCATACATCTTGACACAAAATCAGAAATCAACCTCTTCATGTTGTCCCACAAAAAATGTTCCTTCAAATCTCTATACATCTTAGTGCTACCAGGGTGTATAGATAAATTGGAACTATGAGCATCATCTAACAATTCCTTTTTCAATTTAGGTATATCGGGAACAAAAACTCTCTTCCCAATTTTCAAAATCTCATCTTCATATATGAATTTGACCAGTCTACCATCATTCACAACTTTAATTTTCTTTTGAAACTCCTCATCATCAGCCTGAAAACTTTTTATCCTTTCTAGTAAAGATGGTTTTGCAACCATTTGAAAAAGTATTGATGTTTCACCTTCCATGATTATTCTCATATCCATTTTCACTAGATCCATGAAAATATGATCCCTTTCAACTTTTATCTTGTTCAAAACTCCATGATCCTTTCTACTCAAAGCATCTTCCACCTTATTTGCCTTCCCAGGGGGGTAGTGTATTGTGAAATCATAATCTGTGAGTAATTCAAGTCATCTCCTTTGCCACATGTTGAGTTATTTTTGTGAGAAAATATACTTCAAACTCTTGTGATCAATATATATCTCACATTTTTCACCATAGAGATAATGTCTCCATATCTTCAAAGAAAATATTACAACTGATAACTCAAGATCAAGAGTAGGATACTTTTGTTCATGAATTTTTAGCTTCTGCGATGCATATGCAATAACTCTATCATTCTGCATAAGGACACAACCAATTCCTTTCTTTGAAGAATCGCTATAAATAAAAAACCCAGCATTCCTCGATGGTAGAGTCAAGATAGGAGCATTGAATAATCTTATCTTCAGATCTTTAAAACATTCTTCACACTCTTTTTTCCAAACAAATTTAACCCCTTTACGTGTGAGCTTTGTTAATGGGTTAGCCAACCGGGAAAAATTCTAGACGAAATGTCAATAATAACCTGCTAAACCAATAAAACTGCGTACCTTAGTTATACTCATCGGTGTTGGACATTATTCGATTGCCTTGGTCTTTGAAGGATCAAAGGAAATTCTATCCTTAGAGACAATATGGACAAGAAAAGAAATCTCCTAGATCTAGAATTCACAATTGCTAAATTTTCCATATAATTCATTTCTACTAAGAGTCTTTAGAATAATGCACAAGTGATTTTCATAATCTTCATAGATTTTGGAGTATACCAAGATATCATCAATAAATAACACTACAAAGTCATCAAGATATTCCTTGAAAACTTTTTTCATTAGATCCATGAAAATAGAGGGTGTATTAGTTAGCCCAAAAGGCATTACTATAAACTCATAATGCCCATACTTGGTTTGAAATGATGTTTTCAGAATGTCTTCCTTCTTCACACACACTGATGCTATCCAGATCGAAGGTCAATCTTTGAAAAATATTGAGCTCCATGAAGTTGGTTGAATAAATCATCAATGCCAGGTAGGGTATACTTGTTCTTTATTGTTATAGCATTGATCTCCCTGTAGTCGATGCAAAACCTCATAGATCCATCTTGTTTCTTAACAAAAAGAACAGGGGCTCCCCATGGAGAAACACTAGGGAGAATAAATTCCTTATTACTCAAATATTCTAGTTGTTTCTTTAGTTACACTAATTCCACAGTGTCCATTCTATAAGGGGTCTTCGATATGGGCCTTGAACCAGGAATTAAATCAATGGAAAACTTAATTTCTCATTCTGGAGGATGTCCAGGTAAATCCTATGGAAACACATCAACATATTCTTGCACAATAGGTATGTCCTCTATTTGAAAATTTATTTCCTCACCCACAGTTATTTCATTATCTTCCTCCACAATAATTGGATTTAGTTGAGCTATTGGGGGTGGATCTAGATAAGAATTAGTTGAGGACGTTTCTACTCTAAGGATAAGGTACTCCTTATCATCATCAAGAATTGTAACCTCCTTCTTCTTACAATAAATTTTCACATCATGGTATGAAATCCAATCCATACCAAGGATTATATCAAATTCAATCATGGTTATGATGATGATATCATCAAATAATGAACATTTATATGCCCTAATAGGAACTGATTCACAAAACTTTATTACAATGATACTTCCCTTAGGTGTTTTGACTGGAAAATCCCTTGTTAAGTCAAATTGAAAATATCAAATTTTCATAGCAAACTGGGAATATATGAAACAATGCGATGATCCAGAATCAAATAAATCATTTGTTAAACTTGAGGAAACCATTAAATTACCTACCACCACGTCTTTAAGAGCTTCAAACTCAGCCGTATTGATCGCATAAGCTTGGCCTTGGTCCATTAGACTTTTCTGAGGTAAGTTTCCCAGACTCTTAGGACATTCATTTTCTTAATGTCCCATATCCCTTAAATTGTAGCATTGAGCATTGATAGCATATTTCTTACCCTTACAATCACAAGCAAGATGGCCTTTCTTTCCACATTTGTAGCATACTCCTTTTCCTTTTAGACATGCACCAGGGTGCTTCCTTCCACAATTATCATAGGGTGGAAATTCAATTCTTCCCTTATTCCCTATTTCCTTATTTCCGTTCCCAGAGTTTTCAGCAGTTCTCTTCTTCTCTTTATTTTCTTTAAAGCCGTAAGACTTCAAGAATTCCTTTTCTATCTTAATAGCATAGGAGACAATATCTTCGTACGATGAGAAGGATTGTGATACTAATGCTCGATGGGGAAATGGTTTTAACCCATCTAATAAATTGTAAATCTTACTTATTGGGTTACATATATAATCTACAGCATGCCTTAATAACCTGGTAAAGTTAGATTCATACTTTGCAACATTATCATCCTCTTTTTTCCCCAGACTTAGAAATTGTCTTTCCATATCCGCTCAATGGTCACGAGGAAAGTATTTTTTCTATGAAAAGCTCTTTAAACTCCCTATATTCCATGTTTTATACATCTTCATCTTCATTTTTGTTTTGAATCAATGACCACCATTGATATGAATCTCCTGTGAGGTGATAAACTACCATGACAACTTTTTCCATTTCGCTACTCCCCAAAGCATGAAATATTTTCTCTATGAAACTTATCCATTGCTCGTCTATAAATGGATTTGTAGTCCCATTTTATGTGGGTGTTTGTTTCCCCATGAATATGCATAACATTGATCCTCCACGTTGTGGATCCGGGTGCTCCATATAGATAAGGTTATTATTCATAACCTGCGTGAGTTGTCCCAGTATGGTGATAAGCCGATCAGCACCAGTTGCATCACCAACTCCACTATAATTATCTTGAGTGTGAGGGAAATCCCTGCATGGATTATGTGCATTGATATGGTTTCCATTCCTTCCACTATGTGTCATTTCTAAATAATGGAATACACTAGATTAGTTTCTGAATCACAATACAAAATTTCAAACTTTTAAAATAGTTAACATAAATTGAACAGTTTATGGATATAATCTATAATCATAAAAATGTTTTCTTTGAGTAAGTATATACTCATAAACCCTTCATAATTGTTTATAAGGAAAATGAGAATTATCCTAATCATATCCCCCGGGATTGTCGTAACCAAGAGTGCAGCAAGACCCGTTGTCATGCACCAGTTCCTGTTCAAGTCTAACTCAAAGCGGTGTTTTCGGGTTTTACCCCTAGGTACATCTGTGACAGATCTTCCTCTACCTACTCGTATCCAGACAGGGATGTATTTTTTGGAAAACTCACAAAATCTCTACATTACCAAAATTATAGGAAGTTCTTCTATACTAATCCTCAAAGTCTATCTTAGGGCTATGTTCTCTAATCATAGTTTATCTAAATCTAGTTTCCAAGGTTTTTACTAAACTTCCTACGATACCAACTATAACGCCCTGACCCTAGTTACCCAGAGTCGGTGCATTATTACATAAAATTGGCATGATCACAAAGAAATCATGTATCGAAAGACCAATTAGTTTAGTATTATTGGAAACAAGATTCATACATAAGTTCAACTTTATAACTTGAAAAGAAATACAACACTAATTTATTCCATTAGAAACATCCAAGACTCCTATATTATGCATGAAAGTCACTAATAGCTAACTTTTTCATATCCTGGGAAAATGAAACATAAGAAAGGTGTGAGCTCAAATGCTTAGTAAGGGTAAGCAATGCAGTGGAAGATAACATAAATATTAAGTATGGTGAATAATTGGAAACACGTGCCTTTAACAATAATAAATATGAACACTTTTATGGTTGGAATATGAGTTAAGTAAACAATGCCATAATAAAACATAATCATGGGTATTCTACTAGTAGAATGACCACATGAACCATCAATATTATTTTCATAATGAGGGAGTGTATAATGATAGACATTCTGAAAATTTTTGTCAAGGCCTCGGCCAAGAAGTCTAAAAATGATTTAGGCCTCGGCCAAAACCATTTAACAAATTGGGAAAGGCCTCATCCAATTCCACATCTAGTTGTCACATGAGACCTACCGATGCACCAAGGATCTATAAAGGGCTCCAACCGTCACTTACTAAGTCCAATACATTTCTCATATGAAAAGGTTGAAATATAACATAAAAATTCATATTAAAACTAGCATAAAAAATGTCAATACATTAACCATAAACCATGAATGGTATAAAAATAACACATACACAGTAAAACATAATATATTATGGAAGATTTGTATCATAATATATCAACTTCAAACTAGTTTAAAATCCATTAAAGGATGTTGACATAGATAAAAGGAAAATTATTTAATAGGAATATATATTCCTATTTTAAAATCATTTAAAAGTCATGTAATTATAAAAGTAAACATTTATTTTGAAAATATTCTTATAATCTTGTAAGGGAAGCTTCGACGATGTAATAACGATGGAGAGTAATCACACCCACTTTATAAGTTAAAAAAACATTCTTACCTTAATTTTGTCAAAAGGGTCGTAAAGTACCTTGTTTGGAAAACGATGGAAAGATTCTTTCCAAAAAATATAATGTCAAATAAGGGTATAAATGAAAATAACCCATTTTCTAGTAAATTGTAAAAAAAATTGAAATACATTTTGAGAAGCATGTATGTGGATGATAAATAGGTCCCAGTAGATACTTACGTAAAAACAACCTCAGATGATACAGAGATTGTGAAATTAACCCTTACCTTGTACTTTTCCTTGGTCAAGGGTAGGTTATCCTCCTGTATAATGGTGAAATAATTATTATTAAATTATAAAATAACCATATACATTAATATGATATCATATATGATCTTCTAATATTGCTTTGTTAATGATATTTGAGTAGTATCATCGTTTTGGGTGTTAACTGATTCATTTTCTTTTATATTATTTGTTACATAAGTAATGTTTGTTATGGATAGGATGTATCTTATTCATATTCAGAATGATATTATGTCTTTAAACATTATTTTTAATCATAAAATGAAAATTAGTCTTGAATGTATACGATGAGGAATGAATCTCATCGCGTTCGCGGAGATGGTAATCCGTACGTACACACGAGCGACAATATCATTCTTTTGATGTTAAAATAATATATAATTGGATGTTATATCATATAAACAGAATAATTATCATGTTATTCTTATTATTTACATCATTTATACTCATTATTATACCCATCCAAATGATGAATTATTTGAATAACAAACTACACCACGACGTGGAGACGGTAATTCGTACGTACGCACGTATGGTGAATTTGTCAATTATAGGATGGATATAATAATGAATATGGTTTTAGAATTTTTATAATAAAATAAAAGTATATAAAATATATTCTAGTTATTATTTTAGAATGGAAATAATAAAGAAATAGGAAGTGGAAGAAGTAAAGAACTTGAAAGAGGTGATGAAATATTTACCTCTTCTTCGGGTTCTTCCTTTTGATTTGATCAAAAGGGCTCCTTATGTTTACTTTATGACTCAATTAAGGCCATCTAGGATAAAGGGATGATAGTTGGGAGGATATTTGGGTAGGGTTTGGCTGAGACAAATGGATTTTAATGTGTGAATTTGAGATAAGGTGAAGTTCCCTTTTATAAGAGGGGTGAGGGGCACCTTAGGAAAAGATTGAAATATTATTTTATAATAAAATAATTTCGGTTTCTAATGGCTACAAAATGAATTATTTTAATTATAAGGTGGGTATGGGTCTAAAACCACTCAACCAATAGGTTTTAGATTGTTTTGGGCTACTATATTAACCTTATCATTTATATTTAACTCTTAGTTAAATAGTTTGACATTTACCATGTCTCTTTGTATTTTTATATTATATAGTTAATAAACTTACTATAAACTTCCAAGAGAACTCCAAGTGGTTAATTAATGATACAAATATCATTATATAAGTCTTTTGGCTGAACCCTAGATTTTTATAATTATTATATCAACCAATAATATTGTATTTGTTTTAAAAACTCATTTATATCAATTTTGACATTATTTAATAATATATTTTTGTTAAAGTCATAAAAACTTTATTAATTAGAAATAAATACATTTAATAAACACTAACATGTCATATTCACCTATAAAATTTGTTTATGGCATCAAAACTTTCAAATTATATTTATTTTAGTATTTATAATATCATTTATTTGATTGTTTCATTAATAAGGAAAATACTGCATCATTATTGTGTCATATATAAATATATTTATTTTATGTATAAAAAATATAAATAAAATATCTTGTGGTATGAAATATTTTTAGCTTTATGATGAATATTTATTGTCGAATATATCAATTATATAACCTCATATAAAAATTTTATTACTAAAATATATTTGCTTTTGTTATTTTTGTCTTTACTTTATATTATTTAATATAAAATGTCATTATCACTCCCAAATGGCTCTATGGTGTCCTAAAATCGACTCAAGGATGAACATGGTCGGATATGTATCATCCAATATGGTTAGGACACATTTTAGGGTAATTTAATATTTTTATAATATTATTTTCTAACCTTATTTATTAGATTTACCTCTTTAACCACGATAAATAAAATATTTACTAAAGTAAATATTCCTAATGTCTAAAAATAAAAGTTACCTATTTACATAATTTGGACCTACTAATTGTAAATATGGAATCCATTTTTCCGAATTCAAAATACATAAGTGGTAGAAATTAATTTAAAATTAATTCCCATTGTTAAAACAAAAAACATGTTTTTATACAATAATAACTATTAAAAGATTGACACTTGTTTATGTCCAGTTTAATCATGAGATTACATACAATGACTTAAATTATATTAAATGATAAAAATATAATCTAATGATACTTAAAAATCATTAAAATTTATAATTTAACACTATAAATTATTTTGATTAAAAAAAATTATTTTTAATTAAAATTTAGTATTTTCACTATTTATCAAAAATTGAAAGTTTTCAGAAAAATACCAAAATTTCAATCTAAGCTAATTCCGATATTTCTAATCCAAAAATAAATAATATTCTAAAAGATAAAATTAAAAAAAATTCAAAAATTGGGTATTACTATTCATAACGGCTAGTTTGATTGGTCGCGGTGTGTTAGAATCTTGAAGTCGCGTATAATGAAAGCTATTACATTATTCCAAGGGAAACGTACCATGGAAGCCTGAGGTATTACACTTCACATAATGAAAACCATATATATATGTTCCATAAGAATATAATTCATTCATAAATCCCATAAAATAAATGTGTTTCATAAATATAATTCTATCATAACATAACCCATGGAAAATAAATGGGTTTCATAAATATCATTCCATTTTAAACATAAAAAAACATAGAAAGAATGTTATCATAGATGAAAAATAATTTTGAGAGATTACTTGAAAATAATTATTGAGTAAAATATCCTTTCTAGTTGAAAACATTTTCTTTTCTTAAAATGTCGTACAATTTTAAAAGAAAACATTTTATTTTAAACAAACCCTGGAATTTTATATGGTGATCTTCAATTCATTAAAAAAACATGAAAGCAGAAAAATCCATTCATTCCATACAACGTAAAAAATATTGTTCTCACACTTTTTCCAAAAAAGTCACAAAGTACCTTATTAGGAAAAAGAAAAAAAGATTCCTTTAAAATCATTTATTAAAAGTTCACGTATGGGTGAAAATTAATTTAAATTATTTTTAAGGATATGAAAAATATTTTGGAAGTTTTTTTTAAGAAACATGGACATGGAATCTAAATATTCCCTAATAAATACTTATGTATAAACAATCTCGGATAATAATGAGATTTTGAAATTAACCCTTACCTTAGGTTTGATTTCCTTTTTACATATCATAAAATCCTATATAATGGATTAAATAATGTTATTAATGTATTTAAAAACCATATTCATATTTATGAAATCATATATGATCATATTATCACTCGTTTGTTAATAATATTTCATTATTACTCTTCTTTCGGGTGTTAACTACTTCATTTTCTTATGCATGTTTTCTCGTGTAAATCCACATTCTTGTAAATAAGAAGTAGTTCCATAATTTAAAGAATTTTATTAAGTTATTATATATAATATTGATTCATTATATATGTTTCTATAATCATTCTTTAATGGTGAATATGGAAAATGTATCACATTGCGTTGTAGAGATGGTAGACCGTACGTATGCACGAGCGATGGTATCATTCCCTTAATAGTAAAAGCATAAGGAATTTTATGGTATATATTTTTTCCTAGAATCAAAATAATGTTATAATTATTATATATATCTATTATTTCCATCATTATACCCATCCAAATAAAGTGGTGATAAAAAATAGATTACACCACAATATGGAGACAGTAAGTCATACGTATGCACGTGCGATGCTTTTGTTTTTTATTGGGTGGATAAAAGGTGGAATATGGTTATTCCATAATCATAATAACATATCATAATATAGGTGATATCTGATTTATTAATTTATAATGTAAAAAATACATTAAAAGGAAGTAAAATAAGAAATGATGTTGAAATAATCGGTAAAGATAGTTACATGTTCTTTAGAGAACTACCTTTAGATATCCTCTTAGGGACACTAGGTTTGGTATTTTCAGAATAAAAAACATATATAATTTTTATAGGAGATTTTAGAGGATAACTTTTTATGGTATGGTCGAGTTTTATGGATCAATGTGACATGAATAAGTGAGGGAGGATGTTCCCTTTTATATTTGAGGTGAGTGGCACTTTTGGAACTTCTACAAATATTAATTTATAATATATTAAATATCAATACAAATACTTAAAATATGAAATGGATTTGAATATAATATTATATAAGGTTGTAATATAATCAACCAATATATTTTAGATAAGTTTTAATATTATTTTAAACCTTAGCATTTTGATTAACCCTTAGTTATCCTATTTTAATTTAAACTAAGATAACAAAGGTTTCAATATTAAAAGGTTCTAAACTTTACTAATGTGATGTAAATTAAATAATAAATAAAACATTAATAACATTTTAGACCATATTATATATATTTTTTATTTTTAATTATGTTTTATGATTTTTAAATAATTAAAGAAAATATTATTATGATAAAATATCATTAGTATAAATTTTGACACTATTCATTACATGGACTTTCAAAAATATAAATATAATAAGTTAACTTAAAAAAATATATATTATTATATCCTTAAGAGATCAATTTAATCTAGAATTTTTTTTATCACATTAATTATCTAAAATTATATTTATTTTAATATTTTTAGTAACATTAATTTGATATTTCCATTAATAAAATAATTACTACATCAATGTTGTGTAATTATTTAATATACTTATTTTTTCACTAAAAATTTAAAATAAAATACCATAATGAATATATATAATATATATTTCATAATAATATTTATATTTGAATATGTATTTTAGGTAACTCTATTTTAAAAATGATATAGTATTTAGAACATTATTGTGACATCTTTATACTTTTTTTTAAATAAAATACTATAAATATGATAATCTAATCTAACTGGCCCAAAACGTCAAAAATAAATTTTTATCATGAAAATATATTTTTCATGATACAAATTTACATTTATATCCATTCATAACATGTCTTTTTCCTCAGGTGGACACATAAGTGATATTTAAGACAAAAGAAGTGACATTTTGTGTATTTCTTTTATTTAAATAATATATATGTCATTTTCATGGAAAAGAATCCATTAAACAATTTAATTTATATCCTTATGTTTTTTTATAATTATATTCACCCAATAAAATTGTTTCATGTTTTAGAGTCATTTTATAGTCATTGTCGTTTTATTTTTAAACTAAATTACATAATTTACCCTTTATCGTGGTAACAAAATTTACCAAGGTTGTTATTCATATTGGAAAAAAATAAAAGGGAAATTTTCAGTAAAATTTAAACTTATGAATCCTAATTATTTATCCATTTTTTAAACTTCAAAACATAGAATTTTTAGAATTTAATTTAAAATAAAATCGATAAACTGCCATGAAAAACAGTTTCTCAGAAAAATTCCCTTTTAAAACATAAAATATTTTTATAATAAATTCATGTATAAAATCCTTTTAAAAAACCATAATTGGGTTATTTAAAAAAAATTAACTAATTAAAATTTAAAACTAATTCATAACATAATTTGAATCTGTAAATAATTTAAATGAAAATATAGTTTTCAATAAAAACTAGTATTTTCACCATTCCTTAAAAAAATAAAAGTTTTCAGAAAATTATATATATTTATAAAAAAAATAATATAATTTTGAAATGATGAATTTAAAAATGAAATTAATTTTTTCAAATCTATTTTCTATAACTTGTAAAATTAATTAATAAAAATAAGAAAAACTATTTTTTGAAGAAAATGTATTTTTTGAAGAATAAAGTGATTTTACTAAAAATTGTGTGATTATTTTCTAGGAACTTACCAAAAAATTCATATTGATTTAGAAATTTATTTTTATTTTATAAATTATTCATTCATGTTTATTCCTTCCAATTTAATGACTAGGTTATAACGGTCATTTTAATAGTGTCTCACGGTTCGTTTAATCTCATGGTTGTATGAAACACAAGCTATTGAAGAATTAGAATTATTTAAAGAGAAATATTTATTAAAATATAGGAATGTTAAAAAGACAGTATGTATTATGAAGAAGAATCTATAGATAATCATCAAGGGTATTCATTTTAATTTCCAGAAATATAGAGAACCCTTGGTGTTAGGCCAGGGCATTCAAAATCAAATACAAAGAAGGAATCCATGTGTGGTATCTTACTTAGAAGATTCATTAATGAATAAGTTGGTGTCCATGATCGTATCTAAGGAAAAACACAATGGGAGTCTAAGTATCACTTTGGGAATGTGCATGCTCGTGTGTCGTTGGGCACGAGAGACAAACTAAAATTTATAACCTACTTACTACTTAGAACAGTGGCAAGACAGGGTCGAACCACAGGGAGGCCTAATGTTGTGTTTGGTGATCTAAAAAGAATAAACAAACCAAAAAAATCACACAAAAAAACAAAAATAGTTGGTGGCGGTGAAATAGAGTGAGTGAAAATTAATGTGTGAAGAAGTGAAGGTGAACAGGTGAGTACAAGGGGGTAGACAGAACATCAAGGGAAATTGTGGTGAAAATAGGCAATAGATGAGTAAGGGAGAAGGTCCACTGGCCGATTAAATATTTCTTAGCCTCGTTCATGCACTGAAGTTTAAAAAAAAATTGGATCTGGCTTAAAGTAACTAGCCAGATTTGTCGTATGTTCAGTTTATGATGAAATAACTCTTACAGTCTTTCGACTGTAAAAGTCGTTCCATCCAATGGAGATAATAAGTCAGATGTCACTGGGATCAACTTGTCAGTTGAGTTCAGTGTGTCTCTCTCATTTGAGCATGACTCACTTGTCAATGAGATCCTCAAATTTAAACAGTTTTCATTAAGGTTCAAACAAGATCGATTTTCACTTAAACTTGTTGTTTTGAAAATAAATCTGTTCCGCAAACAGTGAGAGAGACATTCCAGAAAATAAGGCAGCGCATGAATCAGGATTAACGAATCTAATTAGCCAACTTATCCCCCCCCCCCTCTCCCTAAGAAGTTTAGACGGACATAATGGACGACTTCAAAATAGAATTAAGATCAAAGAAGTCCATGCTGAAATGAGTTGCAGAAAAACAGATCACAAGAAACATAAAGAAGTTTGTCTCCCTACTTGATCTCCCAAAAGTTCTAGTTCATGTTGCTCAATGTTAGATGAAATGCTGGAATGTGCTCAATGTACCACCCTGGGAATCGAGGTGTGAAATTCTTTGATCTGCAGCTCTCAGTACTCGGATCTGCTCCTGATGGAAAATCGTGAAAACTCTAGGGATTTCCTGATATTCTCTCGATGGATCAAAGTGAAATTTGAATGAAGTCTCCCTCCCGATGTGTCCCCCCTGTATAGATTGATTACCCCTTGCTGGATTAATGATTCCCCCTTCCACATTCTACCCCTCCGTCTATGAATGATCTCATGCATGTGATGAATGCGAATGACCCAGTCGAATTCTTTGGAATCTCGCTCGAGGTGTTCCCTAGCCTCCACGTGGAGCTTCCACTATGTTGCTTCCTCCGCACTCGTCACTGGAGCAATTGATCCTAACTGAATAATGGGGCATGTGTGGTAAGCTGCAACCCTCCCTCATGAAGAAACCAATGGCAAAGGGTTGATGCAACAGTGTCACCATGATGGTTGCTCACGGTCTCACCATGTATGGGGGATACGGTGGGACAACAACGAGTTACGGTGTGTGGGTTTGTTGTGGCACCGTGAGTGAAACAATGGCATCACAACCGTGATGAAAGGGGTTGAATGGTGGGATGTGCGACCCTAAAAGAGGAAGCGGTGACATTGTAACTTGAAAAATAAAAACAAAAACTAAATTAAATAAAACTTTAATTCAACTAAGAAAAAAGATTCATAAAAATTTAAAACTAAATAAATAATATAAAAATAATTATGAATTATTTAAAATAAATAAATTATTTGTCTTAAATAAAATAAACAAATTAATTCAAGAAAAAATTAAAATATTTACAGTTACTTTCTTAAATTAATTAACCAATTAAACAAAGAATTAATTAAAGTAAATTAAAAAAATAAGAAATATCAATTGAATAAAATTAAATTGTTAAAAATAATTAAATTATTAAAAGACTAAAAACTAAAATGAGTTATTTATTTAAAATTTAAAGAATAAAGAATTAATTAATTGAATTAATTAATTAAAAGTTATTGATAACTAATAATAAGAATAATTAATTAAATGAAATTAAAAATAACAAATTAATTTTATTTTTGAAAAACAATAAACAATAGAAACACACTTTTAATACATAAACACATTGTTTATGATGTAATTTACAAAATACAACAATTTATAACTATTGCACAAAATACAGTAGTTTGATATTAAAAAGTCAACAAAAATATAAAAAAGGTTGTGGCAAAGATCATTAAAAATGAGCCACATCAGAATGCCACACCTTTAAACGTAATTCAGATCTATAACCACAGTCATCCATGATATAGTAATTATTCAAGTGTCTATAATCATATAAATAACCATTATTTCAAATCATAATTAAACATGGTCTAGGGGATATGGTCATTCCATTAACCTTTCATTTAATCCCATTTATCCATTGGTATAATTCACATATTAACTTGGGTCGTGTGACATGGCCTCTCCATTCAAATTCCATACATTTAATTTAACATTTATATTTATTAAATTCATTAATTTAAATCAAAATAGACAATCCAAATCCACTTAATAGGTTCTTTGGTCTCATAGTTATTTATAAGGGTGCTAAGGGAATATAATAAGCACACCCTAAGGGGTGGTTTTAGTTGAGGTAGAAAACCTATGACAATATTAGGGGTCTATTGGAGTATCTTGTCAGGTCCAAGCTTTTAAATAAATGAATTTCATATTTTTAGAGGTGTTTCATGGAAAGTATGAAAAATCATGGAAACAAAAGATATAGACATCCATAATATTAGGTAAAATAGCTAGACAACCTACCTTATACCGGTAGTCGATTCTTCATCCCATATCATCCTTTAATTTGGTCTGGATCGAAAGAAAATAATGAAATAGAAAATCACCATGAAAATAGGGAATATTATCTATCATGAATATATAATTCCATATAGTGACCAAAATTAAGAAAATAAGGAAGAGTAATTTTAGAATTACCATTGGTTTTTCATCGTGACAAACATTGATTGAATTAGACACCTGATGAAGATTCTTTCTCAAGGCATAGGTTAAGGAAGAATGGAGAGATCTCAAGTAGAGGGTGATTCTATGTATAAATAATGATATAAAAAGGGTGTATTAAGGTTTAATAAAATAGGAGGAAAAAATAAAGTTACCTATTTTAAATGGGTGCGTGGTTTGGCTGCACAGTTTTACAAACCATGCACCAACCATGTGGGTGGCACTATCCAAAGAGCCATCCCTATACATGGTTTAGGTGCACAATTTGAAAAATCATATTCACACCATGTTACCCTTATATGAAATTAATTTTATGGTTTTCAAGGTTATGAATCCTCCCTCATATGGTTAAATAAACCTTGCAACTCTATTTTGGGGTCTCATAGTTGGGACGAATGATTACAACTAACAATACACTAACTGTGTGACTCTACATATTTCTCTAAAAACTAGAGCTCTATTCCCGTAAAAAGCCCCATATTCTCTTGAATTATTCATGACATTTTTAGGAATTCTAATATATATAAAAACAATGGTTTAAATTGAAATTTAAAGTATCTTTATCTCATATAAAAATTGGGAACTTAAAGTTTTTCAGGAATGAAATGAATGAGAAATGTGAAGTCATATGAAGAAAGGATTGACTTGTTGGAAAAGAATAATCAAAAATGGAAGGAATTGAATTTGAAGATACCTTTTCTTCAGTTTACAAACTTGAGACAATAATTATTTTCTTGGAAGAGGAAGATCAAAAGCATTATGAATTTTATCAAACGGATATAAAGTTTACATTTCTAAATGGTGACCTTGATGAAGAAGTCTTTATTGAGCAACCAAAATGTTTCATTGTTGAGAATGATATAACAATGATTTGAAAATTGAATAAATAATTTTATGTCTTAAAAAATGCTCCAAGGGCCTGGTATTCTAAACTTTATGACTATTTTGAGAAAAAATGGGGTTTTCTAAAGGCACATTTGACAACAACTTACAATTGAAGAATAATTTCTCAGACACACTGGTGGTGATAGTATATGTTAATGAAATAAGTTTTTCTAGTAATTAAATTTGATTATGTGGGGATTTTTTCATAATAATTAAATAAAAGTTTTAAATGACTATGTTAGAGGAACTAAACTATTTTTTCATCTTATAGATTGAGAAAAACTCATATCATATCTTAGTTTCATAATAAAAAAAATGTGAGAGAATTATTGATAAAGTTTCGAATGAATGAATCAAAAGAGGTGTCTACACCCATATCTATTTCAACGTATTTGATAAAATATAAACAAGGAAACAAGTTTGATCTAAATATTTTTAGAATTTTTACTATAATATTGTTGTATAACACAGTTTTTATATCATACATTGCCTATCTAGTGAATTTGTGTGCAAGGTATCAAAGTGAAAAAAGAGAGTCACACATGATTACAGTTAAAAGAGTTTTTTATGTATATAAAATGCATAGTGAATTATGTCCTGATCTATAAATACAAGGTCAATTTAGGCTTTCTTGGTTACACTGATACAAATTGGGAAGTTTCTTGTATGGACTGTAGATCCACATTAGGTGGAGTGTTTTTCAAGGGTGATAGTTGTTTCAGGAAGTGCAGTATGAAGAAAATTTTAGTGACTCTAAGTAAAGTTGAATCAGAGTATTTGGTGGCTACTCATGTAGTAACAGAATATTTTTAGATGAAATTTCAGTTAGTATATTTGAGGTTTGATATTCAGAGATAGTTAAAGATTATTTGTGATAATCATAGTACCATTAATCTTTCAAAAAACCCAGTTTAACACTACCAATCTAAACATATTGAAATTAAATATAAAATTTTCAATGATAGGGTAGATTTAGGTGAAATAAAACTCAAACATATATATATATTTTCACAAAATAACAACTTGTAGATATCTTTTGAAAAGTTAGGCTATATGAAAGGTTCTTGGATTTAAGACTGAAATTTCATGTTTGTTCTTCCTCACACCCTTGATAATTTGTTTCTTTGAGACCCCCATGTTCCTTTAGATTATATTTCAAAATGGGGAGAGATGTCTATGATGAAATTATGAAGGGTAAATATAAGCTATAGGGGAATATTTTATGAAATTGAGGAATCTAAATATGTTTACTAAATTTTGATAAATAATATAAGAACTTGTGATGAAGGTAGTGAGGAAATAAAGTTAGTGAGTAAGTAACCCAATAGAGCTGATATAATGGTCTTTAAATAATTCCCCTCAATGGTGGTGAATGTAGTAACCCATCAATGTTGATACAGTAGTCTTGAAATAATTCTCCTCAGTAGTGATGAAGGAAGTAACCCACTCATAGATGATGAAATGGTTCCATTGATTTAAGAATCCAGTGTTTGTTTAAGGTATGGTATTTTATAAATATTCCAATTGATTTTCAAAAAATCCAAAGTGGGAGAGCGAAGAACCTTATATATCCATTTCTTGGTTTGAGAAATCTAGAAGATACCATAGTTCTTAGTGAGTTTGGGTTGTTGTATTTGTTGAAAAACTTACGTGAGAAACTCACAAGTATGAAGGTGTTTGATCTAGTTTTTTTGGATTTATATATCATGTAAGAAATTATCATGATGTAAGAACATCTTTTTAAGAAGGGATAAAGGTTGGGTGATGTAGTTCTATTTGATTTTGAGTATATAATAGATCTATGTAGCCGATTTTGTGAAGTGAGATTCATGTAGATATTTTTACAATGTAGTTGATTCACAAAGATGTTTCTTATATCTATCCAAATCACATATCTGATTCAGTCATATATCCAAATTCATCACATAGACAAATGAAAAATAGAGATAATTTGAGTTTCATGTAGTCAATTTTTATGTATTCATTTTAAGAAGAATTCATGAAACTGATTTTCTATGTAGCTAATTGAGAATCATGTACCCAGTTTTTGACTTCTATTTGTTCTTAATGTAGTTGATTCATAGTCTTCACTACATAAAAAAAATTCTTCAAGTTTATATAATTTATGTTTTTGGAGGTAATTTTATAATGATGTTGTGTGGATGGTTCTAAATGCCTCCATAATCATTCTAAATCCATAATAGAGAGTTGTTTTTTATTGTAGTTATAGAGATCATGGTGATATTATTATTACATGTTCTTTTCTTCATTATAGTAATTAATTTAGTAGAATATTTTGATGGGTGTAGTGGTTAGAAAAATATAGAGAGATGCGGTGAGTCTGAATTCAATGTTATTTCTTTAGTGATCAACATCTGATGAAACTCACATTTTCAAATATTGATTTTGAGTTTGATAATATTTTTATAGCAAATTTATAGAATTAACTATGGGAAATTGTTTCTTTTATATTTCTAGAGGCTCATGGAAGTGAATCTTCATCTTCTGTTTCTAGATCAATAAAATCCATTCAATGATCTTCTTAATTTTTGTAATCTATTTATGTATTGTAGTATGAAGTTGTGATATTAGGAAAACATGTGTGGTGGGGTGTAGCATTATTTCTTGTAAGATTATTTCACTTGGGTATATAGTGAAAATAATAAATGGTTGGGGGGTTTAACTAGCCATAATAAGGAGTAGGATTCCACATTGGATCTGAAACTTATGAACTTTATGTGTTCCTTTATCTTTAAACTTATTCATGATTGTGTGAGGATGAGTTATTTTTGTTTTTAATGGATCATACTCTAAAAAGTAATAAAGGTTTATATATTTTGAAAAGAAATTGTAAAAAAATCCCTCCACTAATGCAACCCCCCGTATCAGTAGAGGAAACCAATCTGTAAAGGAACTTCAATAAGTTCTGACTCTAATGTTGGAAACCTACTCCTTAATGTGTTTAGGTTTTGAATAAGCCATAGATTATCTACAATAAATATTTCCATAAAAGTAAAATGGATTTTTGTTATTTATAATCCCACACCTGGTTCACCATATTATATATGTGTCTATTCATAATATTACTCATGTCAATGAAAGATGCACATCATGGTTTCTTTATACTGGTATCCCAACTATTGTTCTTATATTCTAGTATATTAAAGAGGATCACTAATATATTCAGGGGTATCACTTAATATAATCAACTGATCTACTTTCTCTCAATATATTCTTTGAATGCATGTGAATATTCAAGAATGATTCATATAAATCAGTCTCTATTTTCTGTATAGGTTACAATTCTTCTTGAGAAATTGTTTATTGGGAACCCTCAACTCAATATCAAAGGTTTTTAAATTCCAGAAGATATTATTTACAAAATTTTACACATCATCCTTTCTCAATACTCTTCAAGAAATACATCCCTATAAATTTACTTGATGAGTAAAAATTGAAAGTCACAAGTTAATTATTTCTCACTACAGGCGGACTCTTTAAGGTATACTTATTCTTATTCCTTATTTTTAACAAACTTCTACAATACCGAGTGTAGAAGAGACTTTTATATGAACTGACCTTTTCTTTTTCTTATTCTCTTATTCAACACCTAGATGGTTTATAACTTCATAAAAGAATTGAAAAATATTATTTTCCTTCCTTGATAGGGTTTTTTCCCTCTCATTACACTCTTCTCAGTCATACAACACTCTATTCCATATTTTCTATTTTATTTTCTCTCTTTGATACATGAATATATATATATATATGGCCTTATTTTTCTCCCAGTTATTTTCATATTCTCATAAATGGAAATATTTTAGGAATTCTACACTTGGAAACAAACTGCTTTCATAGGCTACAACACATTTTTCTTCTCCCATGATCTCCATATCTTTTATTTTTAACTAATTTTTACATGGGTTTCTACAAGAGTACTGTGAAAATACCACTATTTTATTTATTTATCATTTTAAATATTTAAAACAACTAAATTGATCTTCCAAATAAACTATATTTGGATTTATGTCTCAAGGTATTTCTATAACAACTACAAATAAACATTATTTAAAGTCTATATAAAATATATACAATAGTATCATGCAGTGTGGATAGATCTTCTGGAATGAGAGCTTCCCATGAAAACTGCACCAACATCAACTTGAGTCTATAATAATAAATAGTAGCTCAACCCACATTCTATTTTCTTTATATTTAATCAAAAATAAATTTGTAGGTTTAATTATACTAAATTAAAACACCAGTATCTTCACATTTTCATTTCAATATTTAATTAATATGAAATTTCCTTATTTATGGATAAATTAAATTCCTAGTCTTCCATTTCAATTATATATCTTTATAAATCAAATAGGCCTGGATAATAATTCATTTTGTGATATTTTAAACAATTTCCAACTCAATATATCATCTGATTTCATTTCATCTTTTGATCATCAAAATATATTTTCAATATTCACATTTGAAAATCCTAGATAAATTGCATAGTGAACCTCTTATCTTCTTATCCATTAAATCTTCTTCAACTAAAGCTTGAATCATGGTGAATCATAACTTCATGGTTTTTATAAAAATAAATAACAACTTTAGCATCATCCTAAATAATTTCCACTCTAGAATATTCAATTATGGAATCACCTCAGTGTTTTCATAAGGTTGGATGTACCATAAAATTTTCATTAGGTTAGTTGAACCTTATTAATCCTACCTTTTATTTACGTCTAGTACTTTATAAAGAATACCAACCCTCTAAAGTTTTTTCTTCTAAAGTACCTTTCTAAAATTTGGAACTCTTCTATGGTAAGGTATACCTTTCCAAAATTAAGCACACTCTTCCGAGGTAAGATATTTCCCTATAAAATTTTATTTAGATTTCCAAAATACAACCATTCCAAAATATGGTGTAGCCTTTATAAATAGGGTTTACCCTTTCAAAATCTCACTTATCCCTTTTTATAGATTTTTTAAAAAATCAATTCTTCTTCAAATAATCATAGAATTACTTCAACCCATCTCTATTATTCTCAAAACAGTATAGAATGGATTCATATAATATTTGGAATTATCAAAATAATTCCAAACTCTTCTAGCATGATTCAAAAGTTTTGTATCATATTAAGTACTCAAGATAGAGTATTCTAACCTGACCATCCCCTCTCCATTTAATCTTTTTAATAAACCTTCATCTAAGTGATATTAATATCTAATTTTAATAACCAACATTCTAGATAACGCTAGGATGGTTTCTACACAATTTCTACTAGATTTATTCCTCAAATAATTACACTTCAATCTCCCCACTAGATATCTTCTTACGAGAACTTTCCAAACTATTACAATCAAAAAATTCAACTTTAATACTTACCTTTGACTTGAGGACTAACCCTCTAATCATCAATTTTGACGGCTACTAATATAGTATCAAACACTTAAAAATTACTTTTCAAACATGAGACACATTAACTTAACAAAAAATGGAATCTTTTCACGACTTTACCCATAAAAGTATGGTAAAAACCTTCACATTCATATTGAAATGCTTTATTGACAACAAATAAAATCATAATTAAATGGGCACTTCAAATTGGATTGATAATTTATAAATTTTTTATAGATTATTTATAAATTATAGGGTAAGGCATTTAATTACTTATAAATTGTTTATAGCTTATTATTAAATGTTTATATATCATTAATTAATTAAATAACACATAATATTAAAAGTTAATATCAAAATAAATTTTTCTAAATTATATTTAATAACTTTTAATTTAGATATAAATTGATTATATTGAAATTATAGGTGATATTTATAAAATGGTTATAAATTAAAAAATAAGGCCAAATATAAAAGTGTTTATATTTATAATTATAAATCTTTTATAATTAATTAAATTGAATTGTTTAAATTAAATCATTATTTGAGAAATTATTTAAACATAAAATTTTGATTATTGATAATGGTTTAAATAATAATTGATATGTTATATTTAGATTATGTTAATAGTCCATAAAATATAATTTAAGTATGAAATGTTTATATTTCATTTTACGTCATATCTTTAATGTAAACGACATATAATGAATAATATGAAAGAGTTAATATTTTGAATAAATATAAAACATTTATATTTATTTAACTATGGAATGTTTATAAGGACTTGATTACTTATATACTGTTTATAATTGTTAATAACGAATTGTCCATAAGTTTTTTATCTCATGTTTAAATACTGAAATTGTTCATTTATTCAATTATTTACTTTCTTAATATTCATGAATATTTTTTTATATTATGAATTATATACATTTTCTCATTTAAATTGTTAAACTGATTCTATAAATTGTCATAAATTCATTCAAGGAATTACATGATAGGTATGATAATTGATTTTATTTTCTTCTACCTTGAATTTGTACTATATTTCTATATGAGCTCGAATTAAGTGATTAATTATGATTTATATATATATATATATATATATTGTGGTAGAATTATGTTATAATTAAACTCTATATTGAGTAAAGTATCATTGGGTAGAGGGACTTTGGGAGAGACTACACACTGGCCTAGAACCATATGTCTTATCTAGAAAGGTGAGGGTTAACTATATATTATTTCAGGCTTACTCATATAGGGATTGTTGAATTGATATAATTATAATCCTTTACATGAAACAATTTCATATAACTAATTCATGTGATGCATTTTTATATTTTAAAATATAATTTTATTTTAAATTGAGTTAGTAATACAAGTTATGAGTTGTGTAAAGATATACACATCAATATGGTTTGAACATATTGATTTACTTGAGGGAATTGGATTCCAAAATAAATCATTAAAAGAATTAATATATGTAAAAGTAAATGCATGAGATTAAATAGTGAGATTAAATCTCATTCTAAATACTAAGTGTTAGATTCTTTCTAATTAGTACCTCGATAATCCAACTGGGTAGGTCATGCCATAGCTAGGTGACCCAAGATTATATTATGTATGGAAAGTAAGTAATGGGTGACACTAATAGGATTGGGAGAATTTTATTTCCATTTTCTTTAGGTTGTAAATATATAGGAGACACTAATAGGTTATAATACTAAGGAATAGATTTGAGTTTATCCATATGATGGATTGGGCAATGCGTTGTTTTCTCAAATATACAAGAACCATATATTATTCGATTGGGGTGATTACCTACCTAAATAACTAAGTGCTGAGAGAAACAACATAGAATTATAATTTATTAGTGAAATATGTATTTTTACCACTAATTGATATAATGAATTTTAAAATGAATCGTCATTTTAGTGGGTGAACATTCAATAAAAACCTATTTCAAATGAATAAAAATCATGATATTAATATGATAAAATATTATTTTGTAGATAAATAACATCATCATACTCGTAAAACATGAATTTTAAGTCACTCATTGAAAATAAGAATCTTATTAAAAACAAATCCTAAGATTGGTAACTTTATAAAAGTTCTTAAGTAATTGAAACTATATGTGCTATAGCAACCCATTGTTGAGTGACTAACTATTAAAGTTGTTCAATAATTGAATCTTTATGTTTATCAGAATCATATAATGGATCACTTGATGTTTAAAAACATTAGATACAAGATGACCTAAGAAATTTATTCTATATTTATATACTCAATATTACTGTGTATGCTAATGACCATGTGAGATTGAAGATGTCCTTTAAGGATTGTTCTGGTTTAGGAATTTATTTTTTTCATCTATGGAAATATTCTAATAATATAAATGTATTCAATAAATTTTAACCATATTTTCTCAAAGTGATGAGAATAGATAACCTAAGCTTGTGATTACGGGTTTTAGTACTCTATCACCAATGAAATTCAGTAAAAGTTAAAACTGGAAGAAGAAACATTAGTTAGAGATTATAACAATGTTTTCTTGAATATCCAATCAAGGTCATTGAAACTTAGAGGTGTCAAGAAGGAGGAATAATGGTTCTATAAGATGGAATTGTCTGGAATACCTAAAGTAGTTTAAGAAACTCTATAAAACTTATATATTAGGTATTAATGTTATAGACTAAATTTTTTAATTTTGAAGGTTATGTGATACATATTTTATGTTTTATAGTGTTGTAAATATAAATAAGTTCAAAATCAAGGTATGAATTAATAAATCGTGTAGTTTGAATTTAAGTGATGAAAAAAGAGTTACTACATAAAAAAATTATTATAAAGGAATTTATAAAGATTATATGGATCTTAATAAATGATGTATATTATGATATCCTTTGATTTTAAAATAATACTGTATTCAATAGCATATAAGATACACAACACCAAGCTTAAATGAACCCTAAAAAAATTATTATTAAAATATGTCTATTATAACCTGGCCATTGAATTTGCAGATATGAATATAATTATCCAAATTCTGAAATATATATAAAGTTAAAACTCAATAAAAATATTAATTAATGTATAGGAAACAAGCACTCAATTTTTAGTAGTCATTTAATTCTACAAAAACATTCTTTCTTCAAAAAAAGTTTTTATTGCTTCTTATGAGTGAATATTATAATTAATTTTTGAAAATTTTAAATAAATTATTTGATAAAAAGTTTATTAATTTGTAAATCAAAATAAAAAAATTATAATAGGGTGAAACCTTGGGATTTTTCTGAAAAGATTGATTTTTGAATGAATAGTGAAAAATATAGATTTTTGTGAAACTGTCATTTATTTGTATTGAAAAAAATAATTTTTATGGTATTAATTTGGTAGTAGATTATAATAAAACTTATTTAGTTTTATATTATCTAATTTTAATCATCATTATACCTAATTTGGTTAGAAGTTCATTTTTTGAATTAAAAACACATTTTTCTAAAAAACTGTTTTTCATTCTATTTTACGCATTTATATTAAAATTATTTTTGACACCTATAGGAAATGGATTTGATAAAATTGAATTATTTTTTTGACTCATAAAGTTAAATTTATCCTTGGATAAATTTTTGATATTTTTCTGAAGAAATTAAATTTTTAATGAATAATTAAAAAAATACAGTTTTTATGAAATATAGTATCTTTTATGATATCACCAAGAAATAAAAATGATATTATTTTTTTGAATTATATGGAAAGAATAAATTATTATAATATAATAAAAAATGATGTAAAAATTTTCAAAACATATAAATTAAAATTTATTTCATGAAAAATATGAAAATCATTTTAAGTGCTAACGCAGTGCTTGCACAACACTAGAAAAGTCTAATTTAGTGTCCTAAAAATATTATTTGAGAATTAGAAAGCAATTTATAGACCTTTTTATTAAATATAAAGTATTATTGATTATTTTTATTGATATATATACATATTTGAGTTATATAACTATTGGCCTCCTCTAGTTTTAATGCTCACAAATCATGTTTTATTAAGTTTGATCAAGTTTAATTATGTTTATCTATGATTAATTATGTTTACATATAAGATTAATCAATTATTTTAGTGTTTTACTACATAATATAATTTAGAAAATTCTTTCTAAGTATAAGTCACCAATGAGGATAAGTCATCGTTGAGGCTGATTCACCGTCTGGGTGGACTCACTGTTGGACCTACTGATGATATGTATCACTATCAACTATCTCACCATCAGCACAGATACTGAAACCTAGTAAAGTAAAAACACCTATATGAGTCACTTATGCCTAACATACTGACAGCTAAGTCACTATTGTATTGAGCTACCAACATCTTTTCAGAATTTTTTCTAAGGATGAGTCTCCATTCAAGATGAGTTACTGATGGCATGAGTCATTGTTAGGTCAAGATACCGACATAATAACTCACCAGTGTTCAATATTTTCACTAAGTATGAGCTATTAATGGTTGACCTATCGTCATAATGACCTACCTATAGTTGAATCATATTCAAGTCAACCTACCGAGAGAGAAACCTACTGATCTTGACTCGCCATTCCGAAGCTACTAATCCTGAGACACTATCATTCCTTTGTCATTTAAATTTAAATTTATTTTTAATGTTCATATTTTTGAAACATAGTTCCTCAATTTATTTTAATGAATTTTTATGCCTTTTATTGACAACATTAATATCGATGTCAGAGTAAAAGGTATGAGGTACCAACACATGATAGAGATCATGCATCTTTCTAGCCCTGTAGTATATAAATATAGACAAATGAGATGAAAAAATATAATAAGTCACACATCGAAGAAACACACAAGAAGAATTTCCTATTGTGCATACATGAAGACATTTATGAGAACCAAAATTGAATAACATCTGTAGCATCAAATGAAAAGAGGAGAACATTCATCAAACAATATCAATATATCACTAGAAGTAGAAGATGGAATCTCTCACTATACTCTATTTTGCATAATGTTACCAAAAATAGACTCAAGATGAATTTCACTACAACTTTGAGGAGTCGTGAGCTGCATAAACAAACACACATGGCCTTCTAACTCTTATCCCATTATTTATGCTCTAATTGTGTACTATTTTATATTTTGAACAGTGTCTGACTATCTTTATTATGAACACACACTGAATCCTATTCCAAACTGAAAGATATATTTATATATTCACAAAACTATATTCTTACACCTTACACTCTCATAGATAATAGTGGAATAGGTCCTTGTGTGGCATGTTTGTTGTTATCACTCCCACAAAAACTATAGAAGAGGACTTTTTGACCTAGACAACTATGTATGTTTTTGTGTACCCTGATCCAGGGTATGTATTCTTGTCTATTTATATAAATTTCTTGGTTGTAGGTGATCAAAAAGTGGAGAGGAATAATTTTTATCTTGAGAATGAACCTCTTATTTTAAATCTGTTGTTCCTATCAATGTTCTTTTTTCACTGTTTTTTTTAAATAAAAAAACTTTACTTCACTTTGACAGTTAATATTAGGCAGCATTTATATTAGAATTTGACTAAGTATATTGATTTCAAAAATTAAAATAATAATCCATAATACTTTAACTGAGAACTAATTAGTCTTTGATAAGTCTTTCAAAAGATCAAAACTTTTATAAATCTGCTACTTTGGTTAACTGGGTTGTTTAATATTTCCAATTGGGGAACTTTTAAATAATTTTTTTAGATGGAAATTTTAATAGGAACTCAATTTTACCCCCTCTTGAGTGTCCTAATCCGATCAATATTTAGTATTAGAGGGTTAAAATATTTTTCAAATCTATTTTCAATAGTGATTGTAGCTCTGAATTTAAAGATATCTAAATTTTTGTCAGTTCAAAATTTGTAGATCTTTAATTTTTTTTAAATGGAAAATATATAGGAAGGTTTTTCTACCAACATACCTTCCCACTTTAATGGAAAAAACTATACCCAATGGAAACTCAAAATGAAAATGCATTTAGAAAGCATGGGTTTTGAGATATGGTTTTCCTATAGTTGATGAATATAATATTCCTACAACTACTAGAAAAACTTGGTATGATGCCACTAAGGTAGCCTATAATAATAATTTCAAAGATATGAATGATTTATACTATGATTTAAATGCTGAATAATTTAATAGGATTTATTCATGTAAAATATCCTATAAAATTTTGGATACTCTAGCTGTTTCACATAAAGGAACCGTGAATGTTAAGAAAATGAGGCTAAACACATATACTATTAAATATGATAACTTTAAAATGAATCGTGATGATCCAATCTCTAATATGAATATCAGGTTAAATGAGATTGTAAATACAGTGATCTCACTGAGAAAGATAGTTACTATAAAATAACAGATCATGAGGATCTTTATATGTCTTCCATAAAGATGGAGAGGGACATCGATATCAATTAGAGAATCTTGTGACATCGATTAACTACTTATAAAGGAGACGATAGGTAAGATAATGATGTATGAGTAAGATTTTAAAGTTAATAAAGAAAAAGATGATGAACCTGAAAGAAAGTCAGTGGATTTCAAAACAAATGCATCAAAACAAAAGGAGAAAAATTCAAGTTCCTCCTAAAAGTTCCATCAGTGAAGATACATCAAGTGATAGTGGTGAATAAATGGATCAACTAGCCAGAAGATTTAATAAATTCTATCAAAATAATAGATTATTTATAAATCCTAGCTACATGGGGGAAGTATAAAAAAAGGTAACTGATTTTTTTTGGAAAAAGGTGATAACACAAATGATATAATCAATTACGAGTGAAAAATAAGAGGACATGTGAAGGCTGACTATCCCAAACTAAAGTATAAGAAGAATTATGAGGACAAATACATGAAGTACAAGAAAGAAATGAAGGCAACCTAGAGTTCATCTAAGGATAGATCTAGTTACTTAAAATAATCTCATGTTGAAATGACTGACAAAACCAACATTTTTTTTATAACAAACACATTTGAGTTGACCCTAGAATCTCTTACATAGAATTATTTTTAGTCTAGAGATGAATGAAAATCTGAATATGAAAATATGAAAAATGAAGAGATGTTTGAATATTATAAAATGCTAGAGTATTATTTTAATTTGATGAATGATAAATATAATTCACTTACGAAAAAATATTCTCTTTCTATTACTGTTAAGTTTGAACTCACTAAGAAATAGAAAAAAATTCTCAACTACTCAATGAAAATACTGAACTTAAACTTTCCAATGAAAAATTAAAAAGGGATCTTTAGAAGTTTACAAATAGTAAAGATACTTTAGTTAAAATTCTTGGTAAATAGGTTTCTTCTTAATATACTATTGGTATTGTATATCAACCTCAGAAAATAAAGTTTGTTAAAACTAACTTTGTATCAAAATTTGGAAAATTTAGTTTTATTCCCAGTTTTGGAAAATTTTCTGAAATTTCTAAAAGTGGAACATCTTTTACTAATACTAGTTCTTTTAGGGCCTAATAGAGTTTATTTTTCGAAAAAAATAAAAAATGAGTATAATAAATCTATGAATCAAATGTGGGTTCCTAAAGCTTTAATTTCTAATATTAATGGACCCAAACATATCTAGGTACCAAAGTCCTTTCTTGTTTAAATTTTTTTTATAAGAAATCTGCTTGTAGAATTCATGTGAGAGATTATAGTACTTGGACAATGAGTGTTCAAGACACATGATGTGGTATTACTCTTGTTTCAATAACCTCATAAATATTTATGGTGGACATGTCACCTTTCGTGACAAAGAAAAAGGAAAAATTATTATCCTTCACCAAATCAGTAACACTAACTCAGTTTTAATTTCTAAAGTTCTTTTTGATGATGGTCTTAAGTACAATCTACTTATCATTTCACAGTTATTTGATGATGGTTTTTATGTTAAATTTGAAAATGATTCTTGTAATGTTTTCAATTATGAAAATGATTTAGTATTTACTACTTTTAGAAATTAAAATTTATATGTTGTTAATCTAGATTCTTTAGTTTCTTAGAATGTTTCTTGATTAAATTTATTTCATAAAGAGTCTTGGATCCGGCTTAAGAGACTAGGACATTTTAATATTCACTCACTTAGAAAGCTGACTTGAAAAATATTTGTCAAGGATCTAACCAAAATAGAGTTTCCAAATGAGAAATTCTATAATCCTTATTAAAAAAGGAAAACAACACAAAATATATTTCAAACTAAAGAAAGAAGTTTCAACTTCTCAACCTCTTGAGTTGGTTTACATGGATTTTTTTGGACTTTCTAGATTTTCAAATTTAAATGGGAAGAACTATGTCTATGTTTTAGTAGATGACTTTTCTAGGTATACTTTGAATTTATTTTTAGCTCACAAAATTGAGGTTTGTTCCTATTTCATCAATATTCTTGGTTAGTAGAAAACTTAAGTGGTATTAGAATTAAATCCTTAAGAAGTGATCATGGTCATGAGTTTGAAAATCAAGTATTTTAATATTTTTTTCTCAAAAAATTCCTATAGTCGTAACTTCTCTGCTCCTAAAACACCCCAGAAGAAAGGATTTGTAGAAAAGAGAAATATAACCTTACAAGAAACAGATTGAACTATACTTAACAAATATTATCTACATGTTTATTTTTTGGTAGAAGCTATGAATATAGATTTCTATACAATCAATAGAGTTTTAATTGGACCTATCCTAAATAAAATACCCTACGAGTTGTGGAATAATAGGAAACATGAGTTTAATTACTTCAAATACTTTGGTTAAAAATTCTTTATTCTCAATAAAAAATATAATCTAGAAACATTTTCCTCCAAAAGTGATGAAGGGGTTTTCTTAGGTTATTTAATCTCTATTAAGGCCTATAGAGTCTTTAATAAGAAAACCAAGTGTGTGGAAGAATATAAGCATGTTAAGTTTGTTGAAACATATCCATATGTGTCTAAAACCTCCCTAGAAAATATTTAGGACAATTTGATGAATCTATACTTAAATCCTTAAGTTTCTGATTCTGCTATTAAATAAGAAAAAAAAATACAGTTTTGAAAAATTTCTTTATTATTACCAAAGGGAACCCGAACATGTAGATGAACCCAAAGTAACAAGACCTTATTTTTCTATATCTATTATAACTCTTAAGAATCATCCTTTAGATATTATAGTTTTAGAATTATATAAGGGAACACAGACTAGAGATTCTCTAAGAAACTGGGTTTATCATCAAGAATTTCTAACAACTTGAACCTAAAAACATCAATGATGCAATCAATGATGAATTCTAGATGATGGCTATTTAGGAAGAATTAAACCGGTTTGAAAGAAACAAAGTTTGGAAAATTATTGATAGACACAAAGACACAATGACTCTAGGCACTAAGTGGGTGTTTAGAAACAATGTGGATAAATTTGGTACAATAGTAAGAAATAAAGTGAGACTAGTTGCACAAAGTTATAGTCAAGAAGAAGGAATAAACTATTAAGAAACCTTTACACCTATATCCCTACTTTAAGACATTAAAATATTTCATGCTTATGCAGTACATGTTAATTTCAAAATTTATCAAATGGATGTCAAAAGTGAATTCCTAAATGGTTATATAGTTGATGATGTTTTTATTGAACATCCCCCTGGTTTTACAAATCCTCATTTTCCAAATCATGTTTTTAAATTAAAAAATAATTTTTATGGTTTAAAATTGGCTCCAAGATCTTGGTATGATAGGCTCAACAATTTTCTTATTTCTAAAGGTTTTACAAAATGTATAACTGATCCTACTCTTTTTATAAAAAAATTCTAAAGATGTTTTATTTGTTCAAATATATGATAATGATATTATTTTTGGATCTTCAAAAAATTCTTTATGTATTGATTTTTCAAAAATGATGCAAAATGAGTTTGAAATGAGTTTAATGGGTGAACTCAAATTCTTTCTTGGATTTCAAAAATTTCAAAATAAGGAATGAATTATTTTAAAACAAAGTAAATATACTAAATATATTTTAAAATGTTTTAACTTAGATAGCAATAAATGTAGTGATACTCTTATGAGTACCACCTGTAAATTGGATCTTGATAGAGATGAAAAATCAGTGGATCAAACCAATTACAAAGGTATTATTGGAATTCTTCTTTACTTGACTACTATCCAACTTGATAAAATGTTTAGTGTATTTATGTGTGCTAGTTTTCAAGAAAATCCTAGAGTCACTTTTACTTTTAGTTAAAATAATTTTCAAATACCTAAAATATACAACTAACTTAGGACTATTTTTTCCTAGAGGACAACCATTTGACTTAGTTATTATGATGTTGATTTGGGTGGTTTCAAGTTAGATAGAAAAATAACCTCTGGAACATGTCACTTTTTGGGCAAGTCTCTAGTTTCCTGGTGCAGTAAAAAGAAAAATTTTGTTGCATTATCTACTACCAAAGTTGAATACATAGTTTTTGGTTGTTTTTGTGCTCTAATATTGTGGAGAAACACACATTACTAGACTATGGATATTAATTTAGAAATATACATATAAACTATGATAACACATGTGTTATTAATATCTCTAAGAATCTAGTTTCTCATTCAAGAACAAAACATATTTATGTAAGACATCACTTTTTGAGAGATTATTATCAAAAAGGTGATATAACTCTAGAATTAATTTGGAAATGAACATTATCTTGATTATATTTTTACTAAGCATTTAAATTTTAAGAGAATGAGTTAAATCAGACATGATTTAGGGATATCAACTTTAAGTGACTCTCCATTGATGACTCACCATTGTTAACTCACTGTTTATGTCACACCATTGTGTCTCACCATTGTATCTCACCATTGATGTCTCACCATTGTGTCTCATCATTGTGTCTCACCATTGTGTATCACTTGTGTCACACCATTCTGTACTTTTTTATTTTTCATTAAGGAAATTAAAATGTCACTGTTTTATTTTTTTCATTTTATTTTAATCTTAATTTCTCAATTTATGATTTCTAAATCCCTAAATGATAAAAATAAAATAGATCCAACTCACTTGATCACTCTCACACTTCATCTCTCACATTCTTCTCTTCTAAAATACTACCCTTATCCCTTGAACTGAAACATTCAAATCTCACCAATGGTTAGAGTTTAGCGTGTCTTTGAGAAATCTATGAATGAGTAGAATACTTCTAAGAATTATAAATTTGAATCGAGTAAACCTAAACCAAAACCTATCCATCCCAAACTCACAATCTGAATCGTCACTCTCAAAAAATAATTCCATTATAAATGGTTAATGTCAAGTAATTCTCTCTTGTTGAATGTGTTACAAGAACAAGGGTGTTGGAGTGGTTCTCCAATAATAAGAGATAATTTTATCCTAAGCTTCTGCAAGAGTTTTATTTTCATGTGGAATTTATTCTCGAAGGCTCAGAATATTTTTCAATTAAGTCTTGGATAAATGGTGAAAGAGTTTACTTTTCCTCAAAGTAGTGGGATGAATGCTTGAAAGTACCTCATAAAGGTATTTTTAATGATTATCAAGGCATTCCTCCTCCTACAAGTGATATTTTTATTTTTGAGGAAGCTTTGAAAAAGCTTACTAGAAATAGAGTTTCTAGAAGACCGATAATAATAGATTTTGATGGTGAATTTAGAATTTTGTTCAAATTTATTCAGCACTAGTTATGTATAAGAAAAGAGTATTTTGACTCTCTCAAATACCAGGATGTATATTTTCTATATCTGATGAAAAAGGGACACAAGGTTAACTTGTGCTAGTATTTAATGATGCATATGAATGAAATGATGAAACCTTAATCTAAGTCAAATTCTTTGTTTTATCCAAATTTTATTTATGAAATGTTCAAATTCAAAGGTCTGGTGAATGAGGATGAAGAATCTATAACTAATTGTGATAGTTTTCACATCATAAAGGTTATTTGTAAGAGGATAAAGATAAATTAAAATCCATGGAAGAAACAATGGGTTGAAGAAAATGATAATATTTATGAGGAATTCAATCCTGTTGAGAACCCCTCAAGTCCAAGAAACATGGTTTATCTTGGTCTAAGACTAAACTAATTTAGGGAGTATTCTGACGAAGAATAAGATGTTGAAGAAAATAAAGGAAAAGAATCTCCTATTGATGAAAGAGGTAACCCAGATATTGAAGGAAGTCTAGAAAGGATGGTATATAGACCTGCTAGCCCTTCTTAGCCTCTTCATACAAAAGAACATCTCCTTCCAGAAGATGATGATGAAGAGACTGAAGAATCATAGAATTTCAAATATGTCAGTAAAAGTATAAGAGAAGAATATGAATAGTCAAATGGTGAAAATAAAGAAAGTAACAATGAGGAATAAGAATAGGATGATGGTGATGAAGAGAAATAATATATAGATAAATGAGAATAATTTGGTGAAGAAAATGCAGATGATGCTAATGATGAGGAAGAATAAGGAAGTGGTGAATCAGATAGTGGATCAGACCATCTTGATAATGATCAAGGTCCTTTTACAAAACCTACTGATCTTACTCTAGATCATATTGAGCTTGAAAATTTTACTAATACTGCTTTAGGGGAACGAGAATTAGTTTTGGAATCCCATAAAGCTCCTAAGTCCGTTGTGGTTGAGGAAAGATCTCTAGATGTTCATATGCGTGATGAAGTTCATGATCAAGAAGAATCTCTAGTTGCTCTGGTGCAAGAACTTTTTTATGTCAGAAAGAAAGCACATGTTGAGAGAGAAGAACCTGTTGAAGAGGAAGTATCTGTTTAGGGGGAGTAGTAGACAAAAAGGGTAAGAGTTGATAATCACATTCCTTATGATGTGAAAGTCATGTAATTGGAAAAGGATCCAAGAAATGTTACTCTTGGTTTAGAGTATCCTAATTCAGAAGATGGGATAGCTGATCCTAAGGGATATCTGGTAGAATAAAAAAATCCAGTTGAAATAACTCTAATAGTAGCCTCACTCTAATTCCTTTGGTTTCACTAGTACCTATAGACTTTGTAGCTCAGAATGATTTCAAAATTTTTAAGGAATAGTTATGCTTAGTAGTTCGATATTTCCTTCCATATCAACCATCTCATGTTACAATTATTAGTGAAATAGATGCTATTATGCTTGGAGAGAGAACCATTTCCCAGATTTAACCTCAGTTAATTTAAGAACTTCAAAAAGTGAGATTGGAAAATAAAAGTTCAAGTGATGAGTTGGTTGTTCTCATCCCAGTTGTGAAAGTTATTTTACCTGAGTATGTAGCATCCCTAGAAAAAGTTTCAAACACTCTTGAGGATAATTCTTTTAAGGAAGATACTGCTACTCCTCCTCCAAATCTTGATCTGGGAAATTTGAAATCCTTAGTCAAAGATGTAGTCAATGAAGCCTCAAACTCATCTACTCCTACTATTCAAACTCTTGATGTTGAAATGATTATAATAGTTATTAAATAAGATCTCAATACCATGATGGGCGACACATATTAAGAGATCCAAATAAAATTTCGATAGAACTCTGACCATATATATGACATGGTAAGGTTTTTCACAAATGGGTCCACTAATTATTAGGAGGAAATTAAAAAGTAAGTATATTTATACTTTAAAAGTATCTACACTAAACACCAGCTGGATAGTGACTTTAAGTATTCAGTGAAGAATATGATAATCCCTCCTATTACTCAATCCTTCAAGGAACAAGTGAAACAGCTCAAGGAGCTAAATCCTACCTTGTAGAATTTTATAGAAAATAAGTATGATTTCATAAAGGATTTGGAGAAAGGTGATTAGATAATCATGGATTTTATAAACCTTTTGAAGCCTTACCTATATCATCATTGTATAACTATTGTTGCACCAGAATCATTCCCCATTTGACCAGTGACTTAGAGTTTGACTTTATGATCCATCTACTGGTCACTTGATCCCCAGTTTAGAGTTGTAGTTACTAGAAATCCTTTTTCTCCTCTGCCTACAACCCTTAAACTATTTCCCATATCTGTGGAATAGTCTCTTAGTCATCTAAGACCTATGATCTATAGGGAACTCACTAATCCTTCCTCTTCTACTCAGAGTCTTAAACCTCCTGTACCTTCTAGAGTCCCCATTCATTAGTTATATACCAAAGATCCTTCTGTACCTACTTTTCCTCCATCTACTTCTACTGATAAAGGAAAGGAACTCATGGTTTCTTCATTTGAGAACAAGTAGTTAGATTGATCTTTGATAAGAATGTAATTTTTTTTCTATTTTACTTCCTTGTACTTTATCTTGATCTTGAAATATATTATGTCTTTTCATCCATGTTATGTTTTTTAATATCTTCTTATTTTTTCTTGTTTTGATAATCCAAAAAGGGGGAGAACTATGAGATGATATTTAACTTAACTGGATAATCGTTATGGATTTTAGAGAATGAGATGGATTTAATTAGATTTAATTTTATTTTCTTAGTATTTAATTTGAGTGTGTCTATTCTCATAATTTAAATTCAGATAATATGTATGCAATTTTAAGTAGAATTTTTTCCTTCAATCATTATGAATGGATTTTTAATGCCTTGATTTGGAATCATTAAAAAGGGGGATATTATTGTCCATATCTAGTTTTAATGCTCACAAATCATGTTTTATTAAGTTTGATCAAGTTTAATTTTGTTTATCTATGTTTAATTATGTTTACATATAAGATTAATATATTATTTTAGTATTTTACTACATAAGATAAGTTAGAAAAAATTTGCTATGTATAAGTCACTGATGAGGATAAGTCACCACTGAGGCTGAGTCACCATCGGGGTGGACTCACTGTTGGACCTACTGATGATATGTCTCACTGTTAGCTGTCACGCCGTTAATAAAGATACTGAAATCTGGTAATGTAAATGACATCGATATGAGTCACTGATGCCTGGCCTACTGATAACTAAGTCATCGTCGCATTGAGCTACCAATAGATTTTCAGAATTCTTAAAAAGAATGAGTTGTCGTTCAATCCATGTTACCTATGGCATGAGTTACCATTAGATCAAGCTTCCAACAAAATGATTCACCTCTATTTAGAATTTTTTCTAAGTATGAGCTACCAATGGTTAATATACCATCAAGCAGAACTACCATCAGAATAACCCATCGATAGTTGAGTCACAGTCAAGTCGACCTACAAATCATGACTCACCATTCTTAAACTACTGATCCTGTGACACCATCATTTCTTCCTTTTTCATTTAAATTTAAATTTATTTCTAGTTGTCATATTTTCTAAATTTAGTACTATGATTTATTTTAATGAATTTGTCTACCTTTTTCATAAAACATTAATATCGATGTCAGAGTATGAGGTGTGAGGTACAAACACATGATTGAGATCATGCTTTTTGTTGGACCAGTAGTATATAAAGTAAGCACTTTATCCAAACAAAAAATTATCTGAAAAAATATAAGAATTCACACATCCAAGAAACACACAAGAAGAACTGACTATTGTGCACACATAAATACATTACTAAGAATCAAAATTACATAGCATCTAAAACATCAAATGAAAAGAGGAGAACATTCATTGAATAACATCGTTATCTCACTGAAATCATAAGATAGAATCTCTCACTATACTCTATTTTTCTGGTTGTTTCCCGAAATCGACTCAAGCTATATTTCAACATAACTTTGAAGAGTTTTGATCTGCATAAAAAACCACACAGATCCTTTTAACTCTTATCTCATTATTTAAGCTATGATTGTGTAATGATTTACATTTTGAGTAGTGTGTGACTATATTTATTATGAACACACACTAACTCTTGTTCCAAACTATAAGATACATTCATATCTTCATAAAACTATCTTTTTACACCTTACACTCTCATAAATAATAGTGGAAGAGGTCCCTACTTGGCCTATTTGTTGTTAACAATCCCTAAAAAACTATAGAAGTGGTATTTTTGGCCTAGAAAACTATATATGATATTGTATACCCCAATATAGGGTGTGTATGCTTATTTATTTACATAAATTTCTTGGTGACAGATGATCACCGAGTGGAGAGGACTAAGTCTTAGCTTTAGACTGAACCTTTTGTTTTAAATCTATTTTTCCTTTCAAAGTTCTATTTTCATTATTTTATTTAAATTAGAAAAATTTACTTCACTTTGATAGTTAATATTAGATAGTGTTTATATTAGAATTTTATTTAGTATATTGATTTAAAAAGTTAAAATAATAATCCATATTACTTTAACTAAGAACTAATCACTCTGTGATAAGTCTTTTAAAATATCAAAACTTTTATAAATATGATACGTTGGTTAACTGATCCATTTTATATTTAAAATTAGGGAACTTTTAAATAATTTTTTTAGATAGAAATTTTTATAGGAACTAAATTCACCCCCCTTTTAAGTGTCCTACTCCAACCAACAATAACATGTGTCTTGTCCAAATTCTTGTGCAATGCTTGTGTAAGGCTCAAAAAGTGAAAATAACATATTAAATAATTTTTTGTGGCATATATGTGAGTAAATATACATAAGAAATAAATATAAATGTTTATTTTTAAATTAATTAATAGATTTTTATAATGGTATTTTTTTTAATTTCTATAGATGAAATAATTAACTTAAATGCTTGTGTAATTCCAACACAATTCTTGTACAAGTAATAAAAAATCAAGAAAATAATTTTAAAAACTCTAAAATTAATATTTTTTGGGTGAGTTAATGTGTAACATTAATTTTATAGATAAATATTGCATATTATAGATTTTTTAAATTTTTATTTTCAAATTACATTATTTTTATGTTGCTTTCAAAGTTAAATTTTGTGAATAGTTCTTAAAATGACATTAATAGTGTTTTATGTTAAATATATTTTATTAATTTATTTAAAAATAAAAAAATATCAATAGAGGAAAATTAAGATTATAAATAGTATAAAATTACACCCCTTTATATTTATGAGTCAAAATTTATCTTAGAAGTAAAATTGTAACCCTTTAATATAAGAAAGTCATTTATGTGGTTAAGGTTAAATTTGGTTAGCCAAGGGGTTATACCAAAATATAAGGTTTAAAATAAAATATAAACCAATAAAAATTTAATTTTATGATTATATTAAGACCTTATATTCCTTATATTATAATACATGTCATTTTGGTACCATTTTATATGAGTTAGACACATATTGTATTATAATATTTCATGTATTTCCAAAAATGACATTAATGATATTTTATAATAAAAAATATTTTATTAAGTGAATTAAAATTAATAAAAATCAAATATTATCCCATGTGAATTGGATATAGTTTAAAATAACAAACATGGTACATTTATTGTTCACTTTTACTTTTATAATAACTTTCTTGACCCCCAACGAGTAAAAAACATTGATATCACGATACTTGTCAAAAGGGTTAACAGGGGTTGGGGTTAAAAAAAGGAGATGAGGTAAAAAGATAACAAAAAATTTAATTTTTTTATGATATTATTTATTATCATACTAATATTATATTCTAATTATATCAATTTGGAGCCATTTTTCATGAAAATTGATTTATATTGATTTAATGCTATAAGTAATTCCAAGAGCGCCTCTCTACTCACTTTTAAAAGGAAACCCACTATCCTTCATTATTCAAAATATTTGAGCCTTATATCTTACCCAATACCTATCCTAATATCATCCTATTTTCAATCAACACATCCTAGATATTTTTTTCTTTCCAAAAGACAAACATTTCAAGGCTAAAGGTGTAAGTCAAAAGAGGCTTCTCAACGAAGAGGTATAACTCTTAATCGAGCGTTTTCAATTTTATTTATTCTTCTACCTCATATAAATCTATGGTATCCATTATAAAATAATTAACTATATTAAATATACTTAATTTTTATTATGAGTGTGTAATAACCATTATCCACCTTCTTTACATCCTCTAAAAAGTGAAAACATCGCTCATGCGTATGTATAACTTACGGTCTCCACGTAATGGTGCAATTTGTTTTTCATCATCACTTTTATTAAATGATTATAATGATAGATATAATAAATATATTTGATATTTATGATATTAATATTATTATTTAAATTTGGTTTGTTATTTACATTTCTTTTGTTCCATCCATAGAAAAATGGAAACGACGTTCTTGCATATATACGACCTACTTTTTCTATGAACGACATAATTAATTTTTATGTCTCTACCATATATGGATGAATCTAAATATATATAATTAATATTTGTGATATTTATATCATGGATAAAATTCTAGATATGATGGAATTGTGATCATAGTATAAGTACTAGAACCCCAAAACTGAAACTTTTAGGAAAAATGAAACAGTTAACACATGGAAAAAAATGATTTTAATAAAGAATTATTAATAAATGCGTGTCGACATGTTATAAGTGGATAATATGTGATATTATAATTATTTAAATGATTATATTATATAATTATAATAAATTTAAATTTATTAAACTGGGGTTTAGAGCACTTTCCAAGCAAGTGGAACTTAAGATATGAGTTTTATGTTACAATCTCATTATTTATTGGGATTGATTGTAAATAAGTATCCATTGATAAAATTTCATGATACAAATCTAAATAATCTAATAATTTTATTCTCCCCAGGTTATTTCTAAAGATCAATTGTTTTCATTTCATTTTCCTCTCTTTAGGTACTCAATATATTGAAAAAATATTTTTAGTGAAATCCAACCTTATTTATATCTTCTGTCGAAAATCCTTTTTTTCCATGTCCAAGTTTTCTAAAAATATTTTCAATAATGTTTTATTATTATCATATAAATTTAATTTATTTTTACTCATGATTTAATTTTTACAAAATGGTTTAAAAGGAACATTCTTATCATTTTATGAATGATGTACTTTTGACTTTTACTGAAAATGTAGAAGGAATGTTCATTTTAACATACACAACATGAAATGAATTTCCCACCATCAGGACTGATCAATGATTAAAATATTATTTTAAATGTTTTTATGATTATTTTCAAATAATTTTTCTTCCTAATATTATTAAATTATTTATTTTTAAAGGTGAATTTTAAAGTGAAAAGGGTATTTTCCTACAGAATGTTTTTAATGTTCTTTTTTATTGTATTTATACTCATCAATGAAAATACTAATTTATTTTACATATTTTTTATTGGGGATATATTTTAATGATATTATCTTTATTCTTTCTCTAGAATGCTTATGATCAGTTTGATTGGGGAAATTATTGACATTCTGTATGCAAGTTCATCTTATACGGAGATTGTTTTTATTATTAAGGGATATTGATTAAGTTGTATTATTTATTCATATGAAGTATGAATTATAATTATTAAGTGATAGGTGGAACCTATAATTATATATCGCCTCAATTAATCAGTAGGTCTCATGATACAAAACAGGTTGGGAATTTTGATAAGGATTTACCTTTTTATGTAAGATGTCTTGGCATAAGGACTCGATGATAAATTTTAGATGACGAGAATTATGAATTCCATCATTATAAAATTAGTTATTTATATTCATTTTATTATTTTAATAGTTATTATGTACATGAATAATTTTAAAGAACATGTGATTATCTATATGGAATTATTTTATCATCATTTATTCATGTCATATTATTCTTCATGCTCAAGTTATTGATTAAATGGAAAGAATTTTCAGTTATTTAACTTACCATATTGATCATTTATTAATTAATAAAGATATATTTTTATATAAATAACCCTTAATGATAATTTTATCCCATCCTTATCTTTTTTCCTTTCCCCAAGATGCCAGAAAGTGTACTATGATTGATATTCAAGGATATGCTAGAGAGAAATTTGATGTTCTCAAATAAAATAATTTTTTGTATTTTGTATTTTCAAATGTATGTAAGATTCAAATATATATCTTGTTTACCAAGACTATTAAATTATTCAGTACTTTTGGATGTGACTGGTTGTATCTAGTGCTAATGTGGTAAAATAACCACCAGCTTTGGGTTACTAGAGTCGAGGTCTTAATAGTTGGTATCAGAGTAAGCTTAGTATAAACTTGAAAACTATATTTGGGAAAACATATATCAAGGAACATAACCATATAAATTATTTTGACTATATGAATAATTATACAATAATATCATAAAGTTTTTTATATGGTATAGATTATGTGGTCTTCCTAAAAATACATCACTATTTGGATACTATAAGTGGATGTGGTTTTGGCACAGATGAATCTAGAGGTAATAGCCCCAAAATATTTAGTCTAGTATATCTCAACCATTATTCTAGTTCATAATGAGTATTCCATTACCAAAAACCTGGTGTGACACTCCTAGGAGATATGGTTGGGTTATTTTATGTTTTATTCACAAATAAATATGAATGATTTAAATAGATGATGATCATGGATATCCTAGGTTAAACCTTAGGTGACATGATTTAGACATTATATAAATGATTTTTCTTGATTTACCATTATGATTATATTTCCCACACTATTCTTTTTGGTTTTATTCAATTTTTGGAACCATGAATAATTATGTTAGCACTTATGGTGATAGATAATGTAATGACTATCCTCATGAGTAGATAAATGAAAAGGGAGTTAGAATGTGGAACCTTGTGATTATTCAGAATCACCTATATCGTTATATGATAAAGAATATAAACTTGGGTGAGTTTCCCAATACACATAATAAGAGAAAAATGGAGTTTCACAAATACTATATAGGGAATAAAATTCAGTTTCCTACATGTAAATTATGTGGGAATAAGTACTCAGGGAAACTCCTCATAGGAATGTTAATATGTTTTATGTGTGTAAAATAAGTGTATAGAGTAAGTTATTACTAAGAAAAAAAAGAGTTTGATGGAGGGATATAAAGTTCATCCTAATTTACCATTCATAGTTCAATGTATTATGTGTGAGGATTATGGGAATTATCCTAGTCAATACCCTTATCTAAGGGTTAACTCTAAGACCAAGTAAGGGACCATTATATATTAATTTTTTAAGTGAAAGGATTGAAGTGTCAAAGAATTGAGTTTAGAAAATCATGTTTTATAAGTGTTATATCAATGATATTTTAGTTATAGTAATCAATAAACATCTAATTATTATTCATCAATAGTTTTTATTTAAATATTTGAAATCATATAATAATAAACTTATCTAAATTCTTTTGCAATGCTTGGGTAAGGTTAGAAAAGTCAAAATAACATATTAAACAATTTTTCAGGACATATATGTGAGTAAATATACAAATGGAACGAATTTAAATGTTTATTTTGAACTTAATTTATTTATTTTTATGATGGTAATTTATTTTACCTTAAAATCATATACGACCCCGACACAGTACTTGTGGAAGAAAAAAAATCTAATAAATGATTTAAAAAAATCTTAAAGTAATATTCATTGGGTGTGTAAAAGTTTCTTACAAATTTGAAGATAAATATATCATATTAGATATGTTTTAAATTTTAATATTTTAATTTCATTATTTTTGTGTTATTTTCAAAGTAAGATTATGTTAATAGTTTTTAAAATGATATTAATAATATTTTATGTAAAATGTATTTTATTAAATTATTTAAAAATCATAAAATCATAAAATAGGAAAATTATGATTTTAAATGGTTTAAAATTTTATCACTTTTCCATTTATGATTCAATTTTTACCTTATAATTAAAACTACAACCCTTTAATATTGAAAAAGTCATTACCACAGTTAAGGTTAAAATTGGTTAACCAAGGGATTAAACTAAAATATAAGTTTTAAAATGATATCTAAACCTATAAAATTTTGATTTTATAATTAATTTAAGATCATATATTCCTTATATTGAAATACATGTAATTTTGGAAACATTTTCATGAGTTATACACATATTATATTATAATATTTGACATACTTCCAAAAATGGCATTAATGATATTTTATAATAAATGATATTTTATTAAATGATTTGAAATTCATAAAATACTATATTCAAAACATATAATGGTATATAGTTAAAAATATCAACCATGTTCCATTTATGTGTCACTTATCCTTTAATAGAAACTTTCTTGACCCCTAAAAAGTAAAAAACATTAACGTCACATTATTTGTCAAAAGGGTTAACGAGGGTTAAAACAAAGAGATAAGGGTAAAAACCTTACAAAAACCTATCCAAATGTTATTTTATGAGATTATTTATACAAATAATTATATTATTTTATAATTATATCAATTTAGATCCATTTTTTATTAAAAATAATTTATATTAATATAATAATTTATTTAATTCCAAGAGTTCCCCTCCACTCACTTATAAAAGGGAACCCACTCTCCTTCGTTATTCACAGGGTTTGAGCCTTCTATAATGGAAAATACGTACCCAAATATCATACTTTAATCTTTAATCAAATACTAGATATTATTGTTTTTCCAAAATACCATCGTTTTAAGGATTAAGGTGTATGCCAATGGAGGATTCTCAACAAAGAGGTATAATTCTTAACTGAGTGTTTTTAATTTTATTTATTATTATACCACCAATAAATATATGGTATAGATTATAAAATAATTACCTTGGTATCTTAAATATACTTAATTTTTATTATTATGATGCAAAAACCATTATCCACCTTCTTTCTATCCTATGGAAAGTAAAAAACATCACTTGTGCGTACGTACATCTTACAGACTCCACGTAGCGGTGTAATTTGTTTTTCATCACCAATTTAATTTAATGGTTATAATGATGGATTTAATAAATATATATATTATTTATGATATTAATATGATTATTAAAATGATAATTATTTTTTACCTGTCTTTTCTTACATCAGTCAAAAAATGGAAACAACATTCATGTGTACGTATGACCTACCATCTTAGTCAATGGTGTAATTTATTTTTATACCTCTAACTTTTATGGATGAATATAAATATATTTATAATGAATATATATAATATATATGTAATTTATAACATTATAGAGATTATTGAACCATGATCAAAGTAAAAGTACTGGAACTACATAATCGAAACATCCCTGAAAAATTAAACAAGGAACACTTAGAAACGATGATTTTGATAAAGAATTATTAATTAATGGGTATTGAAATGTTATAAGTTGATCATATATGATATTATAAGTCTGTAAATTATTTTGGTATAGAATTATAATAAATTTAAATTTTTTATACAAGTTTTTCAATCAATTTTTTATGCAAGTGTAACTTGAGGTAAGTATGTTATGTTACAATCTCATTATTTACTCGGATTGTTTATGATTAAGTTTTTGATGAGGAAATTTCATGATATAACACTCCAAAATATCATAAATATTATTTTTCTCTAGTTCTTTATATATATTAGATGTTTTACTTTCATTTTCCTCTTTTTATGTACTTTACAGACTAAAATAATATTTTTAAGAAAATTTGGATTTATTTTGATCTTCAGATGAAAATCCTTTTCCTTCCATGTCCATGTTTTCTAAAAATATTTTCATAACTTTTTTTATATTCTACTATAGTTTTTAAAGACATTTTTACCCAATAATGAATTTCTAAAAAAATGGTTCAAAATGAATCTTTATGTAGTTTCCCAAATGAGGTACTCTTTACTTTTACCAAAAATGTGAAAGGAATATTTGTTTTAACGTAAACAACATGAATGGAATTTCCTGCCACCCTGACCACTCAATTATTTGAAGGTTTCTTTAAAACATTCCATGATTCCTTTCTGGCAAAATATTTTTCCTAATATTCTATAATTTCTTAGTTTTTAAAATTTAATTTCAAAATGAAAAGGGTATTTTCCTCAAGAATGTTTTTAACGATATTTTTATGGTATTTCTGGTCATCAATGAAAAAAAACTTTTATTTTACTTATGTTTCACTAGGGATTTTTTTAATGATTCCATTATTATTCTTTATCTAGATGGTTTATGATCTATTTGATTGTGGAAATTATTGAAATTCTGTATGATAGTTCTTCTTATATGGAAATTTTTTTACTACTAATGCATATTGATGAAGTTATATTTTTTATTCATATAAATAATGTAATGGACTTATTAAGTAACAAATGGAAACTAGAATAATATATCTCCTCAATGCATTGATATATTTCATGAGAAAAAAGAATTTTGGTATTTTTCTAAGGACTTACCCATTTATGTAAGATGTCTTTGTACGAGGCATTGATAGTAAGTTATATATGTATGGAATTATGTATCCCATAATTATGAAATCTATTATTAATATTCGTGTGATTATTTGAATAATTATTATATTCATCGATAAGTTTCAATATCATTTGTAGCACCCAAAACAATTTATGGTATGTTTATCTTAAATACATTCTAGTTATAGCTTATACTTCATGAATCGATGAGCCTCTATGGAACACAACATAGTAACTTATATGAGATAGCCATAACTGAGCCATAAAACTTATATTTGTCAGCTCTGTGATTTGAATTTTAAAAATCTAACATACACAGTTGTGATCATGATGGTAATTAGAGTCTGATAGAATTAACTTAATTTTTGGTGAATAGTAACCCACTCTTATGAATAGTAACCTACCCTTATGAATATTAACTTACCATTATTAATAGTAATATGACTCTTATAAATGGTATCCATGCCCTTGAATGTATAAATGAATTTAGGCACCTTAAAATGAAGATGAATATTTTAAGTGTTTATATTTTTCAATTAAATAATTATTTTAATTAAATATTTAATTAATCATATTTAGAAAATTATTTTTGAAAAATGGACTTACATTTTTGGATTATATATGTTAAAAAATGGTTAGGGTGAATTTTTTGGATTTTTCTGAAATACTTAAAATTTTGATGAATAGTAAAATGTGATAATTTACGATAAATGCTAAATAAGGAATATCTTGAGTTATTGATGATGATCTGCTGATGTAAGCCTAATTGGTTTGAAGTCACGTGAATATATTACTATTCTTGGTCATGGAATACTCACTATTTGTTGTCTTGAGAGGAAATAATAAATTAAAGATTCTAATATTAAGAAAACTCCTCTCCCCTCCACTATATAAACCACCCCTCACCCCCTCTTCCTCCCACACCACTCAAGCTTCAAGCCTTGCCTAAATTCTGACAAATACTCTCCCCAAGCCCTCTCCCCGCGTCCGAGACCTACTAGTATCACTAAAAGGCCAAAAACAAAGGCCTTAAGGATATTCTCAAGGAGGAGTACTCAAGAGGTGAACTTTCCTTCTCTTTTCTTTCAATTTCTTTTACAAAGTTCCATTATTTTTTTATCCCTTATCACATCCCCTCATATGAATTCCATGATAATTCCAGTAACTTAAATGTACTGTATTTTCATTTTTCTAATGTAATATTTCACCATAGTCTCTCTTTTCCCCTCCTTTTATACAATAAATGCAAACACCGTCCGAGATGTGTAAATTTATCACACTCAAGGAAAATGGGTTTTCAATTTGCATTACTATCTTCAATACTAATCATGAAACTTTTTCAATGGTTGAAACAGGTCATAAAATATGTATCTTATCTTTATTAATGTTCTGGAATCTTTAAACATTCACAATATGGAATAATAATACAAAACAAGTTTATTGTGCACAAAACCGCCAAGCCAAATCCAAGCGTTTATTTTTAACTCATCGAATGATTCATCCTCATGGTATATAACCAGAATAATTATAAGATCATTTATATCTTTTCAATTTCACTAATAATGTTTATTAACAATTCTGGATGTTTAACCACATTTCAAATGAACTTTCATTCATGAATACAAGTAAATAAATCATGAAACCAAGTAAGAAAATGTTTCCAAAACAATAAAATTGAATCTCTTAAACCCATAGAAAAGAACATTAATGAACTTAATAAGGTTATAAAATATCAATTAAATGTTTATGATATTCTATAATTATTAACTAATGAAGATAAATTTGATTATTCATGTCATTAAGAACAAACAAGAACACCTATGAGCGTAAGGTAAGGGATCCTCTCTCTCACTTTTGTTCAAGAATCTCCACTATGTTGTGCCCTTTTATTTTTAATTCCTAATGATGGGGTATGTTTTATCACCTAACCCATACTGTCCTTGTGACATATAAATAATTTAAAACCCCTTTACCTCTTATTTATCCCTCGTAATAACACTCGTTACCATGCCGAAATGTTTGTAAGGAGTTTTCTCATTTCACTTTCATTTCTTTGAGATTTTCATTGTTCGACACATATTTCTTGTATGTGGTATATGTGTACTGCCATTTGATATATAATAACATGATTCTATTTATATTTATTTTATTAAATGATTCATTTGAGGTTTATTAAGTTCTGGTCATATGATTTGACCGATTACATTATGGTAAGAGACTTTGTCTCAACTACTATTTTGTTGTGACTAACATTGTATTGTACATATAATAATCCTTATGTGGTGTACCTACTGTCCATTTGAGATCTCTTTTCAATTAAAATTATATTTATATTAAATATCCATAATATCATATCATGGATATGTTTGTTTTTTAAACCGTATACCATTTTACATATGGTGTTTATTTGGAAAGTTATTTTAATTATGGAAATATTGATGAATCTGCATACTATACTCTATACGGATATTGAAAAGGCATATTGATCTTGTATTGAATCAATGTATAAATAATTATTTGGACATGTAGTGGTGTTTTGGGCCCGCTATATCCCCTCGATGCATCGGTATGTCTCATGAGACAAATCAGTTAGCGACAAACCCTTCAAGTTTATTTACAAAAATCATATGGGTTTCTACCCATAGAACTAAACCATTTTTTATGGTATTATGGTTTAATGTGAAAGATACTAGAAATAAAAATAATAATTATTTTATTTATACATTATCGGTTATTACTATCCATATGGTTTTCACTATGACAAAATCTATGGATTCAGTTTCATTTTCAGTTTATTAATGGCATGAGTTTTTCATCTATTCACCATGCCATATTGATTATGTCAGATTAATTATGATTCACTTATTATTTTATTCATGATTCCGCTATTTTTAACCCTTACTGAGTGTTTGATATCACCCCTTTCATTGTTTACTTTCAACAGGTGACAAAGAGGAGATCATTTATTGAGTTCTTGTGGATGTAGTTTTTAGTTTTCATTATGTATTGTATTTTTCAAACTTTTCCAATGTAATTTGAGTAACATATATGTATCTAGTTTATTCAAGACTACTAAACTGATCGTTCCTTCAGGATTTTCATTCCTTCTAACCATTCCAATATAAAAAATAGTGCACCAACTCTAGTCTAGAGGGGTCAGGGCATTATAGTTGGTATCAAAGGAAGTTTAGTAGCAAACTTGGAAACTATATTTGAAAATATAGATTGGGAACAAATCCCTAAGGTATTATTTGAGGATGAACTTACAAGAACATCCTGAATTTTTGGTAAGGAATAGATTATGCGAATATTTCTAGCAAATACATCCATGTCTGGATATGAGCAGGTAGAGGTGGCTCTGTCACAAATGTACCTAAGAGTGAAAGCTCTGACAAGGAGTTTTGGGCTTAACTCAGGGTATCCTGGTACATGACAACAAGCCTTGCTGCACTCTTGGTTACGAAACTCCTGGGGGATATGCTTAGGATAATTCATGTTTTCTTTACAAGCCATTATAAAGTATTGAAATGTAAATTATTCCTCAAAGAAACCATTTTTTTGATTATGGGATTAGCCATGCATAGGATCTCAATTTATGCTAAGGATTTTGTTAAGTTAAGATTATAAATTATGAATCATACCCTAATCTAGTGTGTTCCATTATATATAAATGACATCTAATGGAAGAAGGGGAATCAATACTCGTGGGAAAGGTAGAGATCTCCCCACTGACCAAGTCAATACAGTCAATGTTGGAGCAGATCAGATCATGACCATATTGGGACAACTTACTTAGGTTTTAATGAATAACCATTCCACACCTGTGTTGGATCATTTCATACGGCAGAAGCCCCCATCTTTTAGTGGGACTACTAATCCAGTGGTTGCTGAGAAATGGATCAAGTCCCTTGAAAAGATATTCATGGCATTAAGATGCAATGAAAATGAAAAGGTAGTGTTAGTAGTATATTGTCTCAAGGGAGATGTTGATCAATGGTGGTCCTTGATTTAGAATAATACTAAGGAAAAAGAAATAGAATATATTAAATGGAGGACTTTTAATGAAATATTCTTCGAAAAATATTTCCCTCGTGAGAAATGAACTGAAAGGAAGAGGAAATTTCTTGGCTTAAAGCAAAGGGAAGAAGACAGTGTTGCAGAGTATAAGGATACCTTCACAAGGCTATCTAGGTATGCCATAGATTAAGTACATGACTCGGCAGACAATATTGATCATTTCTTTGAAGGTCTTAAGCCAAGTCTTCAAAGGGAACTATCTTCTCAAACATTTTCATCATATGATGAAATTGTATCAAGTGCCATCAAAACAGAGAAGGAATTTGCTAGATCAAATTTGTATAAGGGAAACCAAGATAAAAAGTGGTACTCTAATAATAAAGGGAAAGGTGAAGAACCTAATAAGAACAAGGGAATGAATAAATTTACATTATGTGAGAAATGTGAAAAGAATCATCTCGGGAAATGCTTGAAAGGAATGAGAGTCTGCTATGAGTGTGGAGAAAAGGGTCATCTATCTCATGAATTCAAGGGGAAGAAACAATTTGAAGATGTTCAATGCTACAAATGTATAGATAGGTAACACTATGAAAATAAGTTTCCTAAGTACCAAGGAAACATGCCTCAGAAAAATCCAAGAGAGCATGGGAGATCTTATGTGATTACAACCACGGAAGTTGAAGTTCCAAATTATGTGGTGGTAGGTACTGTAATTGTTTCCTCAAACTTAGCCAACACTTTATTGGATTTTGGATCATTTCATTCATTTATATCTTCCCATTTTGCCAAAAAAATTATACATGTCCAATTTGATTTAATAAAGGAGTTATCAGTCAAAACTCCTAGGGGATGCATCATTGCAACAAAGGAATGTCGACTTGTCCCACTCGTGACACAAAAATGTGCTTTAGTTGATAACCTTATCATCATACCAATGAATAAATTTGATATAATTCTTGGTATGAATTTGATATCGAATTATTATGCAAAGATATATTTCAAGAAAAAGGAAGTTACAATTTTTGAAAATGGTGTAGAATCTCTTATATTTAGATCAGAGACCTCATCATCTGATTCTTATCTAGACCCACCCCCAGTAGCTCTATTAAATTAAATTCTTGGAGAGGAAGAGAACCCAGTATCTATGGGTGGGGAAGGAAATATTAAAATTAAAGATGTTCACATAGTTCAAGAATACATTGATGTGTTTCTAGAGGATTTACCTAGACATCCTCTAGAGCGGGAAGTTGAGTTCTCTATTGATTTAATTCCTCATTCAAGACCTATATCAAAGACTCCTTATAGAATGGACACTATGGAATTATTGGATTTAAAGAAATAACTAGAGGAATTTAGTGAAAAGGGATTTATTCGACCTAGTGTTTCTCCATGGGGAGCCCATGTCCTCTTTGTCAAGAAGAAAGATGGATCCATGAGGCTATGCATTGATTACAAATAAATCAATGCTATTACGTTAAAGACTAAGTATCATCTACCCCATATTTATGATTTATTTGATCAAATTCCTAGATCTCAATACTTTTATAAGATCGAAATTTGATCTAGATATCATCAACTACATGTGAATAAGGAATATATTCCTAAGATAGCATTTCGAACCAGGTATGGGCATTACGAGTTTACAGTGATGCCTTTTGAACTGAAAAATGCACCCTCTAGTTTCATGGATTTAATGAATAGAGTTTTCAAGGAATATCTTGATAACTTTGTTGTGGTATTCATCGATGATATCCTGGTATAATAAAAAAGCTATGAAGACCATGAGAATCACTTGCAGATTATTCTAAAAACTCTTAGAAGAAACAAATTATATGGTAAGTTTAGCAAGTGAGAATTATAACTTCAATAAGTTTCTTTCTTAGGTCATATTGTCTCTAAGGATGAAATCCTAGTTGATTTTGCAAAGAAAAAGGTAATCGAAGAATGGCCCACTCCAACAAACATAACTGAGGTACGCAATTTTATTGGTTTATCAGGTTACTATCGGCATTTTGTTCAGAATTTTTCCCAACTGGCTAACCTGATAACCAAGATCACACATAGAGGAGTTAAGTTTGTGTGGAAAAAATAATGTATATAATTCTTAGAGGGATTAAAAAGAGGATTGGTCAATGCTGCAATTTTTACACTTCCAACTGGAAGTGATGGATTTGTAATATACAGCGATGCATCAAAGAATGGAGTGGGTTGCGTCCATGTGAAAAATGATAGAGTTATTGCTTATGCATCAAGATAGTTTAAGAACCATAAAAAAAATATCCAACTCATGATCTCAAGTTAGCAGCTGTAATCTTTTCTCTGAAAATATGGAGACATTATCTCTATGGAGAAAGGTGTGAGATTTGCACAGACCAAAATAATTTGAAATACATTTTCACACAGAATAAACTCAACATGAGGAAAAATAGATGGCTCAAGTTACTCAAAGATTATTATTTTTCAATACACTACCACCTAGGAAAGGAAAATAAGGTGAAAGATGCATTAAGCCGGAAAAATTATAGACTTATAACTCAAATGAGTATTGAGAGAGATCATATATTCATGAATCTAAAAAGGATAGATATGGGAATTGTTAAGGAAGGGGAAACATATTTCTTCTTTAAAATGATTTCTAAACCATCTTTAATAGAGAAGATAAAAATATCTCAATCTAATTATGAGAATCTACAGAATAAAATTAATGTTGTCAAGGATGTGAGATTGGCAGACTTCGTGTATGAGGAAGGAGTTCTGAAATTTGGGAAGAGGTTATGTGTTCCATCAGTACCTAATCTAAAAAGGGAACTATTAGATGACGCTCATAGCTCAAATTTATCTATAAACCTGGGTAGCATAAATATTTATAGAGATATGAAGGAATATTTTTGGTGGGATAATATGAAGCGGGAAATTGCTGACTACGTGTCAAGGTGTCTAGTTTTTCAACAAGTGAAGGTAGAGAGACAATATCTCAAAGGAGTGATGCAACCTCTACCTATTCCTATGTAGAAGTGGGATACCATTATGATGTATTTTTTCACCGGACTACCAAGGACACTGAGAAGGAATGATGCAATATGGGTAATTGTTGATCGTCTCACAAAATCAGCACATTTCCTTCCAATAATAGAGGATTTACCACTTGAGCAGCTAGAAATACTTTATATTAATGATGTTGTAAGACTTCATGGTGAACCTCTATCAATTGTGTCCAATCAAGATACCTAGTTTACATAAAAATTCTGGAAAAGTATCCATAAGGATGTGAATACTGAGCTTCGTATGAGTACTGCTTATCACCCTCAAACTGATGGACAATCTGAAAGGACTATTCAAACTCTGGAAGACATGCTGAGATCATACTCTCTGGACTTTCAAGGTATGTGGGATCAATACTTTCCTTTGGTGGAGTTTTCATACAATAATATTTTCCATTATAGTATTCAGATGGCTCCATATGAAGCATTATATGGAAAGAGATGTCGAACTCCAACTTGTTGGGATGAAGTTAGTGAGAGAAAACTTAAAGGCCCAAATCTTATTAAAGAGTCCATGGAAAAGGTGAATACAATCCAAGCCCATATAAAACTATCCCAAAGTAGGCAAAAGAGTTATGCAAATAATCAGAGAAAGGATTTGGAATTCCAAGTGGGAGATCATGTATTTCTGAAAGTATCTCTATGGAAGGGTGTCTTAAGGTTTGGTAAGAAGGGGAAACTGAGCCCTAGGTACATTGGACCATTTGAAATTCTGGAAAAAAATCGGAGTTGTAGCTTACCGTTTAGAAATATCGCCAAGTCTCTCCAAATTTCATGATGTTTTACATGTGTCATTGTTGAAGAAATACATTCCAGACCCAATGCATGTACTCGCATATGAAGAAATGGAACTGGAACCTGATTTATCATACTGTGAAGAGCCTATCGAGATTCTTGACACAAGGGAGCAGGTATTGAGAAATCAGAAAACTTTTCTAGTAAAGGTTCTTTGGAAAAACCAGAATTTAGAGGAAGCAACATGGGAACCTGAGGATGTTATGAAGAAGAACCACCCACATCTTTTTTGTGGGCTTTATAAATGAAAAATTTTGAGGACGGAATTTACGAAGGAGGGAATAATGTAGCACCCCAAAAATTTTATGGTATGTTTCTATTAAATACATTCTAGTTATAGCCTATATTTCATGAATCACTGAGCCTCTATGGAATAAAACATGGTTACTTATAGGAGATATCCATAACCTAGCCATAAAACTTATATTCTTCAGCATTGTGATTTGAATTTTAAAAATCTAACATACACGGTTGTGATCAAGATGGTAATTAGAGTCTGATAGAATTAACTTAATTTTCAGTGAATAGTAACCTACCCTTATGAATAGTAACCTACCCTTATTAATAGTAACTTATCTTTATGAATAGTAATATGACTCTTATAAATGGTATCGATTCCCTTGAATGTATAAATGAATTTAGGCAACTTAAAAATAAAGATGAATATTTTAAGTGTTTAAATTTTTTCAATTAAATAATTATTTTAATTAAATATTTAATTAATCATATTTAGAAAATTATTTTTGAAAAATGGACTTCATTTTTGGATTCTAAACGTCGAAAAATGGTAAGGGTAAATTTTTGGGATTTTTCTGAAAGACTTAAAATTTTGATGAATAGTAAAATGCGATAATTTACAATAAATGCTAAATAAGAAATTTGTTGAGTCATTGATGATGATCTGCTGATGTAAGCCCAATTGGTTCTAATTCACATGCATATATTACTGTTCTTGGTCATGGAATACTCAATGTTGGTTGTCTTGAGAGGAAATAATAAATTAATGATTATAATATTAAGAAAACTCCTCTCCCCTCCACTATATAAACCACCCCACACCCCCTCTTCCTCCCACACCACTCAAGCTTCAATACTTTCCTAAATTCTTCCAAATACTCTCCCCAAGAACTCTCCTCATGTCCAAGACCTTCTTATCTCACCAAAAGGCCAAAAACAAAGGCCTTAAGGAGACTCTCAAGGAGAAGTACTCAAGAGGTGAACCTTCCTTCTCTTTTCTTTCAATTTCTTTTACAAAGTTTTATTATTTTGTTCTCCCTTATAACCTACCTTCATAAAAATTCCATTATAATTACAATACCTTAAATTTACTGGATTTTCATTGTGCTAATGGAATATTTCATCATAATCTCTCTTTTTCCCCTCCTTTTATACAATAAATGCAAACACCGTCCGAGATATGTAAATCTATCACACTCAAGGAAGATGAGTTTTCAATTTGCATTACTATATTCAATACTGGTCATGAAACCTTTTAAATGGTTGAAATAGGTCATAAAATATGTATCTTATCTTGATTAATTTTCTAGAATCTTTCCACATTCATAATATGGAATAATAATACAAAACAAGTTTATTGTGCACAAAACCACCGAGCCAAATCGAAGTGTTTATTTTTAACTCATCGCATGAGTCATCCTCATGGTATATAACCAGAATAATTATAAGATAGTTTATATATATTTAATGTAACTAATAATTTATATTAACAATTCTGGATGTTTAACTACATTTCAAATGAACTTCCATTCATGAATACAAGTAAACAAACCATGAAACCAAGTAAGATAATGCTTCCAAAACAATAAAATTGAATCTCTTAAACCCATCAAAAAGGCCATTAAGGAACTTAATATGGTTATACCATATCAATTACATGTTTATGAGGTTATGTAATTATTAATTAATGAATTTAAATTTGATTATTTAGGTCATTAAGAACAAACAAGAACACCTTCGAGCGTAAGGTAAGGGATCCTCTCTCCCACTTTTGTTCAAGAATCTCCCCTATGTTGTGCCCTTTTATTTTTAATTCATAAGGATGGATTATGTTTTTTCACCTCAAAAATACTTCCATTGTGACATATAAATAATTTAATACCACTTTACCTCTCATTAAGACCTCTCAATAACACTCGTTACCATGCCGAAATGTTTGAAAGGGGTTTTCTCATCTCACTTTCATTTCTGTGAGATTTTCAATGTTCACCACATATTTATTGTATGTGGTATATGTGTACTGCCATTTGATATATAATAACATTATTCTATTTATATTCATGTTATTAAATGATTCATTTTAGGGTTATTAAGTTATGATCATATGATTCGACCGATTATATTGTGGTAAGAGACTTTGTCTCAACTACTATTTTGTTGTGACTAACTCTGTATTGTGCACCTAATAATCCTTATGTGGTGTAACTACTTCCCATTTGAGATATATTTTCATTTGAAATTATATTTATATTAAATATCCATAATCTCATATCATGTATATGTTTTTTGTCTAAACTGTATACCATTTTAAATACGGTGTTTATTTGGAAAGTTATTTTAATTATGGAAATATTGATGAATCTGTATACTCTACTCTATATGGATATTGAAAAGGCATATTGATATTGTATTGAATCAATGTATAAATAATTATTTGTACATTTAGTGGTGGGTGGGGCTCGCTATATCCCCTCGATGAATCGGTAGGTCTCATGAGACAAATTAGTTGGCGACAAACCCTTCAAGTTTGTTTCCAAAAATCAGACGAGTTTCTACCCATAGAACTAAACCATTTTTTATGGTATTATGGTTTCATGTGCCAGATAAATGATGTAAAAATAATAATCATTTTCTTTATTCATTATCATTTATTAATATTCATGCGGTTTTCACTATGAAAAAGTCTATGGATGCATTTTCATTCTTAGTTTATTAATGGCCTGAGTTTTTCATCTTTTCACCATGCCATATTGATTATGTCAGATTAATTATGACTCACTTATTATTTTATTCATGATTCCGCTATTTTTAACCCTTACTGAGGGTTTGATCTCACACCTTTAATTGTTTACTTTCAACAGGTGACAAAGAGGAGATCATATATTGAGTTCTTGTAGATGCAGTTTTTAATTTTCATTATGTATTGTATTTTGTAAACTTTTACAATATAATTTGAGTAACATCTATGTATCTAGTTTCTTCAATACTACTAAACTGATCATTCCTTCAGGATTTTAATTCCTTCTAACCATTCGAATATAACAAGTAGTGCACTGGATCCAGTCTAGAGGGGTCAGGGCATTACATCATGTGATCATTTATATAGAATTATTTGATCATCATTTATTTCTTCTATATTTTTCTTTGTGCACCAGTTATTGATTAAATGGAATGTGTTTTTAGTTATTTCACTTTCCATATTCATTATTCCTTAATTATTCAACATATATTTTACTATATGTAACACTTACTAAGCATCTGGTATTACCCCTATTATTTTCCATTCCCCATGATGCTAGGAAGTATAATGTGATTGATATGAAGGATACACTAAAGAGAATAATGACGTTCTCAAATAAAATACAATTTGTGTTTTATTTTTTAAAATTCATATGAGATTATATTATGTATCTAGTTTACCAAGACCACTATTTTGTTTTTGGTTTTTTGGGATGTGATTGCTTGTATCTATTGCTAATGTAGTAAAATAACCACCATCTTCAGTCTACTGGAGTCAAGGACTTTACTTGTATAGTCATTTTACTTATCTTATATAATGAGGGAATTTTTTTTAATAAGGAGTTTTTATGAACAATATGTGATGATGGAATCAATAAACATGGTTTATGATTCATCAAATTATATAATATACTTGAGAAGAAGATTTGGATTTTTTTTGTCCAAGATAAAGTTGTTTATCTAGATGTTTATTAAAATATAAGGAATTAAGGGTCCACTTCCATTAGTGGAATATTTTAAAGAATAATATTCTTTTCAAGAAATTTTTGTAAACCCATATAATTCCATATAATATATAAATATAATAGTTAGATTTTTAAATATTTCCATTAAAGGAAATAATAGTTATTTCCTATTCATAAAGGATTTGTTGTATCTTAGAATGATATTCTAAAAAGAAAAGTATCTAAGATAATAGTGGGAGTATTTTTGAACTTAGAGAAGTTAAAATTTAACAAATATAATATTATTCAAGTGAAATTACCAAGTTAATATCACTTTATATCCTAAAAGGTTTAGTGTATATTGGTAAAATATTAGTGTAAATAGTTACATTATTTACCAAAAATTTTCAAGTAAAAAATTAATGGAATTGGTTATAAAGGATGATGAATATTATATAAATAGAATTTTTTTTAAGTATACAAAAAATTAATGAAAATAAAAACATTTGATGTTGTAGAGTTATGGAGTTTGAATATGTTCAAAGAGTTGAAAATTAGGAATATGATTCTCAAGTATTATAATTATTCAGACTATATTACTTAATATATTTTAATCAATAAAGAGTTTAGTGGGAGGGTTTTATTAGATAGTCACATAGAGATGTGGTGGGAATTACATAGATTTGTAATGATTTAAATAAAACCCTTAAAAGTAATCAAACATAAGGATGATATGATATTATATCATCTATGATATTTATAATGACCCATTATTTTCATACATAGATTTTACATCTAAATATATGATTATTAATTACATAACATATCAAAATCACATCAAAATCATATGGGTTTAGTGTCATTGGAAACTTTTAAACATAAAAAATGGTTTATAAAAATCTATATCATCTCCCAAAATTTATTCATGTATAAAACCTTTCTTATACATATCCCACTTTAAACATTTCTTCATAAACTAAGAAAAAGGAGACATAAGAAAATAGTTAGCTTAGATGCTCAGTAAGGGTAAACAAGGGACATATCAATCATAATATAAGCATAAGGGTATAAGAACATGAAAATAACATTTTAAAATTATACCCTATATATAAAAGATCATAATATTGAGTCATGGTATAAATCATATAAGTTCATAAGATATGAATCATAAGAGAATAACATTGGCATAAGAAATGGAATTGTGGAATACACATAAGCATATAAAATCATTTCCTTAGTAGTTAAGGCTGTTTTACAAGACTATCATTATGAAATGATTTTACTCCCCAAACCATCATAGTGTTCAAGGTTCACTTTAAATACTATCATGGTAGAAAAATTCCATTATTAAACATGTTTCACTTCCTGTTCCAGTCCTGTCTTACTAAACTAGGATCACTCACCGTTCTAGTCATGTAAATCTCATGAGATATAAATCATTACCTAATGAATTCGAGGGATATATAGGTCCCACCCATCACATAATTAACATTATACATATTTATCCCCCAAGAACATAAATCAATTCATTATATCATATTCCATGAAAAGAAATGGATTTTATAAACATTTCATCATAGCATAACCCTTGAAAAAAACAGGTTTCATAAATATCAGGTAATCATAAAAATAAACTAAAAATAGAATTAATAAGAATAATATCCATGAAACATAAACCTATTAAATCATAAGTAACATAAAATAATGTTATATGAGATGAAAAAATGATTTTTTTGAAAGATCACTTGAAATAATTCTTGAGGAAAATATATTTTCTATTTGGAATTTTTTTAAATGACACATAATTATAAAAAAAATCTTTTAAAATAAACTATTATATTTTTTAATTAATATTGAAGGAATTAATGTTTCATGATAGTAGAAAACTCTGCTCATTCCATATGAGTTAAAAAAACATTCCTTGTGTGTTTTTTGGAAAAGTCATATAGAACCTCACTTAGAAAATAAAAAAAGAATCCTTTAAAATAATTTTTTAAAATAAAACATGATTAAAAATGAATTTAAACAGCAATAATTGAATAGTAATATTGTTTTGAGAAACAATTTTAGAAAACATTAATATGGAAGAAAATTATTATTTTAAGGGAAACTTAAAAAAGAAATTTTGAAAAGAAATTCCATTATAAATATCATATAATTAAAGTAAGAATTAATCAAATGAATATATTATGTGTATTAGATATAAATCCAAATAAAACAATTGGAAATAAAACACAATATAATCAAAATTTATCCCCCACATAATCCAATCATGGCATAATCAAAAAAGTATAAGTTTAATCCAATGAATGAAAAATGAGTTAAGAAATCCATTACCACTTTGTAATTAGTCAAATTGTATTCCCCATAAAATTAATAATTGTAAAATGAAACATTTAATAAATTTAAGATAATTAGATTCATTATATTAAATATAAAATGTCAATATATACACTGCACACAAGAAATAAGTGGTGAATAAGGCATATATATCATAGAAGTGAAAGTGAGACAAGAAACTCTTACCTCACGCTTCCCTTTAGTTTTACATACTTTAACCTCCTATATAAAGGTCTAAAGAAATATATTAATTAATTAAAGAACCATATTAATATTTATAAAACCATATATTATACTTTTATAATATATTTTCACCTTTTCATTAATAAAATTTCATTATTTTCATTGTTTTAGGTGTGTTCGTTTCATGGTTTCATGGTCGGTTCAATTGTGTATAATTATGGATTTTATTTTAAAATATAAATAAAACTATAGAAGTGAAATTGAATGATATTAATGAACTTACATAATTTTAAATGGTCTCATATATCATTTTTTTCTTATATGAGGATGATTTATTTGATAAAAATGTTAATAATAAATGTTTTGTTTAATTTGGCGGTTTTCTGACTATTATGAACTAGTTACATTAAATTTAATATTATGACTATATATTAGTTCCATAACATGAAATAGGTTATAATATATATATTAAAATATTATTTAACCATAATAATAATTTTATTAATATCCTTGAAGGTGGTAATGGAAAACAAAAAATCATTATCCACAGGACGATTAAGCACCATAATTTATACAATGGTTTCATTTCATTGAATAAGAGAAGATAATAAAAGGTATGGATATAATATATTACATTAGAAATATAAAATTATTGTATATACATTATTATATATTTATTACACCTTTATGGATGAATGAGGTGAGGAGAAGGTAGAAAAATAAAAGAAATTAAGAGAGGTTGTTTGAGAAAGCTACCCCTTGCATATCACCTCCTTAAAGAACCCTTTAAGGAACTCGAAATTGGTATTTGTGTGAGAATATTAGAAATTTAATATTGGGAGAGTGTGAAGAAGATATTTTTATAGATATTTTAAGAGATTCAAGGCTTGTGATGAGAAACGGTGTGGTGTTTATATTTGAGGAGGGGTGGTTTTAAGTGATTAAAAATGATTATTTTATATTTAAAGCCAGCCACATTTGGTTGGAATTAATTAAAATGAATTTAGATGATAATAAATGTTTTAATGGGATTTTTAATTCCTAGAAACACATAATCCACCAATTTAATATTTTTTTAGGTATTTTAAGCTTTTACCTTTTAACTTTAACCTGCAACATTATTTTACCTATATTGCAGTAATTTTTTTTATCATGGTAAAATTTTTATGCCTAAAAATGAAAATAACATTATAACCTAATTTTTACCTTCTTATTATTAATATGGAATCCATTTTAAAAATTATTGATACATAATTATAAAAATTACATTTAATATTAAACTATCAAAATGCAACGAAAACCATTTTTTTTGGAAAACTGTGTTTGTAAGCCCAAAAATGTACTTATACCAAACTAAGGTATGAATATTTTTTAAATTTAATTAATTAGATTATATATAAATAAAAATTATTTAAATTAATTTTTATCAGTTTAAAATAATAAAATTACTTTTAAATATAAATAAAATTATACTTTTATAGTAATCGGTATTTTTTACTATTCACTAACAAATTAAACTTTTTAGTAAATTATCAAAAAATAATCCTAAGATAATTTTTAGGTGATGAATCCAAAAATGTTTTTTATTTTATCAAATAATTTTTCTAAGTGTCAAAAATTAATGATATTTATTTTCTCATAGAAAGAAATAAAAAATTTTTTTTGAAGAAAACGTATATATGAAGAACAAAATAACTTGACTAAAAATTATTTATTTATTTCCAAGTCATAAATAGATTTGTATTGATCATGAAATTCATATATATTTCATAATACAGTTAATATTATTCATATCATCCAATTTAATATCTAGGTTATAATGTTCATGTTAAAATAATAATATTTTGGAGTTCATTTAAGCTCGATTTTTTGTGCAATGTAATCTATCAAGGAGATTAAATTTAAAAATAGAAATGCCATAAAATATTAGGTTGTTACATTATAACCACATTAAAATTAATTTTCCCTTTAAATTCATCACTCGGATACAAAAAAATGAGGATACCACTGCCTCATCACATCCTCAAGATCCCACATAACTTCCTCAAATTGGTGGTTTCACCATGAAAACTTTACCAGTTGAGTGGTCTTATTTCGTAGAATTTTATCTCTACGATCCATAATCTATACCAATTGTTCTTTATAAGAAATATATATCTTTGTTGGTATAAATTATTAGTTTACTACATGTAAAGGATTATGTGTGTACTTCCTTAGGAGAGATACATAGAACACATCATGGTCTTGAGAGAGATTTGGTGGAAGAGTCAATCGATGAGCTACCATCATAATACGATAAATAATTTCAAAAAAATTGTGTCCTCACAATTTTAAATTTCATATCTAAAATGAAATTTGGATATTTGAAAATTATTTTATGGTAAACCCACATATTATATAAGGTTCAATAAAACTTCGTCTTAAAAAGAGGTAAAGTAAAATGTGGATATCACTAAAAAATTAGGATTTTGATTTGGAGAATATTAGTGGAAAGTGAAAATATGAACATGGAAGATAATTCTAACTATCAAGTTCTTATGGGGAATGATATAGAACATTATCATTATAAGGTCAATGAACACAAAACCATAGACCAACTAGGTATGAAAAAGGTTATTAATGTCATCAAAAATGATGATAATAGGATAAAATTTCATTTAAAATCATTTGAGAAGATATACATACTTGATTTCATCACATAAGTACAATATCTATATTTGTTTGTTCCATGATCAATTCCCACTTAATTTCTTACTCCATTAAATAAAGTTGAAATCGAAATTCTTGAATAAATAGTGGATCATAAGATCAATAATGGGATGACAAGTCATTCCTTATGTCTTTAGTTATCTTAAAAAATGATTATCACAGGTTATAAAATATGAATAAATATTCGTATGGTTAAGTAAAACATTAATCTATAAAACCTAATCCAAAGTTCAATGTAAACAATTTTATAAATGGTTATCCTTATGAACCTTCCAAAAAAAATTTAAATCCAATACTTTCAAATGAGGGTCACTAAATCTTAAAAAACCACTTATCATTAATCCCCCAAAAAACTTGATGTAGCTCTTAATTGTCACAAACCAAACATGTGAAGATCATTATCATGTATTATCATGAAACATGGTAATAACCTGAATTACTATAAAACCCTAGTGAAAACATGCATTCTTTCAAAAATTAACTCGTTCCACATACCAAAAATCCAAAAATTCTATAAACTCAATCCATAAACCACCTTTTCATTATATTAATAATCATTTATAAGGTCATCAATACTATCCCGTTTATGTTTTCAAAAAAACATCTATTTATCTCATTATTATACCCTCATTGTGCACATATTAAGGGTTATCTTTATATTAATCACGTGTTATCGAAAAATATCACCTCACCACATCAATCAATTTTCATAGTTACCAGTACCATTCTAAAAATACTTTGAAATGCTTAAGGAAAAACTATAATAGAACAATCATTAAATGTTTCATTATTCCATAATTCGTGTATAGGGAGATAATCAGATGAAATTTCACTAAAATATAAAAAATAATATTTTCATAGGTAGCACTCATACAAAATTAGACATGAAATTTCCAACTAAGGAGGGGAGGATAAATGTGTCCTAATTTACATGGTTTACTTCATCCATTGTTATTAGATAATATTTCCCTTTTTTCTTTGCCTTAATAGGTTTTTGAGCCCTTGTATTGGGTCATTGATTCACATAATTCCCAAATTCCATGCATTTTAACCACTAGAGTGTGGTTGGTGCATTTCATTCAACTTTCTCTCTATTCACATCATTAGCTAACTTCTTCCCATCACTTTGACAATCAGTTTCCCAATGACCTTCCCTTCCACACTTAAAACATTTAACATTTACATTAAGAAAATTTCCTCTATGTTTCTTCCCACATATTGATCTAGGAATTATCATCTCCTTCTCTCCATGGTTTTTAGAATTTCCTTTGAATTACATTTTTTTTCTTATCAAAACCATGAGATTAATGGGTAACTATGATTTCTAGACCCACCTTGAGAGAATATCAAACAATTTCTTCATATGTACAAAATCTCTTTTAGATAATTCCATTAAAAGACTTGGTTTTAAGCCACCAAATAATCTATCAATTTTAATTTCATAACTGATAATTAAACCAGATACATACCCTTCAATCCTTGTAAAATTTTCCACATATGTATCGATGGATTCGTCATCCTTTTCCTTCAGCTCAAGAAATTCATTCTTAATATTTGTATGTAAAATATGAGGGATGCACTTTATGAGGAATATCCTCTTAAACTCATCTCATTCCATTGATTCAATGGTGGAATCTCATCGTATCAGAACCCATGAAAAGAAATGGTTTTTATGAACATTTCATCATAGCATAACCCATATAAAAGAAATAGGTTTCATAAATATCATGCCATAATACACAAAAACCAAAAATATAAATAATAAGAATGGTATCCTTGAATTATAACCCCATTAAATCATAATTAACATCAAATAATGTCATATAATATGGAAAAATTGATTTTTTTTAATGATCACTTGAAATAATTCATTAGAAAAATATCCTTTCTGTTTTGAAAACATGTTTTTTAAAATTTCAAGAAATTATAAAATAAAAAAATATAATTTTAAAATAACCTTGAAATATTGTAAAGGAAGCCTCAATCCAATAAGGTTTCATGATGATGGGAATAGACGCTCATTCCATATAAGTTAAAATATATCCCTTCCATATATTTTTTCTTCAGAAAAGTCATAATGAAACTTACTCAAAAAATGAAAAAAAGAATACTTTAAAAAAAATTGTAAAAAATTAATCATGAGTAAAAATAAATTAAAAAAATCATAATATAATAGTTAGAAAACATGGTTATGGAAGAAAAAGAGAGTTTTAAGGGAAAATTTTAAAAAATATTTTTTAAAATAAAGCCCCTTATAAATATCATATAATTAAAGGGTGTATTAATAGAATTAATAAATTATGTGTATCAACTATAAATCCACATAAAAAAGTGTAAATAAAATATAATATAATCAAATTTAATCCCACACATAATCCTAACATGTCATAATCAATGAAGTAGAAGTTTAACCCAATGAATTGAAAATGAGTTAAGAAATCCCTTACCACGTTATAATTAGTTGAATCGTATTCCCCATAAAAGTAATAATTATAAAATTAAACATTTAACAAAATTGATATAATTATATTCATGATAGTATATATTAAATTTAATTATATACACAACACACAAGAATTAAGTTGTGAATAAGGCATATATCACACAAAAGTAAAGGTGAGATGAGAAACCATTACCTCATGATTCCCTATAGTTTTACATACATTAATCTAATATATAATGTTTTATATAATTTTATTAATACATTATAGAACAATATTAATATTTATAATACCTCATATGATTATTTTATAACATCTTATCAACCATTAATTAATAATATTTTATTATTTTCATTGTTTTGGGTGCGTCTCTGTCATGGTTTTATAGTCAGTTCACTTGTGTATAATTATGGATTTTATTATAAAATGGAAATAAAACTCCAGAATTGAATTAAAATGGTATTCATGAAATTCCACAAGTTTAAATGGTCCCATTTTTATTTCTTACATGAGGATTATTCATTTGATAAAATGTTAATGATAAATGTTTAGTTTAATTTGGCTATTTTTCTGACCATCACGAGCTAGTTTGGTTTTATTGAATATTATTTGTATATATTATTTATATAAAATTAAATAGGTCATAATATAACTATTAAAATAATATTTTAAAATAATAATAATTTTATGACGAGCCTTTAAGGGGGTAATGGAAAATGAAAAATCATTATCCATGCAGATGATTAACCGCCATAATTTGGACAATGGTTTCATTTCTTTGAATAAGTGGAAGTAATAAAAGGTATGGATATAATATATTTCAATATAAACATAAAATTACAGTATATACATGATACTTGAGTTATTATTAGTTTATGTATGAAGGATGTGAGGAGAAGGTAGAAAAAAAATTAAGATAGTTTGTTTGAAAAAGTTACCTCTTGAATATCACACCCTTGAAGAACCCTTTAAGAAACATGAAATTGGTATTTGGGTGAGACCAACAGAACTTGGATTTGGGGATAGTAGGTATTAGTGGTTCTTTTATATATTTGAAGGAGCTCAAGGATTTTTATGAGAAATGGGTGATGAGTGTGGTATTTATACTTGAGGAGGGGTGATTTTAAGTAATTAAATATTTATTATTTTATATTTAAATCCAACCACAACTGGATGGAATTAATTACAATAAATTTGGATGATAATTAATATTTTAATGGATTTTTATGGTTGATAAACACATCAATTATCCATTTAATTTTGTAGTTTTTAGGTAATTTAAACTTTTACCTTTTAACTTTAACCCACTGCATTATTTTACCTATATTGCAGTAAATATTTTTTTAGCGTGGTAAATTTTTATGGATAAAAAAATGAAATTTATCCTAATATGGAACTCCTAATTCCAAATATGGAATAAATTTTTAAAAATTAAAAACATATAGGTTGAAAATTTACATTTAAAATTGAACCGTCAAAACACAATGAAGAACATTTTTCTTTGGAAAAATGTGTTTTTAATTCTAAAAATGCACTTATACCAAAATAAGGTTAAAATATTGTTTAAATTTAATTAATTAGATTATATATAACTAAAAATTACTTAATTTAATTTAATATCAGTTTTAAATTTCAAAAATAATTTTAAATAAAAAGAAATTAAATTTTTATAAAAATTATTATTTTTTATTATTCATTGAAAATTAAACTATTTAGAAAATTCTCAAAAATTAATCCTAAGATAATTTTTTCAGGATGTATCCAAAAATTATGTTCGTTTTATCAAATAAATTTTCTAAAAGTGTCAAAAATTAATTATATAGACTTTCACATAGAAAGTAATAAAAATCACTTTTTAAAGTAAACAAATATTTGAAGAACAAAATGACTTTACTAAAAATTTTGGGTTTATTTCCTAATAATAAAAAAAATTATTAATAATTTAATTCATATATATTCCATAATATATTTAATCTTATTCACACCCTCTAATTTAATGGATAGGTTACAATTGTCATGTTAAAATAATAATATTTTTGAGTTCATTTAAGCTTGGTATTCTATAAAACATATACTATTAAAGAGATTGAATTTAAAAAGAGACATACCCTAAAATATTGTGGTGTTAAAATATTTTATATAGGACCTTATTCATGGTTTTTTAAATTATTATTAAAGTATTTTAAGAATATAAAATTTATCATGTTATAAAAAAGGAAACATCTACATTATTATTATTTCACATTGGCTGCATATATGTATATATCGGTCTTCATTTCATGAAGTGTAATGATAATATAACTTTCAAAGTATGATTTTTATTTATACTTAACCAATGTTTTTAATTGATTATTTTTTGGTTATGATGTAATGTTATAAGTTTCACAAGTATGATTTTTATATCGGGATACAAAATATGCTCATGAGGCATAAAAAAGTTTTTTTTATACTGAATGACCCATGAAGTATACCACATAAAGTTTCATACTCTATGAATTTAGTATACTAGGGGTTCATGGTTTATATTTTAGTCTTCACTACCCAAGTTTTGTAATATACCTAGCATGAGAACCTTTATACTTTGATACTTTTTTAATGCAAGCCTTGAGTCTTATCTAATCAGGGGTGGTTAAGTATATTGTTGATAATATCATTGGTTTGAGCTTAACTATGATGATATTTATCCTCACATATGATGAGTGTAAAATATGGGCCCTCAATTGAGATATTCCAAATAAGTGTTTGATCATGCCTAGATAGTACATATTATGTATTTATATATTCAGATGAGGGGATTATGATGTGATTATCTATAATAGTGAATGAAATGTGATGTATCCACTGACTTAGTCAATATGTACTTGGTGAATTGAGAATTTATGAGTTGGATATATGGTATTGACATAATTTATGTCCCATAGTCACTCAATTTCATAGCCAAATGGATGATATTAAAATTAATTCTTTTATATGATCCAGCTGGTGGACATAGTTATAGGGATACATATGTTTCATAAATATTATACTAGATCTCTTTATAGATTTATTTTTACTAAATCTTTTTAAGAGGACACTCTTTGATAATATTTATGGATCAAGTGATTTATATTTTTATTCAATCCTACAAAGGCCTATGGGGTTACACTTTCTGGTTGAGTAAATGAATGTTGAGTATGAATCATAGCACTTATCTAAAAGTGTTTTAGTGTTTATCCAAAAATAGTTTTTAGATGGGTATTCACAACGTATTTTGTATGATTCAATACAAGGTGAAGTTTATGATAGATTTAAAAATTTTCGTTAGAAGATATCCAAAATGAGTTTTGGATATTGTTTCACAATTTATTGCATATGATACAATATAAGGTAGAATTTCATCAAGTTTAAATGGATTTATTGAAAGTGTTAAATTAAAGGAGATATTTCCCAAATACCTTGTGTATATAATGTAGTTAAACTATATCACATGAGTTTATAAAGGTATATCATATGGCATTTTATAATATAACATGTTGATACCTTCATCTAATCATAGGGTATAATTGAGGTATTTCATTGGCTATGACATATCACAACTTTTTCCTTTTCATGGAAGCTAAATGTTAATGTGTTAATGTTCTAGTAACTTCCACCATATATTATAAAACAATAAATTTTTTACCATGAAACACATGGATGAGGTGTTGTATTCATGTGATGAATTCATGAACATTCTATTACATTAAATTATACATTATGAAATATATGAGTTAATGTATATAGGTTGGATGAGAGCAATATTAGGAGCCTACTTCCGTATAATGGGTGTATATGAGATTGACCAAGCCTTGATTAAAATATCCTGCCTAAAAATATATACATTTTCTTTTCCTTATCATGGAAGAGGGAAGAGTCCTTCTCATGTGATTGGTGATTTTATTTTAATTTATGGATACACCATGAAAGAGGGATGTATTTAGACTCTCTCTTAGTTATCTTTATCAACCATAGATTAAGATGGATGCAACAATGAATCAATGGTGTAAGGAATATATACATAGTGTTATTCATTTTATATAAAACATTATTTCATTATTCATTCATGGTGATCCTGTTTTGTTGGTTTATTTTTATTATACTGTGTTTACTAAGTGTCGTTAAATCCTAAGAAACCCAGAAACCATGACCATAGAAGTTTCTTTTAATGTTATATACCCAAGACCATTTATGTCCCTTTTATGATTGTGCAATCAGGACTATAGAAGTGTATTTTTAAGTTATATGTCAAAGACTAATGTTGTTCCTTTTAAGGTTATGAAACCGGGACCATGGAAGTTCCTTTTTTAGGTTGTGTGTCTAGGACTATTATGTATTATATTTTAATTTTAAATATCTATGAATAGATTCAAGCATTTTAAAGTCATTTAAAATGGAATACTTAGTGAAAGGTACCTAGAAATTTTTGGTGTAGGTATTAAGCATGAGAAACCCTTTCTAGATAGCTCTTTTCCATTGGTAACTATATATGGAAGGATAAATGGTCTCATTTTGATGTGGTCAAGTGAATAAGAGTTGTAGTTTTCACTAAATTGGTATCACATTTATGTTCATGGCTTATTGATTGGACATGGGAGGATAATTAAAGAGTTAACTGAGTGCATTGTGGATATGGTTCTTATTTATAATATCAAATTCAGGTGATCCGAGAGGGTTTATCTAGAGAATTTTACACCATTTCAACAAAATAATGGGTCCTTATTGTCAAGGGAATAAATAATTGACTGTATCTTGAGGATATTATTAGTTAAGAAAGAAAAACTAAGGATATATCTTACGATATGTTCCATTACTATTATCAAAGGAATATAAGATCGAAGGTAATCACATATATTTGCATGATAACTTAATAACATAATTATAGTGGCATTGTAGGATACCTAAGTGGGTGAGGATATTTGAAGGTTTGGACTTGGGAAAAGTGTGTTGAAAAGGTTTTTTATAAACAAATTTTAGCCCAACTAATTGACCTGATTCAATAGGGAATCCCACTATGCTTCATATAGGATGGTAGTGTTCTTCTTAGAGAGGAAAACTTGGAGATTATAGTGGGTGATAATTGGAAGTTGGGTATGACCCATAATAGGGTACCTGGGAGGAGGTACATTTATTTTAGTGAACTAGGTGATGAGAACCCAGTTGGGTATGCTGCGTGCATGGGTACATAGTTAGATGAACTGGGTATAACTCTAATTAGGAATACTTTGAAGTTATATTGAGTAACCCTAAAGGGTTAATGATGATCCTAGATTAGATACCTCAAGTATTGGACACATAGTTATATCCTTTAAGAACTATGTGTAGGTCTATAAATGTATAGGATGGGAACCATGAGGTTACACCTTGTTTTCTTGGGAATACCTCTTAAAAAACATCTTTCAACTTTATCTTGATGATGAATTGGGTTACATGGCCTCTTAGATGACTATAATCATCAAAGGATACAAATAACTTTGAATTATATTATTTTACAATAGGGTTTTATTCAACAATCACTTCATGTGATTATTAGAAGGCCTTAACGTGTAAATCAAGTTATCCCTATACTCAAATGGTTATGGGGTTTCTCCTCTTTCATTTTGTGTTGATAGTGGTGGAAAAGGGTCCTCGTATTGGAAAGTGTATATGGGTATCAATGTAACCACTAAAAACTACTTCAGTTGCCTAATTTTCTAGAATGGGGTGTGTGACATCGTTTTTGGAACTAGATATGAGTATGAGCATCAATGAATTTGGAATTACATTTGGTACTAGGCACCTCAATGGAGTGCATGCATGGAAATCATCTAGGCATGAGTGTGGACTTGGGAAAAACTCCTTTATAACAATTCTAACATTATATGGTCATAACTTTTGATCAATAAATCTATTTTTGGCTCCACAAGCTATCAAATTGAAACTCATGAAGTGAACTACACCATTGGGTATAGGTTTTATCCATAAAAAGTGTTTTTTATCCTAAAAGTGGTTTGGAAAGGTTCTAAAAATTCATATGAATACTGAAGAGACATTTTATCTAACAATATATGAAATTCATGTCCTACTCACAGTGGGAGGATCTTGCCACCACCTCAATGGATTGGGAAATTTTTTTGAAGTATCTCATTCCCTAAGTGTATGATCAGTCTTACGACACACAATCACCTTGTTTGTGTCTTCATCAATGATTATGATGCTTCTTCATCTTCAAATCAACTCATTCTATATGGGTAAGTCTCATATCATGGTCTTCCCAAAAAAGTGAATACAACATTTTTCAGTGCCAAAATACATATATCCATAAATTAATTTAAAATAAATCACATATACCAATAACTGAACAAAATAATTGAAAATATTATCATAAAAAATTGTGTAAATTCCATCCACATGAATCCAAATACAAATTTAAATAGCTCCAAGATGTCACTTGGAATCATATCCCAACTACTAAGTTCTGTTTCCTTTTCTTGAAACATCAATCATATATCATGTATGCACACAAGGTTTGTATATACTTTATGTGAGAATAAATCCTTAGTAAAAATCTCCACAAACCCATATAGACCATTGAGTTTAATGTAATCATATATAAAATTTGTAATAATTTTAAATAATTTCACAATATCATTTTTAGTATGAATATAATGTTTTATGTGCTAACCATGCCCCTAAATAGTCAAATACCTACTTTGTATAGTGTTGGTAGAACCTATTATATCAATCATGGAAGAAACTTTGCATACTAATGGATTATATTCATATCATATCAAACACATGACATATCATAAATTTTCTTATCTGAACATAATCCCTAGCCAATCCCATGACTCACATCACAATATCCCATGTTTTAACCAAACCCAAGACTCCCTAAAAGTGGATAACTTCATGAAACTTTTCATAATAAAAGAGTTATATTAAAGAATCCCAAAAAATAACTTTATTTTTACAAAAAATTTATAAATCAGCCTCAAGGAATCTAAAATGAATAACATACTCAATTTCCAAACACGCATGGAAACACCCCCAATTCCAAAAAAAAATTATACCCTACCTCATAATTTATAGCAAACGTATTTGACATAAACATACTCATTTTAATAAAATTAATAATTTTCTTATTAAAATAATTATTAGATAATTATTTCCCCTTTTCATGTCACTTTACATCACCATAAATTTAGTTTTCTATAATTAAACCCACTTTATATCCTAATATTTCCATATTAAGATTTATAAAAAACACATGGCTAATTACTCAAGTTCATTAGTTGTGTTTAGACCCTTCAAAAAATTTATACAAAAATTCATTCATTATAATAGTTAATAACAACCAAAATAATAATTATATTTATCAAATAAGCCTTAATAATTTAATATAATTAATTCAATAATGATAGAAATTTTCATAGAAGTGAACAACACTCTACAAATAAAATTGAAATTAGAATATCAATTTTAACCCTCACATTCTCATTGTTAATTTCACTATTAATCATTTAATTTAGTTCATAAATTATTTTATCATTTTATTCATTAATAAATAACTTAACAAATGAAATTCTATAATTTTATCCTTAAAAAACATTTATAAAATATTTTTATCACATAATATTTCATGAAAACATATTCAACTTTATTAGAACTAATTTATCATGTTAGTTAACTCACATGAATTATTAAATCACTGGATCAATTACCAATTTATATAAAATATCTCAATTAAACATTAAAGAGTATAATAGGTCACCTACCTCACACTAGGTGGACTTTACACAGCAAGATAGAATACATGATTCCTTCTAGAACATATGGAACCCATAAAATCACCAAACTAGAAACAAGAAGAAGAATTATAGCTTGATAGTGACTAAACTATGATGACTTCATATAAAAAGATAAGGGTCATGAAGATTTTAATGATATTAAGTCAAAACCATTGAAAAATCATGATTCTGACTAGAAATGAAGAAGAATTCACCACTTGAAGGTAGAGAGAGAAAGGGAAAGATTATGGAGATACATGTTTCTAGGATAATCCATTGGAAATGGAAAACCCCTCATTTAATTAAAATCCAATGATAAAATAATTATCAAAATTGCCTCATTTAAAAAACACTTGAAGCCTACCATATACCTGGTATGTAGCCTTTGGATATCTGGATGCCAACCCAAGATCTCCCTCATGCCTACTTACTCCACTAAGTACTCAGTGTCTTACCATCAAAAACTTGGTGGAACCTATTGTAAATTTATATTACGTTCCACCTTGAATCCCCCTCCCTTATCTTTTATTCACTCATAACCCGCAAAAAAAATCCAAATAAAGAAAAAAAATAAAAATCATTAAAAATTTAAATAAAAATGTACCTTTAAACCCCAGGTTATTATAGATAGCCTTTCCCATTCTTTATTATCTATAAATAAGATGTGTAACATATTATATTTACACTTGGATGATGAGAACCCATAGTATACCATATAAATGTATCAAATCAATATTATCTTTTGAAATTTATTTATCTATGTATGAAAACCTAGGTTTTCTTCCTTTCCTTTTTCTAGACCACTACACAACTACCCTATCAACAACAACCACTTTCCTACATACCCTACTGATGATGCCAAATGATTCATCATCCGCTGCTTCCTAGGAGTCACCCCTTTATTTTTTTTAAAAATTATTGATGCGTGTTATTTTTTTATTAATATTTTATTTAAATTATTTTATTTTATGTATAATATTTTTTTCATCCATATTGTTTTAATTATAAATTTAATGGTTTCTATGAATTATTCTACAAATTTTACTTGGATATATTTTTCATTGGATGATCCTAAAAATAAGAATTTCATGACAAAACTTTTATGGAAAATGTTAAAAAATAGTGGTATTACATGATCCCAACAAAATTTGGTGGATGGATTTAAAATACAATAATATGACAAATTGTTTTTAGTATATGTAAGAGAAAAAAAATAATGGATGTTGAAGAAAAAAAATCCAAGAAGGATCAAAAAAATTTATTTCCCATTATAAGAATATTAATATAATGGAAGATGATAGAGAAAGAGATTGTACTTTAATTATGATAGTAATAGGAGTAATAAAAAGGGGGAAAACAAGTTCAATAAAAATTTTGGGTATCAATTATGTTACCTAGAATTTGTATAAAAGCATCACATCCAATGTGAAGGGATGAAAGTGATCACCAATTCAATTTATGTCTATAACATCTTGTATGAAAAATATAAATAGAAACTAAAAAATAATTAGCAATTCATAAAAGAAGGGAAAAATAATGTAAGTTTATCAATTATTTTCTAGGTGGATGTACCAAAATGGAATTCTTTTTATGGTTTTCAACTATGTTAACTTTTCTACTTTTGTCAAGAGGGTTTGGAAATATGGTCTTGTCATGAAACCACTATCATATCATGATGTGAGGGTTTCTTTATCTAATAATGAATTGGAACATTCAAATATTATAATGAATAATTATTTTGAAGAATTTGAAATAAAGGTATGTTTGATTATAGAAGATTGTTGGAAAAATAGAAAAGAAAGAACACTAATTAATTTATTGTGGAATATTATAAAGGGATTAGTTCTTATTGAATATGATGATGCTTCATCTTATGTTCTAGGTGGGTCAAAAATATTTAAGTTCTTGATAAAAGTTTTATAAAGGTTATATCTTCTAATGTAATTTAATTTTACACCAATAGTACTTCAAATAACATTTTTAAAATTACATATTACATATTTTAATTTTTTCCCTATTATAATTAAAATTTTATTTTTCTCACGGATAATGTATTTTTATTTTCATTCCTCTTTTATCTTTAATATGAAAATTTTTATAGGCAAATTATCCAAATTTTTATTGGAATCTATGTGATGCTCACTATTTTTATTTTATATTGTAAGAAATGTATAAGACTTTGATTCTTTTTACAAAATTTACAAAATAAGTATTATTCAAGGGTTGTATTTATAACCATGTGGGTGTGTTGAACTTTATGAGGAAATTAACAAAAATGTAAAGATCTACTTAGTCTTTTCAAAACAAGATTTTCCAGTATTATGGTCACTCACTATAATATGCACAACTAAAAAATAAATTTAAGAAAGTTTTTTTCTTGGATGAATGGAGACCTAGTATGAGGGAAAAAGGAGTAAGGAGTTAATAAGGAAACTTTTATTGTGAAAAGGACTGCATATTGGAATAATTTTCTTTGTTCTCTTAAGTTTAATGGCCCTATAGTTGGAGCACTTAGATTGGTTGATGTTGAAAAGAAACCTCCAATGGGATATTGTTGATGCTCCTTTTCGTCATAGAGTCTAAAGACTGAAAAAGGGGAATACCATAGCATAAAAAGATTCATCCTTTGAAGAAACATCAAAAATTGAAAAATGAATAAACAAGGATTTGTTTAAGAATGGGTCACGCAAGTTTCATCATGGTCGCACAAGTATACTTGCGCGCCACATATTGGTCGCACAGGTGACTTGCGTGCCTTGTTTGATTTTCGCCCATGGTCTTCAGTAGCCTATAAATACCCCTTGTGGGCCCCCCATTTCAGAGACGAAAAATTCCAAAAGTAATATTTAAGCTCTCGGCGCCCTAGTCTCTACATGAAGTCTTACGAACACTTATAAGGTAATTTCTTACCTAGAATGGAAGATCTAAAGAGGTGGAACAAGGCCTAAGTGTTGAAATTCATCAACACTTGCACGCCTAAGTGTCTAACCCTTAAGAGAAATGAAGAAACTTGCGCACCACCTTATCCCTTCAACAAAACTTGCACACACACTTTTGGAAGCCTTTAGGGATAATACTAAGGGCTTGAGCCAAGCCTTGCCCAAGTATTACCCTATGGGTTAACCGTCGCATAAGTACACATGTGTCGTGCAAGTATACTTGTGCGACCAATACTTGCGCGCCCCAACAGGACATGCGCACATACCTCTTTTTGGGTTCCCCTCTTGCTTATTCAACTCTTTTCTTCAAATTAACCTCTCCTCTTCAAGATTTAGCCTTCAAAACCCTCTTCAAATCCATTTTTGGCATGGTTCCTTTGTTGGATTCTTTATCTGAAAGGAATTCTGTGGAACATCTCTCAAAACCTAGTGATTTACATATCTTTATGTCACTAAGGTTATAGATTTCATTCATTAAACCTCATACTTTCTGATGAGAAGATATTTAACCTGGGCCTCCTTTTAAGGAGTAAGCCCTAGTCCAAGTTCCCTTAATATGGGCATCCTCCTTAGGAGTAAGCCCCAAGTTCCCTCAATTTGGGCCTCCTTCTCAGGAGTAAGCCCCAAAATCTCAAGTCCCCTTAACCAGGGAATCCTCTTTAGGAGTATTCCCCAGTCATAATTCCTCTTGATCTGGGCTTCCTTATCAGGAATAAAACCTAATCATAAGTCCCGTCTAATTTGGGCATCCTCCTCGGGATTAAGTCCTAAGTTAAGTATCAAAATCTCTATAAATCACACATACCTTTATGAACCTTGTTCTCAGGCTTCTTCTCTGAAGTAAGTCCCGATCTTCATCTATCTGGGAAGTCATACATACATAATCCCCACATCATTTATTATAATTGCATCTTTTGTGGGACAATCATCAGGTTTTACTGATACCTCTTTTTTCTCACACTGGGCATGACTCACGTGAGCTTAAAGCGTAAAAGTAATTATGACATCTTTCTTTGTGTCATCAATAATGCATAAACCTCAAACTTCTTTACTCGAACTACATGGGTTCTGATTCATTTTCTAAATAAGGATACTTAGGTAGCCCATTTGCGGGTACGATCCCAACTCTGAAATAATCCATGTCTTTCTGAACGATAATAAACTTCAAGTGCCCCACTGATTGGATTTAAAACCAGTATGGTTATCATATTGACCAAGAGATTTCTATATAATGTGTTGAAGGATACCATTGACTAAGAATCTCTAACAAATTAAGATGATTCCCTATCAATGAAGACCCTCAAATACATATAAAAGATTCTCTAAATCTCATATATATCAATCATTTATTGTCAGATCTAAAGGAAAGATCATTTTCATACTTGGTAATTTAATAAGGATTCACGAACATAACTCAAATCTATAAATAGAGTCCCAGAGTAAACAATAATTCCCCCCAAAAAGGTGTGATGAGTCTGACCTCCCATCCTCTCGACCAATGAAAATTTTTAAGCCTCATCAGTTCACAACTAATGAGCACTTACCTTTGTAAAGTAGGTCCAAATGGATATAGAATCATTGGATGTTTCTGGTTCTAAGAACAAACCCGTTTGAAACCGATTGGAATGTTTGAACCTTAAAAAAACGGGGTCATCCCCATTTCCAAAGGAAACAAATATATTTATGTAGCTATTGATAGGAAAAAATAGGCAATTTCAAATTATTTTAACATTAAAGAAGATGGGTATAAAGAGTTTTTAAAAATTAATAACAGAATATGGGAAGTGAAACGTCACTAATCATTGCATGTTGTAGGATAAAACTTTAAACCATTTTTTTATGATAATCCTAACATTGATGGTAATGATGAAGTAAACCTGGGTTAGTGAATTGTAACTAGAGATTGATTTTATATATTTTATCTCAAGATAAAATTTTCAAGGAGATAGAAAAATATAATGATTCTTTATACACTCTTGAAACTTATTTGGATAGAAAAACATAAAATTAATGGAACTAATTGATTCATGGGAATATAATGGAACCTAAACTCTTTATTTAATAAAAATAATAACAAATTTTTTAGTTTTACTTATAATGATTCCATCTATAAATGAAATTAGAGGAAATTTTAAAATATCTATACAAATAAATAGAATATACTTGATCAATGAAAAATGAATGAATTGGTGAATTGGTTTATATAATATATATCAAGGATTTTATGTATATATTTAATGATATTGATACCACTAATCCCATCTCATTTATGGATAGTTATGATTAAAAAAAATGGATACATGGGTAAGTGAAAAAATAACTTTGTTTAATAAATGATTATATTTTTTAGGATAACGATTTAACATGGATTGATGTAGCTTTAACATCTACAGTTGAAGAGCTTGATTTTATTTTTAAAGTCTCTACCTCTATGTAATTAATGGAAAATTTTCACCTTATCTTCATTTTGAAGAAGAATAGGAAGAACTTGATTCTAGATAAGGGAGTGAAGAATATGATATTGAAGGAATTCTTGAAGATCTTATTATTAGCAACAATGGTGTTTCTAAGGATGAAAATGAAGAAATTAATTTTATACATTTTATGTTAATTTATATTTATAGGTTTGGTAATTTTTTGACTTAATATGATTGTATTCTTGTAATTTTTTGAAATATTTTTTCATATAATAATGTGTTTTTTTATTTTTTTATTTTTAATATTCCTAATTTATTTTTTATATAAAATATATTCACTATAAATGAAATTTCCATGTGCAGCATCGTGCTTCATATTCCATATCTCTATATATCCTCATTACCACTTTGTATTTTAAACTATAAAAAATTTGGCATAAAGGGGTATATGTTTGAGGTGACTCGATGCACAATTTATGATTTATAAGGTGGAGTAAAAAACATGCAAGGTGCTATAAGAGAGTTGTGGATTTAGTTGGTTATTCCCCTTAGTATTATTTATTATTCTTTCTATATTAATATAGTGTATTTTTGGAGTGGAACTCTCATGTGATTGAGACTTGGAGACTATAAGAGAATATTTCATTGACTAGGCCAATCCGTTCATTCATAGAACACCCGAACTAGCCTGAAACTACACCAAGGTGAAATCATGATCACCCCAGGGTGGAAACAAGCACCAGGTAATTTGATACATACAATGGGAATTACTTCTTCTTGAATAAAAGTAATAGAATGAACAAAAATCTAATGAAAACCCAATATGACCTATTTGTATATCAAACATCCATGGAAAATGATAAATATAGAAATAAACTATAAAGAAGATAATAAATGTTGGAATAAACTCTTATCTCACACCCCAAACATCCTCCCCTATAATGTGAAGATGCAAAAAACCACATTCAGATGCTTTCTCTTAAACTGCCAGCAGTTATCACTATCCTCAGTCTATAGAAAGCGGTAAAAAAATTATTATCCAAATTAAATCATATAAATTTCCACACATCGGAAATTTTATAAAATTAAAAGTAGGTCCTATGAAATTAGGTAATAGGAACACTTGGACAAATGTGATAAATAAAACATAAACTAACCTCAATCCTCAATCGATCACTAAATAACCCTGATACCGAATATTCCACAAGTAAGAGAAATAACTAAATAAAGTCCTAAAATTGAAATTAATATAGGTGTGGACATGAAAACACTTAGTAGGCCACCACCCTCTATGCCACATGTTTTACTTTGAATAAAAGATCCATTTAAAAAAAATTGAAATATAAATAGAAAATAGGTTTTTATTAATCAGTTATATTTAAAACCAATAATATCTCAAAATGTTTTTAAAATATTTCCTATTTATTTATTTTAAATAAAAAAATCACATAAAAACATTTATTTATAAATTACACACACCACATAAGATAAAAACCCTGTATTCTAATCAGAAATTCCACTAAAACTATTTCTTAAAATCTTAAATAAAATCAAAAGTCATGTTTTGAATATAAAGAGTAATTAATAAATACACCATGTCATCAAAGATATAAATATATGAATTGAATTAAAACCAAACCAAGTGCAATATATATAAAGTATATTGGGAAATCAAAACAACCAAGAGGATCCCAATATGTTAATCTACCAAATCAAGGAATAGGTGTCATGGTCATTACCCTATGATTACCAAGTCTAGGTAACCTATAGTAACATAACTAACTAGTTTTGTACTCCCAAATAGTGGAATATACCATCACATCTCTAGCCAATGGAAACCCATAATTACATTACTAGTATAGACAGTGGAAAGGGATCCCTTCCCAACTAAGTTAGCCTACCCTAGAACCTGGGTTCCTAGCGCTAAAATAAATAAAGAGTGAGAAAAAAATTATTACAATCAAGAGTAAAAATAAACAATAAATAGAGTATTAAAAGAATCATATAGAATAAAAAAACAACTCACCGTCTCCATTTACTCCCTCTCAAAGAAAATCCCAAATCATACATCCTCTTAATCCTAGAAAATTTAAAATATGCCCCAATATCCATCGAAAGTATCAATTTAAATCAATGGGATTTGAGAGGGATGCATGTACACACACATATATTTCTGAAACCACTTTAAAGTGAGAAATGAGCCTTTACCAGAAGGGGCTCTGGATGCCAATCCATTTGATAATGGTTTGAAATCCTATTTCAAAGCATTCTTAAAACTTATCCTTTAAATTACATTTGAAAACCACTTTAAAGAAATCAATTATTTATTTATAAAACCCATTTTTAAATCTCAAACATCGTTTATTTATTTAAAACCTTGCCCAAAAGGGGTCAAATTCATTTAAAATATCACTTTTTAACTAAAACAATTATTTAAACAATTATTCATACTTGTAATTTTACATCCCACTTAAAATTCTAAGTATAAATTTTAAATAAAATTAATTTTAAAACAAAGAATATTTTAAAATAGTCAAGTTTTATTTTAAAGATCCATACTAGTGATTTAATTTACACTAGGAATACATAGTTAAATGAAACCAATTTTTAAAATGTTCTTAAATTAGTAAAAATCTATGAATGGGATTGAAAATAAAGTAAAACTTGATTTTCATTCCAAATAATGTTTAAAAATAATAAATGACATTAATAGAAAATTGAAACACGATTTAAAATCCCATGAATTTTTTGGTTCCTAAATTGAAAATAAACATGGGGAAAACACACCTCGAATCAGCTATAGATGGTCCAGAATGTGTTACCTCTAATGAAAGATAACCAATTGAAAAAGAAGGGACCCTAAACCCAAGAATCAATAACCAAAATAAAAATCAAGTCAAAATAATACATAGGGTTTGGTCAATGGTTAGGGATAGAGAAAGTGAGAAAGATGAGAAGAATGAGGGGAGAGGAGTTTATATCTCGAAGAAAGGAAAGTTGGGAGAATGATAGTCTAAAGGTGAGGACTTGATATGGAAATCATGCAAGGGGGTCATCCAGGGTGGGGTATTGCATGGATGAGGAGGAAATAAAGGTTTGAGAGAAGAAAATAATAGGAAATAAAAAGAAGAAAAAAAAGAAAAAAGAAAAAAGATACTTTATATTTTTTTAAATACCTAAGGATCACACATGGTTAGGATGCAAAGTTTATAAACTGTTCATAGGATACTGGTGCCTCAAAAAATATTCCACGTAGTTTTACCTAAGAGATATCATGGTTTTCTAATCATGTACATACTGTTCAAACAATATTCTCCCCTTACAGACCGGAATGTACAGTTGCCGCATAGTTTTCCAAATTGTGTTGGCTAACTATGAAACCCTTAAAATGGTTAAAATTTTAAAAAATCAAAATCAATAAATTATAAAAACATAAAACAAATAAAAACATTAAACATTAAATCAATAAAATTAAAAGTCTACAGTCGCATGAGGGTTTGAAAATTCTCCCCAACATGCCGCTTTCTACCCCCAAAAAGTCTTCAATCAATGGAGAGGGGAATGAAACATAAAGAGCTAGTATACACAACTCATGTGGTAGATAAGTGGGAAAAACTAATTAGAGAAAAAAACAAAATGGATCCATAGAATAGGACCCCTCAACCAAAATATCTAACCCAAATCCTTAAAACAACCAAACCAATCATTTGAAATCGCATAATTTCTCTAAAAACAACATGAACATAGTTTGGTAGAAAACACCCTAGTATGAATCCTAAAGAAAATAAATACCTATACATAGATCCCCAATATTTTAGTACTACTCTAAAATGGAAAAAACAAACCAAGGCACACACCTCGGGATAGAATGACACTAATAATATTCAATTACAACAAAATCCCACCAATTCTCAACCCATCATAGGAAAACTAATCCACCAAGGAACTAAAATCCAATAAAGGAATAACCCAAAGAACACTTATACACCCAAGAAAATAAATCCTAAAGACTACCAAGATCATAACCAAACCAAAAAGGATGACAGTGGATTTATCCTCGGGTCACTACATATAAGAGTGGCCTAGGGTCTCAACAATAGCACTCTAACTTATAGTGAACCAAACAAAACTAGAATAGACACTAGAAAACCTATAAATTCAACCGGTGTCATCCAAACCCTAGGAACTCAAGAATGAACCCAAGGTTCTTCACATATCCTTATATAGATATCCAACCCTCATTAACTATCTAACACACAAACAAACATTAAGGATGAAGCTCCATTCCCAAACATAATAAATACAATAAGGAAACCAATATTCCTCAAGAAATGATCAAACATACTAAAGGAAATATATAATAAATAATTACCTCAAAACCATAACATAACCACACAAATCAAGAAGGGTATACCCAAATAATTAGGCGGTCCGTATAAAATAACACCCATCACCTACTATAAATGAACCGTCCACTAAATTCCCAAATCTCAACTTGCTCTACAACCATTAAACAAGGGAATAATATGAGGTTTGAGAGGAAAGGGTACTAAGTCCATAAATATATTTATAGTCTTGGTAGAAATTGAAATAGAATATATCTACCAAAAATTAAAGAGAAATTACTAATAGGATCATCCTAGGAGACTAACACTATACTATTTTCCATGACTGTTCTAGGAGGAAGAATTTTAAATAGTGCAAGATATGAACTCATTCAATTCATGTCTCATAGCATAGAACCAATAGTACCCTAATGAAGGGGAAAACCCAAGAATATAAACTCCCAAAACAAAACACACCACTCACATATTTTAAAACACATTTCTCTTAAAAATCACCAACTTACAATAAATAGTTTTACAACATTACACTTGATTCAAAATATAAATAAATTATTTCATAATTTTATTACCATCTAAAATAATTTTCAAATTAAATGGGTTCATTTTAAAACCCTTCCATAAAACTCAAAATCTTTCCAAAATATTTCTCTCAAAAACCCATAATTAAATTGACCATTTTAAAATATATTTTTAAGAAACAAGCAATTAGTTTTAAAAAACCCCACTAAAACCAATTTTAAATTCAAAATTTTCATAGAAAACAAGATAATCCTACTTTTTACAAAAAATAAAAATTTTCAATTTTCAATTACATCTAAAACAACATAAAATTACACATAAAAATCAATCCATTAACATTAGACATCATTATCCTCTCTTTAGTTCCCCTCTATCAAGGGAAAATCACTTTAGGAGAAATTTTCGGATAAAAATAGGTTTATAAAAATTCCAGAATAAAATATAAAACTTCTTGAGGGTTTAGTGGAGTCCTCAGAACTATCCACATAGGAACCACATGGTTGGCCACACCATGGGGATTAACTGTGTACCTCTAGCTCTTCAACCACAATTACCTCAAGATCACACAAATTCCCAAATTATATACATATTATTGGGAATTTAAACATCATTCTCATATCAATCACATTAAATAAATAACCCCAACTATCCCTAGGAACTTGAGGTTCCAAATTTAAGATAGTTTGTGATTATCCCCCTAACATGTACCTCTCAATTTCTAATAACCTAACTCTACACAATCCTTACTACCCAAATATAAAATGGTGTTTTCAAACTTAGGTACTCTAAAGAACCTAAGGTTCTAGTAATATTTTTCACAGACTATCCAAATCCTTCCATCCATCAAACACCTAAACTAGCCGACGACTATGCCAAGGAACATTCTCGATCATCCCAGGGTGGCGTAAAGAACCAGAGAATCAGATACATACAATGAGAATAAATTCACCCTTGACATAGAGTAAAAGTAAAATCATAAATATAATAAAAAATAGCATGACCTACCCATATATCATACATATATTCCAAATAAAATATAAATGAAAAGAGTATAAAGAAGATAAAAAATACAGGAATAGACTCTCAACTCACACCCAAACACCCTCCCCTTTAATGAAAATATGCACTAAAAAACTGACTCTAGTCACCTTTACTTTAACCACCTATAGTTATCATTACCCTCCGTTTGTAGAAAGTGGTAAAATACTAATTAGATAAAGTAAATCATATAATGTTCCACACACCATAAGTTCTATAAAATTAAAATCAAGCCTTGTGAAATCATGTAATGGGCACACTTGGATGAATGTGAGAAATAAAATAAGAAATAACCTAAATTCTCAATAGATCACTAACTATACTAGATAAAAAATGTTCCCCAAGAGTGATAATGAACTGAATAGATTTCTAAAAAATAAATGAATATAGGTGTGAACATGAAAATGCTCAGTAGGCCACCAACCTCCTTGCCAAGTGCTTAAATTTTTATAAAAGTCCTATTTAATGTTTGTTTGAAATATAAATAGAAAATTGGTTTTTATTTCTTAGTTATATATAAAAATAATAATAGCTCAAATGGTTAGGAAATATTTTTGATTTATATTTATTAAATGAAAAGAATCACTTAAAAATTTATTTAGAAATTACACATAATACATAAGATAAAAACCCTTTATTTTCTTTAGAAATTTTATTAAAAATAATTTCTTAAGATCTTATATAAAATGAATATAAAATATATAAATATAGAGGAATAAATAAATTCACCATGTCATCAAAGTGACAAATATAATAATTAAAGGAAAACTAAACTAGGTGTTATACATATCAAGTACAGAGGGAAATCAAAAGAAATAGGATAATCCCCATATGTTAATCAACAAAATGAAGGAATGGTTGCCATTGGATTTTACCTATGTTCACATAGGCTAGTTAACATAGAATAATATCACTAAATAAGTTTTTGCCCTAAATTATTGAGCTATACCATAACATCACTGGCCAGTGGAAAACCACATTTACTTTACTAGCATAGCCAGTGGAAAGGGAAACCATGTCAACTAAGTTGTCCTACATGAAAACCTAAGATCCCAGGACCAAAATAAATAAATTTTGATCAAGAAATGATTAAAACCAATTTCAATAATAAATAATAAATAGAGAAATACAACAACCAACACTAATAATAATCAACAACTCACCATCACATCTAGCTCCCTCTAAAGAAAAATCCCAAAGCACACATCTACAGAATCATAAAAAATATAAAACATGTCCCAAGGGACACTGATTAGCCAATATAAACACATATTTTGATTACATTGTAATGGTATTAAATGTTTATTTTTGATCTTATGGGCCTGAGTTAGTGGATTTTAATTTTGAACATCCATTCTCAGCATTTGTGCACTTCATGCCTAATATGCACCAATTTAGGCCCAATGTTTCATCTGATTTAAAACAATGTAATTATCCATATTTTAATTTGATATTTTAGGAAATGGATATAAACTTAAATATGAACATTTTTTATTGAGGGATCAATGGAGGATTCATAAAGGATGATGATGATTTTTGGCGAAGAAAGGAAACAATTCTGGAGAAGGAAGATTGGATATCATCCCACTGATCGGACTGTGGGGCCCACAATACAGGCCCAATGAAGCCCAAAATTTATATAAGACTAGAAGACATATAGGGGAACAAATACTTATTCTGGAGATAGTGCTAATACGTCCTCAATGGTGGTTATTAAGGCGTCCCAAGTTGAAGAGTTAATTTTGGGCCAGATTCTGCATCCCAGACAAACACCCCACTATTGCAATCATATCTCCCGAACCAAAAGGTATTTTGGGCTGAACTTTTACATGATGTTTCGGGACATCCGGGGATTCATTTAAGTCTTCTAGTGCCTACTCAAATTCGGCCTTATAGAAGGTCCGTTAGGCGCGTCTTTCCGGTGGATGCAATCTGGCTGCAACTTCGGGGCAAGAAGTGGAAAAGTCTCTCATCATTAATGTCCCACCCATCTTTTCCCAACATAATTAATTAAAGGTACATGGGATGTTGGGGGCTCGGACAAGGCGTCATGTTTTCCTATTTAAGGCAGTAGTGGTGGAGGATTTAGGTATCTTGGTGCTTTCTTTTCATTGTAATGTTATTATGCCAATTTGCCTTTGTAATGTTCTTCCTTCTCATGTAAGTTGTTCGAATCACCTTAGTCTTCAATAAAAGTTATTCTTCTTCTCTTGTTCTGTTTTTCTCCTTATCACCTTGATACCGTTTCCTCAAGGTGTGAATTTATTCACACCAAACCTTGTGATTTCGTTCACACAATGGTGGAGTGATCGTTTCATTGTTTTATTTTTCTTCTCCAATCCCGCTTCTTTAAGTCGACTTCCCGCTTCTATTTATTGAATAGAATAAATGGAGGGCTAAACCCTTATGGGTTGGTCCTAGGGAGTTGCATTGGGGAAGATTGGATGTTATTTTATGATCCTAAATTCTGTAATAATTTCATTATTTTAAGATTTCCATTTGATGATTTATTTTCTTCTTCATCTTTGCCAACTTTAACAATGACACATTTCGAGTGCTAGTGCGATCAAATTCCTTGGAGTGATCATTAAATTGATCCTAAAAGTTCATTTGTGATTAGCCTTAGAATGGTGTAGGGATTAAATTGGTGAATGATGTTGAGGAATTATATCATTTTTTTGGATACATCTTGAATTAGTGAAATGAATGTTATAAGAAAATAAATGCATCCAATCTAACCCTAGTAACAAATTAGGATCAACCCATCTCCATTAATTGTGTTAGACTAAGTAATTGTATGTTTTAATTTATTTTCTTTAGATTAAATTAGTAGTTATTAAAATCAAATCAATCCAAATAGTTGGCCACTCCATAGCCAAATCCTTCCAGAATCAAAGTGTCTCTCGGTTTTTTCTTCGGTCCCTGTGGATTCGACCCCTACCTGTACTACAACGACCGCATACCTGTAGGGTAAATTTGGGCACAACCAAATTTTGGCGTCGTTTCCGGGGACCCAAGTAAGTTATCTTATACACTATCATCCTTTTCTCACCCCATGTTCTCTATTCTCACCCTATCTCTCTTATCTTTACCCCTTTCTATTTGTGTGTTTCCTGAGAATCTAGAATCAAACTTTTTGTCTTCTCCCATGTAGTATCTTCCAAATCCCCATGTCACAAACTCATGCTGGAATCAAATGGAAATTCAATATTGGGAAGCCCCTAAATTACAAAATTTCTTTGATCAACCCTTGAATGATTACCCCGCACCCGATGAGATGTACAATCAATGGGATAATGAATGTTTAAATGATCAATTTCCTTCCCTCTCAAGGATGATTGAAGAGTCTAATCTTAGTGAAGTCCATAATGTTAAACATCCCATCCTATCTATTCCTCAATCATTTCTTGAAAAATTTTGTAATCAAATGGAGATAATGAATTCTGAGGTTTCATCTTTGAGGTTAGAACTACAAAACTTTAAAACATGTGAAGAACCCACTTTAGAGTCTGGGAAATCAGAGTTAGATAATGAAGTGAATTGTTCAAGTAATTTTGAAAGTCAAGATAAAGAGTGTTTAAATCAGGAGGAAATTGAATTTTTGAATTCCAAAGATAATAACCTGACATCATGGATTGAGTTTCCTGAACGTGGCTCCATTAGTGAATTTTTAGGACCACTGATCACTGAAAAATTAGGAGAAATCCCAAACATTGATCCCATACCTACTCCTATAATTCAAATGGACACTTTTGGGGATGAATCATATTTTTACAAGGAACCAATTCATTCTAATGTCTTTGGATAAGAAACTAATTTTCATTCAAATTTCCAATATTCTTTAGAAAATTTCAACCAACCCGAACTCAAAATCATTGTCCTTCCTTCCCCACTTGAGTATCCCATCATTTTTGATAAACAAGAGCTTGGGGTTTTCATTCATTCATCTCATGAAACCCACAAAGGGGGGTTGATCTTTGATTTATTAGGAAAGACTACAGAAGAAAAAATATCAACCATTTCTGATATTCCTTGGATTTTCCCATTCATTTTAGAAAATAGGATTGTTCATGAATTAAATTCCAAAACTTCTTACCAACCACAAGGGATACACATTCTCAATCATGTTGAAGTAGAGAAATATGGGGTCATTAAAATTTTTAATGTTGGAATTGGCTAAGTTGGGGGGGTTCAAGTCGTGCTAAAGACTTTAAATTAAGCACTGCACGGGAGGCAACCTGCGGTTTTCATGTTTTATTTCATTTAATTAGTACCTCGGACTGTTGACCTGTTCTTCTTTTAGGAGTAAGGATGGGTATGAAAGGGGAGCACCATATTCACCCATGTCACGTGGTGTGATCCTTGAGTAATACCTTACCCAGAAAATTAAGAGAAGACAATGTATCATCAGTTTGTTTTATTTATGTTTTTGTAGGTTAAAAAAAATTAGACTGTTGACATGTTCTTCTTTTATGAGTATGGATGGGTATGAAAGGAGAGCACCGTATTCATCCGTGTCACACGGTGTGATCCCTGAGTAATACCTTACCCGGAAAATATAAAGAATACAATGTATCATCAGTTTGATTTTTAAAATTAAAAAAAAGGAAACCCATAAAAATGTTGATACTTGGTTTTAAATAAATTGTTGTGTTGTTTGTTTTGTCTGGTTTGTTCTTCTTTGTATAGTTCAGGGACTATTTTGGGTGATACATATTCGATCAAGGAGGTGCATACATCTCCCAAGAGATCAAAAGAGTAATCTGGAGCATCATGAACTTCAAATTCAAAAATCAGGTGAATCTGTTCCATGTTTATCATTTTCAATTTCCTCTTTGAACTCCTCACCTCTACCCCTTCTAATCTTTCTTTTCCTTAAACACTGGGGACAGTGTTATTTTAAGTTGGCGGGAGATGAAATTAACATTTTGATCTTGTGTACTAAAAAAATTAAATGCGTGGAAGGAAATATTTCATTAACCTTGAACATGATAAAAAACATTACAAACTCTGAAATTGGATATCAAATAATTTTCCATGCCTTGATTCTGATTTTAATGCAAGTTTATGTTCATGTGCATAGTTATTGGAAAGTGCGGTTGTCTGATGTGATTTTTCACTGTTATATTTTCATCCATTTAATAAAAAAACACAATTCACATCCTCTATATTTTGGGGTTTTAGTTTGAGTTCTTGGGGATCCATAATAAATAGCATAGGATTGGCGATCATTTTAATTTTAACATGAGTATTCAAAAAAAATAAATTGTGCGTAGAGCAATGAATTAACCTAATGTGTGGCTTTTGGTACTTGGGGATCGTGACTCTATAGTTTTCTGGCCCAGAGTTGGGCATTTTATCTCTATTTGTGGTAATTTGAATTTGTTTTTGATTGAGTTAACTCGAGATGATGCCCGAGTATGTGAGCTTCACTTGGTGCCCTAAGGTCTTTGAGCCTGGGAGTCATCGGCAAAGTCTGGCTACATGGGTTGACTCGATTAAGTTCAATTTCAATTACCATGGAAAATTTGAAAAAAAAACCAAAAAAAAGAAAATAAAAAAATGAGTACTCATCTTATTATTAAAATTTGATTGCTCCTAGTGCTTCCATCTTTTCTCCCTCGGATGGAAATGAACCCCCATGTCTATTGTGACGCACAACACTTCATCATGCTTAATTGAATTTGGATGAAATGTGGCAATGAATTTGAACAAAGGAATGGGCTTGGGCTTGAGATATGCCTGTGGACATAGTTTGTTTTAAATGATTTTTATGGGTTTCATAATTGTTTGGTATGTGATCTTTGGGTGAGAAATGTGTATTAAAATGTTTTTGGAAAAGGTCATTCGAATTTCATTTTTGTGAGACATATTTTGCTCGGGACTAGCAAAACTCAAGTTGGGGGGTGTGATTAGCCAATATAAACACATATTTTGATTACATTTTAATGGTATTAAATTTTTATTTTTGATCTTATGGGCCTGAGTTAGTGGATTTTAATTTTGAACATCCATTCTCAGTATTTGTGTACTTCATGCCTAATATGCACCAATTTAGGACCAATGTTTCATCTGATTTAAAACAATGTAATTATACATATTTTAATTTGATATTTTAGGAAATGGATATAAACTTAAATATGAACATTTTTTATTCAGGTATCAATGGAGGATTCATAAAGGATGATGATGATTTTTGGCGAAGAAAGGAAACAATTCTGGAGAAGTCAGATTGGATATCATCCCACTGATCGGACTATGGGGCCCACAATACAGGCCCAATTAATCCCAAACTTTATAGAAGACTATAAGACATATAGGGGAACAAATACTTCTTCTGTATCTAGTGCTAATTCGTCCTCAATGGTGGTGATTAAGGCATCCCAAGTTGAAGAGTTAATTTTGGGCCAGATTCTGCGGCCCAGAAAAACAGCCCACTAGTTCAATCATATCTCCCTAACCACAAAGTATTTCGGGATGAAATTTTACATGCTGTTTGGGTCCATCAGGGGATTCATTTAAGTCTTCTAGTGCCTACTCAAATTCGGCCTTCTAGGAGGTCCTTTAGGCACGTATTTACGGTGGATGCAAGCTGGATGCAACTTCGGGGCAAGAAGTGGAAAAGTCTCTCATCATTAATGTTCCACCCACCTTTTCCCAACATAATTAATTAAAGGAACATGGGATGTTGGGGGCTCGGAAAAGGCTTCATGTTTTCCTATTTAAGGCAGTAGTGGTGGAGGATTTAGGTATCTTGGTGCTTTCTTTTCATTGTAATGTTATTATGCCAATTTGCCTTTGTAATGTTCTTCCTTCTCATGTAAGTTGTTCGAATCACCTTAGTCTTCAATAAAAGTTCTTCTTATTCTCTTGTTATGTTATTCTCCTTATCACCTTGATACCGTTTCCTCAAGGTGTGAATTTATTCACACCAAACCTTGTGATTTTGTTCACACAACGGTGGAGTGATCGTTTCATTGTTTTATTTTTCTTCTCCAATCCCGCTTCTTTAAGTCGACTTCCCACTTCCATTTATTGAATAGCATAAATGGAGGGCTAAACCCTTATGGGTTGGTCCTAGGGAGTTGCATTGGGGAAGATTGGATGTTATTTTATGATCCTAAATTCTGTAATAATTTCATTATTTTATGATTTCCATTTGATGATTTATTTTCTTCTTCATCTTTGCCAACTTTAACAATGACACATTTCGAGTGCTAGTGTGATCCAATTCCTGGGAGTGATCATTAAATTGATCCTACAAGTGCATTGGTGATTAGCCTTAGAATGGTTTAGGGATTAAATTGGTGAATGATGTTGAGGAATTATATCATTTTTTCGGATACATCTTGAATTAGTGAAACGAATGTTATAAGAAAATAAATGCATCCAATCTAACCCTAGTAACAAATTAGGATCAACCCATCTCCATTAATTGTGTTAGACTAAGTAATTGTATGTTTTAATTTATTTTCTTTAGATTAAATCAGTAGTTATTAAAATCAAATCAATCCAAATATTTGGCCACTCCATAGCCAAATCCTTCCAGAATCAAAGTGTCTCTCGGTTTCTTCTTCGGTCCCTGTGGATTCGACCCCTACCTATACTACAACGACCGCATACCTGTAGGGTAAATTTGGGCGCAACTAAATTTTGGAATCGTTTCCAGGGACCCAAGTAAGTTATCTTAGACACTATCATCCTTTTCTCACCCCACGTTCTCTATTCTCACCCTATCTCTCTTATCTTTACCCCTTTCTATTTGTGTGTTTCCTGAGAATCTAGAATCAAAATTTTTGTCTTCTCCCATGGAGTATCTTCCAAATCCCCATGTCACAAACTCATGTTGGAATCAAATGGAAATTCAATATTGGGAAGCCCCTAAATTACAAAATTTCTTTGATCAACCCTTGAATGATTACCCCGCACCCGATGAGACGTACAATCAATGGGATAATGAATGTTTAAATGATCAATTTCCTTCCCTCTCAAGGATGATTGAAGAGTCTAATCTTAGTGAATTCCATAATGTTAAACATCCCATCCTATATATTCCTCAATCATTTCTTGAACAATTTTTTAATCAAATGGAGATAATGAATTCTGAGGTTTCATCTTTGAGGTTAGAACTACAAAACTTTAAAACATGTGAAGAACCCACTTTAGAGTCTGGGAAATCAGAGTTAGATAATGAAGTGAATTGTTCAAGTAATGTTGAAAGTCAAGATGAAGAGTGTTTAAATCAGGAGGAAATTGAATTTTTGAATTCCAAAGATAATAACCTGACATCATGGATTGAGTTTCCTGAATGTGGCTCCATTAGTGAATTTTTAGGACCACCGATCACTGAAAAATTGGGAGAAATCCCAAACATTGAGCCCATACCTACTCCTATAATTCAAGTGGACACTTTTGGGGATGAATCATATTTTTACAAGGAACCAATTCATTCTAATGTCTTTGGAGAAGAAACTAATTTTCATTCAAATTGCCAATATTCTTTTGAAAATTTCAACCAACCCTAACTCAAAATCATTGTCCTTCCTTCCCCACTTGAGTATCCCATCATTTTTGATAAACGAGAGCTTGGGGTTTTCATTCATTCATCTCATGAAACCCACAAAGGGGGGTTGATCTTTGATTTATTAGGAAAGACTACAGAAGAAAAAATATCAACCATTTCTGATATTCCTTGGATTTTCCCATTCATTTTAGAAAATATGATTGTTCATGAATTAAATTCCAAAACTTCTTACCAACCACAAGGGATACACATTCTTAATCATGTTTAAGTAGAGAAAGATGGGGTCATTAAAATTTTTAAAGTTGGAATTGGCTAATTTGGGGGGGTTTAAGTCGTACTAAAGACTTTAAATTAAGCACTGCACGGGAGGTAACCTGCGGTTTTCATGTTTTATTTCATTTAATTAGTACCTCGGACTGTTGAACTGTTCTTCTTTTATGAGTAAGGATGGGTATGAAAGGGGAGAACCATATTCACTCGTGTCACGTGGTGTGATCCTTGAGTAATACCTTACCCAGAAAATTAAGAGAAGACAATGTATCATCAGTTTGTTTTATTTATGTTTTTTTAGGTTAAAAAAAATTAGACTGTTGACATGTTCTTCTTTTATGAGTATGGATGGGTATGAAAGGGGAGCACCGTATTCATCCATTTCATGCAGTGTGATCCCTGAGTAATACCTTACCCGGAAAATATAAAGAAGACAATGTATCATCAGTTTGATTTTTAAAATTAAAAAAAAGGAAACCCATAAAAATGTTGATACTTGGTTTTAAATAAATTGTTGTGTTGTTTGTTTTGTCTGGTTTGTTCTTCTTTTTATAGTTCAGGGACTATTTTGGGTGATACATATTCGATCAAGGAGGTGCATACATCTCCCAAGAGTTCAAAAGAGTAATCTGGAGCATCATGAACTTCAACTTCAAAAATCAGGTGAATCTGTTCCATGTTTATCATTTTCAATTTCCTCTTTGAACTCCTCACATCTACCCCTTCTAATCTTTCTTTTCTTTAAACACTGGGGACAGTGTTATTTTAAGTTGGGGGGAGATGAAATTAACATTTTGATCTTGTGTACTAAAAAAATAAAATGCGTGGAAGGAAAAATTTCATTAACCTTGAACATGATAACAAACATTCCAAACTCTGAAATTGGATATCAAATAATTTTGCATGCCTTGATTCTGATTTTAATGCAATTTTATGTTCATGTGCATAGTTATTGGAAAGTGCGGTTGTCTGATGTGATTTTTCACTGTTATATTTTCATCCATTTAATAAAAAAAACACAATTCACATCCTCTATATTTTGGGGTTTTAGTTTGAGTTCTTGGGGATCCATAATAAATAGCATAGGATTGGCGATCATTTTAATTTTAACATGAGTATTCAAAAAAAATCAATTGTGCGTAGAGAAATGAATTAACCTAATGTGTGGCTTGAGGCACTTGGGGATCGTGACTTCATAGTTGTCTGGCCCAGAGTTGGGCATTTTATCTCTATTTGTGTTAATTTGAATTTGTTTTTGATTGAGTTAACTCGAGATAATGCCCGAGTATGTGATCTTCACTTGGTGCCCTAAGGTCTTTGAGCCTGGGAGTCATCGGCAAAGTCTTGCTACATGGGTTGACTCGATTAAGTTCAATTTCAATTACCATGGAAAAATTGCAAAAAAAACCAAAAATAAAAAAAATAAAAAAATGAGTACTCATCTTATTATTAAAATTTGATTGCTCCTAGTGCTTCCATCTTTTCTCCCTCGAATGGAAATGAACCCCCATGTCTATTGTGACGCACAACACTTCATCATGCTTAATTGAATTTGGATGAAATGTGGCAATGAATTTGAACAAAGGAATGGGCTTGGGCTTGAGATATTCCTGTGGACATAGTTTTTTTTAAATGATTTTGATGGGTTTCATAATTGTTTGGTATGTGATCTTTGGGTGAGAAATGTGTATTAAAATGTTTTTGGAAAAGGTCATTCGAATTTCATTTTTGTGAGACATATTTTGCTCGGGACTAGAAAAACTGAAGTTGGGGGGTGTGATTAGCCAATATAAACACATATTTTGATTACATTTTAATGGTATTAAATGTTTATTTTTGATCTTATGGGCCTGAGTTAGTGGATTTTAATTTTGAACATCCATTCTCAGCATTTGTGCACTTCATGCCTAATATGCACCAATTTAGGCCCAATGTTTCATCTGATTGAAAACAATGTAATTATCCATATTTTAATTTTATATTTTAGGAAATTGATATAAACTTAAATATGAACATTTTTTATTCAGGGATCAATAGATAATTCATAAAGGATGATGATGATTTTTGGCGAAGAAAGGAAACAATTCTGGAGAAGGAAGATTGGATATCATCCCACTGATCGGACTGTGAGGCCCACAATACAGGCCCGCTGAAGCCCAAAATTTATATAAAACTATAATACATATAGGGGAACAAATAATTCTTCTGGATCTAGTGCTAATTCGTCCTCAATGGTGTTGATTAAGGCGTCCCAAGTTGAAGAGTTAATTTTGGGCCAGATTCTGCGGCCCAGAAAAACAGCCCACTATTTAAATCATATCTCCCGAACCACAACGTATTTTGGGCTGAAATTTTACATGATGTTTGGGGACATCCGGGGCTTCATTTAAGGATTCTAGTGGCTACTCAAATTCGTCCTTCTAGAAGGTCCTTTAGGCGCATCTTTCCGGTGGATGCAAGCTGGCTGCAACTTCGGGGCAAGAAGTGGAAAAGTCTCTCATCATTAATGTTCCACCCACCTTTTCCCAACATAATTAATTAAAGGCACATGTGATGTTGGGGGATCGGCCAAGGCTTCATGTTTTCCTATTTAAGGTAGTAGTGGTGGAGGATTTAGGTATCTTGGTGCTTTCTTTTCATTGTAATGTTATTATACCAATTTGCCTTTGTAATGTTCTTCCTTCTCATGTAAGTTGTTCGAATCACCTTAGTCTTCAATAAAAGTTCTTCTTCTTCTCTTGTTCTGTTCTTCTCCTTATCACCTTGATACCGTTGCCTCAAGTTGTGAATTTATTCACACCAAACCTTGTGATTTCGTTCACACAACGGTGGAGTGATCGTTTCATTGTTTTATTTTTCTTCTCCAATCCCACTTCTTTAAGTCGACTTCCCGCTTCCATTTATTGAATTGCATAAATGGAGGGCTAAACCCTTATGGTTTGGTCTTAGGGAGTTTCATTGGGGAAGATTGGATGTTATTTTATGATCCTAAATTCTGTAATAATTTCATTATTTTAATATTTCCATTTGATGATTTATTGTCTTCTTCATCTTTGCCAACTTTAACAATGACACATTTCGAGTGCTAGTGCGATCCAATTCCTTGGAGTGATCATTAAATTGATCCTACAAGTGCATTGGTGATTAGCCTTAGAATGGTGTAGGGATTAAATTGGTGAATGATGTTGAGGAATTATATCATTTTTTGGATACATCTTGAATTAGTGAAACGAATGTTATAAGAAAATAAATGCATCCAATCTAACCCTAGTAACAAATTAGGATCAACCCATCTCCATTAATTGTGTTAGACTAAGTAATTGTATGTTTTAATTTATTTTCTTTAGATTAAATCAGTAGTTATTAAAATCAAATCAATCCAAATAGTTGGCCACTCCATAGCCAAATCCTTCCAGAATCAAAGTGTCTCTCAGTTTCTTCTTCGGTCCCTGTGGATTCGACCCCTACCTGTACTACAACGACCGCATACCTGTAGGGTAAATTTGGGCGCAACCAGACACCATCAATATCAATTAAAACCAATGGTTTATGAGAGGGATAAATACAAACACATTTTAAAAACCAATTTAAAGTGACAAGAAATCCTTTATAAAAAGAGGCTCAGGATGCCAAGTTATTTTCTAATGGTTTGAAATCATATTTCAAACCATTATTAAAACTTACCAATTAAATACCATTTAGAAAACCTTTTAAATAAATTAATTCTATTTTTATTAAACCACTCTTAAAATATTGAAAATCCTTTATTTATTTAAACCTAATCCTAAAAGTGGACAAATTCATTTTAAATTTCACATTTTAATTAAAAATATTCTTTGAAAATTTATTCATACTCAGCGTTCGAAGTCCCTATTGAAATGATATGTAAAAACATAAAAAATTAATTCAAAAACCCAAGACCATTTAAATAGATTCAAATTTAATATTTAAATATCCACACGAGTGATTTAAATTATACTAATCATGCACATTTAAATGAATCCAATTTTCAATATGTTCCAAAATTAGTAAAACTCTCTCTACTGGAATGAAAATCGAGTGATGATTTATTTTCATTCTAATTAATATTTAAAAATTAAAAATACAACTATTATAAAATTGAAACTTAATTTAAAATCCCAATAAATTCATGGTTCCTAAATTCGAAAATAATCATGGGTAAAAAATACCTTCGATCGATAGTCGATGGTCCAAAATACATTGCCTCTGATGAATAATTCCCATGAAAGAAATAAGGGACCCTCCCAAAACCTAGAATCAAGAACCAAAATCAAAATCTAGTTTAAACACTACCTAGGGTCTAGCCTAGGGTGATACATATCAAGGAATAAGGAAAAAGTGAGAAGAGAAGAATGAGGAGAGATGAGTCTAAAAATTGAAGAATTGCTCAATAATTGGTGGAATGTAGGGAGAAAAACGGTTCAGGGTTATGGCTGAGAGAGGTGCATCAGCTGGATTCAAGGTTGTTCTTTGCTGGAAATTGAGTATGGTTTGTGTTTGTTGTTAATCCTCATTGGGTTGATTAAGGAGTTTGTAAGGGATGTGGTCTTATGATTAAGGTTGAAAGCAGTATTGAAGGTGTCATAGCTTTCCAGTGTTTTCCAAAAAAAATTGGCCTCAAAATAAGGAGTCTATTTTTTGAAAAAAAAGTTTTCCATAAAGGCTGTATGCAGAATAAGATTTTTGGAACAGTTCATGGATCATGAAATATGGTACATGAAATGGAAAACCACAAACCACATTGTGGGAACTATTTACATAATGAAAAATTGTATGTGGACCATATAGGAGGAATGGTTCGTGAATAAAAGGAGGTTCACTGGAAGGTCGTTGGTTTGTAAAACGCAAACCATTGGTGGAATGGGGTGTTGTTCACAAAAATGAGGTGGAGTTTTGAGAACCCATGAAGGGCGTCATTTTCAGAAACAAGAAGGTGATTTATATGGTAGTATAGGGAAAATGGCTGTTTGTAGACCGTGTAATGAATATGGTTCAAAAAAGATACACAGTACGTGGTAAAGGCGGTGTCGTATTGAAGATTTGGTAAATCTTTTTTTAAAGGATTATATAGATCTATTTGCCTATATAAGGATTATTAATACCTTTATTTGAGTGCGACACTGAGATTAAAAATTTGGGTATGAATTCGGTGAAGTATAGAGTTGTTCATGGGAAGAAAACCCCGCAAAAGAGACTTTGATTATAAATTTGGAAGGAATTCAGTGAAATCTAGAATGGTTCATGGAAGAAGGTTTTCAGAACATTGTTCGCGGAATATGGTTCATAAAAGATAGTTTGCATAGCAGGATTTGGTCCATATAGAAGAAACAGTATGAGGAAATAGTACGCGAAAGTGGTATACTGAAGTGGTATGTAAAAGCGGTGTGTAGAACCAGTATGCGAACATGGTTTGGGAAGGTAGTATGTGGTCATGGTTTGCAAAGGAATTACGTGGAGCACTCGCAGTATGCAGTACAGTGCAGTATGCGAAGAAAGAAGGCCATTTCATAGAGGAAGTATGTAGAGAACTCACAATACGTGGTGCAGTGTGGTACACAGAAGAGTAAGGTCAGTTCTTGGAGGAAAAGTTCACAAATGAGAAGTATGCGGAACAACATATTATATTTTTAGGGGAAAACATGACTTCAACAGAGCATATATCTATAATTGAAAATATATGATTTTATTTCAACCTTTTAAATCATCCTCTAAGTCAATAAAATGATTTCATATTCTTCCCAATGTAGTGAATAAGGGGAAGTCAATGAAATTGATCTAAGGGATACAGTGTGATATCCCTAAAACCTTGTAAAGATAGTGTTCCTGGCACATAGTGGTTGTGCTAAACTTCTATACTCCATAACTAGTGAAGATTCATGGAATTTGGTACGACTGACAACCAGTCTACATATGCTCTTTGGACGCATCCCTTAGTGTTTAACCAAGTAAAATTTTTGTGTCTTTGTTAGGCATGTGATTGTTTGTTTTCTTCTCTTTATCATCAGATAGGTTTAACAGGTTCCTACCAATGTGGGAATAAGATCTATCTGTTTAAAAAAAAGTTAACACCCTCATTCACCCCTCCCCTCTCAGGGTGTTTCGTGGTGCTTTAAGTTGTATAAGAGGGTAAATGTTGATGGAGTTAAATCTCCAACTTCATTTATATAATGTATAATATAATAAATGTTAGGGGAATACCCCTCTTTGATGGAATAAACTTTCAGATCTGGAATAATATGATGAGATCTCATCTAAGATTTCTTGGAATGGAAGTCCTATTTTCCATTGCACGAGGAATATAGTTCACTGATCCAACTAGGATGTTTATGACTGATATAGATAGGAAAATTCTTGATATCTATGCCAAAGAACAGAATGACCTCACTATAGCTCTTTTTGGTCATATATATATAAAGTTGATGAACTATACATCATCAAAGTTTATTTGGAAAAAATTGGAGAATATTTATAAAGGTGATAGTAAAGTGAAGGAGGTGGAAGTACAAGTTTTTCACAATATGTTTGATGATATAAATATGTATACTAGAGAAAATCTAGATACCTTTTTCAATAGAATTAATGAAGTCATTGGAATAATATGAGGAGTTGTTGAAGAAATCCAATACATTGATATTTTAAATAAAATCTTGAGAAGACTTCCACATATTTACAATGAAAATGTGTCATACCTTGAAGAAAGGGGATATTTCCAAACTTTATTTGGATGATCTAATGAGCAACCTAGTGGCATATGAGATGAGAGTCAAACCAAAAGATGTAACAACTCAAGTACGAAATGAAATGGCATTCAAATCCATGGACAAAATTGAAATTTCAAGAGATAGTATTGATTAAGATAATTAGGAAAAAGAAATTATTTCCCTTATTTCCAAGAAATTAAATAATGGAAAAGGGAAATTTAAAGTCAATTTACCTCTATCTTACTTTTTTTGGTAGATTTGGATACATTTCCTCTCGGTGTACAAGAAAGTTTGATGATGAAGTAAGAGAATATAGAGACATACAGAAACATCATAAAAGGTTTTTTAAAAAGGGAGAATTCAAGTCTAGTAATAAACTATAGAGAAAGATTTTTTTTATTAAGAATAATGTGATGATAGTGAATTATTTGAGGAAGAATAACCATAATTTAAATTTGGAACTCATGCGTCAATGATGGATACTATTGAAAAATCAGAACCATCGGGAGATAAATCTAGAGACAATCAATTGACCACTGCTTTCAATCACAAGTTTCAACTCAAGCATGTTTTTGGTAAGCTTGAGAATCAATACAAGAGATTAAAAAAGTGGAAAGAAATTGTGGAAGAGTCATTGGAATATGTTGATATATTGGAAGCTGAAATTTATTGACTTGAGGAAGTAGTAAAGAAACATTCAATAACCTTTGAAAGGTCAGAAGATATTGTTGAACTAAAGCTTATAATTGAAGAATAGTAAAAGGTCATTAATGACCTTACCTCAATATTATAGGAGAATTAAAAAATTATTGAGGGACTTCAAGAATAAGTTGTTACTCTTAGGAGTAAACTTGAAAGTGAATCAACTCCAAAATAAACAAAGAATAAAATTTAGTTTCGAAAATTCTCAAATGTGAAACTTTTAGAGAGAGCTAAGTGTGGTTCTAATGGAGTTGAAAAATCTCTAAATGATAAAAGATCCTCATACATGGGAAATATAGGAATTGGTTGTGATGCTAAAACATATAATTTTGGAAGTAAAATAGGCCAAAATAAAGGCAAGATAAAAGTTAGACAAATCATAAATACTCTTGAAGTCCAAATAAAGAAAGTCTCAAATCAGACTAAAATGAGGAATGAAAATCGTTCTCAAGTTTCCTGAGATGATATATAGTTAAACTATCATCCTAAATAAGTTTAAATGGAGAGGAATAGAATTGAAAATACTTTTCCACTTATGAAATGTCAATTATGTTCCTATCTGGGTCATACCATGGCATATTATGAAGAGGAAAGCAATTATTTGAATGGGTAAGAGATAAGAAGTCAACAAAGGATAATGAATTCATATCCTAATTCTTATAGAAAAATAGCTTCTATGGATATTCTTTTTATTGTTCTAACTTTTTCCATAAATATATTGATTTTAGGAATAGGAATAGAAGTAACATTTCATACAGATTCTAGAGAAAGATCAATACTCACCATCCAGATGGTGTTGCTCTTACAAACAATTTTTCTTCACTAGAATAAGAATATTAGTATGAATAGCCTTCCCATATGAAAGATATGTTTGAAAGGCCATCTTTATCCTTCACTCAATATAATATTTTATGGAAGAAAAAGAAGAAAATTGAAAAATTCAACCTTGAAAAAGTAGGTATCAAAGCTACCAAGAATAACAGTACTTGGATTCTTGATAGTCAATTATTATCCCATATGATGAGAAATGTATACCTATTAAAAAATGTTAATGGAATAGTGATATTTGGTAATGATGGTTCTTTAAAGATCAAAGGTAGTTGAAGTACTGAACTAGCCAATGGCAAGTCAAAGAAGACCAAAGTTCTTTATGTGGACGGGTTGCGTCACAATATCTTAAGTGTGAGTCAAATATCTGACTCGGGACTTATAGTGACATTCAATCAAAAGGGGTGCACTATAAAAGGAATAAAAAGGGATTCTATCATGAAAGGTTGCAGAACATATGGAAACCTATATCAAGTTGATAGTAAATAAAACATTTTCTTCATGATTGTTGAAGAAAAAAACAACTTTTGGCACTAGAGTTTGGATCAAATTAATCAACAAGACATAGAAAATATATCTAAGCTTAAGAAAGTCGTGGATGTTCCTAATATAAAGCATGAATGGGAAAAGACTTATGATGATTGCATTCATGGGAATTTGTTCTGCAGTTCATAACAACCAAAGAAGAAAAGGGCATAAAATTTTCTTGATCTCATTCATACAGACATATGTGCTCTGATAAATGTTGTTGGAACTCATGGAGAAAGTTACTCCATTATTTTTGTTGATGATTATAGTAGAATGTATTGTTTGATGGCTATACGTAGGAAATGACAAGTACTTGATTGGATGAAAACTTATCACTGAATAGCCTAGAATGATACTGGATAGACAATCAAAGTTATACAGTATGATAATGGTATAGAATATACATCCATTGAGTTTAAAAATAGAGAAACATGGGATACAACATGAGGTGGTTTCTGTGAGAACTCTGCAGAAAAATGGAGTTGTTGAGCATCAAAATCGACAAGTGAAGAGTATGGACAGAACTATGCTGATTGAGAGGTGTATCTCTCACCATTATTGGAAATAGGTTGCTCAATCTGAATTTTCTATTCAAAAATGAATAGGGATTTATATAGGGGAAACCAAGACACCCAATGAGTTATGGCATTGAAGGAACACCTGTTTGAAGTATTTTTGTGTTTTCAAAAGTAAATGTTTTATCTGAAATAAATAATGAAATCAATGAAATTATGGTGATGCTACGGATGAAGGAATATTCCTTGAATACTCAATGAATATAAAATCTTAAAAATGTTTTAATAAATGTCGTGGAAAAATTGTGGAAAGTATTGATGTGGAGATCATTGAAGATAAAACCACAAATGCCTCAAGGAATTCATCTGCTGATGTGATAGAAGATGAAGAATAATGTAGACATGGAACAGATGAAAATAGAAAAGTAGAGGAAGGAATGAAAAGCATACAGGAGTCACATCATGATGCTGACTCAGAAGAAGAATTAAAAGAAGAACCCTTGGAAGAAGAAAATTATTCTAAACCTCACAGGGGAAATCAAAGAGCATAAATTGGTCGATCCAAAATCATTGGGGATTGTACACCCATGAAAAAAATAAGAATGAGTAATAGTGCACAATATGCCTTCCTTTAAATTGTGGAACTATCCTAATTTGAATAAGCTATAAAGGATGAATCATGGGTTACGGTCCTGAAATAAGAATTGGATCAGATTGATTAGAACCAAACGTGTGATCTTGTTAAGAGACCTAAAACCCACACTATGATTGGTACGAAGTTTATTTTCAAAAATAAATTTAACAAGCATGAAAATGTGATCATAAATCAGGCATTAATGATATGTAAAGGCTATTCATAGATAGAAGGTGTTGATGTTGAAGAAACATTTTCTCTGGTGGGATAAACTGGAGTTCAATCGGACTGTTTATTATCATGGAAATTCAAATAGGATAAAAAGTGTATCAAGTTGATGTCAATATAGCTTTCTTAAATGGTGTTCTTGAAGAAGAAGTCTATATTGAAAAACTAGTGGGATTTCATATCGGTAATGATGAAATGAAGGTTTTCAAATTAAATAAGTGTCTATATAGTCTGAAACAGGAACCACGAGCATGGTAATCTCAGCTATATTCTTATATAAGAAATCTTGAATTTAAAATAGGAGGAGTGGATCAAAATCTCTATGTAAATAATTTTCAAAAATATTAATTCAAGGTTCTGGTGTATGTAGATGATATTATATTTTGTGAAAGCATGCATGGATTAGTGGGTGAATTTTCCAATCACATGAAATCAGAATTTGAAATGTCTATGATTGCTAAAATCACATACTTCTTGGGGATTTAGGTGATTAAGAGGAAATAATACACTTTTATTTCTAAGGAAAAGTATGCAAGAGAGTTACTAAAGAAATTCAATATGCATGATTCCTAACCAATGTCGACTCCGATTTCGGTTGGGACAAAAATGTGAAATAATGATGCTGGGACATCTGTAGATCCCACAATGCACATGAGAATCATTGGAAGCTTATTGTACTTGACTATGACATGGCCATATATTGTATTTGCAATATGATTATCATCCCACTTTCAAAGTAATCCTAAGGAAGAACATATGGAAGCAATGAAAAGAATCATGAGGTACATTCAAGGTACTCACAATTATGGATTATACTTTGATGCAGGAAAAGATAATGAACTTTCAACATTTGTTGATACTGAATGGGTTGGAAATGTGGTGGATAGAAAATCCACAAGTGGTGAAGAATTATTAATTGGAAATCAATGTGAGGGATGGTTGAGTAAGAAACAAGAAATCACTTCTCTCAGTACTGCTTAATCTGAATATATCTCTACTACAAAGGCTTGCACTCAAATACTTTGGATGAAGCGAAAACTAACCAACATTGGTCATGAGGTGAAACGGACAATGGTGATTTACTGTGATAATAAGGGTGAAATTGATCTAATGAATAATCTTGTTCAGAATTCTTGTATAAAACACATTGAAATCAGATATGACTTCATCAAGGAAAAGGTGGAATAGATAATGATTAAAATGGATCATGTTAGAACTGATGACCCAATGGTTGATATACTGACCAATCCATTGTCAACACATGTGTTTGAGAATCATTGGTTGAACCTCAGTTTTCATCCACCTCCCTATACATGAGGAGGTTACAAGGTTCCCCTCTCCCTAGTTATTTTAACTATTTTAATCTATTTCTGAAACTGATGCAGGTTTATGGGGGAGATACAATCTAGGGGGAGTTTGCTTTGAGCTATACAATCTATAATTTGGTCCTTTGGGTTAATTCCCAATGGGGGAGAATGGATAAATTCAATAGTATAGAGAATGGAGAATGGATAAAGGAGGAGAATGAAATGTTTTTAATGAGTTACAATGGGGGAGAATGAGAATGGAAAAAAACAATTCGGTGTCATGAAAAAACCATTTGAGCTTGCTTGGACATCTTTAAAGAATTCCAAGACATGAGAGTCCAATTCATGATTACCCTTTTGTTTCTACAATGAGCGTTTCTCATGTAGACTTAGAGTGTCTTTGGCTAAGTTATTTCTTGTGTATCAGGTTTTTATTATTGCAGGTGCTTCGTTGAATCTATCTACAGATTTCCAACAAACCCAAAGTGGGAGATTGTTAGAAACAAGGCTGTTGTTTGCTATAAATGGAGTATGGTGTGTATTTTTTGTCAATACTCGTTGGGTTGATCAAGGAGTTTGTAAGGAATGTGGTCTTATGATTAAGGATGAAAGTAGTATTGTAGGTGGAATAGTTTTCCAATATTTTCCAAATTTTTGGTCCTCAAAATAGAAAGTCTATTTTTGGAAAAAGAAGGTTTTACACAATAGTAGTATATAGAATGGGATTTCTAGAAAATTTTGTGGATCATGGAATATGGTATATAGAATAGCGAACTGCGAACCACGTTGCAGGAACAGTTCATGGAACCGAAAATGGTACGTGGATTGCGTAAGAGGAACGGTTCACAAAGCAATGAAGGTTCATGGGAAGCACTACTGGAAAATGTATCTATCCCCACGGTTTTCACCAAAACCGTGGGGATAGACCCCCCCTATACCCACGGTTTTGGAAAACCGTGGGTATAGGTGAATTTTCATGACCTATACCCACGGTTTGCCAAAACCGTGGGTATAGGGGGCTCTATCCCCACGGTTTTGGGAAACCGTGGGGATAGGTCCTGAAAAGTCACCTATACCCACGGTTTCCCAAAACCGTGGGTATAGGGGGGGTCTATCCCCACGGTTTTGGGGAAAACTGTGGGGATAGGTCTGGGATAAAATACATATACCCACGGTTATGAAAAATCGTGGGTATAGGTCAATTTTGTGTGCGCGGGAAATTTTTTTTTCCGCGGGAAGGAATTTTTTTTTGGCGGGAACCCTATACCCACGGTTCTTCCCTCTATACCCACGGTTTTTATAACTATATTTAACTAAATATATATATATATACATATATGTGAAGTTAGGGTAGTGGTTAGACGTCGTGTTTACAGCGAAGAGGTTGCGGGATCGAAACTCGGCGCCTGCATTTTTTTTAGGACCTATACCCACGGTTTTGAAACCGTGGGTATAGGTCGTTGAAACCGTGGAAATTGTCTAAGTTTCGGTGACACGGTGGCAGGACACCTATACCCACGGTTTTCCAAAACCGTGGGTATAGGCTGGGGACCTATACCGACGGCATTCCAGCCCACGGTTCCCAAAACCGTGGGTATAGGCTATACCCACGGTTTTGGGGGCTATACCCACGGTTTTGAACCGTGGGTATAGGCCGTTTTTTCAGTAGTGAAGACCGATGATTCATGGAAGGAAAACAGTTCATAGGATGGGGTTTCATTCATGAAAATGATGCAGTATTTTGAGAAACTATGAAGGGTTTCATTTTCGGAAACAAGGTGGGGATTTGTATAGAAAATTTGATAAATCATGGTTTAGTGGATTATGTGGATCTATTTACCTATATAATGAGCACTAATGCCTTCATTAGAGTGAGATATTGAGATTAATAATCTGGGGAGGAATTCGGTGAAGTCTAGAGTGGTTCGCGGGAAGACAACCCCGCAAAGTAGACTATGATTAGAAATTCATAAGGAATTTAGTGAAGTCTAGAATGGTTTGAGGAAGAAATTTTGTAGAACATAGTTCACAAAATATGGTTCATGGAAGACAGTTCGTGGAGGAGGAGTTGGTCTATAGAGAAGAAGTATGAGGAGGAATCAGTACGCAGAAGTAGTATGCCGAAGTGGTATGCAGAAGTGGTGTGCAGAAGCAGTACACATTCATGGTTTGGGAAGGCAGTAGATGGTCACAGTTTGTGGAGTAAATATGAAGAGCACTCGCAGTATATGGTACATTGTGGTACACAGAAGAAGAAGGCTAGTTCACAGAAGACAAGTTCACAAACAAGCAGTACACAGAACAGTAGATTACATCTGTAAGGGAAACATGACTTCAACAGAGAATATATCTATAGTTGAGGATGTATAATTTAATTACAAACCTTTAAAGAAACCTTTTAGTTGATAAACTAAGTTCGGATTCTTCCCAACACAGTGAGTAAGGGGGGTCAATGGAAGTGATCTGAGGGACGTAGATTGCTATACCTAAAACCTTGTAATGGAAGTGCGACTAGAATAGAGTGACTATGCTAAAATTTCGTACTCCGCAACTAGTGAAGATTAGTGGAATTTGTTAAGACCAAAAACCAGTCGGCGTATTATTTTTATACGTAGCCCTTAGTAGTGAACCAAGTAAAATTGGTGTGTCTTCAATTTTCATGTGATTGTTTGTTTTCTACTCTTTCTCATCAGAAGGTTTTAATAGGTCCCTATCAATGTGGTAGAAAGATCCATCAGTTTAAAATAAAATGTTGATACCCTAATTCACCCCTCCCCTTTCAGGGTGTTATGGGATCCTTCAGTATCGTGAAAGAGGGTCATTCAGATAGGGGTGTCGTACAACTAGGGAGGAAATAAAAGAAGTGAATAAGGAAATAAAAGGAAATAAAAATAAAAAATAAAAAAATAAACGTGATAATAATTTGTTTTAAAAATTTTGACCATCACCCACAATTAGGCCACCCAATTTAATCAATCATGCACCAACCATGTATAGGATACTAGAACGTAAAAAAATTCACTACACGGTTCTCACTAAGATCTTACACAGTTTAATAAACATATACTGACTATGAAAATGGATCTTTCCTGTAACGCCCCGACCCTAGTTACCCAGAGTCAGTGCATTATTACATAACATTGGCATGATCACAAGAAAGATCAAATCTCGAAAGACCGATTGGTTTAGTAGCCTTGGAAACACTAGATATATTCATAAGTATTACATTACATCATAAAATAAAAAACTACTACAACAACATATTGTTTCCATAATCCACACTCATATCCCCACATAATATCCCTTCAGGTCATTCATAATTTACTTATTCACTTCCTGGGAAAAATAAAACATAGAAAAGGGGTGAGTTCAAATGCCCAGTAAGGATAACAATATAGCGGAAACTTTCATAAATAAGAATAAACATTTAAGGCAATGTATAACTAAAACAAAAGCCATTCAAACTTGAACTTTCAACATAGTATGGCATGAATAAAATGAAATAATTCCATTTACTTATTCACATGGATATTCTACTAATCGAATAATCACATGCAAAATCAATAACCACTTTCATAATGTTGGAATGCATAATGCCATACTATCGTAACCACATAGCCAAGGCCTCGTGCCAAGACTACAAATAAGATTTTTCCAAGGCCTTGTTCCAAGACACTAGTTTGTCTCATGAGACCTACCGATGCATCGAGGAGCTATAGCGGGCTACACCCGTCACATATTAAGTCCAATGCATTCCCATATGAAAAGGTTTAAACATAACATAAACATTCGTATTAAAACTAGCATACGAAATGTCAATACTTTCACCATAAACTATGAATGGTATAAAAATAGCACATCCATAGTCAAACATATCACAAAACCTTCAATACAATATAGAAGTTTTGTATCATAATAAATCAACTTCAAATAAGCGTAAAATCCATCAAAGGATGTTGACATAGATGAAATCAAAATTATTTTTAGAGAAATATCTCTTTTTATTTTGAAATCATTTAAGAGCCATATAAAATGAAACATTTTCTTTTGAAAATATTCTTATAAGATTGTAAGGGAAGCTTTGAAGATTTTATAACGGCGGAAAATAGCCGCACCCACCATATAAGTTAAAAAAAACATTCTTACCTTAATTTTGTCGAAAAGGTTAAAAAGCACCTTGTTTGGAAAACGACAGAAAGATTCCTTTATAAACCTCTTATAAAAAGTCAAAAAAGGGTATAAATGACTTTAACCCATATTCTTGTGAATAGTAAAAATGTTTTGTAATACATTTTTAAGAAACATGGATGTGGATGATAAAGAGATCCCAGTAGATTATTACGTATAAACAATCTCGGATAATGAAGAGATTGCGAAATAAACCCTTACCAATTTGGTAAATTATGAAACATACAACCCATGAATGAGGTATCATACAATGAATATGTAAATACACATAAATTAGAGTGTATTACACAAATAATATAATTATGGGCAGTACATACACCACACAAAAGGTGATGGTGGCAATATGGCATGAATCTCACGGAAATAAGGAGTGAGATGAAAACCCCTTACCTTGTACTTTTCCTTGGTTGGGGTAGGTTAACCTCCTGTATAATGGTAAAATAATTGTTATTAAATTATACAATAATCATATATATTAATATGATATCATATATGATCATTTAACATTGATTTGTTAATAATATCTTTTAATTATCGTCGTTTCGGGTGTTAACTTATTCATTTTCTTTTATATGTTTTGTTACATAAGCCGTGTTTGTTATGGATAGGTTGTATCTTATTCATATCCAGAATGATATCAAGTCCTTAAACATAATTTTTAAATCATCAAATGATAATTATACTTGAATGGATACGATGGAGAATGAATCTTATCGCGTTCGTGGAGACGGTAGTCCGTACGTACGCACGAGCGACAATATCATTATTTTAAAATAATATATAAATGGATGGTATATCATATATAAAGAATCATTAACATGTTATATTTATTATTTACATGAGTTACATATCATTATTATACCCATCCAAATAATAATATATTGAATAACAATTACACCACGACGTGGAGACGGTAAGCCGTACGTACGCACGTATGGTGACATGTTATTCAAAGGGTGGATAGAATACTGAATATGGTTGTACCATATTTATAATAACATCACAGTATATATATGATACTGGAGTCATTATTTTAGAATGGTAACAACAAAGGAAGAAGAAGTGTAAGAAGAAATGAACTTGGAAAAGGGTGGTGAAATCATTACCTCTTCTTCGGGTTCTTCCTTTTGATTTGATCAAAAGGGCTCCTTAGGTTGGATTTCTGATCAAACTAAGGCCTTTAGGTTGTAGTGAAGGAAGTTGGGAGAGTATTTGGGCAGAGTTAGACTGAACCAAAAGGCTTTGAAGGTGTGAAGAAATGAGAAGGAGGAGTGCCCTTTTATAAGAGGGGTGAGGGGCACCTTTGGAAAAGCTAGAAATATTAATTTATAATAAATTCATATTCGGTTTCTAATGGCTCCAAAGTTGATTATTTAAATGTTAAGGTGGGGATAGGTCGAAAAAAACTCAACCAATATAATTTAGACAGGTTTGGGTACTTATATTAACCTTATCTTTAAGTATTAACTCTAAGTTAATTAGTTTCACTTTTACAATGTCTCTTTGTATTTTTATATAATATGGTTAATAAACTTACTATATACATCCAATAGACCCCCAAGTGGTCCATTAATGATGCACCTATCATGATATAAGTCTCTTGGCCTAACCTTAGATTTTTAGGAATTTAATATCAATTAATAATATAATATTTGTTTTAAGAACTCTTTTATGTCAATTTTGACACTATTCAATAGTTGATTTTTGTGAAACTCATAACAGATCGATTACTTATAAAAAATTCAATTAGAGCAATAATAATATATCATATTATCCTATAAAATTAGTTTAATTCATTAAAAGTTTCATATTATATTTATTTGGGTATTTATAATATCAATTATTTTAATTTTTCACTATTATAGTAATTACTTTATCATCTTTGTGTCATAAATAAATTATATTATTTAATGTCTAAAAATTATAAATAAAATATCATTATTTAGGAAATATTTTTATCTTTCTAAGGAATATTTATAATCTAAAATCCAACATATATAACCCTATGTAAAAATTGTTTTGCTAAAAGATATATGCTTGTGTCATTTTTGTATTCATTTTAACTTAATTAAAATAAAGTGTCCCTATCACCTACAAGTGGCACCATGGGGTCCCAAAATCGACCCAAAGATGCCTATGGTCTAACATGTATCAACCAATAAGTCTAGGACACGTTTTAAGGTAATTTAGTATTATTATAATATTATTTTTTAACCCTTATTTACCGGATTTACCCTTAACCATGGTAAATAAAATATTTACCGCAGTAATTATTCAAAATGTCTAAAAATAAAAGTTACCTATTTACACAATTTGTACATCCTGATTCCAAATATGGAATCCATTTTTCTAAATTCAAAACATAGAAGTGGTAGAAATTAATTTAAAATTAATTCCCGCTGTCAAAACAAAAAGCGTGTTTTTAAGAGATAATAACTATCAAAAGATTGACACTTGTTTATGTTCGGTTTAATTGTAAAATTATGTCCAATGACCAACAATATATTAAATGGTAAAAATATATTCTAAATATACTTTAAAACCAATCAAATTCATAATTTATCACTATTAATTATTTTGATTAAAAAAGTTGTTTTTAATTAAAATTTAGTAATTTTCACTATTCATCAAAATATGAAAGTTATCCGAAAAGTACTAAAATTTCACCTTAGGCTAAATTTGATATTCCGAATCCAGAAATGAAGTCCATTTTAAAATATAAAATATATATAATTTCAAAAAGTAGGTATTACTATTCATAACGGCTAGTTTGATTGGTTATGGTGTGTTAGAACTCGGTGTTGCGTACAACACGCGCTATCACATTATTCAAAGAGAAGCGTATCGTAGAAGCTTGGGGTGTTACATTCTCCCCTCCTTCAAATAATTTCATCCTCAAAATTTCTAGAATACTACCGCATGAAAAGACTCGGGTGGTTCTTCATCATAAGTTCCTCGGGTTCCCACGTTGCCTCTTCCATCTTATGGTTTCTCCACAAAACTTTTACCAGACGCGTCGTCCGGTTTCTCAGCACTTGTTCTCTCGTATCAAGAATCTTGACGGGCTCTTCTCAATAAGACAGATCGGTTTCCAGGTCTAATTCTTCATAGGTGAGTACATGCGTTGGGTCAGGCATGTATTTCCTCAACAGAGATACGTGGAACACATCGTGAACTTTAGAGAGACTTGGCGGCATTGCCAATCGGTAAGCTACAGCCCCAATTCGTTCTAGAATTTCGAAAGGTCTGATGTACCTGGGACTCAATTTACCTTTCTTACCAAAACGTATGACTCCCTTCCATGGAGATACCTTCAGGAAAACATGATCACCAACTTGAAATTCCAAATCCTTCCTTCGATTATCGGCATAGCTCTTCTGCCTACTTTGAGCTGCTTTGATGTGATTTTAGATTACCTTCACCTTTTCCATCGTTTCCTCAACCAGTTCTGGGCCTATAAGTTTTCTTTCACCAACGTCATCCCAACAGGTTGGTGTACGACATCTCTTTCCATATAACGCTTCATATGGTGCCATCTGAATACTCGAATGGAAGCTATTGTTATAGGAAAATTCTACAAGAGGTAAGTATTGATCCCACATACCCTGAAAGTCAAGTGAGCAAGATCTCAACATTTCTTTTAGGGTTTGAATAGTCCGTTCTGATTGTCCATCTGTCTGAGGGTGGTAAGCAGTGCTCAAATGAAGTTCAGTATCCAGGGATTTCTGAAGACTTTTCCAAAATCTTGAAGTAAAACGGGGATCACGATCAGAAACAATTGATAGGGGTACTCCATGAAGTCTCACAACTTCATTAATATATAGTCTTACTAGACGTTCCAGGGGTAGATCTTATATTATAGCAATAAAATGTGCTGACTTGGTAAGACGATCAACAATAACCCATATTGCATCATTCCTTCTAGGAGTCTTTGGTAGCCCCATGACAAAGTCCATCGTAATATTGTCCCATTTCCACTCCGGTATGGGAAGAGGTTGCATGACTCCTCCAGGTTGTTGCCTTCCAGCTTTCACTTGCTGACAAACCATACATCTTGACACAAAATCAGCAATCTCCCTCTTCATTTTGTCCCACCAAAAATGTTCCTTCAAATCTCTATACATTTTGGTGCTCCCAGGGTGTATAGAGAAATTGGAAATATGAGCATCATCCAGTAATTCCCTTTTTAGATCAGGTATATCGGGAACACAAAGTCTCTTCCCGAATTTCAAAATTCCATCTTCATACACAAAGTCTCTCAATCTCCCATCATTCACAGCTTTAATCTTCTTTTGGAATTCTTCATCATCAGTTTGAGAACTCTTAATCCTTTCTAGTAAAGATGGTTTGGCAACCATTTGAAAAAGCATTGATTTTTCACCTTCCCTGGTTATACCCATGTCCATCTTTACTAGATCCATGAAAATTGGATCCCTTTCAATTCTCATCATGTTCAAAACTCCATGGTCTTTTTTTCTCAAAGCATCTGCCACCTTGTTTGCTTTCCCCGGGTGGTAGTGTATCGTACAATCATAATCCTTGAGTAATTCAAGTCATCTCCTTTGCCTCATGTTGAGTTCTTTTTGTGAGAAAATATACTTCAAACTCTTGTGATCAGTATAAATCTCACATTTTTCACCATAGAGGTAGTGCCTCCATATCTTCAAAGCAAAGATCGCAGCTGCTAACTCGAGATCATGAGTAGGATAGTTTTGTTCATGAATTTTCAACTGTCGTGATGCATAGGCAATAACTCTATCATTCTGCATAAGGACACAACCAAGTCCTTTCTTTGATGCATCACTATAAATAACGAACCCATCATTCCCCGATGGTAGAGTCATATAAGATCATTGACTAATCTTCTCTTCAGTTCTTAGAAACATTCTTCACACTCTTTTGTCCAAACAAATTTAACCCCTTTACGTATGAGCATCGTTAATGGGTTAGCCAATCGGGAAAAATTCTGGACGAAACGTCGATAATAACCTGCCAAACCAATAAAACTACGTACCTCAGTTATACTCGTAGGTTCTGGCCATTCTTGGATTGCCTTGGTCTTAGAAGGATCAACAGAGATTCCATCTTTAGAGACAATATGGCCAAGAAAAGAAATCTCATGAAGCCAGAATTCACACTTGCTAAACTTCCCATATAATTTATGTCTTCTCAGAGTCTTCAAGATAATGCACAAGTGATTTTCATGATCTTCGTAGCTTTTAGAGTATACTAAGATATCATCAATAAATACCACCAAAAATTCATCGAGATACTCCTTGAAAACTCTATTCATCAAATCCATGAATACAGAGGGTGCATTAGTCAATCCAAACGGCATTACAGTAAACTCGTAATGCCCGTACCTGGTTCGAAATGTTGTCTTCAGAATGTCTTCCTTCTTCAAACACAACTGATGGTATCCAGATCGAAGGTCAATCTTTGAAAAGTATTGAGCTCCATGCAGTTGGTCAAATAAATCATCAATGCGTGGTAGGGGATACTTGTTCTTTATTGTTATAGCATTGATCTCCCTGTAGTCGATACATAACCTCATAGATCCATCTTTCTTTTTAACAAAAAGAACAGGGGCTCCCCATGGAGAAACACTAGGGCGAATATATCCCTTATTACTCAATTCCTCTAGTTGTTTATTTAGTTCAACTAATTCTATAGTGGCCATTCTATAAGGGGTCTTCGATATAGTCCTTGATCCAGGAATCAAATCAATGGAAAACTCAACTTCTCGTTCTGGAGGATGTCCAGGTAAATCTTCCGGAAATACATCTACAAATTCTTTCACAATAGGTACATCCTCTATTTGAACATTCCTTTCCTCACCCACAGTTATTTCATTCTCTTCCTCCCCAATAATTGAATTTAGTTGAGCTATTGAGGGTGGATCTAAATAAGAATTAGGTGGTGATGATTATGCTCTAAAGATAAGGTGTTCCTTATCATTATCATCAAGAATCGTAACCTCTTTCTTCTTACAATAAATCTTCGCATCATAGTCCGAAAGCCAGTCCATACCAAGGATTATGTCAAACTCAATCATAGGTATGATGATGAGATCAGCAGATAACGAACATTTATGTGCTCTAATGGGGACTGATTCACAAAACTTTGTTGCAATGACACTTCCCTTAGGAGTTTTAATTGACAACTCCCTTGTTAAATCAAATTGGAAATATCTAATTTTCTTAGAAAACTGGGAAGATATGAAACAATGAGATGATCCAGAATCAAATAATGCATTTGCTAAACTTGAGGAAACCATTAAATTACCTGCCACCACGTCTTTCGGAGTTTCTACCTCAGCAGTAGTGATAGCATAAGCCTGGCCTTGATCCCTTGGCCTTTTTTGAGGTATGTTCTCCTGACGCTTAGGACATTCATTTGAATAATGCCCCATCTCCCTACAATTGTAGCACTGAACGTTGGTGGCTTCCTTCTTCCCTTTGCAATCACGAGCTTGGTGGCCTTTTTCACCACACTTGTAAGAGACTCTCATTCCCTTCAAGCAAGTACCAGGGTGTTTCTTCCCACATTTACCATAGGATGGATATTCAACCTTTCCTTTCTTCCCCTTATTTCCATTCCCAGATTGATCAGCAGGCCTCTTCTTCTCTTGCTTTGATTTAAAGTCATAAGACTTAGAGAATTCCTTTTCGGTCTTGATAGCACATGAGACAATGTCTTCGTACGATGAAAAGGATTGTGAGACTAATGCTCGACGGAGAAATGGTTTTAACCCATCAAAGAAATGATCAATCTTACTTATTGGGTTACGTATATAATCTCCAGCATACCTTGCTAACCTTGTAAAGTTAGCCTCATACTTTGTGACATTCTCATCCTCCTTCTGTCTCAAACTCAGAAATTGTCTTTCCATATCTGCTCGATGGTCGCTAGGAAAGTATTTTTCTAAAAACAGATCTTTGAACTCCCTCCATTCCATATTTGATACTTCATCATCTTCCTTAGTATGTTGAATCAATGACCACCATTGATCAGCATCTCCAGTGAGGCGGTAAACTGCCATGATAACTTTTTCCCTTTCACTACTCCCCAAAGCCTGAAACATTTTCTCTAGAGAATTTATTCATTGCTCAGCTACTAAGGGATTTGTACTCCCATTGAACATTGGTGGTTGTTGCCTCATGAATCGATCTAACATTGATCCTCCACGCTGTGGATCAGGATGCTCCATACGAGTAAGGTTATTATTCATAACCTGAGTAAGTTGTCCCAGTATGGTGATTAGATGATCGGCACCAGTTGCATCACCAGCTCCACTATAATTATCTTGAGCAGGAGGGAAATCCCTACATGGAGTGCGTGCATTGATACGGTTTCCATTTCTTCCACTAGGCGCCATTTCTAAACAATGGCATAAACTAGATCAGTTTATGAATCAAAATACATAATCACATACTTATAAAACACTTAACATAAATTGAACTATTTATGGATATAATCCATAATCATAAAAATATTTTCTTTGAGGAAGTATATACTCATAAACCCTTCATAATGATTTGTAAAGAAAATGAGAGTTATCCTAAGCATATCCCCCGGGAGTGTCGTAACCAAGAGTGCAGCAAGGCCCGTTGTCGTGCACCAGTTCCCGTTCGAGTCTAGCTCAAAGCGGTGTTTTCGGGTTTTACCCCTACGTACATCTGTGCCAGAGCCGCCTCTACCTACTCGTATCCAGACAGGGATGTATTGCTCGGAAAACTCACAAAATCTCTACAATACCAAAATTCTAGAAGTTCTTCTATACTAATCCTCAAAGTTCATCTTAGGTCTACGTGCTCTAATCAGAGTTTATCTAAATCTAGCTTCCAAGGTTTGTACTAAACTTCCTCTGATACCAACTGTAATGCCCCGACCCTAGTTACCCAGAGTCGGTGCATTATTACATAACATTGGCATGATCACAAGAAAGATCAAATCTCGAAAGACCGATTGGTTTAGTAGCCTTGGAAACACTAGATATATTCATAAGTCTTACATTACATCATAAAATGAAAAACTACTACAACAACATATTTTTTCCATAATCCACACTCATATCCCCACATAATATCTCTGCAGGTCATTCATAATTTACTTCTTCACTTCCTGGGAAAAATAAAACATAGAAAAGGGGTGAGCTCAAATGCCCAGTAAGGATAACAATATAGCGGAAACTTTCATAAATAAGAATAAACATTTAAGGCAATGTATAACTAAAACAAAAGCCTTTCAAACTTGAACTTTCAACATAGTATGGCATGAATAAAATGAAATAATTCCATTTACTTATTCACATGGATATTCTACTAATCGAATAATCACATGCAAAATCAATAACCACTTTCATAATGCTGGAATGCATAATGCCAGACTATCGTAACCACATAGCCAAGGCCTCGTGCCAAGACTACAAATAAGATTTTGCCAAGGCCTTGTGCCAAGACACTAGTTTGTCTCATGAGACCTACCGATGTATCGAGGAGCTATAGCGGGCTCCACCCGTCACATATTATGTCCAATGCATTCCCATATGAAAAGGTTTAAACATAACATAAACATTCGTATTAAAACTAGCATACGAAATGTCAATACTTTCACCATAAACTATGAATGGTATAAAAATAGCACATCCACAGTCAAACATATCACAAAACCTTCAATACCATATAGAAGTTTTGTATCATAATAAATCAACTTCAAATAAGCGTAAAATCCATCAAAGGATGTTGACATAGATGAAATCAAAACTCTTTTTAGAGAAATATCTCTTTTTATTTTGAAATCACTTAAGAGCCATATAAAATAAAACATTTTCTTTTGAAAATATTCTTATAATATTGTAAGGGAAGCTTTGAAGATTTTATAACGGCGGAAAATAGCCGCACCCACCGTATAAGTTAAAAAAAACATTCTTACCTTAATTTTGTCGAAAAGGTTAAAAAGCGCCTTGTTTGGAAAACGACGGAAAGATTCCTTTATAAACCTCTTATAAAAAGTCAAACAAGGGTATAAATGACTTTAACCCATATTCTTGTGAATAGTAAAAATGTTTTGTAATACATTTTTAAGAAACATGGATGTGGATGATAAAGAGATCCCAGTAGATTATTACGTATAAACAATCTCAGATAATGAAGAGATTGCGAAATAAACCCTTACCAATTTGGTAAATTATGAAACATACAACCCATGAATGAGGTATCATACAATGAATATGTAAATACACATAAATTAGAGTGTATTACACAAATAATATAATTATGGGCAGTACATACACCACACAAAAGGTGATGGTGGCAATATGGCATGAATCTCACGGAAATAAGGAGTAAGATGAAAACCCCTTACCTTGTACTTTTCCTTGGTTGGGGTAGGTTAACCTCCTGTATAATGGTGAAATAATTGTTATTAAATTATACAATAATCGTATATATTAATATGATATCATATATGATCATTTAACATTGATTTGTTAATAATATCTTTTAATTATCGTCGTTTCGGGTGTTAACTTATTCATTTTCTTTTATATGTTTTGTTACATAAGCCGTGTTTGTTATGGATAGGTTGTATCTTATTCATATCTAGAATGATATCAAATCCTTAAACATCATTTTTAAATCATCAAATGATAATTATACTTGAATGGATACGATGGAGAATGAATCTTATCGCGTTCGTGGAGACGGTAGTCCGTACGTACGCACGAGCGACAATATCATTCTTTTAAAATAATATATAAATGGATGGTATATCATATATACAGAATCATTAACATGTTATATTTATTATTTACATGAGTTACATATCATTATTATACCCATCCAAATAATAATATATTGAATAACAATTACACCACGACGTGGAGACGGTAAGCCGTACGTACGCACGTATGGTGACATGTTATTCAAAGGGTGGATAGAATACTGAATATGGTTGTACCATATTTATAATAACATCACAGTATATATATGATACTGGAGTCATTATTTTAGAATGGTAACAACAAAGGAAGAAGAAGTGTAAGAAGAAATGAACTTGGAAAAAGGTGGTGAAATCATTACCTCTTCTTCGGGTTCTTCCTTTTGATTTGATCAAAAGGGCTCCTTAGGTTGGCTTTCTGATCAAACTAAGGCCTCTAGGTTGTAGTGAGGGAAGTTGGGAGAGTATTTGGGCAGAGTTTGGCCGAACCAAAAGGCTTTGAAGGTGTGAAGAAATGAGAAGGAGGAGTGCCCTTTTATAAGAGGGGTGAGCGGCACCTTTGGAAAAGCTAGAAATATTAATTTATAATAAATTCATATTCGGTTTCTAATGGCTCCAAAGTTGATTATTTAAATGTTAAGGTGGGGATAGGTCGAAAACAACTCAACCAATAGAATTTAGACAGGTTTGGGTACTTATATTAACCTTATCTTTAAGTATTAACTCTAAGTTAATTAGTTTCACTTTTACAATGTCTCTTTGTATTTTTATATAATATGGTTAATAAACTTACTATATACATCCAAGTGACCCCCAAGTGGTCCATTAATGATGAACCTATCATGATATAAGTCTCTTGGCCGAACCTTAGATTTTTAGGAATTTAATATCAATTAATAATATAATATTTGTTTTAAAAACTCTTTTATGTCAATTTTGACACTATTCAATAGTTGATTTTTGTGAAACTCATAACAGATTGATTACTTCGAACAAAGTCAATTAGAGCAATCATAATATATCATATTATCCTAGAAAATTAGTTTAATTCATTAAAAGTTTCATATTATATTTATTTGGGTATTTATAATATCAATTATTTTAATTTTTCACTATTATAGTAATTACTTCATCATCTTTGTGTCATAAATAAATTAAATTATTTAATGTCTAAAAATTATAAATAAAATATCATTATGTAGGAAATCTTTTTATCTTTCTAATGAATATTTATAATCTAAAATCCAACATATATAACCCTATGTAAAAATTGTTTTTCTAAAAGATATATGCTTGTGTCATTTTTGTATTCATTTTAACTTAATTAAAATAAAGTGTCCCTATCACCTACAAGTGGCACCATGGGGTCCCAAAATCGACCCAAAGATACCTATGGTCGAACATGTATCAACCAATAAGGCTAGGACACGTTTTAGGGTAATTTAGTATTATTATAATATTATTTGTTAACCCTTATTTACCGGATTTACACTTAACCATGGTAAATAAAATATTTACCGCAGTAATTATTCAAAATGTCTAAAAATAAAAGTTACCTATTTACACAATTTGGACATCCTGATTCCAAATATGGAATCCATTTTTCTAAATTCAAAACACAGAAGTGGCAGAAATTAATTTAAAATTAATTCCCGCTGTCAAAACAAAAAGCGTGTTTTTAAGAGATAATAACTATCAAAAGATTGACACTTGTTTATATTCGGTTTAATTGTAAAATTATGTCCAATGACCAACAATATATTAAATGGTAAAAATATATTCTAAATATACTTTAAAACCACTCAAATTCATAATTTATCACTATTAATTATTTTGATTAAAAAAGTTGTTTTTAATTAAAATTTAGTAATTTTCACTATTTATCAAAATATAAAAGTTATCTGAAAAGTACCAAAATTTCACCTTACGCTAAATTTGATATTCCGAATCCAGAAATGAAGTCCATTTTAAAATATAAAATATATATAATTTCAAAAAGTAGGTATTACTATTTATAACGGCTAGTTTGATTGGTTATGGTGTGTTAGAACTCGGTGTTGCGTACAACACACGTTATCACATTATTCAAAGAGAAGCGTACCGTAGAAGCTTGGGGTGTTACATTTCCCCTTATAGATTAGTATACATGGTTTCTACATGGTTTTCCAAATCATGCTGGTTAACCGTATGACCCTTAAAACAATTAAAACATTAAAAACTCAAATCCATAAATAAAAAACATAAAATAAATAAAAATAATAAAGAAATAATAAAAAATCAATTAAACTAAAAATATATAGTCACATGTTGGTGTGACATTATCACCGAGTTGTGATTTACTACCCAGATGCTTGGAGATTCAGGTGGATCAAAGTATTTAGATACTACCACACTAATGCCCATTTGTATAGATTTAGAGGGGTCGTTTTGTTGTAATATGGTGCCAGATTCATAAAGATTCTAGGGATTGTTGTGTTTGGATTTATCACCTTGATGTTTATATTTATGATTCGAGCTATGTTACCCCCTTCTCTTAATGAAGTTCCTAGACATGAGGCCAATAGATTGAACACTTCCTTATATTAGCAAGGATAAAATAGATTGATTCAGTGACATTGGATATAGTATGAATGGTCAGGTTTTATAGTTCTTTGGTTTGCACACAATGACCTTATGTGATTTCTTATGTGCAGTGTGTTATGAATTTATTTTTTTTTGTTCATACACTGGTATATTGTGGAATATATTAGGGGAAAGAAAGGTGGTGGACTATGGATTTTTCATGATCACACCTTACACATGCACCTTGGTGAACATGTAGTCCCTCTGGATAATATGAAAGTCTAAAAATTGGTTATAAAAAGAAGTAGTATGGAATGGATAAACTGGGTTTGGAGATTGGACCGTAGAGAGGATTAAGTTTTTATAGTGGAGCTTCCTACTGTATTTTATTCTTTTATTTTTATTATGCATATGATCAGTCCAGTGGATGTTATATTCTAATATATGCGATATTCTAATATATGCGATGTATGACTTGAATAGTTAGTTTTCATATGATCAGTATAGTATATGATATCTTCTTATGTATGTGATGCATGACCACCATAGTTCATTTGATATAACATGGGTATATATTTATTCTTATTATGGAAATATTTTTACTTTAATTCCATATATGTACTCAAATTATTGGATTTTATGACATTTATGTTATTTATTTCTCCCCAAGATTGATCACAAACTCTTGCTGCTAGTTGGAATCATGTGACGTATGAGGAGACATGCCTTAGACAACATCACCTAGGTTGGCACTATTAAAACTAAATGGGTTGGGGGTCACTCCTCTCTCAAGTAAAACTTAAGAATGATATAAGATAAGTGTTTGAGTATATAATCATTCATATTAAAGATATATCTAACCACATGCTTAAGGAGTAAGAATTAGTGTACAGATTTCAAAATTCAAGTTTCAAAGTTCAAATACCGATCAACCAAAGTTCGTAAAGTCGTGCCCTCGAACCCAGCACCTCCACATGCCTGCTGCCAGCTGCATCCACATGCCAATCTCGAGAAATCAACGCCTCTGTCCAGGCAAAATCAACATCACGCGTCACACGAAGTCACGTCGCCGGCCTCCATCACCATTACAGCTCCACCCGTCGCCGCCGTCGCCCCACCACCATCGGAGCTGGTAACCGGAAAAAACCGTGAATCAGATAACCCGCCGACACCCACCAAGTACACCTTCACCTTCACCTTCACCATCACCGTCTACAAAACACCAAACAATCCTCATGACAGATTCAAAACAGCATCACAGAACACCTTCAATCTCGCCGACCATCATCATCGCATCACCGTCGTAGACAAGCCGACGGCCGCCACCGCAACCAATCACCAAACCCCAAAACAAAATCGAACACCAAAAAGAACCAGACCACACAGAAGCAACCAACAGACCTTTCCGATGATAAAAACCGTCTACAAGACCACCAACAACCACCGTGGCGCTGTCCACGTGAAAAATATCACCTGGAATTGACGCCGACGACAAGGTTGAGCAGTCCTTGATCATCGCATCGTCCCATTGCAAACGCCGAAATGGAGCACCGCCGAGAAGGAGAAACTGGAGTGAAGTCACGGAAGGCCGAGAAAAAGGGGGAAGAGGGGAGAAGACAAGGGGAAAGGGGGGAGGCACCGGAGACTCCTCCCCCCTCCAAATCGCCGACGAGGAAACCCTAAGGCGAATGACCGGTATACAACAACTTATGAAATGCCATTCTCCAAACATTATTAACTCACCACACATTGATATGGTTTCTAAATCATGTCATTATTAACTTTATATAAAAATTCATAATTCTCCATGGTGGATATTGATTACCGATGAAAAAATAAATGGTTTTCCTAGGTGGTCATTATCATCAATTATGAAAGAAGTAACCATTCATTAATTATAATTGTAGATGAATTAAAAATAAGAAATATACAGATTTCATAAATCAATTATCACATATTTGGATTCTAGACAGACATTCCAATAATGCTTTCATGAAAATTTTTTATATTACAAATAAAAAAATGCTGAAATGATGTAATGTGCTTCTATAAATCACTTCATTAGCTTTCCTTGAATCCCGTATGACATTCAACTAAATGATATCAATATTTTAATTTATTTTTTATTTTTAGGGAAAATAATCAATATATCCAAAAATTGAATTTATTCATTTGTAATTCAATGAAAAATATCCATGTCTCATGAAATTATAAATTTTTTCTCAAATTACCATAATTTAGATATATAAAAATTTTAGGTTAAATAAATATATAATTTTAATTGAAAAATTAACAAAATACAACCAACTAAACAAATATTTTTTAAAAAATAGTTCATGTGAGTCCACCCTTTATTTTTTCTTAATTAAATAAAAAATTTAAATTCATTAATTTAAAAAAGAAAAACACATCAACTAAAATATATATTAAATATTCAATTTATAAATATTTTTTATTGAAAATAAATTTAGTACTTTACATAAATTTTAAAAATATTTTATTTAAAAATATAATTACATAATATATAAATAATTAACATACGTATAAAAAAGGAACAAAATATACTAATAAATTTGAAAAATAAAAAAACTTCACAGAAAATTTATAAAAAAGAAAAGAACACACGAAAAACACAAAATATACACATAAATACATAGTTCATATAAAAAATCACAATATATATAAAAAACATATCACATACAAAAAATAATACAAAACATGGGAAACATAGAATATATAAAAATACATAACATTTTTGTCCCATGTTATTCTAAACTCTTTTTTTTATTATCAACGACATTTATTTTATATTGAAATGAGTACGCTCGCTCTTCTTTTTTATATGGTTATATAATTTATTGTTCCAAAATTCTTTTCATTTTGTGATATATATAATACAAGTTGTTTATGTTTAAAATTTTCATTAAGTTTAGAATTATAAATAGTGTTTTATTACTAATTAAACTATCAAATTCACAAAAGAACATGATTTGTGATTTTTAAGCATAATATGTTCTATTGAATTTTTCCATGTTCTATGAATTATTTTTTTTGAAATTATTTATATTTCACGAAGATGGTGGTGCAGGGGAAGGTGGAGACAATGATCATCAATGATCAATTTGTTGATCACCATTTAAGGATCTCGAATCAGTATTCTTATGAACTGAATCCTCATGGAGGGCATCAAATAATGCCTAATTTTAATGAAATTTGGGGATTCTTTGACTTGAGGATAATTTCACATAGTTGTGGGTATTTTCATATTATTTTTCTTGGGTGTTAAGATGAAGATAAAATCCTCAGGCATTGGCACTTTTTATAAAGCTACAAATTCTCAAGATCTAGGAACGAGATAGTAATTTTGATCCTTCCAATGTGATTAATACACATGCTCAAGTTTGGATATGAGTTTATGGTTTTAGTTGGTGTTATTTTCACACAAGGATCCTTTGGGATATAGCTTCCTCAATTGGTACTCCTATTAAATTTGACAGTGAGACCTACATAGGAAGATATGGGAACTACGCTAACATTCTTGTAGAAGTTGATCTCTCGCCCACCTTGATTAACGAGGCTTTACTAAAAACCTTAGAGAATATTATTAACCAAAAAAATTAGTATGACAAGTGACTTGATTTTTATGTTGATTCTAAATTCATCGATCATGTTTCTAGGGACTGCAAAAGGAACAATGTCACTTGTAGATTTTGAAATATAAAGGGGTATGTAGTAATTTGTTGTAGAAAACTCAAGTCTAGGGCCAAGGCTAAGGAAAATTACCTGATATAATAACCCAATCCTTAAACATCCTTTATTTCATTATTCTTAACACACTCTTCCAATAAATACAATCCAAGGATCGAGAGTTCTAGTGTCATTATATGATTAGACACACAAATAAGTTATCTTAAACATAAAAAAAATCATCTTTATTTAAAACTCCACATAGTTATCCTAACTCTCATAAATCTACTAAAACTGTATACCTTGGGGGAAAATACATAAGGATAAGGGGGAGCTAGAAAACTGAGTAAGGGGATACTAATTTTAATAAAGCCTAACATAAAATTAAATATTTATAAAATGATATCATAATAAGGGTGATCATAAGAATGGAAACATGACATAAGGAAATAACATTTTAAGAACATGAAATCATGGAATATGTGGAAATAATGTAAGAAATGGCATCATAAGCATAATTCAAGGCTCATTTACAAAACTATCATTGTGGAAAAGTCCCATAGTGGATTGATTTCACTTCCCATTCCCATAAACATAGTGGACAGAGTTTCATTGTGGGTTAGGTTTACCCCATAATCCCATACATATCATATCATAATATATAAATCATTATCCAATGAATTAGAAGACCCTATAATTCCAGGACCACCTATCACATAATGAAAATCATACATATGAAAGCCACATGAGAAAAAGAAACCAGACATAAATCATAAGCATGATGAAACCCATGAGAAGGAAGTAAGTTTCATAATTCTAATTCAAGGAATAACTAAAGGATAAATCATAAGGATTCCTAAAATAAGAATAAATCAATTTGTTTGGACCTTCATAATTGAAAAAGGTGCATAGGTCTTGAACATGGAGTTCCAATATATAAAATCCATGATAAGGATCTGGGAGACAAAATAATAAAAATGAACCACTTGAGTGATTATTTGTGAAATAAGTGAAGGATATTTTTAAAGGAAATAGGTTATTGTTTTCCATAAATGAATAATTCAACCAAAAGGGGTCTCCATAAAATAATTATATTTTTTATAAGTTATTCATGGTTTAAAAAACATTTTATGGGGGTGATGCTTAATCTGAGATAATAAATATTAAAGTTACCTTAAATTGGGTTTACTTAAAAGTGGTAATTTTGAAGTGAACTAAAAACATGTATAGACCCATCAAAGAAAAGGGGTTTTAACTAGGAATATATTTAAGGTACATATATACAAAAATATACTAGGTACATGAGAATTATATTTCAAAAAAGGGAGAAAAATAAAAAGGATGTGTAACTGAAAAGTCATGAAGGAGGTATAAAAGATCAAACAAATAGTCATGGAAGGAAAACCATTTTAAAATAATTTTGTTGAAATTGCACTTTGTAAAAGGGGTGATGAAAATTACTTTTAAAAATAGAACAATGGATTTATAATGGTCACATGAGACAACCAATAATTATGTTTATAGTTAAAAAAGACAACATTGCCAGGAAGGGAAATTATGGGAAGGGAGGGGAAACCATTGTTTAAGAGGATGTAAATTATCATTAAAATAGTTTCATTTTTAAGTAAGAATATAACCCCTAAAGAAAAAATATTTTAATCAAAATTGATCCTCCCAAGATAAAAATAGGTTATACCATAAGAAATTAAAGACGAATGTCAAGGAGAAACATTAAAACTCAAGAAATCATATTGATTTATGAAAGACCCTTGTATTTTAGGGAAGACACCAAACATAGACCATAATAAGGAAGATAATGAATGGATGTTAATTTTATAATTTTAACAATAATTTATGATATTATTATTCAAGGGGGTAGTAGTTATACCATAAAAATTAATATTGGTGCATAATATCAAAACATGCATCAATGAAGGGAGATTGAGATGGAAACCCTTATGACTTAAGAAACATTATAATAAAAAAAACCTTGAATGTGTTATAGGTTTAAGTTGAAGTTAAAATACCATTAATAATGATAATACATGGAATTATCTATCCAATTTTCTATATACATGCCATTTAAAATAAATTAGGTGCATAAAATAAAATGTGTCTCAAAAAAGAAAATTTTGAGATGAAACCCTTATCTTGTTCCAGATTCATTCTGTGCATGCACATAAATTACAAAATAATAAAATTAAGTTTATTATATAATTTTTTAGGAAACTTATTTTTATATATTTAATTTAATATTTACAATTTTTTATCATATTCTATTTATTTATTATATAGTCTTGTGTTTGGGTAAAAATAGAATAGGTGTCAGACTATTTTGATAGTTTTAGCGATGGAAGATGATATTTTAATAATATGTTAATTACATAATATTACCATTACATGAAAAAAAATCCCTAATTATTATTAAAAAATAATAATAATATTATTTAATTTTTTATATTCATACATGATAGAGTCTTATAGAATTATTCAAGTGGGTGGTTAAACTATCCAAAACATGAACACACTTTATCTCGATGGGTGAGTATGGTTAAGGAATTGTATAATATCATTATAATAGAAGCATAATTATATTAATTTTTTGTTTTTAATATGTTTAATTATATTTTAAGTGGTTTGGAAAATGGATGAATATAATGATGAAAAATGAAAATCGTTACTTTGTGGAGGTGGTAGTCCGCATAACACATGATTAACATTTTAATTTCTCAAAGAATGAGAAGGAATTAAGGTATATGATATTTTAAAATTTCAGAATCATATTTATATTGTATATATCATATTTATTCTCCAATTTGATCATTAAAACCAGCCCTGAGAGGTGGTATCAAAAAGGAAAGATGTTTCTTTATGGAGGCAGTAGTCCATACAACGTATTAACAACTCTTTTATTTTACTTAGCGGATAGAGATGAATATATAATGGTTATTCCATTAATATAATAACATATAATTATATTAATGAAAATGATTTCATTATATTTTTATGGATATAAGATATTTGGAAGAGGAAGTTTAAGGATAAAAGATTACGAAGAAAGTAATACTTACATTTGAGTCTTGATTTTCTCTTAGAGATCTTTATGGAAAAGAATGAATTAATTTAACTTCTATAGACCAAGAGATTATGTATGAATAAAATAATCATAGTATATTTATTTTTCTTATATTTTAAAGGGAAATTTGAATGGGACGTGTATCCATTTAGGGTTGGAAGTGACCCCCTTTTATAAGTGAAGAAGATGGCACTTTTAGGAATACCCTTTACACTGCCTCGATATAATTACACCATTACATGATAAATGACTATAAAATTTCATAATAATGGATTTTAGGGTAGTACGGGTTCGATTAAGCCCCAAAAAATTCCTTCCAATCATTTTTTAAACATATTTCAATTCTTTTATGATAACTTTTTAAATCTTAGCATTTTGATTTTTACCTTGGTAAGTAGTTTTTAACAAAGTAATTTATATTTTATTTAAAATATAAGGTAAACCATATTAAAAGATTTTATGTTTTGAAAACAAATTTAATCTAAATATATTCTAATTTAATTTATAAATATGAAAAAAATCAACTTTTAAATTAAAATATATAATATATAAAAACTATTATTTTAGAAAACTAAATTTTTAACCATTATATGTTCATAAACTTATTTAGTATTGATTAAAAATTGAATTAGTGTTAATATAATTATATATAAGTTTAAAAATAATATTAGAGTCTTCATTTAAATTATATAAATTTAATTTATTAGATAAAAATTACACAATATTAATAAAATAATGTACTAAAAAAACTGTTTCACTATTATCACAGTAAATAACTTTAATGTTGCTAATATGATATTTATGCCTAAAATGAGATTGAAATTGTTAAATAATATTGACATGTTGGAATAAAATAGGATATAATTTTTTCTATATTTAATTTCTAAAGTTTATAAAGTCTAATTTTTAATACAAGCATGTAAAAACAATTTTTAGTGTAAAATATTACTTAAGTTTCAAAAATGTTAAAAATGTGTTTTATAAATTTGGTATAGTATTTTTAAATTATTTATATTACTTATTAAATGTATATATTTGTATATCAAGAGGTTATATTAAAATTTTAAGTCATTCTTGTAATATAAAAGTGATAGTTTTTAGGAAAATTAGTTTTTTACTATTCACCTAAAACTCAATCTTTAAAAAAAAACCCAAAAATACATTTTAAACTATTATTAGAATTCTAAATCCAAAAAAATGATTATTATTTTCCCAAATTCAATTTCAAGAACATTTTATTTTAACTTTCAATTAAAATCATAAAATACAATGAGAAACTATTTTTATAGGAAAATAACTTTAAAAAAAAATAATTATTCGTATTATTAATTTCTATTAAACACAATTAAAAATAGAATTAATAAATCAATATTATATTTTATCAAAATAATCACTTAACAATAATATACTTAGATTTATTTAATAGATAGTACAACACATATAAAAGATAGATTCTTAAACACAATAATTAATTAAATAAATTTGTATAAAATAACCTTTATATATAAGTATATAAATTAATATATTTCATAATTCAATTATTCATATCAATATCTACTAATTCAATGACTAGTTTTTTTAATCGTCTAAAAATATCACATTTTTTTTGTTTGGTGTTTGATGTAGAGCATATTAACAAACATATTTGATTTAATTAGAGGAAAAAATATTAAAATCTCAGGCTGTTACATTATACCCCCCAAATAAATTATGTCCTCGCAATTTTAAAACTCATACGGTGGGAGTAATTTCCACATGTATATATTAATTGACCATAAAATATTATTTGATCATGGGTTGATTTAAGATATGAAGTGATATTTCCCGATATGCAATTTGATACGATCTCTTTGTAAAAAGAGATAGTTCACTCCTAATAGAATCCTAATAAGTGAATAAGTAATGAATCTATAAGGTACAATTTTCTTTAAACCTCAAAGAAGATTCATATACCATAAATATAATAATTATACCACTTAAATGTTTTTATTTATAGCTCAACACATAATGGGTGAGATCTTACATGATAGAATACATCGACAAATCTAGTATGAGAAATCAATATCTACCTCAACAACTGTCGTTGTAAAGTCTTTTCATTATTCACATGATCTAGTAGGTGGTTGGTTTTAGTTTTCTACTTTAACCCTTGAATTAGTGCATTGGGATACACAGTGTCCAAATTACTCACATCTAAAACATCAAATTGTTAGTGGATCCTTAGGAAGAACATTATCTTCCATAATTGTATATTTATTTTTTCCTCTACAACTGTTTGCTTGATTCCCTTATTTACAAAAATTAAAGAATTTTACAGTCCCCTAGAGGTAATTCCCTTGGAACTTCTTACCACATCTTTGAAATGTAGGATGTTGAATATTGTTTCCATAATTGTCTTCATCACCAGAGTTTCCACAAGACTCCATCATTCTCTTCTTTGGTGGGTTTAGGATTTCAACTATGCTCACATGGTTAATCACATTTCATGATAGTTGGATTGGAATAATCACTATATTTCTCTATCTATCTCCCAATTCAAAGGGTTTATCATTTAGAAAATCAATGCATTGCCCATTACACCTATTATTAACTCACTTCTTTCTAGTTACAACCATTAGTAAAATAAAATTGGGTTAACCTAAGTGATGAACAATTATCATCATAAGAGAAGTATCCTAGATAACCAAAGGTAAATTTAAACTAAATATGTATCACATTATAATACCATCATCTATATTACCCTATAATTCTTTTTGTTCATACTATTTTCACTATTTATTTAACCTATATCATTCATAGTTCAACCTATATCATTATTAGATCAAATTATCATATTTGGTTCAACCTATATCATTCACGATTCATCCAAACTTACATCAAGATGGGTTCTCTTATACTTATCTACCTAGTACCTCAATGAAACTAGGAAATCAATCCTTCCTAGGGGTTCATAAAGTACATATAATCAAAGAATATCACTTGGGAGTGTATAACCAAGTGTGTAGTCTTAGGTCCACTCATCATGCATCAGAGTAATGATAAACTCAATGTTCGACCAACCCTTTTTAGGGTGATTACCCCTGGATGAATTTGTGCCACAACTGCAAACAACTGTCAATATCTAGATAGAGACGTAATTTCTATTAAAACCACATAATCAAAACTTTTCAAAAAAATTACGATGTTGTCCTATACTTAGACTTATCCTTTGAGTTTTCACTAATGTTCTCTCACCCTATCTCCAAAAACAACTAGACCTTGTTTTGATACCAACTATCATGACCGAAGACTTAAAAAGACTTTATTTCATGATTCTCAATATACTCATCCAATAAATAAAAGCTAAGGATAGAGAGGTCTGGTGTATTTAGATGATTATAAACATAAATACATTATCTTAAACATAAAAACACTATCTTTATTTAAAACTCCAAATAGTGTTCATAACTCTCATAGATCTTTTAAAACTGAATAGGATTCCATGGAAAAAATACTTAAGAAAAAAGGTGGGCTAGAAATCCAAGTAAGGGAATAAACATGGTAATAAAGAATAACATGAGAGTCAAAAAACAGAATATGTTGTCATAAATAGGATGATCATAAGCATGGAAACATACCATAAATAAATGATATCGTAAGACTATGGAATCATGAGATATGTGGTAAAAACATAAAATATAACACTATAAGCATAAATCAAGGATCACTATCAATACTATCATAGTGGGAAGAGTCCCATGATGGATTGGGTCCACTCCCCATTCCCATAAACACAGTGAACAAAGTCCTATGGTGGATTATGTTCACTCTCTAATCCTATACATAAAAAGTCGCGATATATAAAGATTTACCCAATTCATTAGAGGGTTATATAATTCTAGTCACATCCATCACATTATGAAAATCATACATATGCATGCCACATGAAGAAAAGAAACCATACATAAATCATAAACATGATTAAACCCATTATAAGGAAGTGGGTTTCATAATTATGATTCAATTAAAAACCAAAGAATAAATTATAAGGATTCCCAAAAATAATAAGGAATTAATTTTTTTAATTTAATAATTGGAAAATGGTCATAAGTCTTTTACATGGATTTCCAATGTAGAAGATTCTTGAAAATTATCTAGGATAAGAAGGAATAAGAATGAACCACTTGGGTGATGCTTTTCAAAATAAGTAAAAGATATTTTTAAAGAAGGAAAGATATTATTGTTTTTAATAAAATAATAATTGACAAAATAGGGTTCTCTATAAAATAATAATGTTTTTTAGAAGATATTCATGGTTAAAAAACTTTTTGTGGGAGTTATTAATCTAAAACAAGAAATAAGAAATTTTTCTTAAACCGGGTTTTCTTAAAAATGGAAATTTCAAAGGGAATTAAAAAAATTTATAACCTTAGTAGTTGAAATGATAGTTAATTAGATATATATGAAAGGTACATATATATATAAATATATAGGAGTTACATGAGAATAATAGTGCATAAAAGGGAGAAAAAGGAAGATAATGTGTAACCAATAAGTCAAAAAGGAGGTACGAAAGATCGAACAAATGACCATGGAAGGAAAAACGTTTTAAAATCATGTTGTTTAAATACCACATTGTAAAAGGGGTGATGAAACTTCATTTTGAAAAGGGAATAAGAAAAATAAGAAGGATACATGAGATAATCCATAATTAGGTTTCCAGTTAAAAAATAGAACATTGATTGGAAGAGAAATTATAGGTAAAGAGGGGAAACCAACCTTTAAGAAGATGATAATTATTATTAACATAATCACATTTTAAAAAAGGAATAAAACCCCTAATTAAGGAATATTTGAATCAATAGTTATTCTACCATCATGGAAATAGGTTATACCATATGAAATGAAAGATAAAACTCAAGAAGAAATATTATAACTCAAGAAACTAGATTGAGTTATGAAAGACCCTTATATTTTAAGGAAAACATCAATCATAAGACATAGTGAGGAAGAGAATGAATGGAAGTGAAGTTTCCAAGTTCAAAAATAATTTATGATATTATAAGTAAAGTGGGTGGTATTTACACCATAAAAATGACGATTGGTGCATAATATCAAAGCTTGCATAAATGAAGGATGGTTGAAAAGGAAAACATTACAGCTTAAGAAACATTCTAATAAAAATGCCTTGAAAGAGAGAGGTCTTGAAGTTGAATTTAAAATACCATCATTAATAATAATAATTGGTATTATATCTCTAATTGGTATTATACATACAATTTAAAATGAATTTGGTGCATAAAAGAAAATGGGCCTTAAAGAATGAAATTTTGAGATGAAACCATAACCTTGTTCCATATTCATCCTACACATGCGCCAAAAAACCTGAACAAAATATAAGTTTGTTAGATAAATTATTAGGAACCTTATTCTTTTATATTAAAATTAATATGAACAATTTATTATTTTAAGATATTTATTTATTATATATTTTTTTCTTGTGTTTGTGTAAACATTGAATTAGTGTTAGCTTACTTTGGTAGTTTTATTGATCAAAGATGATATTTAAATAATAAGTTAAATATATAATATAACCTTTTCATAACAAAAAAATCATTAATTACATGAAAAATTATAATAATATTAGTATTTAAGTTCTCATAGTCATCCATAATAATTGTTTTTAACATTATTCAAGTAGGTTCTTAAACCAAACCAGACATGAACACGCTATATCTCAATGAGGGAGCATGGTTAAGTAATTATATAATATCATTATAATATAAGGATAATGATATTATTTATATGTTTTCAATTTGGTGAATCATATTTCAAGTGGTTTTGGATAATGAGTGAAATTCATGATGAAAAACGAAAAGTGTTACTTCATGTAGGCGGTAGTACGCACAATGCAAAATTATAGTTTTCATTTCTATAAGAATGAGATAGAATAAATATATATGATAATTTTAAATTTTATAATCATAGTTATAATATATATATCATATTTATTCACTAATAAAATCATTAAAACCAACCACAAGTGGTCATACAAAAAACAGAAAATGTCGCTTTATGGAGGCGGTAGCATGCAATGCACCAACTTCATTTTTGTTTTTCTTAGTAGATGGAGAGGAATATATAATGGTTATAAAATTAATATAAAAAATATAAGTATATTATTGATAATTTTTTCATTATATTATTATGGATATAAGAAACTTTGTATAGGAATATTAGGGAAAAAAAGATTATGAAGAAATTAATACTTACGTTGGATACTTGATCTTAGAGAAATTATTAGAAAAGAAGGCCTTAAGATAACATCTAGAGAACATGGGTATGTGGATGAATAAATTAATTTTATGAGATTCATTTTTTTTATAGTTTAAAGAAAAATTCTATTGGGAAGTGTAACCATGGAGGGGTAGAAGTGATCCCCTTTTATAAGCAAAGGAAAATGTGCTTTTGAGAATAACGTTTACACTTCCATGATATCATTACATTATTATTTGGTCAATGACTCAATTTTTTTAATAATTGAGTGTATGGTGGTCTTGAGTAGATCAATCCACAACCAATACTTTCCACACATGTTTAAAGTCTTTTAGCATAGGTCTTTACATTAAAACATTTTGATGATTACCTTGGTAACTAGTTTTTAACTAAGTAATTTATATTTTATTTTAAAATATAAAGTAACCACTATTAAAAAAGTTGATGTTTTGAAACTAAATTTAATCTTCATTTAGTATAATTAAATTTATAAATATCATAAAATTAACTTTTAAATTAAAATATATATTATATGAAAATAGGTTTAGAAGAAAATGACTTAACTATTATGTGTTCTTAATCTAATTTAGTATGGATTTAAAATTGAATGCGTGTTAATATAATTATATATAGGTTTAAACAAAATATTAGAGTTATCATTTAAATTAGATCAATTTAAATTATTAGATAAAAATTACACAATATTTATAAAATAATTTGTTAAAAAAACCGTTTCGCCGCTATGATGAAAATTAACTTTAATATTACAAATATTATATTTATGGATAAAAATAAAAATGAAATTTTTTACTAATATTGACATGTTGGAATCAAATAGGAAATATATTTGGTTAAATTTAATTTCTAAACATGATAAATTCTAATTTTTAATATAAATGCGTAAGAATAGTTTTCAATATGAAATATTACTTGTGTATCAAAAATGTCATGCATTTTATAAATTCAAAATGGCATTTTAAAACCATTTATATTAATTATTAAATATATATTTTTTATATCAAAAGAGTTTCTTAAACTTTTAAGTTATTCTTGTATTATAAAAGTGGTAGTTTATAGCAAAATCTGTATTTTTACTATTAACCTAAAAATCAATCTTTTTAGAAGAAAAACTCAAAAAATAATATTAAACTATTAAAGACATTATAAATCCAAAAAAATTATGTTTATTTTTTCAAATTTAATTTCTAGAATATTCTATTTTAAATTTTAATTAAAATCATCTAATACAATGAGAAATTGTTTTTAGAGGAAAATAAGTTTTAAAAAATACCAGTTATTCTTATTCTTAATTTATTTAAAACAAAAATAAAGGTAGAATTTATAAATCAATATTATATTTTCTCAAAATAATTATCTAAAAATAATATAATTAGATTTATTTAATAAAATATATAACACATAAAAAATATAGATTCTTAAACACAATAATGAAGCATAAAATAACACATGTATATATATAAATATATAAATTAATATATTTTTAATTTGATTACTCCTATTCATATCTATTAGTTCAATGGTTAGGTTCTTTAACGGTCTAAATGTTTCACTATTTTATTTTAGTTTCCTGTGGAACAAGAAATTGATTTTAAAAAATACATAAAATCTGAAGAAAAAAATAAAGAGCAACAAAAATAGAGTAATCTCTTTTGGGGTAGATTTCGTCTCAATCTCGAGCTCCCACTGGTTCATCATCATTTCCAGCTCTCATCTGCCTCTGTTCTCCTCTCGAAATTCATAATGTTTCTCTCCTCTACCCTTCAAAAAAATTGTTTCTGGCCATCTTATTTTTTTATCCTTTATCTCACTAACTAAAAACATACCCACTACTCTGGGGCAGTAAAATGGAAGAGTAAACCCTTCATCCTCTAGTAGCCTTATCTGACCCCTGAAAGAGAAATTTTTTAGGGAAACTCAAAATATTCTTCCTTATTTTCAAGGATTTTCTTGGTTAGCCTCAATCACAGCCTTTTGTGGTGATGGGTAGGCTTACTCTTTGTTGAGACTTTTTGTCAAGCACCTCATGTGAATTGGCCTTTGCACTCATAACAGCAACACCGGGAGGAAACAAGGGACCCTTGAAATCGATCCTGCAATAAAAATTACAACAAATACAAATATTCATCAAATTCAACAGGATATAAATCAGAAAATCACCACTAAACCCATCAAGTTGAGCACCACATGTGAATTGGACTTTGCACTCATAACAGAAACACCAAGAGGAAACAAGGGCCCCTCGAAATTGATCCTGCAATAGAAATCACAGAAAATAAAAATCTTCATCAAATTCAACAGGATATCAATCAGAAAATCACCACTAAACCCATCAAGTCTAGCACCTCATGTGAATTGGCCTTCGCACTCATAACAGAACACTGGGAGGAAACAAGGTCCCCTCAAAATCGATCCTGCAATAGAAATAATAACAAATATAGATCTTCATCAAATTCAACAGGATATCAATTAGAACATCACCACAAAACCCATCAAGTCTATCACCTCATGTGAATTTTCCTTTGCACTCATAACAAAAACACTGAGAGGAAACAAGGGCCCCTCGAAATCGATCCTGCAATAGAAATCACAGCAAATAAAAATCTTCATCAAATTCAACAGGATATCAATCAGAACATCACCGCTAAACCCATCATCAATAGATTTCGACTCAAATAATCCCATTTACATTACCAAAAAACATTGAGAAAAAAGTTCAAACTTCAGTTCCGCTACACCAGACTCAGGTCGGTCTAGTATTCAACCATGGCTATCGAGATCTCGACATTTGGATTTGATTGGTTTGGTGGAGGCAACTTCGTCAAAATGGAATAAGGAAAGTGACTCAGAATCTCAAATTCAATAGTGAGGGAAGAGTCGTCGGTTACAATAGACATCAACAGCGGCTTGCATCAAGATCAGATGGACTATCTTTAGTTTCCATACTCGGTCGACTCAGGATCATCGGTGGAAACAAGTTCATCATTCTGGTGATACAGATTCAGATCTGTTGGGCGCCTTCCTGGTTGGTGCACCGCGTAACGCCTCCTCAAATGGTGCCCACACAGTTTCTCATTTAATGGGGTGTTTTAATGTGGGCCATGACTGCATTAATTAATTCACACTATGACACTCTTTTGATGCGGCCACATTATTTGACGCTGATTCTTTTTTCTATATAAGGAGTTAGAGGTAAGGCATTTCAATATCATCGGAAGCAACAACACCAAGATCAAATCCCATTTGGTGATCACCTTTCTTCGACGATCATCTTTACTGCTCTCCATATTTTGATCCTCACTTTTATTCTTGAGTATTAATTTTGAGATCCCTTCCATTTTGGGGAGTTTCTACCGTATACCTCTTGATTTTAGTGGATCCCCCTTTCTGAACTAGGTCCCATGGTTTTTCCCTTTCGGGTTTTCCACATAAAAATTTCCGATGTCAACTTTATTTTCTGCACATTTAATTTCATGTCACTGCGCATCCATTTTATCTAGGGGAGAAAGATTTTATTTTCGATGCGCATTCGCTTTTAAATTGTTTGCACATTCTTCGCTTTCCTGTCTTTCCTAATAGGATCTCCATCAGCTGGTGACATGGTTTCTTAGATCTGGTAGGAATGACTTCAAATCACCATCACAACGAGCTCAATTCATCTTCCTCAAGTCCGGGTGATAACTCGACATCTTCAAATCGAAATATAGATTTTCTTCGGCTCAGTTTCGATTGCCAATGATGTTTCTTTCATTGAGCTCGGCTGTTGTGGATGAACTATTGACATGGAATTTCAGATACACGGAGATCCCTCTACCATTCGGCTATGTGGGGGTTATTTTTATTCGGATATGTGGGATTGTCTTCCATTTAGAGACATAAAATCATTAAAAAATCTCAAACCTGAATGGTCTCAAGTAATTGGCTATGTGAACACTTGTGAAAATATAAATACCAAAATAGAAAGAGAAAAACTAAATAAGCAATTCATACAAATAAATAAGAATAAATAAGAACAAGGAAAAGATAATGAAAAAATAAACATTAGATAAATAAAACAAGCATTATTAAAAAATAAAAAAAGGCAATTTAATTAAAAAACACAAACATTATTATTAGTAAATTCATTAACTTCACTGAATCCACTATAATTTAACCATATAGTGACAAATTAACCAAATTATCATCATTAAAAGCATTGAATTCATAACAAACCCTCCAAAAGGATGTGGACAAATGTAATGAATAAAATCCACAAAACATGTGGAGAAAACTATTGAATATATTTGACTTAATTACCAGAAAACATTTATTAAAATATCAGGTTGTTACACCAAGAAAGTTCATGCCCCCCTAAGTATGTAACTACTAATCCTATGTAAGTTTCTGGTTCATATGACTTGGATACGGTGGTTGTTAACTTTGAATCAATTAAACCTCAACTAGTAGCGAATTAATTGAGTAATTTGTCTCATAATAGAATCAGTTATATACCATTTGAATCTCAAACTTGATAGGATAAGGGGAATATGTCTGCTAGCACATTGCATGTTAAAGAAAAATATGGATCCAAAACAACCTTGCTTTTGATTGGAAATCTAGGGAATTCACAACAGGTTGGGACATCTACTGAGAATATGATTAGAGCTGCTGACTATACTCAACCATTGGTAAATTGTCTTTCCAAATCTTTCTCATGAGGATACCCTACTGAGGAAATTGTGGTTGAATATGATAACCTCAATACTAAGGATGATGTTGGAAATGTCAAGAAATTCTCAAAACATATTCATGACGATAATGTTTCTACTAATTTTCCTTCTCATACTCCCCATGAGACCCCCTTGAGGGAATAAAATAGATAGACAATGGCTCATGAAGACAGTGTTTTGGTGACTTCGGGACTCTATCAGACATTTCTTAACCTATTTATAATGTCAATAATGCGGAGGTTAACCCTACTTTCAAGGATTCTCCTTTCATTCAGGTTATCTTAGGGAAAAGTGATAAAAAATAGATCATCCATAGAGAATATACTAGGATCAGTACTGATAATTCCATTAATTTAATTACTGAGGACTCCACCTCTGAATTAAGGAGTTGGGATAAGGAAGTAGAATATGAGTTAGAGAAATTCAAGACCGAATCCAATGTGATTAAGAGAAGCATGAGTATAACAATAAACTCTAAGAAGGCCCACTCAAGGAGACAATCCCTTTCAAAACAATCTTATTATTTTGGAAATTTCTAGGCTTGAATAACACTAATACCTTGATAGCCCTCAGACATTTTATTAAGAGGAATCAACATAAAATTATTTTTATTGCATAGCCGATGGTCCAATTTGATAATTTCTGTGACATCTTATATAACGACCCAAAGTTTTTCAATGAAAATTACCTTCTTATAATTATGTCATAAAATCACATGAAAACAAAACATAATGAACTATTAAGTTCTAAGTGACCTTTAAACATAAGTTTTTCACTTCTGTGTTTGGAATTTCGAAAATCCGGCATGCACGGTTGTGTTCAAGATGTTTTTTGGGGTCCAATAAAAGAAATTAATTTTTGGTGAATAGTAACCTGCCCTTAAGAATCATAAAACACCCTTATAAATAGTTGTACAACCCTTATGAATAGTAAATCATCCAAAATAAGAGTAACCTTACCCATGAATAATTAAATAAAATTTAGGCATCTTAGAAAGTGACAATTTGACTATAGTAACGTTTTGGTATTCTTGTAAGTAATAAATAATTAATTATAATCAATTAATTAATTTTAAATAAAATTTATTTTATTAAAATGTTTTCATAAATTAACAAATCTATGTCTTCTAGTTTTTAGATAATTTTATAAGACCCTACGTAATTTTTGAAAGCTTTATAAAATCAGTTTTAATTCTAAAAACTATATTTTTCAAGTAAATTAAAAAATTAATTAAATATTAAATTAATCACATTTATAAAATTATTTTTTAAAAATTGAATTCATTTTTGGATTCTACACATCAAGAAATGCTCAGGGTAAAATTTTCGGATTTTTCTGAAATACTTGAATTTTTGATGTATAGTGAAATACCATAATTTACAAAATGAGCTAAATAAGTTAATTATAGAGTCATGTATGATGTTATGCTGAGGTAATCTCACTTTTTTCGGGATTAAATTATAAAATTACTATTCTTGGTCATGTATGACTCGTTATTCCTTGTCTTGTGGAGAAATAATAAATTAATGAATTTTATATTAAGAAAACCCCACTCCCCTCCACTATAAATACCACCCTTCACTCCCTCATTCCCTGACACCTCTCAAGCTTCAATAATTGTATAAACTCTGACCAATAATCTTTCCAATCCCCTTCCCCATGTCCAAGATCTTTTGGTCTCATAAAAAGACCAATATTAGGCCCCTTAAGGAGGATCTCAAGAGGAGGATTCAAGAGGTAATTTCTCTCCTTCTTTTCCTTTAAACTCCTTTCAATTTCTTGTTCTTTTCTTATTATCTCCCAACCTATCTTTGTCCAAATGGTATGGTAACTCTAGTATCATACATATTCTGGAATTTTATGATAATAATGGAATATTATATCATCCCACCACCTTTCTCATCTTCTTTTTATTTTATAAAAGAAAACATTGTTCGTGAGGTGTTAATCTATCACCTTTAAGAACGACATGTTTTCTTTTTACATTTCTACCTTTAGGTCTGGTAATGAAACCATTTTTATGGTTGAACCAGAATATGTTATATTTATTATGTCCTAATTAATGTTCTGGAACTAACTTATGTACATACTACTAAATGAGTAAACAAAACAAGTTCGTTGTGGTCGAAAAACCGCCCAAATTAACCAAACTGATCATCATTTAATTCCTATATAATGATTCAGCCACATGGTATACAATGTAATTAATTATAATATCATTAAAAATACTATAATATAATTAATAAAATGTAATATCAGTTCGGGATGTTTATCCATGTTCTACCCAAACTTAAATTTATGAATACAAGTGAACTGCTCAAGAAAACCGTAAAAACAATCATTCCTGAACAATGTTTTTAAACCCTATAACTCATAAAAAGGCCCATAAAATAACATAATGAAACCAAAATGAACCCTTTTAATTTATAAAAGGTTTTTTAGTTTCTAATTAATGAATATAATGTCATTATATAGGACATTAAAGCGAAGAAAGCGTTCAGACATAAGGTAAGGGGAAAATCTTGAACCCAATTTTCTTTCTTCGGGTTCTCCCTCTTTCACTCCAAATTTGGTATGGTCACTACTTAAAAATAATTTGTTCATAATTATCTTACCTTTTCTGGGATATACATGTTTCCAACTGAAGTTTATGTCAAACAAAATATTTTCCAAAAAAACTCTTCTTTTAAGAACTCACCTTTTACCTCTTATTCAAGGTTGATGGTTCTTGTATCAAGTATGTTGTTTACTCTTTCTTTTTGGAATCCAAAGTTTATGAATGTGTTATTATGATATGAAACCCATTTCTTTCCATTTGTTATTTATGTTCACTATTGATATATTTTCTATGTGGCATGCATTATAATGATAATGTTATGGTGTGACGGGTGCACCCGGAATTATATATCGCAATATGAATGTTTGAATGTGACGGGTGAATCTTGAATTATACAGCGCTCCAATGCATTGAATAAAGTTATGAATCTCATGATTAAATTTGAAATGATTTGAACAATATGCTAGCTTTGTTCACAAGTATGTGTGGTAGTTAACCACTAAGACATGCTGTTTCATTTTTATGCATTGCCACATTTCAAGTCTTATATTTATGCTTCCTCTTACGTTCATAATACTTGGACTATCTTATGATTATGCCCACCCCATGCTATATTGTTCTTATCTTTCCCCTTATGGGGATTCTAGCTCACCTCTTTTGATGTATATCCTTAGGTGACTACATGTACTAAGGATAGGTCAAGTGCCAGTAAGAAGTTAGAGAAGAAGAAATTGAATAAATGTTTATGCTCTATGTTGTAATTGTTATATATGGTCCTAGTTTTTCTAAGAAACTAAACCATTGGATCCTCTATGTGTAATACTATTATGTTATTTATCTTTAAAATGATGTAATAATAATGTAAGAAAAGTCTAGGTCGGTATATCTTAGACCCAAATTCCACTTAGTAGGTGGTCCGAGCCCGGTAGGCCACATGGCCTCAAGTGCATCTCCCCAAACACCAGAGGCCGGTGACTAGCAGTGAGAGCCTATGGTGCATCTGTGGGGAGACTATGCCCTCATTACCAAAGTGTAGCATAGAATATGAATATAAACAGAGGTAAATAATAGAAGCAATATAAGTAAATAGAAGGCACATCAGAAAATAGATACAATAATTCCAAATAATGTGATTTTAGTATTATTTTATTTATTTTATACTACCATTATGAATCCTCCAAAGCCATTAAGATAATTTAAGGTTTTAAATCTAGTTCTTTAAGTGTATGACTCAAATCCATATAACAAAGGAAATTACATTATTCTATTTGGACCTTTTATTGTAAAATAATAATAACCACTCCCATTCTGTATAATAAATGAAAAAATCCATGGGATATATTGTGGTTTTGGTTATTTTATTTTGTAGAGTTCAAACCCTAAATAATAATGAAATTCCCATCATTTTGTATATAAACTGATCCAATATCCCATTTACCCTCACTAAAACGCCATTTATAATGTTTATACTCCTCCCTCTACTCTCTATAGTCCTCCCAAGGTTCCCCCATGCTCTCATGAATCTCCTTGGGCATTTGGAGTCACACACTCAAGTAAGATATTTCTCCCTTCTCATTTCAATTAAAGCACCTCTTTTATGGTATGTCTCTCAATTTCTATTTGTTAATTTTTGGATATGTTCTTCTATATACCCATTAAATTCCATTATATTTATATATTATTATATTCCCATTTCTCTCTCATTAATACCTCCCATGATTATTTATGTACACACATTACCATACCAAAATTTAGTAAGGGATATTTTCTTTCTATAATTTATTCAAGTATCTTCTTTACCTTATGTATTTTATCATCATTTCTTTATAATAGGATATGTTATTCCATATCCCACTTACTATATAGTTGATTAACAAATAATTAGAGACCAATTTATCACTTTTTATCTCATTTTATGAATTTTTAAGCAATGCAGTTATGATGCCGAAATTTCATCAAGATTTTCCATGCCTAAACAGTTGTGAAGTAAATATCATACCCATTTACTATCAAGGGTATTAAAATTTATACACATATAATAAATTGACTTGGGAATTATATATATTTATTACAAACTTATTAATCTTGTAATAAAATTTGATGATGAATGAATCCAAGTTATATGTTCGATGTGGAACATATAGGCATCAGAATGAAATGAATGTGATGGGTGCACCTAAAATTATATAGCACTTCAATGAATTGGGTAATATTTAACCCCATGAGATTTCATGATGGGACATGTAGTGAATATTATTCCTTTGTGATAATTTCTTCACTATTAATTCACGGTGGTTTCATCTTGAACTATGTTTACGATTTAGTGTCTTAAGATGTTTCCATAATTCCAATGTTATGATTATCGTGAAATATAATGTCACATCATTCATGTTTATGGTTCCTACTATTTTTATTCACAATTTATATTCCTATTATCTAACTTGTATTACATTATTCCATTTTTATTCCCTTATTGGGATTTATATATCAACAAATTATTATGTATGTCAATAGGTTATCCAGTGCAGTTTTAAAAGCCATGCAATTCTAGAATCATGTTAATTAAGTTTTCAATAATGTTATTTTATCCCATGTTCAAGATATTATACTATGTAATTAATTACCAAAGAGACTATAATTCTTGATATTTTGGGATTTATTATGTTTACTTTTCTGTAATAAATCATGGATTGATGTTTAACAAATATAAGGGTTATTATAGTTGGTATCAGAGAAAAAGGTTTGTTATTTTTGGGATTATGATTAGAAAAATATATCAAAATCCCCAGGGATGAGACTTTTTATAAGAAAAAATACCTAAATTTTGGTAAGTAAAGAGTAATTGGTTGATAATAAAAATACATCCCTGTCTAGATACTATATTTGGACATGGATTTGTCTTAGATGTACTTGGGTTATTAACTCCGACAAGGTGTGGCAGGCCTGGCTCAGTGTAACCTAGTACATGACAATAAGACTTACTGTGCACACAGTTTGACACTACCTGGGGGATATGCTTTATTGAATTGACATGATCATTATGAAAAACTATTATGGTAACAAAAAAATTTCATATAAGAGTATATGTTATGAAATAGATTATGTATAACATAGATTGAATCCTAGAAATTCATATGTTATGAAAAAATTTAAATAATAAGTTCTCTATTTCTTGTAATTAGATTCTCACTTTATGTTTATAATAGTTTAAAAATATTCAACACTAATTGTTATTGTATTCTACCCAATAGTAAAAAATAGGGGGATTCTGGTAAACAATCAATATGATGGTAATTCCGATGACTTACCCAATGAGATGCCAAACCTGATGGGAGAAGGAATCATGAACATTATGATGATACTCTCTTCGATGACTCAGGTTCTAAATAGAATCCTAGATTATGAGGAGTTACAAAATCCCCTTAAGAGAGAAAAAGTTTCAATTGATACCTTTATGTGAGAAAGCCTATGACTTTTAATGGATCATCTGATCTCTTAATCACAAAACAATGGATCAACTACATTGGGAATATATTCTCATCCTTAAATGTTCCGAACAATAGAAGGTTCTAAAATATCATTATCATATAGAGGAATAATCTTATCATTTGTATCCATAGATCAAGAATATGAAGCCTGAAGAAGAGATCAAATTGATGGAGTAGAAGGAATGACTGAAAAAAATTCATAAATAGTATCCTCAAATTATCCATCTTAAAATAGAAAGGGGTTCCATTTCAATCAAGAAAAAAGATGATGAATCAATCCAGTTGTAGGAGGAAAACATAAAAAAACTTACACGATACGCCTCTACATTTTCATTACCCCCAAATGCGTAGTTAACCACTTTTTTCCTGGTATAAAACATATTCTATGGAAATCCATGGTGATCCATGACTTTGATAACTTTGATTAAATTTTTTTATGTTTTCTAAAAGTTAAAATGTAGATTCGTGAATCTCAAGGGTATCACATGGGTAAGAAGTAGAAAGTAGAGATTAATTATGGTGGTCAGAAGGAGAAATATTATGGTGCATAGAAATTTTAATATCCCACTTGTCAATAGTTCCGAAAAAATAACCTTGGGAATTTCCTAAGGGGGGAAAAGAAATTACTTAGGTATGGGATGGAAGGACACGTAGCTAATGATTATCTAAAGGAGAAACTGGATAATGTGATGTAGGAAAGGAATTATCCAGTTATACCTCAATTCATTGTTCATTTCATTCTCTACAAGGAACTATGACACTTTGGAAACCAATTCCCTATGCTAAGGATTTTCAAATACAACCAAAAACCTCCAAGTCAATAAGGTTGAGATTTTCCATCACAACTACCGATGTGGATCCCGATAATTAAGTGGTGAAAAGTATTCTAGTTATTCATTCACGAATAGAGAATATAATTTTTGGTTATAGTTCTCTGAATTCATTCATATTAGAAAATTTTAGTATAATAATTCAAAAACCACCACAAATAATGGAAGTAGAGTTGAAAGTGAAAATAAATAATGGGGAAATTATTGAATCCCATGTATATAACTCCTCCCCTATCACTATTTTTTGGATGAACATCCCAGTGAACCATGTAATACAAACTTGGTGTAATTTGATTTAATTTTGGGTACGGATTGGATTTACCTATATATAGAAAACATAAATTTCCATTAGAAGGAAATAACTCTAATTGTTGTGAATTGACCCCTGATTATATAAAAGTGCAAGGAGGAGGAGGAATATTTTTAGCACCAACATCTCAATCATGGGAATTTTTTCCATATGATCTAGATAAAATTATTGAGTCTACGTAATGAACCATCCTCGAATAAATTATTATTGTGAGGGAATACACTGATGTGTTTCCTTAGAAATTGGTTGGTCTTCCTCCTAGTCGAGTGGTTTAATTTTCAATCAATCATATACCTAGGGTGATTCTATTATCCAAGAATATATATAGAATGACTTCTATGGAACTTGAGGAGTAGAATAAACAACTATAATAGAATATAGATTAAGGGTTTATATACCCAAGTGCTTCACCATGGGGTGCACTGGTCCTCTCTATCAAGAAGAATGATGGGTAAATGTGCCTTTTCATTAATTATCATGAGCTCAAAAAGATCATGATAAAGAATAAGTATCATATTTTAGGGATTTATGGATTATTCAATTAGATATATGGAGAAAAATACTTCTCCAAGGTGGATCTATAGTTAGTATATTACTATGTTATGTTAAATAAGGAGGATATCCCCAAGAATTTTTTTCGTACAAGATAAGAGAACTATTAGTTCATAGTGATGCCTTTTAGGCTCATTAAGGATCTAGAAATATTCATGGGATTAATGAATAGAGTATTTATTTATTACCATGAACAATGTTTGGTAGTATTTATAAATGATATTAAATATAATTCAAAATATAAGAGGATCATGAGGATTATCTGACCATTGTGCTAAAGACCATGATAAAGGAGAAGATGTAGAAAATGCATGATAAATATAAGATATAGGTGAAGGAATTATCATTCATGGGTATATAATCAAATGAAATGATATATCCTTATATCCATCAAGGATATAAGTAATTGAATGATTTTTAATTATAATATCCATGATATATATCCATAGTTTCCTTATGTTAGTTGGGTATTATCGGCAATTTGTGAGAAAGTTTTTATGATTTTCGAACCCTCTTACCTAGATAACTCAAAAGGGAGTAATTTTTCCTTGTAATGATGAATGTGAGTTAAGATTTAATAAACTAAAATTTAATATTATAACTTCCCATGTACTCACACTACCAATGTGCAGATAAATTTTCATGGTATTCATCAATACTTTGATGATGGGATTAGGCTTTGTGTTAAAGTAGAATGACAAATTTATAGCCTATGCTTCAGGGAAGTTGAAATTTCATAAACATAACTACCAAATGCATGATCTAGAGTTAGTTGTAGTAAAATTTTATTTGAAAATATGGATACATTATATCTTTGGGGAGAAGTGTGAAATATATATGGATCATAAAATTCTCAAATATATTTTCACACAGAAAGAGCTGAATATGCACCAAAGAATATGGTTAGAGCTGATCAATGAATATGACTACTCAATTAAATACCAACATGGGAAAGAGAAAAAATTGATAGATTCTAAATGTATAAAGGATATGGAAATTATATAATTTATGATAATTGAGATGAATCATGGATACAAGAATAATAATAGAAGGAACATCATTAATCCTTTCACAAATTATTTCTCATCTGTCCCTTATAGAATGGATAAAGGATGATCAAAAAATGATGTGAATTTTTTTTTTGAAAACTATAATAAAAGGGGAATAAAAGGAGGATAGTGTTAATGAAGAAGGATTTGTAATATTTGGGTCACAACTATGTTTACCACAAAATCTAGAACTAAAGAAGGAATTGATGGATGATGCACATAGTTCAACTTTCTCCATTCACCCTAGTAGAAAAAAGTTGAATCAAGATCTCTAATAGAAATATTTTTGGTAAAATATGATGAAGGAGATCACTGAATATACCTATAAGTTCTTGTTATGCCAGCAATTGAAGTATTAAAGGAATAATACTAAGAGGATGATGCAACCACTACCCATAAAAACATGGATATGGGAAAACATCACCCTGGAAATTGTCACTGTACTTTCAAAGAAATAAAGAGGAAACAATTACATATGGGTTGAGGTGGATAGTATTAAAAATAAAACTCAATTCATTTCTATTTGAGATTAATTCTCACTAGGTCAACTTGCATGAATATACATCAGAGAAGTGGAGTGTCTATCTAGAGTACCATAATTGACTGTATCAGATCGAGATCTACTCCAAGTTCTATAAAATTCCCCAATATACTATAAAAACTAATATGAACATTTGTATGACATATCATCTTCAAACTTATGTATATTTTTTTCAAGCTATTCATACACTAGAAGACATGTTGATATCACATTCTAAGGACTTCAAAGGAGGATGGGACCAACATCTTCCACTGTTCGAGTTCTATTAAAAAAAATATTTCCACTTGAGAATCCAAATGTATCCTTATGATTATCCTCATGGGAAGAATCTCATAACACCTACATGTTGGGAGGATGTTGGGGAACACAAACTTGTAGGTCTTGAAATGGTTGAGCAAAAATGTGCAAAAGGTTAATACCATTTAGTAGCACATTAAGGCTTTACAGATTCGACAAAATAGCTATGCATAAAATCTTTGATAAGGCCTATAATTTGATATTAGAGACATGGATTTAATCCACATAAATACATGGAAAAAAAGTAATGAGACATTTGTCCAAGATACATCACCCCCTTGATATATTTTATCACATCATAGCAGTGGCCTATCGACCAACACTCCCACTGAACCTATCAAAAGTACATGATGTACTCCATGTATCCATCATGAAGAAGTAAATAATAAACCCCTCATATTTACTCAATAAAAAGGTGGTACCATTGGAGAATGAACTATCCTATGAAGATAAGCCAGTTAAGATATTAGATTGTAGTGAAAACGTTTTACAAAATAAGACAATGAACCTTGACAAAGTGTTGTGGAGAAACCACTAGTTTGGAGAAGAAATGTGGGAAGTAGAGGATGTGATGAAATAGAGTTACCCTCATATATTGTTTTGTGGGAATTTAATATTTCAAGGGGGGAATTTATTAAGGGAGGAATATTGTAACAACTCAAACTATTATAAATATAATTACACTTTTAAATTATTTAAATGTATTATTATGTAATATGATTATAGAAAAAGCATGAACTTATTTGTATTTATTATATCCTATTGTATTTAATTAATAGTTAAGAATCATTACTATTTATAACATAGATTTTTAACAGCAATACCATGATTAATTTAAATATATGGTTTTAATAAATCCAATTAACATAGAAAAATGACGAGATAACCTCAACCAGTAGGACCATACCCTATAAATCCCATTTATCAGAGATTCCAAGGGAGAAAAAATCTCTAGAATTTTCCCTTGACCAATACAAATATTATTTCTAACAAATTAAGCATGATTGAAACCATTTATGGTTTAAGTTCAAGTACATCGAGATTATGGCCCAAACCATGTTCGTTGAACCACCCCATGAATATCCCAGCATCAAAAACCTTAATCATTGTGAGTTTTCTAGTGTATTAATCCAATATGTATTAACACACTAGATATATGTATAAATCCATTATTTTTTGTAGAATAAGATTCTATTTTCATCCTATTATTGTTACTGTATAAATGATTTTCACACAACCAAACACAAATAGTATTTTTGGTCAATATTTAAATTCAAGTAAGGAAATTATTTTGATAAATCAATGGATTTTTTAAATAAAAAACATTTTAATAAAATTTTATTATAAAATAATGTTTATTAAATATAAATTATTTTCTAATCTTTATGACATCAAACATAATTTTTATAAGGTTTCAAAAAATGTTATTTTAAAAAAACTCAACATTTCTTAATAAATGTCGATTTTATATGAAAAGTAAAAATTCCCATTTTTAGAAAATTATTTAGATAAAATGAATATTATTTTTGGAATCATAAAATATAAATTATGCAATAGATAATTTTTCATAATTTTCTAAGATAGTTTATTTTTTAGGAAAAAATCTCATACCGTATGAATATACTTTGTGTATAATTACATCATAATGTACTAAAAGTGAGGTAGTAAACACTATAGAAAGTATACAAAAACAAATATATGTTTTATATTTTAAATAATTATATTTTAAAACCATTATGAATCATCTAAAAAAGTTATAATATTTTAAGGTTATAAAATAATTTATTTAAGAGTGTAACTCTCCTCCACATAAGAAAGGGTGTTATTTTAAAAACATCAGACCTTGGAATTATAAAATATTTAGAACCACTCCCATTTTTGTTGAAATAATTGGATAAAAACCATGGTATGGTTTGTGGTTTTTGTTATTTTATTATGTAGATTTAAAAACCAAAATAAAAAAAGAAACCCCCCTCATTTTCTAAATAACCCCCCCCCCCAAGTCCCAATTTCTATTCCATAAAACTCCTAATAGAACGTCCATACTATTACCTAAACTCCTTAGAGTCCCACAGAGGCACCCCAAACCTCTCAAGAAGCCCCTCTAAGTTATTTTGATTCACAAACTCACGTAAGGTATTTCTCTCTTCTAATTTCATTTCAAGAACCTCTTTTATGTTACGTATGTAAATTTTAATTTGTTCATTCTAGAAAATTTCATTACATATCCCCATTAATTTTAATTATTCTTATATATTATGATAGGACCCTTTCACCCTCATTAATCCCAACAATTATTCTTTATGAACACCCATTACCATACTGAAATCTAGTGATGGATCTATTATTTACTCCTCTTTGTTCAAGTATATTATTTACCTTATGTCTTTTATATTCATTTCCATATGATGCTATATGTTATTCCATACCCCCTTACAATAAAATTGATTTAAAAATGATGAGAGACACCTTTATCTCTCATAAACCCATTTTATGAATTTTTATGCGAGGTGCTTATGCTGCCAAAATATCTCCATGATTTTACATGCCAAAAAAATTGTGTAGTGAACACAATAACCATTACCTATCAAGGTAATTCACTTTTATACACTTATAATTAATTTACTTGGGACATAAATACATGTATTCCACAATCATTAATCATGGAATAAAATGTTATGAGGAATGATTCCATGTTTTATTATCTACGTGGAATACATAAACATGATAATGAAATGAATGTGATGGGTGCACCCAAAATTATATAGCACTCCAATTCATTGGGAACTGTTTAGTCTCATTAGACATCATGTTGGGAAAAGGAGTGAACCTGATTCCTTTATGGGTCTTTTTCCACAATGAATACTAGGCATTATATCCTTGACCTATGTTTATGGTGCAATGTTTTATGTTGTTTCCACATTTCTCATGTTATGGTTATCTTGCTATATCTTGTCACATTACTCATGTTTATGTTTTCTAATATTTTTTATGCCCCATTAATATGGATAGTGTCTTACATGTATTACCTTATTCCATTTTTATTCCATTACTAGGATTTATAGATCACCCCTTTCTTATGTATTTCCACAGGTTATCCTGTTCAATTTAAAAATACATGGAATTTTAGAAGCACGTTAAGGAAAATATAGATAATGTTGTCGTATTCCATGGTCAGTCTATTATTCTATGTAACTTATTACCAAATAAACTACATTTATAGATCTTTTGGGTTGAATTATTTGTACTTTTATGTAATAAATCATTAATTAATGATTAACAAGGAGAAGTGTTGTTATATAAAAAGCTATAAAAAATAAATAATGTTTGTAATTGTGGGATGTATATATTTTATGTAAGGTATTCATTAAAAAATATCTATTGGTAATACATATGATTAATTAAAATTATGGTTAAGGAACCATAAAATTTATTAAAAGTATTGTTTAGGAATGTAATGATTTATGGATTCATCACCCTGTTAAAATGAGTTGATCCCCAAATTCCATCAAAGATGAAACCTACATTGCTACTGTTGTAGTGGAATTTAACCTACTATATTTTTCTTCCAAAACTCTTGAATAATATGACTCATAACATTATTGTTTAGTTGATCAACTGAAGAAGATTATGTTCTTATTGAACTTTATTCTTCTAGAATGTGGCATTATTTTTTGTTCTATGATGTATGAGTGATAAATAAATGATATATTCATATTAAAACTCCATTATAGTGTATCTTCAAGAAATCATTGCAACAAATTGGAAAACCAAATTATTGAGCATAGTTTCAAACCTGAAAAGAATAATGATGTATTCCTATAATTAAATCATTATATTAAACATTAATATATGATGGATACAAATATACATGATTAATAGAGGAGGATTCATAATCATAAAGAGGTTAGTAGTATGAGAAAATGATGAATTGGAAATATCTCAATGTGTGGGAAACAAAAAATAAGACTTGAAAAATCTTTACAGTACCTTAAGAATTGGAAATTCTATATGCAGTATATTGCATCAAAATGAAACACAAAAACTAAATTATTATGAAATTATACAACACATTGCAGGTGTTTGTCCCTATTTCTGATCAGTATACCAATTTTCTATGAACTATAACCCACTACAATTACTCACAAGGAGTTTAATCAAGTTTATGTGTTTGAGTTATAGGCCATGTGACGGGTGATTAGAATAACTCACATCTCAAATCAAATGTTTCACCTTAAGATAATTTTACTGAAGGACTCTACAAACACAGAATTAATTAGATGATTATATTATCATAGTATTGGAAATACAAGAATATAAAATATTTGTATATTTCTATAGATATCTAAATGAATTAAGTATTTATTAGATTATATCAAATTATTAAATAGTAATTAATTTTTGGATAGTTCATATGCAGTTTTTCGGGTTATTTTATCTTATTTAAAGAATATTTAAAATGTATTTTGAATCTATTTCAAA